>OY856411.1:864623456-865323456 GCA_963693085.1 Alisma plantago-aquatica
TGATCCTAGATAAAGGATCTAAAAGCCACTACTTGAGGCATAGGTTTTCCATAATTGGCAAGGTTGAGGTACATTATCACCCATGTCTCTACTTCTTTCATAGGTAAATACTATAAGTTGGGATAGAAAAACTAATGTTGGTTGTCAACTATTTTTTTAAAGTCATAACTACTCCATTTATATTTCTACTTAACCCTAATTTTCCATGAAACATGCACAAGTGTCGATTGTTTATGGCCCTGATGCCATGTTGTAAAAACTCAATCTTTTGGACCAAAGTTTTTTCTCAGCATGATATAAATCAGAATACATATAAATGATTCTTGTGTACATTCATGCTTTACATCAACTCACGGAGGCTTATAATTATGTATATAAAAAAATAACAAAATGGGCATGAGACCTATGTACTCTTCAATTGATGACTATCCATGCACATCTCTTCAATATCTTCCATCTACCACATGTCTATGAATTCCCACATGGAATGAAACCACAAATGGACCTTGTGAAGGGAAACTTAGGTCAGTATAGCTGGTACTAAATTCATTTATTGATCTATTTACAAAATATAGGCATAAAATATGATTCAAAGGTAATATCAAATCTCGGTGATGATTTATTTGGTGGACTTGATTTGGAAAATAGTATAACAAGTAGTAATACTATAGTGTTCATAATTAAGATAGAAATTCCTCAAGACTATGCCAAATTACCTAGGCTCGAGATATCAAAATATTTTCAAGGATAAACTTTTAAATATTAGGATTTGAGCATTATCATATTATTTACTTCAAGGGCTAAAGTGTCAACCAGTCGACTGGCAGATGGCCAATCCCTTATATCTAGTACACAGGGCGGTGGGACATACCCTACCTCAAGCGAGCCAAAGCTCTAAGGGGGACAAAGCCCACAAGGACCAAAGTCTAGGGAGTCAAAACTCAAATTAGATCAATTAAAGTGCCATCATAATACATCACATGCAAGATCTAGAAAGACAAAATATTTTTTCACTACATATTTATTTTGTAATGAATTCTTCTTTAATATTTTCTATTTATGGTTTTTTTGTGTTCCCATATAGGGTTATTAATATTTTATGCTTCTCCAATTGTCTTTCAATATAGTATTCCTAGTAGAGTGGATTTATCATATATATATATAACTATATCATGTTAACTAATCATTTCATCTCTCTCTAGGTTTCTAATATAACTAAGTGGGCTTATGATCCTTAGCATATTTATGTCCCTTTTTAAGAGTAAGATCAAGCATAGTCATCCATGATCACATATCAATATTTAATTACGGAGTATAACACCAGTGTGCATGTCATTCTCACAATCATGTATTCAATTGTCAAGTTTCATATTTAAGACATTTACCTAGTATCCCACATTCTCTTTCTATTATATTTCTCAACATAAGTTCCATAATGGACATTCTATCATTTATTTAAGTCATACATGGGATTCATTGATATATGGGTCATTACATGTGATTGTGAATCAAGTATCATCTAACTTATATTTCAATATGTCTACAATATTATCTTTTGAAAGTAAGATCATCCCTTTTAGATTTCTAGTATGGTAAGGGTATGTCCAATTCGATCTAGTTGATACATCTATCTTATTGAATTGTCGAAGGTGTATCCACTATCCATCTCTAGGGATTTAGTGTCACGATATAGCATACTATAAATATTTAGTGCTATTACCAATTAATTCAAAACTATAGACCCATATAGTTAGATATATATATATAGATCTATTCACATTTCTAGTTATCATCAATTATATACATACAAACATGCATAGCTAGGATTTTAAATCAAATATATTTCCACATATGTCCCACAGATTACTTATTTATTCATTAGGCCTCGAACATGTAAATAGTCACAAGCATGTATTTAGTACTATTCTAGATGCACAAGAGGAAGTGTCTTAACTTATAGTTCAACATACCATATATTTTTCTCAAAAAGAAAATATTATATATACATATTACATATTTTTTGTAATTCATCCACCTACATTGCATCTCTAAAAACAAAATACACCATATTTATACATCCATAACTAGGGTTACTTTTCTAGATACTTATATTGCTACTTGTCATAGAAAACTTTCCTAATTTCTAATATGGTAATGCAATGGACTATTTATTGTACTTCATAATCACAATTTAGTATCTACTCTTCTATTTTTGAAATAAACAGCATGTAATAAGAATGTATTGTATACTAATATACAAATTATTATGGCCATATCCACTAGATAAGTTTGCTAATATGTATATTGTTAAGACGAATAGTTAGTAAATAATTAATTGGTCTAGTTGATGTTGTTCTTATTATTTGTGTAATGTGTGCCTTGATATCAACAATAGAGTGAACTCTGTGATGTTCATGAACTAGTATGAATATATATAGAAATACATAGAACTCATGCATTGTGAGTTGTTTGCAATAACTAATATAGTATCCTGTATGTTATCAAGCTATTGTGTGATCACATACTCTTCTTATCGTATTTAATAGAATTTTGAAATCAAACTAGAAAAGACAACTCACTGAACTACAGGTGTGTATGTTGAAACTTGGTATCATCCTTCTATGCATCTCTGATCTGTTGTATAAATGTCATGTTGACCTATAGTTGTGTTAACAAACCTGCCAACAAGGAGACTTTCAACTATACATTCATTTACCGAAGCAACACTAGCATGTCCCACTTGTGACACACCTTGGAGTGCAACTGTGCTTTATATATAGAAGAAGATAACTTCCTGCTCAAAGCATCAAATGCTAAATTTGCCTTCCCAAGATGATAGTCTATTTTATAGTCATATTCCTTGATCAGCTTTATCCATTTCCTCTGCCTCATGTTCAACTCCTGCTTTGAGAAGATGTATTGCAAATTCTTGTGATCTGTGAAGATTTTACCCTTCTCTCTATGAAGGTAGGGTCTTAAAATATTCAAGGAAAGAACCATTGCTTCTAGGACTAGGTCATGAGTTGGTTAATTCTCCTCATGTTTTCTTAAGCTGTCCGAAAGCAAAATAAATCATGTTCTTGTCCTACATCAGCACATATCCTAACCCATTCTTAGAGGCATTATAGAAAATGGTGTAGCCTTTCCTAGATTGTGCCAACACCAACACTAGAGTGCTCTTCAACTTCTCCTTCAACACCTAGAAAGAACGTTGACACTTGACTCCCAAACAAAAGGAACACCCTTCCTAGTAAGCTTGGTTAAAGGTAAGCTACAACACTAAAGTTCTTGATGAACCTCTTGTAGTAACCATCCAAACCTAGGAATCTTCAAACTTTTGTCAGTGTCTTGGGCTGCTACCACTCCAAAACTAACTCCACCTTCTTAGGGTATGCACAAACACCCATTGTAAAGATTACATGCCTAACAAAAGACACCTAAGCCAGCCAAACTTTGTACTTACAAAACTTGGAATAAAGCATATGTTGCCTCAACAACTCCAACATTTGATGAAGAAGTTTCTCATGTTTCTCACTGTCCCTGGGGTATATCATGATATCATCTATGAACACTACTACAAAATAAACAAGAGATGGTATGAACACTCTGCTCACTAGGTCCATGAATGCTGCTAAAGAATTGGTTAGCCTAAATGACATAACTGCAAACTCATAATGACCATACCTAGTCCTAAAGCAGTTTTAGGTATGTCATCTACTATTATGACCCCACATCCTGGTAACCCCCAATTAAGGGAGACCGTGAAGTAGAAGTTGCACCCATAATTTCCAAATCAAAGGTTCGGCAATTAACCAAGAACAATTATTAACTTTTAACAGACTAAATTGGAAAGTTGTAAGAAAATAAAGTTTTTCATACCTTTTTGTAAACTTGGATCTCTAAACTTCTAATGTAGCGTCCTGAGTTTCAATAAAATTATCATTTCCACCTCAATTTTTATGTTAATTTCTTTCTCTTCCTTTTTGTGTCTTTAATATTGAATATTGGAGAAAATTGATGATTGAAGTACATTTTATGCCAATATGAGGGTTAGATGCACAAAATACCACAAATTGATATATGTATGGGGTAATTATGCAATTTACTATTAAACCACGAATTTGTTATCTAATGGATAATGTTGGAGCTCAATAATTAATTAAAATGGATAAGAAGTGATTTAATTAGCAAGTGTGAATTAAATGGTGAATTAAAATCAACTTTCACACCTCACTCTTATTATGGGCTAATTAATTTTACAAATGCATGATATTAGTGAGTAATGAACTCTTGGACTCCAAATCTCGAATTTGGGAACCAAGGGTTTCTTATAAAAGCAACACATAATTGTTTACTCTAGCATTATATTACAATATGATTCAATAATCAAAATAATTATTTGGATGCCAAAGGTTGAGTGAAACTCAAATATAATTGCATAGCATGAATCTAGACGTCATTAGAAACCTAGGGTTAAAATTTGGGGTCATTTGGAGTTCATTTGACCTTCCAAATGCATTAAACAAGTTTCTATTAAAGTGGGACATAATATCATTCGCATATGCACATCATTTAAGCCAAAGTTTGGCTTAAATGTCCGTCAGGCATGCTTTGGCCATGTGGGTCCATGGTAAACTCTGATCCAGTGGTTCATGTGAGCACCGACCCCGATCCAATGGCCTAGAGCTTGTCTTCCACGTCCGCCGTTACATGAGTAACGAGCTCGACTCCTCAGCTCCGTTTTCTGTCGTTTCGCGACCATTTTACGAGATCTCTTCGCCTACAGATTTGTAGAGACCCCCCAGGTCATTTGAGCTCTCACTCGAATAGTGAGACGCAGCATAGCCAGAACGGAAGGAGCCACCAGTCGAGTTCTCTCATGGCCACATCCATCACGGTTCCACAGGCTCGATCACCTATAAAATACCACCTACACACCTTCGTCGGAACCTTAGCAACTCGCCCAAACCATCGATTTTGCCTGAGGAAGCATGTTTGGCCGACGATGTGGAGTTTTTGCAGTAGACCTTGCGGCACTCCTCCCAGTTGCTAGGCAGCTCGTGCATCAAAATTGATCGGTTAGGTGAGTTCGTAGTTCGATCCTCTTCGTTTCGAGTACATGAACGACTGTTTTCGTTGAGTATCGCAAAAAT
This sequence comes from Alisma plantago-aquatica, assembly GCA_963693085.1. Taxonomy (NCBI): domain Eukaryota; kingdom Viridiplantae; phylum Streptophyta; class Magnoliopsida; order Alismatales; family Alismataceae; genus Alisma; species Alisma plantago-aquatica. Next base: position 864,628,610 of record OY856411.1, read on the forward strand.
GCCCAAAGGGCCAAGGTTGCACCCCATCACAAGGCTAGGCGCAGCCTGGGGAAGAAGACGATGGACAAATGTCCATTTTGCCCCTGCGCGCCCTTCCTCTCTGATTCTTTAGCCGAGGGCAGATCCGTCAACTTCAACCTTGATTTTTTTTCCATTTAGCAATTAACTAGTCAATTTTGTTTAATTCGTAGTAAATCGCTCGGTTGTCAGAAAATTATAAATAAATACTCATTGGAAAGATAAAAACATGTAGAATCCGAATTTTTAAGTTTTGAACCCTGATTTCCATCATAAACCTGATAAGTAATTCAAACCCCAATTTAAATGTATAAAGTGATGTAAAATGATAATAATAGTGTTTTAACTCTGTTTTTGACAATAAAATATGTTTTCTCGAGTAGAAAAATATTAGGGATCGTTTGGACCTGTTTCCAGAACCAAAATCCAAAGCCTTTACCCATGGTTTATAAATGTGGATATTTTACACTTAAAGTACCTTTAAGTAACCTATGCATGCATTAATCTTTGAACCTAGGTTAAAGTTAGTTTGGATCTGACATCCTAGTGGTTAAGGGATAATCTAGAAAGCAAGATCAGGTATGTGCATTCTAACACCTCAGTTGGGCTTTCTATCATTCTTAGCCTAGTTTTCTCATATGAGGCATACTTTTAATAATATTATCCATCTTCTACTTGGACATGAAAATTTGTAACTATAAAGCATAGTCTTGCTATATTGTTATTCCTTGATGAATATGGGTCATGGGGCCCCACTTGCCTTGTTTTACATTGTTGATGTGATTGAGATCTTGATATATACATGTTGCCTATAAAATATTCATTTGAGTATCCAATATGAAATCTTGTTGTATGAACATCTTTTACGGTTACCTCTTGGAAATGTTTGGGTCATTGGGCCCCACTTAAATCATTGTTATTTGCCTTCTCTGCTATTGTGAATTGTAAGCATGATAATGATAGTTTGACTAGTTAACTAATATAGTGTACATGAGTACAAGTCACCCATAGGGAACTGGGGTTTTAGTCCCCCTGCCATAGGCACTGGGGTTTTAGTCCCCCCGCCAATTTATATATATTTTTGAGGTTTGGGATGTTATTTCCCCTCTCCTCCTGGTTGAGGTTGGTAGGCGCCTCACCCTATGTTAATTTAGTTTAGTCATAATGAATCATGCTTGTTCTATATTTGACTTATATGCTTGGCAGAAATCCTATTTGCCTTATATGCCTCATACTCTTGAACAATCTTAGTATAGAAAATATTTATGTTTCCATTCCTTAATATTCTCCTTGTACTTTATCATTTTGTGACACATATGTTTTTATCTTTCTCTTTCTGGGTGCTTCCCAACCACCCAGAACTAGGACAAGGGCTAGATCAAGCACAAGGAAACCCAGGGCAGGAGTGAAGTTGATATCATGGCAAGGTTGATGCTGCTAAGACCTTGCTCAAAAATATATATTATGAACTCTAGAAATAAGAGCTTTGTAATAGCCTAGATTCTTATCTACTTCTTCTTTTGGAACAATCTATGTAATAGTCTAGTTTTCTCATCTTACTTTCTTCCACTGATACTATTGACACTTGGTTGTAATTGGTCTATGCTTATTTAAATGGATTTATTATGCATACATCCTTCCATCACAATGTTTTTAATAATTTGAGGGATGTATTGTATTTTCCGTTAAATTTAAGTAAGGGGGTGATCTCGCCTCCTTACATCTATCCACTTATCGATTCTACTCTAACTAATCCTCCTTGTATTTTAACTCATGTATTTCACAATATGACGATTTAATGTTTGTCCTTTTAGCTTGTACCTAAAATGCCGACAAACAAAACATCGGTCAGCCGAAGTTGGTATGTGGGGGAAACAATAATCATGTAAATATGTTAACAATGTAGTCATTCAATTAATCATTTAACAACCAAGATTACACTTTAGATATAACTCTATGATCTAAGAGTACCCTATCCTCTGTGTTGTCCCCATTAAACCCCTCATGATCCACCTATCAAGTGAACCAGTTTCTAGGGTTGAGTCACATGGAACTACTCATAGGTACACCACTCCTTAACTCAGGTTATGCTAAAGAGTCTCATGGCACTACACGTAGGTAGCCTAGTTTCTAACTCACGGTAACCTAGACCTTACTCTAGGATTACCCCTTTTTTAGCATTTTCAAAGCAACAAAGGTGGACCAGGATCTAGCCAGTTATATATGCACATTTATAGTGATAATCATAGTCACTTTATAGTTGCATGAAATAAATAGACATCCAATAGTTATTTTCAAGCAATCGATAAAACTTCGGGAATTGTCGTGAAACTAGAGCGATTATTCATAAGTGTAACCACATACCTTTGATTGCAAATTTCAAGACAGAATCACATATGCATGGAAACTAAATCAAGCAAGCAATGATGAATAGAAATCCTAAAATAAAAGTACCAATTTCCTTTTATTAATATTTATCCAATTTCATCTCATTACTTAGGATTTCAATTCCAATTTTAGGGTTTCCTTGGGAATTAGGGTTTTTACCTCCTCTTTCAATATTATGATCCTTAATTTATCAAAACTACATAAAACCCTTAATTTATCATTTTAGAACCCTTAACAAGTTTAGGATCTGTATTAAGCATCTGATTTCCTTAATCTAATTAAATATGATTTTTCTCTCCTTTTATCCCAAATTAGGGTTTCCATATAGATTATCCTTCCATTTATGGACATAAACCCTAAATTAACCAATTTTGTATTAAAAACAGATGGAAACTCCATCATAAGCATCAATGGGTTATTACCTTTCTAATTAACCCATTTACTTACAAAGATGCATCCTTTATATACAATTAGGGTTTCTTAATGTATACAATTAGGGTTTAATACACTTTTCTACCAAATTAAAGTACTTTTGCAAAACGAGGTAGAACTAGATTCTCAAAGTTTTATTATCATGTTCCTCATATTTTTCTATGCAACTTTCATATATAAAGTTTCCTCATTGGATATTCCTAGTGTTCTCTATTAATTTTGCAAGGAAAAGCAATATTCTGGATTATTTGATTAGAGAGGGAATTTTACGGAAATTTGATGGCCGCTCGATCTGTGGACCATTGGTCCGCTTCTCGAATCTGATGATTCTAGTTGTGCATGCCTAACAAATGTTGCTCCCGCGCAGGAGCATCAGATCCAACTCGAGACCACTGTGGACCAAGATCAGATGGTGGTGGCCTCGTCGTCTACCTCTGTTTGAGCAAAGTCCAGCAGTCAACTCACTAGTTGACCTTGAACTCTAGGCCACCCGCGGGACAACTGAGAAGCCACAAAGCTTCTCTGGTGATGTCCGAACTTGCTGCCTCGGTCAATTGTGTGATTCCGCCCGACCGTCACCACCAACGCGTCACAGGAGTGTCGCCGCCGACTTACAGGTCACAGAGGGGGTGGGTCATGTTAGATTCAACAATTGGAAGCGCTGCTCCACTGAATATCATCAAGAAAAATATAATAATCACAAGATTGGTAATAACCCAATACATGGCTGTTAATCACATGATTGGTAATAACCCAATACCTAGCTGTTAATCACATGATTGGTAGAGTCCAATACCTGACTGTTAATCACAGGATTGGTAGAGTCCAATACCTGGCTGTTAATCATAGGATTGGTAATAACCCAATACCTGGCTGTAAATCACAGGATTGGTAATAACCCAATACATGGTTGTTAATTACAAGATTGATAGAGTCCATTACCTGACTATTAATCACAAGATTGGTAGAGTCCAATACCTAGATGTTAATCACATGATTGGTAGAGTCCAATACCTGGATGTTAATCACAGGATTCCCTCCCAGTGACATCTTTTGTTAAATTGATCAACATTTGTGATCCCGAGCTATGGTTGGCTAAGTATCGACACAAACATTTACATTTACTTCCCAAATCATCAAATGTGGATTCTAGAATAAAAGATGGATTGGGCATAGGAGAATGACTAGTAGAATTTTTACTTTTTGGTTTACAAACCTATTAATTAAATTACATACTTATATTACACGAGTTCATATATGTAGTCAAATATGAAAAACATGGTAGAATTCAGGTATACCTTGTCATTGATAACCAAGTGTCTAGGCCAACCCACCATAGCACCTTCTGCTTCTTTAAATGTACTGTATTCAGGATTATATATGGGTAGTGGTTTGCCCCCCCATTCTGTTATATACAAGATGGATGGACACCCGACAAATGTCATTAGTAATTGGTTGGCAATGCAATGTACCACCAAGGTTGTATACCTTTCCCACTGCCACAACATTATATTCTAGAACCTTCACTGCAAGTTTACAATTCATACTAAACTAGAATTGAATATATAAGTTATATACGAAGCGGTAAACTAGATACCTACTACAACTATATATATATATATATATATAAAAATATATATATATCATACTAATAACACAACATATAGAACACACTTACTACAAATGGTTGTTGTGGGTCATTGGGAATGCTCCCATGACCTTCTACAACTAGAGCATGGGATTGTACTTCATTATCTGAGAGACGCACAGTTTGAATAGGTTGAGAAGGTTGACTAGGCTGAAATGAAGACATTATTTCTTTTACTTTCTGTGCTACTAATGCTTCAACTTCCTCTTGTGTAAGACCTCCTATACGACCTCTTTTAGATTATGAGGGGCCAAAATAAGACTTGAATCCTATGCCAGCTCCTAATCCCCTAACACGACCAAGATGCTCCTTTGTACCAAGAGCAACTGATAGTTCATACATGCGGCCAGTTGGGATGAACTTTCCTTCCTTCCTTTGCTCTTGGAGATCAATCTATTCATAGTTAATAAAAATATTAAATCACAGTCAATTAGATATAAATAAATAAAAGTTTATGGGAGTTACTCTTTACTTAGTTGGGATGAACTTACCATCTTTTTTGCCACCTCCTTAGTTGTAGGGTTGGGAATTTCACCTGCTCAATTTTTTCTAGCATCAATCCACTGCAAGTGTTGGGGTGGACGCTCAACTTGAGTTGTACTAGACTCTTCTACAGAAGAGAGTTGCTTCTCTTATAATTTGTGGTGGAAGGCATAACTACCAGGCCCCAAGCGATGGTCATGCACATTTTTGACCCGTCTTTCCTTTTGGGCCTCGTGAATAGTATGATCATTTAAAATGAGGATATTACAATTTAGACTTGGCAAACATATATAAAAAGATTCACCTCTTTAATTGTATAAAAAAATCATATAGTACATCACAATCTTTATTACTTAAAACTCTTATGATTTCCTAGATGCAACAAATCTTTCCCACACCTCAGGATCTATAAAAATATATAGATCTATTGCTTTTTTTTTAGGATTATCTATAAATTCCCTTTTGAGATATGTCTTAAAAGCCCTCCATCGTACACTACAATGTTGTATTACTTTTTTCTTGTGATCTTTTTCATTTAGATGAAAAACACCCTATACATACAAAAGAGGCAATACTGTTATTTTAACAAGGATATGCCTTTCGAAGCAAACTAAATTAGAGAATCAATAAAACAAAAACATATTAAAATAATATCACTTCAACTCTTAGATATATCTTTCCATAGGAGGTTATTTAAGGCATTAGAAACATCATGCTAATTTTCTATATCTATTGCCACCTTACTGCGCACGGTTGCCCCTACGTAATGTTTGAAAGCACTAGCATGTTCCCCAATAGGTGCTCCTGTGACAACAAACTGGATTGGTAATTTCTCCCCTTTGACCCTCAGCTCCTGCAGCCTACGCATCAGTGTGGGACCTCTACATTTCTTAGCATGACCACTACCATCCTCATGGTGCTCATGCTTAGAATGTTCATGTTCACTTGCCATTTTAGAACAACATGCAAGTATACATGATAAAAGAAACATAAGTGATAATAAAAACACAAGTGGTGATATGATGTATATTTAAAAGATTACGTTCTTAAATGATAATAAAATAAACAATTCAAAGAATACATGCCTCTAGTATTGGTTGAGTTGTTAGTTAAGTAAAATTCCTTCAGCATGGTCTTGACGTTTATAGTATTCATCGGTGTTAACTTCAACATTTATACTTGACAAACCAACTGAGAATATGCTAAAATCATCATACTTTTCATAGTATTCTTCTTCATTTATAGGATCTACAGTAAACTGTCTTTTTCCATGAAGAACGACAGACCAATTTTTATTTGCCAAGTCATCAATATAGAATACTTGTTTTTCTTGTTCTGCCATGATGAATGGTTCATCTTTCTCACCAATCTTTTCAAAATTCATCAATGTGAAACACAACTCATCCACTAAAACTCCTTTATTGTTATCAACCCAATTACACCTAAAGATAGGAACTCTGAAATTTGTATAGTCAAATTCCCATATGTCCTCAATGACACCGTAATACGACATCTTAGCTTCATGTGGTCTTTATCTTTTGCACTAGCAAAATACAACGAACAAGCTTGAACAATGATCCCACTATTTTGGACTACACTACTTTCATCTTGACGCTTTGTGTAGTATAAAAATCCATTTATGTCGTATCCTTCATATGACATGACATCCATTTTCGGCTTAAAGGCAAGCCATTTTATATTCTCAGCAACATTATTTGGTGATTCAGATAGTTGATTAAAGACTTTCTCTTCAAGCCACCTAATAAATGTTTGATTATGCTCTCTTGCAAGCCACATTGAACTGGATCGCGGATGATTTATCTTGATAAGATCATTGTGTTCTGTGATGTATCTACTAACTTCATCGATGTTGTGTAAAATATACAAATGTGTTTGTTCCCACAACTCACGACTAATTCCTTTCACTCATGCTCCTAGAGTTCCTTTGCCACAATAAGATTCAGTGTGATGGGAATTTTTTAGATTGCTAGAAGTTTCATTGCAATTCAAAAAATCATTACAAAAGTCCATCACCTCCCTAGCCACATAACCCTCAATAATACTCCCTTCAAGACGATAACGATTCCGAACATCACCTTTAAAAACACTCATGTAGCGTTCAAATGGATACATCCAGTGTATAAAAATTGGACCCAACATCTTCACCTCCCTTGTTATATGTAATACAAGATGAACCATGATATCAAAAAATGGAGGAAAGTACATTTCAAGCAGACACATGGTAACAATTACATATTTTTGTAATTTATCAAGAGTATCAAGATGTATCACTTTGTTGCATATTTCATTGAAGAAGAAATAGAGTCTTGTGATTGCAAACCTTACATGCTTCGACAATATAGATCGAATAGCCACATGTAAACTTTGTTGCATTAAGGTGTGACAATCATGAGATTTGAGACCTATCAACTTCAGATCCTTCTTTGATACCAATCTATGAATATTAGAAGAGTATCTTTATGGAACCTTAATATTATACAAGCGCTCACAGAAAGTCTTTTATGCTTTGACAAAGTGTAACAAGATGGTGGTAAATATGTGTGGCAACCCCTGATCTCCACTGATAATTCTTTTCTTATACCCATTAATTCTAAATCGTTTCTAGATTTGATGTTGTCTTTAGTCTTTCCCGGTATATTCAATAGTGTACCAATGATGCTATCACAAACATATTTTTCAACATGCATGACATCAATGCAGTGTCTAATTGACAAGAAACTCCAATAAGGAAGATCCTAGAATATTGACCTCTTCTTCTATAGAGATTTGTCACATGCAAGAGTACGACTACTTGAACTCTTTCTAAATTCATTAACAATATCTTTCACCCTATCATATACAACATTTCCTAGTATAGGTTTAGGAGAACTTCATTCCTCAGTTGATCCATTAAAGGTTTTTCATTGCCTTCGATAAGGATGCACTTGTGGGAGAAATCTGCGATGACCAAGATATACAATTTTACCACCATGTTTCAGTCAGATTGAATCAATATATTTTCCTCACAAATAGGACATGCTTTGTATCCTTTTATGCTATATCCAGACAAATTTCCATAAGCTAGAAAGTTATTAATCGTGCAAAACAACATAGCACGCAAACTAAAGATCTCTTCATGTGAAGCATCATATGTCATAACACCTTCTTCCCATAGTTTCATTAGGTCATCAATTAGAGGTTGAAGGTAAACATCAATGTCATTTCCAGGTTGCTTGGGCCCTGATATCAATATTGACAACATGACATACTTATTTTTCATACACAAACAAGGAGGAAGATTGTATATAACAATCATAAAAGGCCAAGTGCTATGTTGGCTTCTTAATGTACCATAAGGATTCATTCCATATGTACAGAGTCCAAGTCTTAAGTTTCTTGGTTCTTTACCAAATTGAGGGTATCATAAATCAATTTTCTTCCATTGTGGTGAATCTGATGCGTGTCGTAGGACTCCATCATCATTGGCCTTTAACTCCCCATGCTAAGACAAATTTCGCACATCTTCAGTATTAGATAAATAAGCATTGAAATCATGGTATTATTGGTAGATACCACATCACCTTGGCAGGAGAGCCATTTTAGCCTTAACTGAATTTGTGGTCTTGTACCTTGATGCACCAGATTTTGGACAATTTATCAAATTATTATAGTCCTTCTAAAATAACACACAATCATTTGTACATGAATGAATCTTCTTAGCCTCCATTCTAATTGGGCACATTATTTTCTTTGCTTGATATGTTGAAATTGGAAGCTCGTTGCCTTTAGGAAGAATTTCCTTTAACAAAGACAACAGTGAAGTGAAACACTTATCACTCCACCAGTTTTGAGCTTTAAGAGTATATAATCGCATCACAACACTTAACCTCATGAACTTAGTACAACCCTTATATAATGGTTTTTCAGCATCATGGATAATGTGTGCAAATAAAGAAGGTGGATCAATGACATTGTCCCGACAACTACATAGAATCTCATCAACCATATCATCCTGAATCGGTTCATCATTGACATTATCATCATTATATATATCTTCTATTCCACAACTATTAGTATCAACATTTTTTGATCCATAATTAAATTGCTCACCATGCCAATACCTTTCATTATAACCTTGTATGATCCCATTGCATATGACATGATTCTTAATTTCCTCAATAGTATCAACTTTCAAATTGTTACCACAATTTCTACATGGACAATAGAACCTATCTGTAGGTAGTTTCCTATGTTCCTTAGAAAATCTGATAAATTCATCCAGACCTTTGGCAAACTCTGGACTGCAACGGTTCTTGATAGACATCCAACTTCGATCCATTTTCTGGATCACAATAAAATTAATTATAAAAGTGTACCACCTATCAAAACAATTATTGTTGTTACTATAAGTTGTAAGTTTTTATTGATAGGAAGTTAATTACTTTTATACTAATGTGTACCACCTATCCAATTTTTGAATATTTAATCTCACTAGTAACTGTATAATGTATGATTAGTTTTCAAGAAAATTTCAGCAACATTTCTCCTAAGTTCTTCAATTACATCAATGTAAATGGAAAATAACCACCCACATATGTACCCAGAGAACAAATGAGGAAATACTACTAAAATTTTCTTCAAAACTAAACATACAGACACACTTACATCCTAAGTGAGATTAAATATCCAAAAATAGTCCCAGACCAGGGACTATCGAAAATTTACTCCTAATGAGTAAATTTTAAACGGGTTTCTAAGTTGATATATAAATGTATTATTGTCATATTTATATATTAAGTTAAACATCATGCATAGATGATCTCATCTATAAACCCTAAAGTGTCAATCTGAGACTACACAATGTTTACCCTCATATTTCTGGAATGTATATAATGATTACATATGTGATTGATAACAAAATGTAGATATGAAAGAATACATATATTTATTATTGGTTGATTTACTAGTCAAATTAAATGCAAAAACAATGTAACTGACCTGAGCTGCGGAGGCGAAAATGAGAGAAGACCGTGGGTAGTGGAAGGCACGTAGGTGTCAAACAGTAAGCGGATGACCGTCGAGTGTCGGAGCTACTGCGAGCAAGAGGATGACTGTCATGAATGACATGGGTAAATCAAGGATACTTCCATAGATAAACATTCATTATATGTATTGAATTGAGAAGAATCAATTAGATGCTCTTGACAAATATATTCAGATAAATAAGTTAAACCAGATAGTTATATGAGTGAAAAAAAACAACTTATCAAATTGCGGTAAGAACATTGATCTCATTCCCTATGTACAAGAGTAAAGAGGCAAATATAAACAGTGCAAACTATTTATCCCAAGACTAATATTGTTTTATAACCCGGGAAGAATAGGGAATGAAATGAGGATGACATGCAGACGTCATTCATTGATGACATACTTTATAATACAGAGGTATTGGAGGAGCTTCACGGATTGGGGCAAGTGGTTTGAGGATTGATGATAGTGTGGCTGTGGTTCTATGATATCAGATTTCAATTATCAACAATGTTGATAGTAACAAAGTTGGTTGGCGATGGATGGATTTTAACCTGGGAATAATATCTAGCTCTGCCTAGCTGGGCTTTGACAAGTCATCTTGGCATTTGGGCAGCCAACTATTGGGCATGGTATGCTATCTCATCTCCCCAACTACAACCATTCACTCCACACCAGCTTGTTCAGTCACTCACACACATGTCATTATTATTCCCCAATCCAGCTAGCTAGCTAGCTAAGTGGTGCCTTCTTCCTCTATTCGCCGTACGCCATGGGAGGCCTCCCCGGTGAATTCTTCCCATCTTCACCCCTCCTCCTCATTATTGCCTCCAACAAACTAGGTCAAAAATAAAAAGATGGCGGCGACCTTACCTCTGCGTTCGGATGGTGGCGGCGGTGGCGAAGCTTTCCTCGTGGGCACGACAGTAGGGGGGTCGTCCTGACGGTGCGGCAACTACAAATCTCTTCTCTAGTGGCAGTGGCAAGGATCCTTACGACAACGACAACTTCTTGCTAGCAAGCTTCACGCAATTGAGAAATGAACAACATAACGAGTTCCAGTAACTTAGTAACCGGACCTCTAAGGTCAGTTATTTACAAAAAAACGGACCCAAGAGGTCTTAAGTAGTGCCCGCATTTTTGGTAGACATATAAGGTCGGTTATTTGGAAAAACCGACCCTATAGATCGAGGCGTGAAGCCAAAATCGAGAAAATTTTCATCTCGGTCAAGAATTTCGTCAACCGAGAGTGGCCTACAAGGTCGGTTAAAAGTAAAAACTGACCCAAGATGTACTTATAGACGTGCGAAGGCACGTGATTCTCAGTCGAGAATTTGGTCGACTGAGAGTGGCCCTATAAGGTCGGTTTACAGGAAAAAAATGACCCAATAGAGGCGGGTGCCCAAATTTTTTCATTCCGAACTACAAGGATGGTTATATTAAAAAACCGACCCAAAAAGTCATCTCAGTCGAGAATTTGGTCGACCGAGAGTGGCCCTACAAGGTCGGTTATAAGTAAAAAATCGACCCTATATGTACTTATAGACGTGCGAAGGCAAAATGGAGCCAATTTTTGCCGCAAGATTCTCAGTCGAGAATTTGGTCGACCGAGAGTGGCCCTATAAGGTCAATTAAAAGGAAAAAAACCGACCCTATAGATCATGGCGCAAAGCTAAAATCGAGAAAATTTTCATCTCGGTCGAGAATTTTGTCGACCGAGAGTGGCCCTACAAGGTCGGTTAAAAGTAAAAACTGACCCTAGATGTAGGGTTGTAAATACGTACGGGTAGACCCGTGGACCCGTAGATCTGGACCCTTAAAAAACCTATCATGGGTCTAATTTTTTATACCCGCATACCCTTAGACCCGTATACCCTTGGACCCGCATATAAGAAGGTCTAATAATGTGTATACTTGGAACCAGACCCGCTAGACCCGTGTATCCACTATACATAACTACTTAAATCATATGTATATATATTATACTTTAGTAGTCTAACTAATATAATTCTTAAGATTATATCCTACTCTAACACAAATAAGGTTGAGACCAGTCATACAATTAATAATTAACTATTCCAGGTACAATAATGAACATTATATGTGAACTTAAAATCAAAATGTCTACTAATTTATATTACTTTCTACAAAGGTTAAACGCTATGATGATGGCTACAAATATGTAAATAATTAACTCAATTAATGTTAATGTATAAAACATAGCATTATCTAATATAACTACTACATGGTAATATACTATATAATAATAATATCTTGTTACATGAAAATATATAGAACATAATAATTTCTCATACATAAAGAATATGATGTTTTATAGAACCGCTTACATGCATACCCGCACCGCATACCCACTATAATTGTGGGTACGGGTATGGTGCGGGTCCAGGTTTTGCATTATGCGGGTCTAGAATCGGAACCGGACCCACTAAATTAGATGGGTATGGGAATGGGTATGGCCAGACCCACACCGTACCCGCATTGTTTACACCCCTACCTAGATGTACTTATAGACGTGCGAAGGCAAAATGGAGCCAATTTTTGCCACGGGATTCTTGGTCGAGAATTTGGTCGACCGAGAGTGGCCCTATAAGGTCAGTTAAAAGGAAAAAATCGACCCAATAGTGACCGGTGCCCGAATTTTTTAATTCTGACCTACAAGGATGGTTATATTTAAAAACCGACCCAAGCAGTCATCTCAATCGAGAATTTCTTCGACCGAGAGTGGCCCTACAAGGCCGATTAAAAGTAAAAAACTGACCCTAGATGTACTTATAGACGCGTGAAGGAAAAATGGAGCCAATTGTTTCCGTGGGATTCTCAGTCGAGAATTTGGTTGACCGGGAGTGGCCCTATAAGGTCGGTTAAAAGGAAAAAACCGTCCCAATAGAGGACGGTGCCTGAATTTTTTCATTCCAACCTATAAGGACGGTTATATTAAAAAACTAACCCAAAAATTTGACCCTACTAGGTCAGTTGTTATAAAAAAACCGACACAATAGAGTTAAGCGGTGCCTGAATTGTTTTCGTAATTTCTAGGTCGGTTTTGCTAGTAAAAGTGATGCTTTCGGAAGTGATTTTATTGACCAAAAATGTAGTAGTGAGTAAGTTAAAAGTGATGAGGGAATTGATACACCAAGGCTGATAAATATCACATCCAGCACCTCAAGGTTGATACACCTTGATGCACCTCAAATCCAATATGCACAAAAAAACTTTTTGAATTCCCTGTTGAAACTGATTTAGCTAAGGAAAAAGGGTCCACTCCGACGTCAAGAAATTGGTTAACCGGTAAAGATACGTGAATTTGGTGTCCCACCCAAGAAAGAGACCCAAGTCCTAGTAATCCTGCTAAGTGGTGATTCAACATGGATTCTATGTAACACATGAAGTGTGTCATATCAATTTTTACATTAAGATGTAATGAGTTTAATGTATTTTGATAAGTGTAGGCTAACATACCTTGAGTAAGGGTTAAGCCAAGTTAATAAAGTATGATGTAATCAATATCCCAGTGAGGATGAGATAGGAACTCATACTTTGTGTTGATAATCATGTAATGATAAATGATGAGAATAAATAAGTATGATTGAATACTTATGATATCAATGCATGATCCTAGATGTGTGGAGCAATGAATTAGGGTTTGTATTGATAATATGAACTTGAAACCCTATTCGGATATAAAGGGAAAACCTAACCCTGATAATGGGAAGGTTGTATTTGTATTATTGCATAGGCCTTGTGAGACATGTTAAATAATTGTATAACAAGTATAATGTTTATGTGGTCTGATGACCTAAAAGATATTTGTTGCCTATTGAGAGGTGACAAGATGTTTAATGGGCCTTGTGAGCCATGTGAATACTCGTTGCCTATTGAGAGGTGACAAGATGTTTAAATGGCCTTGTGAGCCATGTGAATAGTTGTTACCTAGTGAGAGGTGACAAGATATTTAATGAACCATGTGAGCTATGTGAAATACTTGTACAACAAGTGTGATGAATATCTTGGTTTGAGGACCTAGAGGTAATAGTTACCTGTTACAGAGGTAACAATGTTCTGTGATGATCTAAGGGTTTGAATACCCAGATCCAATAATCATGATGATGATGATGTGAAGGGATGATAATTCCCATTATTGTGATAAGGGATTGAGTTCCCGAGTGTTATACATTTCAAAATGTTCCAAAGATCTTAAAAGAACTACACCCTTCTTTATAGCATCTATTATTGTAACATCCCACTCTTTTTATGCAAAGTTTCCAAATTATTCTATTCTCTGCATGCTCTTTTTTTTCTAATAAGATAAATGTTGAGGACTTAAATGCAATTTTCCCATGATTAGTTTTGCAAAATCATTTAGTATGTCCAATTTCTCTATTATACTTGTTTTATTTAAAGAAAATGTCTTCATGTATATCTATACCCTTTTTGTTGAAGGAAATGGGAATAAGTGTTTTATGTCCAATTTTTCTCTCTCTTATGATAATTAGGGATTTACTAGTTTAATTATTTTTCTTAATGGCCACCATCTTGTTAAATGAAAGGAAATAATATTTAGGGCACGTTTTTATGTTTTTCAATTCTTATTTGAAGAACTAATGGCTTTATTTGCATTAATTGTGGTCTTTTAAGTATACATGAGGGTTTGCTATTCTTAGGCCTAAATGGGTACAAAAACGAAATCTAACTCCGCAGGAATATTCTAGACACTCTAGTGAACCTATGGTCAAAATTTGAATGCATTTGACCCATGTTTGACCCCTCAATTAAATTGAGAGAGATTTTGAATCTTATTTGATATAGATTTTAATCCAATTACATTTATGCAGCCGATTTAAAGCATAGTTCGTTTTATTTGAACGGTCACGCGTTACTTGTTTCTCGCACGCACGATAGTAGCCGTTGGATCAGGATCCAACGGCGCGTCCGTTCTCTTCTTCCCCCGCTTATTCCACGAAACAGGAGCCGTTTCCAGCGCAATGAGTGCGAGCTTTCAATCTTACACGTTACTCGACGGTTTCACGTCATTTCTTCGCCATTGAATCCGTCTCGTCGCCCCGATCCTATTGAGCCATAGCTCGCGCTCCCTCGTGCCCTATAGATTAAATGCCCAATATAGGGCAGTGCCTTCCCTCCGCCATTGAAGCACAAGCATCTCGCTAGCCTCCTCTGCCCCCATCTAAGCACCCCGCGAGCACCGCAGAACCCCAAGTATTCCCCCTCCTCACTCAATTTCTCCACCGGCTCTCCCAGCAACCCCGACCTACTCGGTTTCTGTTCTCCGGTGACCTTGAGTCTGTCCGACCTCCTCCGGTCATCTCGGCCTAATTGCTCGTGCGGTGAGTATCTGCGGCCCCTAATCTTTGTTTTGGCTTTCTCGGTTTGTCTCGCGATCGCCCCTTCTAGCGGGTCCTGTAGAGCCGCCAATGGTGCTCGCCGGCGCCCAAGCTCCAGGCCACCCCAGTGGTCCTCCGACCACAAAAATGATGGATGTAGCTCCGCCTTCCCTTCACGAACCTATCCTGACCCTCATCTCTTCGTTTTGGGCACGTTTCACCGGTTTTTGACATAGGGATCGTCGCCCCTGTTTCATCTCGCAGTTCTCTGTTTTCCTGCCTCTCCGGCGAGATAGTGTTGTTCCGGCCCTTGGCTTGGGTCAACGCCTTCGTCGCAAGACCAGGACCCTACCACGGTTTCAGTTTTTGCTTGGGATAGTTTTCTCCTCGAGCTTCTGGTTTTGGGCGCACCTCCAGGTAGGGTCTCGATATCCATGGCCATGACAGGTTTCCGAGCTCCTATGATCTCCCAACCCTGAGCTTAGGCTCGATGCGTTTGCCTTCTCATCGCGAACTCAACCAAGGTGTCCTCTGCTCTCGGGTAGCAGCAAGCCAGGGTCCTTGCCCTCGGCTGAGAAGCTCGCCCATGGCGCTGGAGCCATGGCTCGCGCTGTGTGAGCAAGGAACAATCCGAGTTGGGTAATGACCAAGAGGGTCATTCGTTTCTTTTCGAGATTTTTTTGCTTGTAGGGGTATTTTTGGGATTTCACTGATCCTCCCTTATCTGATCGTGAGTCCTCAGAGGCGAGCATCATAGCCTAGTTGGCCTAGCCCGATTGGGACAAGTCAGATGCGGGCCCCTTTTTCTGGATTTAGATATATATTTACATACGTGGCATTATCTCAATTTGCGATTGGCCAATTCTTTAGAAATTCGTAGTAAATCGTCTGATTATCAGAAAAATACGCAAAAATATGTTTTGGAAAGGATTTTCGATGAGGAATCCGATTTTATGGTTTTTATCGAATGATTTTACTGCTTTTACATCTCAATATTTATATGACACAAATTAGGGTTTTATTTGTATGATGAAGGATGATATGTTAATTTCAGGTGATTAAAAGGATTCAATCAGTCAAACTAGGTTTGACTTAGGTGTTTTATCTCAAGGTAAGAGGGCCATGCCCTTGGCATAGATAACCTTTGGTTGATTGAACGTTTATGAATATTGTTAAGCATTTTATGTTAAGGTCTTAATGAATGCATGTTTTCCTTCAAGTACATGATTATTTAATGATTGTTTGCTATAATATAAGTCTAAGTATAGAAACCAAATTTATATTATGAATTATGGTTAAGGATCATGAAATCAAGATTTAGAGGGAAGGAAGTTCCCATTCATGCTTAAGAGGGAGAAATCCCATTATGATTCAAGAGGGAGAAATCCCAATTAAGATCAAGTTTAGGATATTAAGAAGATAAGCTAAGTTTAAGCAAGATCATGAATAATAGAAATTGATTTAGATTTATATGCACCTTGTTATGGGCTTTCCGAGCATTATGGGCTTTCTGAGCAATTATGGGCTTTCCGAGCATTATGGGCTCCTTATGGGGCATTAAGAGAGGAGCATATTCTTCTAGTCAATTTCTTTATGTAAAAGACATCAAGAAACAATTAATGTTAATGCATGTACATGTTTATGTCAAATCAATTTATATGTTATTTTTATGTTCTATAACATGCCAATGCCGCTTACTTACTATGATTGTTTTCCTTTGCATGGCTGGGGACGAGATGTCCGCAGGAGTTGGAGCCAAAGAGAAGGAATCATCTTGAGAGTACCAAGGACCCAGAGATCCAAGGAGTTGTTGCCTGGTGGGACGTCCATCTATGGAGATCCTGTCATCTTTATATTATCTAGTTTATGTTTAGTATACCCTTAGAAACATGATGTAGCTTTTCTTCCATGAACTTATGTATGAATCTATGTTTCAATAATGCCAAGTGTTATTTGTTCCTTGATATGAGATCATGTATGTAACATTCTCTCTCCGATATGCCAAGTACCCCACATTATGGATAATGTTGGGGATTAGGCTGTGCTTCCGCTGGTTACGTAAGAAACCCTAGGGAGGGGTGTTACATTAATGGTATCAGAGCAAGAAATAGATGGCCACTAAGGCAACAATAAGGATTCATACAAGTCACCCTAGGATGAAGCAATAGAAGTAGAGAATATGATTATGTGTTCTAGTATGTCTAGAGAACCCTAAAGATGACTAGAGCCCTCACCTCATTAGAGGAGTACATGTTAGCATGCTCATGTAGTTGAAACCAAACCCTAGATGATGACATGTTTCTCCTTGTCTCAATGGTAAGGGCCACCCAATTGAGATTTGAGGAAAATGTCATTTAATGTGACTTTTTATGTGACTTACCTTCTTAATTGCGTGTGTGGTATGGGACACATGTGCAAATAAGTTGGTGAGATGTAACATAAAAAGATCCAACATTTCTAAATATGTGCTTGATCACCACATATAAAGAGATGAAGGATATATGACCTAAGCTTAGATAACTATGAAGATGTAGTCATGGCAAGTGAGAGATAGATTCCCTAAGTGTAATGAGTTAGGTGTAATGTTAAGGAGTAAGTATGAGCCTTAGGAAGGGTAGTTACGTAATTTTATGTTGAATCATAATGCTTTGTTTATGTATGCTTCCTTTATAATGAAAATTGTATGATTTGCAAGCTTATGTGAAACCCTTAAGGTGGGTAGAAACCCTAGAAAATTTTGAGGACGAAATTTATTTAAGGTGGGTAGTATTGTAACATCCCACTCTTTTTATGCAAAGTTTCCAAATTATTCTATTCTCTGCATGCTCTTTTTTTTCTAATAAGATAACTGTTGAGGACTTAAATGCAATTTTCCCATGATTAGTTTTGCAAAATCATTTAATAAGTCCAATTGCTCTATTATACTTGTTTTATTTAAAGAAAATGTCTTCATGTATATCTATACCCTTTTTGTTGAAGGAAATGGGAATAAGTGTTTTATGTCCAATTTTTCTCTCTCTTATGATAATTAGGGATTTACTAGTTTAATTATTTTTCTTAATGGCCACCATCTTGTTAAATGAAAGGAAATAATATTTAGGGCACGTTTTTATGTTTTTCAATTCTTATTTGAAGAACTAATGGCTTTATTTGCATTAATTGTGGTCTTTTAAGTATACATGAGGGTTTGCTATTCTTAGGCCTAAATGGGTACAAAAACGAAATCTAACTCCACAGGAATATTCTAGACACTCTAGTGAACCTATGGTCAAAATTTGAATGCATTTGACCCATGTTTGACCCCTCAATTAAATTGAGAGAGATTTTGAATCTTATTTGATATAGATTTTAATCCAATTACATTTATGCAGCCGATTTAAAGCATAGTTTGTTTTATTTGAACTGTAACGCGTTACTTGTTTCTCGCACGCACGATAGCAGCCGTTGGATCAGGATCCAACGGCGCGTCCATTCTCTTCTTCCCCCGCTTATTCCACGAAACAGGAGCCGTTTCCAGCACAATGAGTGCGAGCTTTCAATCTTACACGTTACTCGACGATTTCACGTCGTTTCTTCGCCATTGAATCCGTCTCGTCTCCCCGATCCTATCGAGCCATAGCTCACGCTCCCTTGTGCCCTACAGATTAAATGTCCAATATAGGGCAGTGCCTTCCCTCTGCCATTGAAGCACAAGCATCTCGCTAGCCTCCTCCGCCCCCATCTAAGCACCCCGCGAGCACCGCAGAACCCCAAGTATTCCCCCTCCTCACTCAATTTCTCAACCGGCTCTCCCAGCAACCCCGATCTACTCGGTTTCTGTTCTCCAGCGACCTTGAGTCTGTCCGACCTCCTCCGGTCATCTCGG
The DNA here is from genome assembly GCA_963693085.1 of Alisma plantago-aquatica. Taxonomy (NCBI): domain Eukaryota; kingdom Viridiplantae; phylum Streptophyta; class Magnoliopsida; order Alismatales; family Alismataceae; genus Alisma; species Alisma plantago-aquatica. The sequence goes on from OY856411.1 coordinate 864,647,832, forward strand.
CCTAATTGCTCGTGCGGTGAGTATCTGCGGCCCCTAATCTTTGTTTTGGCTTTCTCGGTTTGTCTCGCGGTCGCCCCTTCTAGCGGGTCCTGTAGAGCCGCCAATGGTGCTCGCCGGCGCCCAAGCTCCAGGCCACCCCAGTGGTCCTCCGACCACAAAAATGATGGATGTAGCTCCGCCTTCCCTTCACGAACCTATCCCGACCCTCATCTCTTCGTTTTGGGCACGTTTCACCGGTTTTTGACATAGGGATCGTCGCCCCTGTTCCATCTCGCAGTTCTCTATTTTCCTGCCTCTCCGGCGAGGTAGTGCTGTTCCGGCCCTTGGCTTGGGTCAACGCCTTCGTCGCAAGACCAGGAACCTGCCACGGTTTCAGTTTTTGCTTGGGATAGTTTTCTCCTCGAGCTTCTGGTTTTGGGCGCACCTCCAGGTAGGGTCTCGATATCCATGGCCATGACAGGTTTCCGAGCTCCTATGATCTCCCAACCCTGAGCTTAGGCTCGATGCGTTTGCCTTCTCATCGCAAACTCAACCAAGGTGTCCTCTTCTCTCGGGTAGTAGCAAGCCAGGGTCCTTGCCCTCGGCTGAGAAGCTCGCCCATGGCGCTGGAGCCATGGCTCGCGCTGTGTGAGCAAGGAACAATCCGAGTTGGGTAATGACCAAGAGGGTCATTCGTTTCTTTTCGAGATTTTTTTCGCTTGTAGGGGCTATTTTTGGGATTTCACTGATCCTCCCTTCTCTGATCGTGAGTCCTCAGAGGTGAGCATCGCAGCCTAGTTGGCCTAGCCCGATTGGGCCAAGTCAGATGCGGGCCCCTTTTTCCGGATTTAGATATATATTTACATACGTGGCATTATCTCAATTTGCGATTGGCCAATTCTTTAGAAATTCGTAGTAAATCGCCTGATTATCAGAAAAATACGGAAAAATATGTTTTGGAAAGGATTTTCGATGAGGAATCCGATTTTCTAGTTTTTATCGAATGATTTTACTGCTTTTACATCTCTATGATTATATGACACAAATTAGGGTTTGATTTCTATGATGAAGGATGATATGTTATTTTCAGGTGATTAAAAGGATTCAATCAGTCAAACTAGGTTTGACTTAGGTGTTTTATCTCAAGGTAAGCGGGACATGCCCTTGGCATAGATAACCTTTGGTTGATTGAATGTTTATGAATATTTTTAAGCATTTTATGTTAAGGTCTTAATGAATGCATGTTTTCCTTCAAGTACATGATTATTTAATGATTGTTTGCTATAATATAAGTCTAAGTATAGAAACCAAATTTATATTATGAATTATGGTTAAGGATCATGAAATCAAGATTTAGAGGGAAGGAAGTTCCCATTCATGCTTCAGAGGGAGAAATCCCATTATGATTCAAGAGGGAGAAATCCCAATTAAGATCAACTTTAGGATATTAAGAAGATAAGCTAAGTTTAAGCAAGATCATGAATAATAGAAATTGATTCAGATTTATATGCACCTTGTTATGGGCTTTCCGAGCATTATGGGCTTTCCGAGCAATTATGGGATTTCCGAGCATTATGGGCTCCTTATGGGGCATTAAGAGAGGAGCATATTCTTTTAGTCAATTTCATAATGTAAAAGACATCAAGAAACAATTAATGTTAATGCATGTCCATGTTTATGTCAAATCAATTTATATGTTATTTTTATGTTCTATAACATGCCAATGCCGCTTACTTACTATGTTTGTTTTCCTTTGCATGGCTGGGGACGAGATGTCCGCAGGAGTTGGAGCCAAAGAGAAGGAATCATCTTGAGAGTACCAAGGACCCAGAGATCCAAGGAGTTGTTGCCTGGTGGGACGTCCATCTATGGAGATCCTGTCATCTTTATATTATCTAGTTTATGTTTAGTATACCCTTAGAAACATGATGTAGCTTTTCTTCCATGAACTTATGTATGAATCTATGTTTCAATAATGCCAAGTGTTATTTGTTCCTTGATATGAGATCATGTATGTAACATTCTCTCTCCGATATGCCAAGTACCCCACATTATGGATAATGTTGGGGATTAGGCTGTGCTTCCGCTGGTTACGTAAGAAACCCTAGGGAGGGGTGTTACATTAATGGTATCAGAGCAAGAAATAGATGGCCACTAAGGCAACAATAAGGATTCATACAAGTCACCCTAGGATGAAGCAATAGAAGTAGAGAATATGATTATGTGTTCTAGTATGTCTAGAGAACCCTAAAGATGACTAGAGCCCTCACCTCATTAGAGGAGTACATGTTAGCATGCTCATGTAGTTGAAACCAAACCCTAGATGATGACATGTTTCTCCTTGTCTCAATGGTAAGGGCCACCCAATTGAGATTTGAGGAAAATGTCATTTAATGTGACTTTTTATGTGACTTACCTTCTTAATTGCGTGTGTGGTATGGGACACATGTGCAAATAAGTTGGTGAGATGTAACATAAAAAGATCCAACATTTCTAAATATGTGCTTGATCACCACATATAAAGAGATGAAGGATATATGACCTAAGCTTAGATAACTATGAAGATGTAGTCATGGCAAGTGAGAGATAGATTCCCTAAGTGTAATGAGTTAGGTGTAATGTTAAGGAGTAAGTATGAGCCTTAGGAAGGGTAGTTACGTAATTTTATGTTGAATCATAATGCTTTGTTTATGTATGCTTCCTTTATAATGAAAATTGTATGATTTGCAAGCTTATGTGAAACCCTTAAGGTGGGTAGAAACCCTAGAAAATTTTGAGGACGAAATTTATTTAAGGTGGGTAGTATTGTAACATCCCACTCTTTTTATGCAAAGTTTCCAAATTATTCTATTCTCTGCATGCTCTTTTTTTTCTAATAAGATAACTGTTGAGGACTTAAATGCAATTTTCCCATGATTAGTTTTGCAAAATCATTTAATAAGTCCAATTGCTCTATTATACTTGTTTTATTTAAAGAAAATGTCTTCATGTATATCTATACCCTTTTTGTTGAAGGAAATGGGAATAAGTGTTTTATGTCCAATTTTTCTCTCTCTTATGATAATTAGGGATTTACTAGTTTAATTATTTTTCTTAATGGCCACCATCTTGTTAAATGAAAGGAAATAATATTTAGGGCACGTTTTTATGTTTTTCAATTCTTATTTGAAGAACTAATGGCTTTATTTGCATTAATTGTGGTCTTTTAAGTATACATGAGGGTTTGCTATTCTTAGGCCTAAATGGGTACAAAAACGAAATCTAACTCCACAGGAATATTCTAGACACTCTAGTGAACCTATGGTCAAAATTTGAATGCATTTGACCCATGTTTGACCCCTCAATTAAATTGAGAGAGATTTTGAATCTTATTTGATATAGATTTTAATCCAATTACATTTATGCAGCCGATTTAAAGCATAGTTTGTTTTATTTGAACTGTAACGCGTTACTTGTTTCTCGCACGCACGATAGCAGCCGTTGGATCAGGATCCAACGGCGCGTCCATTCTCTTCTTCCCCCGCTTATTCCACGAAACAGGAGCCGTTTCCAGCACAATGAGTGCGAGCTTTCAATCTTACACGTTACTCGACGATTTCACGTCGTTTCTTCGCCATTGAATCCGTCTCGTCTCCCCGATCCTATCGAGCCATAGCTCACGCTCCCTTGTGCCCTACAGATTAAATGTCCAATATAGGGCAGTGCCTTCCCTCCGCCATTGAAGCACAAGCATCTCGCTAGCCTCCTCCGCCCCCATCTAAGCACCCCGCGAGCACCGCAGAACCCCAAGTATTCCCCCTCCTCACTCAATTTCTCAACCGGCTCTCCCAGCAACCCCGATCTACTCGGTTTCTGTTCTCCAGCGACCTTGAGTCTGTCCGACCTCCTCCGGTCATCTCGGCCTAATTGCTCGTGCGGTGAGTATCTGCGGCCCCTAATCTTTGTTTTGGCTTTCTCGGTTTGTCTCGCGGTCGCCCCTTCTAGCGGGTCCTGTAGAGCCGCCAATGGTGCTCGCCGGCACCCAAGCTCCAGGCCACCCCAGTGGTCCTCCGACCACAAAAATGATGGATGTAGCTCCGCCTTCCCTTCACGAACCTATCCCGACCCTCATCTCTTCGTTTTGGGCACGTTTCACCGGTTTTTGACATAGGGATCGTCGCCCCTGTTCCATCTCGCAGTTCTCTATTTTCCTGCCTCTCCGGCGAGGTAGTGCTGTTCCGGCCCTTGGCTTGGGTCAACGCCTTCGTCGCAAGACCAGGAACCTGCCACGGTTTCAGTTTTTGCTTGGGATAGTTTTCTCCTCGAGCTTCTGGTTTTGGGCGCACCTCCAGGTAGGGTCTCGATATCCATGGCCATGACAGGTTTCCGAGCTCCTATGATCTCCCAACCCTGAGCTTAGGCTCGATGCGTTTGCCTTCTCATCGCAAACTCAACCAAGGTGTCCTCTACTCTCAGGTAGTAGCAAGCCAGGGTCCTTGCCCTCGGCTGAGAAGCTCGCCCATGGCGCTGGAGCCATGGCTCGCGCTGTGTGAGCAAGGAACAATCCGAGTTGGGTAATGACCAAGAGGGTCATTCGTTTCTTTTCGAGATTTTTTTCGCTTGTAGGGGCTATTTTTGGGATTTCACTGATCCTCCCTTCTCTGATCGTGAGTCCTCAGAGGTGAGCATCGCAGCCTAGTTGGCCTAGCCCGATTGGGCCAAGTCAGATGCGGGCCCCTTTTTCCGGATTTAGATATATATTTACATACGTGGCATTATCTCAATTTGCGATTGGCCAATTCTTTAGAAATTCGTAGTAAATCGCCTGATTATCAGAAAAATACGGAAAAATATGTTTTGGAAAGGATTTTCGATGAGGAATCCGATTTTCTAGTTTTTATCGAATGATTTTACTGCTTTTACATCTCAATGATTATATGACACAAATTAGGGTTTGATTTCTATGATGAAGGATGATATGTTATTTTCAGGTGATTAAAAGGATTCAATCAGTCAAACTAGGTTTGACTTAGGTGTTTTATCTCAAGGTAAGCGGGACATGCCCTTGGCATAGATAACCTTTGGTTGATTGAATGTTTATGAATATTTTTAAGCATTTTATGTTAAGGTCTTAATGAATGCATGTTTTCCTTCAAGTACATGATTATTTAATGATTGTTTGCTATAATATAAGTCTAAGTATAGAAACCAAATTTATATTATGAATTATGGTTAAGGATCATGAAATCAAGATTTAGAGGGAAGGAAGTTCCCATTCATGCTTCAGAGGGAGAAATCCCATTATGATTCAAGAGGGAGAAATCCCAATTAAGATCAACTTTAGGATATTAAGAAGATAAGCTAAGTTTAAGCAAGATCATGAATAATAGAAATTGATTCAGATTTATATGCACCTTGTTATGGGCTTTCCGAGCATTATGGGCTTTCCGAGCAATTATGGGATTTCCGAGCATTATGGGCTCCTTATGGGGCATTAAGAGAGGAGCATATTCTTTTAGTCAATTTCTTTATGTAAAAGACATCAAGAAACAATTAATGTTAATGCATGTCCATGTTTATGTCAAATCAATTTATATGTTATTTTTATGTTCTATAACATGCCAATGCCGCTTACTTACTATGTTTGTTTTCCTTTGCATGGCTGGGGACGAGATGTCCGCAGGAGTTGGAGCCAAAGAGAAGGAATCATCTTGAGAGTACCAAGGACCCAGAGATCCAAGGAGTTGTTGCCTGGTGGGACGTCCATCTATGGAGATCCTGTCATCTTTATATTATCTAGTTTATGTTTAGTATACCCTTAGAAACATGATGTAGCTTTTCTTCCATGAACTTATGTATGAATCTATGTTTCAATAATGCCAAGTGTTATTTGTTCCTTGATATGAGATCATGTATGTAACATTCTCTCTCCGATATGCCAAGTACCCCACATTATGGATAATGTTGGGGATTAGGCTGTGCTTCCGCTGGTTATGTAAGAAACCCTAGGGAGGGGTGTTACAATTATAATTCATGTTTGAAACTTGGTTGATGCTAAAAGATATTGTAATGTACCTAATTAATCAAGTGAAATCTCACCATGTAATTGTCTTGACCATAGATCCATTTAGTGTCAGAAATTGTTGATGGTGAAATGAGTTTAACTCGGAGAGCATATTTTTGAATATGTGGGGGTGAAGGACGAAGTATATCCGTACATCTTAATGAAAAACTAATGTAGCACCTTCCTTATTTATCCTGAGATGATGTGAATATCGTGACCAAATAAGGAATTGATGTGTAAATCCTTCTTCATTTTTATTATGTGTTGTTGGGATTGATGATAATCTCCTGACCAGGTGAGGAATTGATATATAATCTTCCTTTTCCTTATAATCCAGGAAAGCTACGTGGTCTTCTCCCAAAGAGAGTACATGTTGTGACTGTAACTCTATAGCAAAGATGTCGCTATACCCCGACATGCTATTTGTAGTTGACACAAGATGTCCTACCAGCAGCTGACATGAGATGTCCTGCTAAGTTGTCTCGTACTGACTGAGACGGATGCGGTCTTGACAGCCGGCTCTGTCATTGACCTTGTATGGTACCGATTTGAACTTAGTCATGGTCGGTTGGAGTATGAATGGTATACTTCATCTCCTCAGGGCATAAGTGTGATTGTAATATGTAATCAGTTGTGTGGCGTATTTGCTTAAGGATCGAATACGGAAGACATTGGTTGATGTACACTTCTTTTATACATCTTAGTTGGTAGATGTTATACATGTTTCCTTATATTCCTTATAAAGTGAATAGATGATTTATTGCTCTACCATATATAGATGCATTATTTTAAGAAAAGAGATTACTCTGTTCTACTTATAACAGTGATTAATCCTACTGGTTAATATATAAAGGAACTCTTCTTAGTTTTATACTTCTTACATGTGATAATAATATTGTTGGAAGAGAGTTATATCTCTCACTGGGAAAATTGTCTCACCCTGTGGGATCCACATTTTTTTAGGTGGACATGCACGAGGGGGTAGAGACCATACTGTAAAGGGGGGACAACAACAACAGGGGCAGCAATAACAACTCAGGTTGAGTGTACCGTCTGTCGTGTCTTGTAGATAGAAGTTCTATGTGTCGTCTCTGTACTCTCAGGTCCTTGTATTTAGTACGTGATGGTTTCATGAACGTTTTGAGATTTTGTCTTGATTACCTCAAGGGTTTTTTGTTGCTTATATATAGGTTTTGGTAAAGCAACTATTATATGTTTTCCTTGAGATGAGATGGTACAATGTATGTACAATGTGAACCCTGAAGTTTATAAAGTTTTGGTTCTTTCATTAAGAGTTTCTTGGAAGAGGATCTCTTCACAAAATGGTTTTAATTTTAGTGATTTTCGTTAATCCTCTACTTGTGGTTATTCCACAATTATTACTGGTGATGGGTTGATTTGATGTCGGGTCATCACAACCTTGAAGACATCATATCTATCATGTCTTGCCAGATCTTGGTACATGTTCTTAAGATGTATTAGCATCTCAGTAACATCCATATTCTCATGTTGTTTCTGCAACTCATAGTTCATTGAGCATAGCATCAGAAACTTGACATGTACACCATCTTCATAGTTCTTCTTGTAAGCATCCTTGTCAACCTTAGGTGTAATGGGAGTAGGTTCATCTGGCTTTGGTGTCTCCAGGACACAGAGCTTGTGCTCTTGTTTGAGATTAATTCTCAACATACTAAACCAATCATGAAAATTATTCCCATTCAACTTGTCCTTTTCAAGGAATGATTGTAGGGAAAACATATTATTGGTTGTCATTTGATTCTATCAGATTTTTTTGCAATTTGTTAAAACAATTTTGATTTGATTGATTAAAATAAAATTTGAAAATTTTAATTAGGCCTTTAATTAATTATCTTTCCCACTATTTTGTTCAAATTTTTATCCCTCACATATCAATTCAGAATATTTTAGAGTACAACTTTCTAGCGAGCCAATACCCAAAAAGTTGAGTTATTACCCGGTCAACACCATCATCCATAATCAATCATTGAGGTAGGAAACTTTTGCCAATTGCATCTTATGCAATTCTTAGATGGATGGTATCTGCAACTCTTTGCCATAGTCATCTACATGCTTCTAGGTACATAATCTCATTAATATCACCTAGTTAAGTCTTATCCAAAAGCCAACATGATACTGATGCACCCTGTTTGGTAGGCCCACATGCTACCATCACACTTCTACGAGATAGACAACGTACCATGCTTGGTGTGGCCACACAGAGTCCATCAAGCTTTTCATGTGTGTTGCTTATGGAAAACATCTAAGACTTAATATTTTGTTAAGGAATTTTATATTTATATACATATACATATCCAATCACCACATACTTCTATGTATCATATACATACTATATTTGTAATACCTGGGCCCACTGCCCAAGGCTCTAGCAGAGTTTTAAGAATGATGACTGGCCCCACAGACCACCACTAGTCTTAACTGTGTGCTTTTTCCTCACTCACACGCAAGTCGGAGTCAACTTCCTGACTGGTCACCATCCTAGTACTACTCCAAGTTGAGCACGCTTAACTATGGAGTTCTTAGTGATGGGATCCCGGAAAAGGAGGTGCACCTTGGTGATATCGGTAGTCCAATCATTCGTTTTAAGATCATGTTACATGAGGCCTCAAATCCTGGGATGTTACAATCTCCCCCACTTAGACTCTTGACGTCCTCGTCAAGGCTCAACTAAAAGGCGTCATAATCCCTTCCCCATTTCAGTGTAGACCCACAATGGCCCATGGACACCCAGCTCCCGATCACAGAAGACCAGCGTAAGGGTGGCTACGTCAACCATGGACAACCATTTCCTACATGCTTGGACCACATGGCTCAATACTGGCATGCCATGCCCATGTGGGCCCCACCTACTAGAGGGGAATTGGCTCTGATACCTTTTGTAATACCCGAGCCTACTGCCCAAGGCTCTAGCAGAGTTTCAAGAATGACGAATGGCCCCACAGACCACCACTAGCCTTAACTGCGTGCTTTTTCCTCACTTACACGCAAGCCGGGGTCAACTTCCCGACTGGTCACCCATCCTCGTACTACTCCACGTTGAGCACGCTTAACTATGGAGTTCTTAGTGATGGTATCCCGGAAAAGGAGGTGCACCTTGGTGATATGGGTAGTCCAATCATTCCTTTTAAGATCATGTTACCCGAGGCCTCAAATCCTGGGATGTTACAATATTCCACAAATAGAAACATTATATTATAAAAAACAAGCAATAATTATGGTTGTACTATTGTAATTCCTTGGAGACATAAGGAATTACTACCACCTAAGGTCCACATCATATGTAGCAACCTATTGTTGGTGAAGATTTGCACTGATATCAGTCCAGGATGACCTATTCAACTCTTGAACCTATCGATTGGCCTCCTAGTCGGTCGATTGGTCTCTCAAATTGGTCACCGGGTCTCCAATCCAAATGATGTTTAGATACCTCTAGTCGATTGGTTGGGCCACCGCTGATCAGTTCGACTCCTCCTATCACGTGGCTTGCTCGGTACTCCAACTAATTGATTCATCTTTTGAAACAGACGGTTCGTCTGGTGCAAAACGTCTTCTTTTCCATAATAAAAATTAAATCCTAATCCTATTTAACATATTACATGGTAATAAGGAAACATCGAGTTACATTCAAGGGGGCATTGGAAGGAAAGAATTAATACTTTTACATATGGAAAAGGAGAGAGTGGTTTGATATGTAAACCAAGATATAAGTAGGAATAACAACCATCCAACAAAGCACAAAGGTCTAGGGGGTTATTGGCCATAACCATGCTAACATCCACAATCAAAATAAATTTTAGGGTGACACGTATAAATTGCATATATATATATATATATATATATATATATGGGGATTTATTTAATACCTATGCGGGTATCTACCCACACACCCTTCCTAATATTTTTTTTAAAAAAATTCACAATTGTATAGGAGCATTTTATCAAGCTCCCCAAAAAAATTCATCCAAAAATAATATCATTTGCCCCCCAAAAAAAAAAAAAAACCCGTCCATATATTTACTGACTGTATATTTTCTACGCAGTTACTTTTTTGGTCTTAGAGTTACTCTTGTGTACCACATTGTTACTCTGTTGATCTCAGAGTTACTCTTGTGTGCCATATAGTTACTCTGGCGGGTAGCAAAAAATCAAGCTACCCGCGCGGGTATTAAAGATGAGCCATATATATATATATATATATATATATATATATATATATATATATATATATATATATATAGGAATTGTGTGTGATTTTTAATCTGATATGCACATTACTCGTTTAAACATTCAGATCATGTGTAATAAATAAATGATAAAACCAAAATCTGATCATATCGATTAAATCCCAAAAAGATAGTAAATTGACGTGACTTTGACACCACTGTAGGGAATCTGGCATCGGAAATAAAAAATTTACTGTCATATTTCCCTTGAACAATATATTATGTCAACAACTATGAAATAGGAAGGAGGGTTTCAAGGTTCATACCTGGTCCTAGAGCAAGTCCAGTGACTATCCCTTGTTGCAACGTGCTCTTTTCTTCAAGTTGGACTTGTATGGCATTGACAACAACTTTCTGGTTGATCATCACCGGTGGTAATTGACTTCGTCCTCCTAGTGGGTGACAACAACCTCCTCGCCTCTATAATAGTCCATACATACCACATGGAACTCCTGCCATTCTAGATGAATAGACAAGAAGGAGTTGTCCCTTCTAGTCACCATGTTAGCGTCAACTTGCTCTCACAATTGTCTCTCCCATGTTGTTGCTCCCTTAGATGGGTAGAACTTGCCCCGGTTCTCACATTATCACAATTGTGAGAAAACAATGATTGTCAAAGCATATTGTTGTGTCTCAAAAAAGCCTCGACTATCTCTCTATTTGTAGGAGGGTCAGGGTCAGGAGTTCTAGTCTGAACGAGAGTCAAAAGGATAAAATTTTATGAATTTCTGGAACCTACAAACCATGAACCGATCGGTTCTTCAATGAACCAGTTAGTTCACCAGTGTATCGGTTAGTTCACACATGAGACAATCAGTTCAATACTCAAAACACTCTTTTAACTATGTTTCCTATTCACAATTGTATTGGAAATTAATATTAGATTAATGCACAACATGATGTCAACATCAATTCTTCATCCAATCAAATTGATCAAGCTAACGATTGGTGCACAACTTGAACTGGTCAGTTCACATACTGAGATGATTGGTTCACTTGTTGAACTGGTCACTTTAGAGTTCTAATGGCCAATGTTGGTTCAAATTGACCTAACACTTGAATCGATCTGTTCAACACTTGAATCGGTCAGTTCACTATCCACTTAGTCAATTTCCAACCATTTTTGTTTAAATTGAATACCTAACACTTTAGTAATCAAGTTAAACATCATTCATGGATAAAATCCTATTCCAGGTGTGTCCTATGTGTTTGACCCTATAGGTTTCGAGTTATGTTGGGAGTGCATGCCCATAACTGATTTATGACATCACAAGCAATGAGTGGTATCTAGCAAGATGTCATCGCTAACCCAGTAATTGGAAAGTTAGAGAAAAACTTCAACCTAAAATCTATGATTGGTGTTTCAATGATCATATAGTTCCTTTGTCACTAACGTCTAGATTGAACTCGAGGCATGGAATCGTCATCCTATTAACATTCAATCCATGTTCCTTGAACTAGAGCTGACTATCTAAGATATATATGTAAGCTCAATATCACATATGGACTCACATGAGTGTGGCCATGCATTTCTTAGTCTTTCTTATCAAGTGGCTAGGATATCATGTTCTTGTAGGAGGGATAAATCCCATCTACATCACTCAAAATCATCCCCATGTGCCACAATGCATCTAAGAAGCACCTTTATGATAACCCTCATTCAAGGTTACCATGGATGATGACAAAGTACGTCGAACTACATGTGATGAGTATAGTGCTTTTAGGTCTAAGAACCACAATCACCATCATCACTATGAGAGATGATTCTTATTACCAATCATGGCTTCCATGCATCACTATCAAGGTGGGTATGTCTGATACACTATTATTTAACAAGTATCTATGTGTTTGATTTGATATCATGTATCGTGACTTAATGAGATTCTGTCATCAACCAACACACACTCTAGTCTTGTGTGTTATTGATGTATATTATCCTTACACAATAACAACCAACTTGGGACATAACAATAATGCATATACTCTTAACATTTGTATGATCTCATTGTTCAAGTCTTCAGCTTCAAGACATACATCATTCAGTAATATCATTCTTTAGACATTTATTATGTAATATCATTATCTCATAACTGAATAAAACAAAATATATTGGAAGATTACCTTTATCATTAATCATATTGTTTACAAGATATGCCATTACAATCATCATATAATTGGCTCTCTGGGCATACATACCAACAACAAGTACCCATTTCTAAGAATATACTATATTGTTCACCAGTTGAGAGGTACTTTAGTGTCTTCCAAGATAGATTTGAGGTCAAGATATCACTAGTTGAGGATCAAGGTAGATGTTACAACCCCAATTTTTGGGTTCATTTGGTGAGAAATAAAATTTCTCATATTAAAGGTATTTGAACAAATAATGATATAATTTGTTTGGAATAAATGGATTTCATTTACAATAGCCTTGATGATTGTGTTGTGGGCTTTATTGGCTATTGGGCCCCAAATAATGAGAAGATTCAATTAGTAAATGAATAATTGAGTTTTGAGAAAAGAATGACATAGAAACCTCCAGAAGGCAAAGAGATGTAATCCAAAGATGGATTTTGTGCCTCTTGGGTTCATTGGGTTCCAAGAAGTCCAAAGTTGCATAGAGAATGCAATAAGAAAAGAAACGATCAATTAAATATTACTTTATTAAGAAAGAAATTGAAAACAATGATGAAATGTGGAAAATAAGGGAAAAGAGGTATAATTGAGTTATCCTTGGTGGAATTTTGTATCCCAAGGCTTCCTAATGTTAAAAGGAATGCCAATGAGGAAAATAAAAGAGAGAAATCCTCAAAAAGAGATAGTTTAATAAAGAAAAAGTAAGAAAATGAGAAAATGGGGTGAAAGATAAGGAAAGAGGCTGAGGTATATCCCCAAGATGGGATTTCAAGCCATTAAGGTTCGTTGAGGTTCAAGGAACTCAGAATAATAATTTTAATAGTAAAAGTAATAGGAAATATAAGGAAAATATGAATAAATAAATGATAACTTGAAACTGAAGAAAAGGGATCGTTTTCTTTAGATAATGACTTCAATAATTGCATGATGAGAGATAAAAGTATGAACGAGTTTCCCGTAAAATTTGAACCAAAAAGGAGTTAAGGATTGGGAGTTATCAATTTTTCAAGTTATCCTTGTTTTTGGACTTTATTTTGAAAATTAGGAAACTGATTTTCATTTTGTTAGAACGGGCGCGATGAGGGTCGTTGGATCTTGATCCAACGCGCGCCACTCATCGTCTAGGTCCCAGTAGGATGAGGACTCTGGTTGGTTTAGGGGAATTTTCCTCTTCTTCTTTCTCGGTGTTGAGGCAATGAATCGATGAGATAACAGTCCCATTAGGATTGGGAGATCTATACGAAGAATCTAGACCCAAGATTTATGGGCAACCATCGACGAGGGAAGAAACCCCCAACCACGGGACTCCTAGGACCTAGCCCTATATAAGGGAGGGCACGCAAGGGTACCAACGTCCTTAAAAACTATCCCCATCACTGTGGAGAGCGATGAAGAGTGGAGCAACGCTTCCAATTGTTGAATCTAACCTGACCCACCCCCTCTGCGACCTGCAAGTCGACGGCGACACTCTTACGACGTGTTGGTGGTGAAGGTCAGGCAGAATCACACAATTGACCGAGGCAGCAAGTTTGGACATCGCCAGAGAAGCTTTGTGGCTTCTCAGTTGTCCTACGGGTGGCCTAGAGTTCAAGGTCAACTGGTGAGTTGACCGCTGGACTTTGCTCAGATAGAGGTAGACGACGAGGCCACCACCACCCGATCTTGGTCCACAGTGGTCTCGAGTTGGATCCGACGCTCCTGCGTGGGAGAAGCATTTGTTAGGCGCATGCAACTAGAACCATCAGATTCAAGAAGCAGACCACTGGTCCACAGATCGAGCGGCCATCAAATTTCGGTAAAGTTCCCTCTCTAATCAAATAATCCAGAATATTGCTTTTCCTTGCAAAATCAATAGAGAATGCTAGGAATATCCAATGAGGAAACTTTATATATGAAAGTTGCATAGAAAAATATGAGGAACATGATAAAAATACTTTGAGAATCTAGTTCTACCTCGTTTTGCAAAAGTACTTTAATTTGGTAGAAAAGTGTATTAAAAAGTAATAAGAAACCCTAATTGTATATAAAGGATGCATCTTTATAAGTAAATGGGTTAATTAGAAAGGTAATAACCTGTTGATGCTTATGATGGAGTTTCCATCCGTTTTTAATACAAAAATTGGTTAATTTAGGGTTTATGTCCATAAATGGAAGGATAATCTATATGGAAACCCTAATTTGGTATGAAAGGAGAGAAAAATCATATTTAATTAGATTAAGGAAATAAGATGCTTAATAAAGATCCTAAACTTGTTAAGGGTGCTAAAATGAGAAATTAAGGGTTTTATGTAGTTTTGATAAATTAAGGATCATAATATTAAAAGAGGAGGTAAAAACCCTAATTCCCAAGGAAACCCTAAAATTGGAACTGAAATCCTAAGTAATGAGATGAAATTGGATAAATATTAATAAAAGGAAATTGGTACTTTTATTTCAGGATTTCTATTCATCATTGCTTGCTTGATTGGGTTTCCCTACATATGTGATTCTGTCTTGAAATCTGCAATCAAAGGTATGTGGTTACACTTCTGAATAATCGCTCTAGTTTCACGGAGATTCCCAAAGTTTTATCGGTTGCTTGAAAATAACTGTTGGATATCTATTTATTTCATGCAACTATAAAGTGACTATGATTATCACTATAAATGTGCATATATAATTGGCTAGATCTGGGTCCACCTCTGTTGCGTTGAAAAGGCTAAAAAAAGGGGTAATCCTAGAGCAAGGTCTAGGTTACCGTGAGTTAGAAACTGGGCTACCTACGTGTAGTGCCATGAGACTCTTTAGCATACCCTGAGTTAAGGATTGGTCTACCTATGAGTAGTTCCATGTGACTCAACCCTAGAAATTGGTTCACTTGATAGGTGGATCATGAGGGGTTTAATGGGGACAACACAGAGGATAGGGTACTCTTGGATCGTAGAGTTATATCTAAAGTGTAATATTGGTTGTTAAATGATTAATAGAATGATTACATTGTTAACATATTTACATGATTATTGTTTCCCCCACATACCAGCTTCGGCTGACCGACATTTTGTTTGTCGACGTTTTAGGTACAAGCCAAAAGGACAAACAGTAAATCGTCATATTGTGAAATACATGAGTTAAAATACAAGGAGGATTAGTTAGAGTAGAATCCATAAGTGGATAGAAGTTTAGAGATCCAAGTTTACAAAAAGGTATGAAAAAGTTTATTTTCTTACAACTTTCCAGTTTAGTTTGTTAAAATTTAATAATTGTTCTTGGTTAATTGTCGAACCTTTGATCCGGAAATTATGGGTGGAACTTCTACTTCATGGTCTCCCTTAATTGGGGGTTATTGGGAGGTGGGGTCGTTACATTTGATATCAGAGCATAGGTTCCTCACTTAACCATTAATAATTATTAAATTTTACAAACTCCGTAGAACCCAAGGGAGTTATTAGAGGATTATCCGAAAGACAGAGGTGTCTAGAAAAGGATCACGACTGGGGGTTGGAAATATTTTCCTCCACACCGCTAGTTGGAATACGAGGACTCTCGGATCTATGTGACTGCTTGGCCAAAGTCTTAGGGTATGATTTGAAATAAGATACCTTTAGGACTCTCTCATCTTGTTCATCCCTTCTCAACTCAAATTCTATTAAGGACCTTAAGGATTAGGGTTTTCTCTCTTCTCCTCACCCTCTTGAGGTATGGGTAAGGTTGATAAGGTTTATGGAATCCTCCCCCAAATTAATAAAAAGCATGTAAATAAGATGTCATGGACATAAGCTTAATAGAGTAAGCGCAAACTAAAGAATAGATACATGCTTAGGTCGTGTGACATAAGTTGTCATGCTCTCAGAAGAGACCTGAGGCTAGACCTTCTTGTCAGGAGGATAAGTAAAGAAAGTTAGTCCTGGAGGTAGATACCTCCATTAAAAGTAGAGACCTGGAACATCCTCTAAGGATGACGTTAACCCTAACCCTAAGTGGAGGTTAGAGAGAGATGACATGATGAGTTAGATGTCATGGTTGGCTGGGTGTTTGGATGGACATGCCTTTGGATTACCATACGAGCCATGAGATGTTGGATGACCTAGCACCTTTGGCAACCCAACCATGGAAAGGGCCGTGCATGTTTGAGCAAAGGATAGCTCCTGCATGGATGAGGTTAGAGAAGAACCTATGGAAACCCCATGAGCTTATATGGGCATAATAGGCACCCAGAATGTGTCAGTAGTGCGAGAAATAGGTTGAAACCCTGGTCGAGAGAGTTTGATGGATAGCTTATGAGAGATATGGATGACCTTAAGAAAACGTTATAAGCTTCACCATGTAGGGGTATGCTTGTGAGCTTGATCCCTCTTAGAGAGAGAACCCCTCGTAGTAAGGGTGTTTGTAGGGTTGGCTCTAGAGAGAGAAAATAGGAACTAAGAAAAAAGGTTGGAAGTCTAAACCCCAAGATATGAGGAACAGTGGGGAGTCGAGGATGATGTGACCTAAGTGGATGAGAGTGGTTGCCTCATACATGATCCCTGGAGGCTGATGTATATCTTAGTTTCCTTTAGAGGAACCAAACCCTAGAGAGGGGATGATACTTCTGGAACCTATGTGCCTATGGTATAAGTATTTACCTTCTGAGAAAGGAAGAAGAAGTTCTGTATACCCTGGAAAGGTTCAGTGACAGGTTGTGGGGCCTTATGCCTTGTTGGTTGTCCTTAAGGAGGACTCGACTCTGAAGTGTTGCTCGAGTAGAAGGATGACAGGAAGTGTGTGTCATGCCTTATACATGCCTAATTTGTGGTTAATAGATTGAGCATGTAGTTGGTCATCAAAAAGTGAACCTAGGGTTCCTAGGCCTAAGAGGGGAAGTGATGTACCTGATGCTCATGATGAGATTTGAGTTTTTATAGATGTGAGCATGGTACTTCCTATGTTGAGAGGAAAGTAAAACCCTTTACGTTTAGGGTATGTTTGGCGAACCCCTCCCAGCTAAGTTGATGACATGGGAAGGTATGATCTTGATCTAGTGTTGAGAATGAGAACAAGTATGACCCATCATGGTTTAGTGGGTGGTCAGCTTGTTCCTTAGTAGCTTGCTAGGGTTAAGCATGCTCATGTGGATGTAAACCTGAGGCATAAAGGTGTAGTTTCCTCCCATCCAGGAAGAAGGACCTTTTCGTAGGGTGTATACCAGTTTTGTGGGTTTTGAGGAAACCTAAAGAAGTCTCATAGGATCTTGAGAAGCTAAGTGAAAAGTACATGGTATGAGAACGAACCTGTAGACCCATAGATATCCATCTATAAGTGCATGAGGATGTGTTACCATGGAAGTAACCAGTATGGGGCCTGACCAAGGTAGGCAGGTCACCATGACCCCTATGAGAGGATGAAAGACAAGCCTCGAATGCAGAAAGAGAGATGATGAAGGCTTGGGTAGGGTTCTAGGTTGGACATGTACTATAATAGAATCCTCAGTCTATCCTAGGGTCAGGTAGGGATAAGACCGATGGAAGTAGGAGTTGCCTAATTCCCAGTTGCACATGACCATAGGGCCAGGAGGTAACAACTATCATTGTCTAAGGGCCATGGGTTAGGAGATTGATCACCTTCATGAACTCATGGGACCCAAAGGGCAGATGAGTAGGGCACTCTTTGAATGCATAAGGGAAGAGGGATGACCCCTAAAGTGTCGGCACCCTATAGACCTAGAGGAGATGACCAAGGATTGTGTGGTGGCCCAAGTAGGTTCGAAACTGGTTTTCCATGGAGGTAACTTTGATAGCAAGATGATTGTAATATAGAGGCATAAACGACACATTTCAACTTAAATTTAAAGGTGTACTGGCAAGGTGGGATGTACCATCTCTACTCTTGGAATAGGAAAAACTCTGTATTTGGACTGCAACCAAGTGCTTATTTCCTCTTATTATGGGAGTAAGAGATAGGACAGTACACATGCCATACACCAATGTTAAAGATGATGTGGGTTGGAATGTTGCCACGAGATATGGGGACAAAGAAGATAACATACCCTGGTAAAGTGAATGATCCATGGATGGTTTGCAAACACTAAGAGGAATGAGTTAGTCACCTTATGAGGATGTTTTTATCATGAGATATGAGTCATACAAGGTTGGGTTTGATCACCATGATGATGAGATCAGAGAGTGTACTTGATGAGTACAGACTTAGAGTCGAGATGAGATGATAAGTGGAATACATGGAGGTGTATGTCATCAACATTATCTAAGGATGTGAAGTGGTAATGGATGCTCTGGTTGAGATATAGCTACCTAGTTGGGCTAGAAGAGGTTGTTAGGCTAACCCTAAGATCGAGAAAGAGGATATGTTTAGATAACACTCAGATGTAGCAAGATCTGTTAAACAAGTTAATGGTTGTTTGGTTAGCCAATCTAGTCCTTGAGGCAATGAAAGGATAGGTGTAAAACCTCAGATACACCTCTTTAGATAGGAAAGTAATAAAACCTTGATGAAAGTGGTTTAGGGTTTTTGAGGAATTGATCTTGAAGAATAATGACATACAAGAGATCATGATTTTAAGATTACCATACACCATACCACCAAGATAATGAGTTACAGTCAGACTTTGGATGCCTAAGATGAAGTTGCATGTGGTATAAGGCCATGCAAGCCGAGGGAGAAGGATGAACACCAATAACCCAGTGCATTGATATAAAGGATAAAGAATCCCTGAAAGGGAAAGGGAGTTCATCACTATGGATGTTGTAAGTCTCCCCTAGACCAGGGAAGGTCGAGATGCAATATGGGTTATGGTGGATCGCCTTACCTAGATGACATGAGAAAGAAAGAGTTATGTCAAGGGACATATCTGGTTGAACTATCCATGAGAGAGATGCTTCAATTACACTATGAAGTGAGTTCAAAAGTTCTTGAGTTTGACCTAAAGGTTTCTTTCCAAAAGGTGGAGGTAGGTACATGAAGAACTCGATGTCAGTACAATTTATCACCCCTAACTAATGGTTAGTATGATTCAGACTAAAAATGGTCTGATGAGAGCATGTGTGCTCATTCAGGGTGATACCTAGAGACAGTCCTTGTCCTAAGAAAGATGTGATGATGACCACCATAGCCAGTATCAGGATTTAAAGAAGCTCTGTAAGGGAGGTTGTGTCGGTCACCACTTCAGTAAGGTGATGTTGGTGAAAGAACCATGTGATGGTTAGAAAAGGGCCACAATGTGTGTAGATGAAGTCGCTTTGATTTTGCAATGGCTGAATGGAGCCTAGACACAACAAGAGCCGTGAGCGGATGCAAAGTAGACTGACATGCACTTCACTGTGGGAAATATGTAACATGAAAAATCCAACCCCTCTGAGCTACAGCTAAGGAAGCTGCCCCCCGATACATGGGTCCATTTGAGATGGATTGGTGGAGAAGGTTATGGTTGACTTTACCCCTCAAAATAAAGTGATGTGTGATGAGTTCCATGTGTCCAATTTAGAGCACTATGTGAGGTACCCCGACCAGGTGCTGAGCAATGAATCTAGTGAGCTTAAGGGAGGCTGAAATGACCTGAGTCACCTGTGCAGTTTATAGACGCCAGAGTGAAAGATCTCAGAGAAAAGAATATGTGATGATAAAGGTTCTTTGGGAAGCGCCATGGGTAAGGTAAAGCCACATAGGGTCCAATGATGGACATGGAAAAGTCTTATCCTAAATTGTTTATTTTCCTGATAGAATTTTGAGGACAAAATTCCTATAAGAGGGGAAGGATGTTACAACCCCCAATTTTTGGGTTCATTTGGTGAGAAATAAAATTTCTCATATTAAAGGTATTTGAACAAATAATGATATAATTTGTTTGGAATAAATGGATTTCATTTACAATAGCCTTGATGATTGTGTTGTAGGCTTTATTGGCTATTAGGCCCCAAATAACAAGAAGATTCAATTAGTAAATGAATAATTGAGTTTTGAGAAAAGAACGAGATAGAAACCTCCAGAAGGCAAAGAGATGTAATCCAAAGATGGATTTCGTGCCTCTTGGGTTCATTGGGTTCCAAGGAGTCCAAAGTTGCATAGAGAATGCAATAAGAAAAGAAAAGATCAATGAAATATTACTTTATTAAGAAAGAAATTGAAAACAATGATGAAATGTGGAAAATATGAGAAAAGAGGTATAATTGAGTTATCCTTGGTAGAATTTCATATCCCAAGGATTCCTAATGTTAAAAGGAATGCCAATGAGGAAAATAAAAGAGAGAAATCCTAAAAAATAGATAGTTTAATAAAGAAAAAGTAAGAAAATGAGAAAAAGGGGTGAAAGATAAGGAAAGAGGCTAAGGTATATCCCCAAGATGGGATTTAGAGCCATTAAGGTTCCTTGAGGTTCAAGGAACTCAGAATAATAATTTTAATAGCAAAAGTAAGAGGAAATATAAGGAAAATATGAATAAATAAGTGATAACTTGAAACTGAAGAAAAGGGCTCGTTTTCTTTAGATAATGACTTCAATAATTGCATGATGAGAGATAAAAGTATGAATGAGTTTCCCTTAAAATTTGAACCAAAAAGGAGTTAAGGATTGGGAGTTATCACATTTTCAAGTTATCCTTGTTTTTGGACTTTATTTCGAAAATTAGGAAACTGATTTTCCTTTTGTTAGAACGGGTGTGATGAGGGCCGTTGGATCTTGATCCAACACGCGCCACTCATCATCTAGGTCCCAGTAGGATGAGGACTCTAGTTGGTTTAGGGGAATTTTCCTCTTCTTCATTCTCAGTGTTGAGGAAATGAATCGATGAGATAACAGTCCCATTAGGATCGGGAGATATGTACTAAGAATCTAGACCCAAGATTTATGGGCAACCGCCGACGAGGGAAGAAACCCCCTACCACGGGACACCTAGGACCTATCCCTATATAAGGGAGGGCATGCAAGGGTACCAGCGTCCTTAAAAACTATCCCCATCGCTGTGCAGCATGAGGTAGTATGTATATACATGTGGAACTGTTATCTTATGTAACAGGTTGATTGGATCATGATGATGTAGCACCTTGAATATATGTTATGAAATGGAAGTATTGGCTCTCATGTAATAATTCTCAACTCATGGTGCTAGTTGCAAATCGGTTTTAATTTCCTATGATTTTTAGTAATCTGCTGTTTTTTGTTGATCGTGGTTTAAGTTTTGAGTAATCTCTCTTTGTGTGGCAATGGGTGTCACAAAAACAAACTGCACACAATTTGGCCATAGTTGTTTTTCATCAAATCTCTACATAATAGATTTGGTTGTGTAGTTGGTTTTCACACCATAGACTTTAATTTCGATGAACCAAACGTGTGGTGTTGGGAATCATAGTGGGCAGTAAAAACATTTTGATTTTTAACCCAACAAAATAGGGCCTAAAGGTAGCTCAAACCCATAGTATTCTTGCATTTCCATGACTACAAATCTTCTAGAAAAATAAATGTGTCCCCTTTAACCAAAACGTGTTTGTAGATACAATAGGATCAAACAAAATATATATCAACCATTTAAATTTTCATTTTGGTCTTTCTTTTGTGCGGAAACCCCATTTTCTTGAATGTTTTAGTGGCATCAAATTGATATTAGCTCTTGAATCGCACAAGGCATCCTAAAGGTTGAAGCTACCTATTGAAAAGGGTATGTTGAAGCACCCCTGGGTCTTATCTTTTCCTAGGTAGGTTTCTTTGAATCATCATGCTCGTATGCTCATGTAGAACTACCACATAGAAATCATATATCCTCCTCAATTATTTCCTTCAAAAATTTACCTTAAGAGGGAATCTACTCAAGAACTTCTATGAAAGGAAGATTCACATGAAGCTTGCAAAAAATGTTTAGGAACTTCTTGAATGGTTGGTATTCCTCAGTCTCTGTAAGAATGTCTGAAAATTGTACATAAACCACAATCTTCCTAAGATGTGGTAGAACAAAGCCTTTATTAGGGGATTTTTCTCCCCTAAAGATAGACTCAACAGAATCTTCAGCTACCACTTCCATAAGTACCTACATTAGAACATGGCCCTTGTTAGGGGATTTTTGTCCCCCTAATACAGACTCATTAGAATATTCACCTACCACTTCCTCAAGTACCTTCATTGGAACTATAACACCCCACTTTTCACAACATTTAAATAGCATTGAGCGGAATCATTTTACTTAAGAGGGATGTCACAATATGCTAATCTTTGCAATTAAAGTAAATGAAAACACCATGAATTTATTTAAAAGAGATTTATACATAGTTCTTGGACATAGAAACTACAACTAGTTCATCTTGAAGTTTAAATCTATTAATCTAGGCTTGAAATAACATGGAAAAGCATAATGTAAAAAATATCTAAGAGTTTGGATCGACTTAGTATATGGCACCCCACTAGGCAAAACTTGAAAAGCTCCTAGTTGTTGCTTATCTTTTTTACTCTTTACTTGTTGCGGACATCATGTCCCAAGCCATGAAAAAAAACATTACATTAGTAATCAGTATTTGGCACTTTGTAAGATAGAAAATATATATAACTTGACATTAAATGACTTGACTTGAAATAAAATTGACATGAACTCAATCATGAATTGTCTTAAACATTCTTTGAATAACTTTAATCATGATGAATTGAATGAGTAAATATATTCTACCTCTCTTAATGCCCCATAGGAGCTCATAATTGCTAGGAAGCCCATAATGACCCAAAGGTCCATGATCGAGGTGCATATAAGCACTTAGTCAATTCCTTAATTTTTATCATCATATTAGATCTTTACTTAATCATTAAATGTCCTTAATCTTAAACTTGACCTTAACATGATTGCTCCCTCTTAGTGTCATAATGAAATTTCTCCCTCATAATGTCTTAATGGATTTCTCCCTCATAATGTCCTAATGGGATTTCTTCCTTTTTTGAACAAGATTCATTGTTCATAGAACATAGTCATATATAGGGTGTAAACAATAGAACATAAGCAATCAATCATGCAATGATATTTATGCATGATGTTATCTTGGAAGGCATTCATAATTTCATGAAACATAATAATGTGCATAACCATAAAATAAGCATTCAATAAACCAAAATTTACTTATGTCAAATATGCATGGCTCTCTTACCTTTCTCTTAGAATAGATGCTACTTCTCTTCCTACGTCGAAGGAACTCTAATCACCCTGACAGAAGGCTGACAAAAATCCTTGGTGATCAAGTAGGGAGGAATCTCTTAGTTGAGATTTGCAAGAAAATGGGCTAGTGTTCTTTTCCTTGGTATGTTAGGATCATGGGGAAGGTCTCTTTTTCAATTTAACATTGTCCATTATCTTAACTTAAATGTATTAAAAGATAAGAATGGGTGAAAGATCTTTTCCTTTGTTAATTAATAGGGTTCAACTTTGTGGTCATGCTAATTATCTATTGTTCGGTGATTTTCCTTTATCATTTTTCAATATCTTTTGAATGAGTTGTTTAGTGATGAGTGGAAAGATAAAAAGAAGAGAAAATGTATTATTGTTTACTTTCATTTATTTATCAAAAGTATGACATTAACTAAATTTCCATTACATGTTATTTGTAATAACAAAGAAAGAGAGAGAACGTGAGATAATTGTTCCATTCCTTTCACAATTGCATAATGTCTTGATCAAGTTATTCCATGTAACTAAAATCAAAACACATTATTTCATTTTTTTAATCACAAAAGGGAGGAAAGAGAAAAAGAAAAGTTAATTTACATCTATATGAAATAAATATATAGAAAGAATATAAAACATGGTTTCAATGTGTTATTTAGAAGAAGAAAAAATATTGAATACACTCACTCATTCCCATATAATTCACATTCGTTTGAAATGATGTTATGACTATGTAAATATATATCATTTTCAATTATCCATATTAAATACATCAATTTTATTTTTAACTTGCATAAAATCTTGTCATCTATAATTACATCTCCTTTTCCATATCATGCTTCCTAGTTGTGTTGGGAAGGCACAGGTCAAAACTTACACTTTTCTATAGTCCTAATTAATATACTGCTCTTGCAAACTTGATCACATTGTATTCAATTATTCAAACTTTGGAATGTTAGAAAGAAAATAATCAATATATCCTTCCAAATTCCCTTCTAACTCTCTTTTGAATATATGGCTTCCATGTTGGCTAATTTTAAACAACAACTAATCAATGTTTTCATTATGTTGGTTTTGCATGTGTTAAATGAATTAACATTGTATGTACATTTATTAGAGTGGTCAAACAAATTTGAAACGAATTCAAATGTGAACTAGACATTAATTAGATACTCTAGATCCATCCTAGATAATAAAATTGAGTTTTGCATATATTTTGTACACAATTTCCATATGGGTCATTTAGCTTGATTTTTATGCATGAAAAGGTGAGCTAATGTGAAATATTTATCCTTAACTATTCCTTTGATTCAATTTTGAGATGAACAATTATTACCCAGTCAATGGTTATGTCATATTACTTTAATTCCTTTTTGGGAGATATTATCTTAGAGGATAGAGAAAAAGAGAAGTTAATGTTATTTTCTTTGTATGTATACAAAGAAAGGATGAAGTCATTTATGGTTTGTCCAGGTGAGTAAATTATCTCATATTTTCAAAATTAGTGCATAGGGGTAGTTATCATTTCTATTTGTAATCCAAGGAGGAGGAGAGGGAAAGAGGCTAATGCTACTTTATTTTTATGTTAAAAACTATATAAGGGTAAAAGGTATACTTCTTGCCCAAGTTGACTTATTCCATATTTTTTATTTTTACTCCTTTTATCTTCCTCTTTAATTTCTTTTAAAAAAATCAAGGATAAGAGAGAGAAAAGCAAAAAAAGAAACTAGTATTCATCAATTTGAGCTCATTGCAACACATACAAAGTACAAAAAGTATGTTGAGTCTCATTATAAAGAATATCATTTCATGGTCTT
The DNA here is from genome assembly GCA_963693085.1 of Alisma plantago-aquatica. Lineage (NCBI taxonomy): Eukaryota > Viridiplantae > Streptophyta > Magnoliopsida > Alismatales > Alismataceae > Alisma > Alisma plantago-aquatica. The sequence continues at coordinate 864,673,168 of OY856411.1, forward strand.
TTTTCTTTAAGTCCCTCAACTTAGTAATTTAAGAAAACCACATTATAAGGCTAAAATTAGTTGTGAAAAATTGGGGTGTGATAGGAACTACTTTCTCCCATTCAATGGTTGCATTAGGAGTGTCTATAGTTGACTTTGTATACCTTCTATATCGCATTATTTCTTGTTCTTTTTCTACCACATTCCTGTTAAGCAGTGTTACCACTTTAGCATGTTGAATATTTTGTGGGACATCAGTATTTCCTGGGAACCCGTATTGAGTAGGCTCTTCAAATATGCTAAATTTGATGTTATTTGTAAGATTTGAGTCTCATGACTTCTGATTTGGGCCACCTAATTCCGATGCTCTCTCTTTTTTTATCAAGATATGACTTGTATCTTCCAAATTCTTACGCATGCTTGCACCTATCGGGGAGCATTTTCTAGTGCAATTGAGTCTACTTCACATGTGAAATGTCCTGCTAAAAGTTGTTGAGATCCTTACATGAGAATTTTGGTGTAGGCTGCCACATATACTCATTTCTTCTATTATTAGACTGTTGCATCTTCATGTATTCTTCTTCCTCACCTCTATAAGAGTAGGATACCATAGGGATCCACTCCCTACTAAAATAAAAAGGCAACATCCCTCACAAACCAAAACCAACATAAATTTTTCACAGAGGGATGATAACCAATTCATTCACATGTATGTATCATAAAACCAACAATGTAGCAGCGGAAGAGAAATATATCTAACTAATATGATTGAGTGTCTATGAAACTTCTTCACCACACAGGGTGTACATAGAAGGAAACAAAAGGAACTATTAAGTAGAGGGTCATCCCACTATCTCAATCTTCCTCCAAAAGCTAGATAAGGTAACTCATGGATAGCCTTGGTCAACTTTAGGCAGCTTCTCCTTTCTCACTGCCTAGGGATTGGAAGCATACCCCGAAAACAAGAAAAAGATGTAAATTGTCAGCTATCAAAGTCGGTATGTTCATATAATAGGGATTGGACAATATAAAGGAAATATGGACAACAAATCTCAAGGATTCCCATAGAATAAGGGAGAAACATCCAATTGGATATCAAAAAGGAATTAAAGCTCACATTAATCAAATCTTGCCTTTAAAATCCCAAGAAGAGAACAACAACTAATAATAATAATTATGCATGTGGGTAAACTAAACATCCACATAATAACATTTTGGGGTATATGGCATCACCACCATAACCGTATATTATGGCATCACCACCATAACCGTATATTATGGCATCACCACCATAATCTTCGGGGGAGTAATGGCATCACAACACAATTACCCAGGGACATGAAGCACCATCTACACCCTCTGTTGGTATTACACACAATTGGGATACATCACCCCATGCACAAATAAACAAATTCTCGAACCAAACATGCATTATAAATAGAGAGGCAAGCAGAGATATTGTCACATCACCATAAAGGTGTCCAAATTCCAAAGTCATCAAAGAGAAGTATAGGCATAGCCAAATTAGGATTTCCACTAATTATAGATTACCAACACCAACAAGATAAAAACTGTATGAAATAGCCACAAGACACAAAGATAGGATCCAATTAACAATTATCATAGTGTGTCAGTCCAATTTCAAAATTTGGAAATAATTGGTACAACTACAAGCAAATATGTGACATCTAAATTATATGTCACCATCAAGTCTAAGAGAGAGAAAGAGAAATAACCAATTGTCCAATATGACTCATAAAAGGATGCAACATACATTACTAATGTGTATATCAGGTTAAGATCCACAACCTAGATCCAATCAGAGTTCTTCACCTAATATCATATTAGATGTAAACCATTAATTAATGAGTATATTAAAACCCTAGAAATATCACCTTTTTTATTAAATTAGAATTAGACTCTAAAAACTTCACTAATTGATTAGTTAGATTATCCTAATTAAGAAAATATATCATTTTGTCCAATTTGGAGTTTATATGATTAAGTTATAGTTTATTATGAATTTTATACATAAATTTCATTCTATAAAAATAATCATTCGAAAATTATTGAAATTAGGCTCTGAAGGTAAAATATTAGATAGAAAATATTTTTCCAATTCCAAAACATATTTATTTATAATGTTTGGACTAGCGATTTAAAAGTTATGATTTTTATAAAATTGACCAATCAGGAAATTAAGAAATTAATTATCCCCAAGAAAGAGGGAGAGAGAGCGGGGCATGTGTGACTTGGCCCAATAACATGCGGCCAGGTCAGCGGTCCATGCCCACCATCCACAAAAGAAGCCAAAGATCATTTGTGTTCTCACGCGAGAAAGAAAGGAGAAGAAGAAAAGCAGGGGTAGGGATGTAATTGACCAAAGTGGGTTGTCTCCTCCCCTTGTATAGGCCATGGCACCGAGCAGCAAGTTGTAGCTTGCTCCGATTTTTGTGTGTTTTCACAAATCTCAACCAAACTTGAAATCGATGGCACCGAAAGAAAGACAAGACAAATATGAACTCAAACATACCTTCAATTTGATCGAAGACGATGAGGGACGAGAGCAACAAGTGTCATGAGTCAGAGTAAGATTCAAGCTCTCAGTGGTTGTGCGTCGAGATCTGGAGCAAATTGATGCAGGGATTCGTTGTAGGGGACCTAAAAGAGACTAGGGCACCTATATTTATAAGTATGGGCTGACCCCTTAGATTTGTGAGTAGGTGGCTATGAGAGTCTGGAAAACAAGGTTAGGAAAGTCATGAATTCATAGTGGTAGATCATGAGTAATGGTTTGATGCATGTCAAACCTTATATAGAACACAATGGTGAAGAAATCACATAAAAAGATGGAGTAATGAAGGAGAAATCTGCGAAACAAAAACAAAAGATGTCATCCTATTTTCATATTCAGATGCAAGGTAGGAGACAATACGGATGCCCTTGGATACCAATCGAATGGCCTATAGAGAGTGCAAAATAAATGAAATCCCAATCAGATTAGACTAAAGTGCATATTAAATTATTTCTTCCTTTCTCTTTTCTTATTTGAGGGTCCAAACGAACTCCAAATTAAATGAAATTTGACACCTAAGATAATTTGAGTATGTAAAATCCGAATATACAAATAGTTTTGCCTTTTGAAGACTTTTAATGTATTAAATAAATCAAAACTTATTTTCTCTTTCCTCCTTCATTGATGGTTATAAAAGATTCTCCAAAATTAATAAAACTTCACCCATAAGTCATATTAAGTGTGTTGGATACGAATTTGTCATCATTTCCATTTGTTGAAGTTGTTTTTTATTTTAATTAATGATTTGAAGGTTCTACACACTTTCTCTCTCCTAAATTCACCTTCTCATCAAATATTTTTCAAATTGAGTGAAAATTCACCCAAAGTCATATTTTAACATGTAGAATATGAATTTGGCATTATTATATTTTTTGAAGACTTTAATTATTTTATTTAATACATTTAGATCTTATCACTTATTTTGTCCTTTTAATATATTAGAGGCATCTAGAAACTTTCTAAAAATATGAAACTTGGCCTATAAGAGATACTAAATGTACTTTTGACATTAATTAATTTTTCTAATGTATTATTCAATATTTTTGGTCTTTAAATTACTTTCTCTCTCCGAAATAAAATAAAATATTTAAAATTGTCAAAATTAGATGAAAATTCACACATAGACTCATTTTGACATTTAGATTACGAATTTAAGGTTTTTTCCACTTCTCAAGTTGTTTAATAATATATTTAATAATTTGGAGAAAAACTCATACTTTCTACTTCCAATTAATGCGGAGATAATTATTAATTTTCCAAAATTATGAACCTTGTCACTTAAGTAAACTTTACCCCAATAAAACGAATTTGAGCTTAGAATTATCTTTTAAGATTCCCTTTTAGGATTTTTAGGCAATTTACTTCATATTTCCACTATTTATCACGTTAAAACATTTAATGCCTTATTTTCTTGACTTTAGCCTTTTATATTTTATTTCTTTTTCTCTTTCTTACTCTAAAAGGCCAGAGAAGGTTCTAGTATGAATTATTTACTATTATCCCTCTTAAGTGGTAAAATTTCATTCTAGTCCCTCATTGAAACATCCACTACAATATTTATGCACATGACCTTACATTGGCATAATTAGTGTTTAATCTCATTCCAAACCATTATTATTTTGAAAAATTAAACATCAAGACACATAAAGGATATAGAGGATAAGAAGAACTTAGATTAAGGGTTAAACTAGCAATTTACCCAAGATTTGGTATGTTACAGTCTTCTTCTCCAATTGCCTTATTAATTGATCTTTCTATGTCTTGAGCTCCATGACCTCACAAGATTGCATGATGCTCTTGGATGTTGCAAGATGCTCACAGTCATCACCAGGGATTGATTCTTGGGAATGTTATTTAGGATTTCATGACACTTTGATGCCTTATTGTTTAGAAAGAACGCTACACATGCTTGTCTAGAGTAATCCTCTATGCTCTATGTAATCCATAGTAGAGGGTATTGGCCTAACCATACAAATCAACTCTATGGTGTGGACCTTCCTTAGCATGTTCTTATAATGATCCCAAGCCTCTAATTATGATTCATATTTGTGTTTCTTGAAGCTATGAATATTTCCCACTAACTCATTAGTCTTCTAAGGAGATAAGTGTCTATCAAAAAATATGTGGCCCATTTAATACCAAGAGTCTATGGATTACAAAGTTAGACTAAGAAAATAAGTATTCTCTTTGTCCATCAACAAGTAATGAAATAACTTCAGATAGATTGGTGTGCCCGTGGAATGTATGTGACTTGACCAATGCAAATAGACCTGGATCAATTTGGTAGCTCCTCACATGTTACTGCTTGTCGCCTAATAGGACCCAACTAAGATATGGTTGATGATGCCTTTATTCTCTACCATATGGTATTCTCATCATATGAAATGGCTGCATGTTCTTCTTCAACCTCAAGTTCTTCTAGGATAATAATCGGTCCTTCTTTGTCCAACAGTATAAGTTGTGGTGTTGTTGGCGGTGTACATGGAATCATCCTTGGAGATGAGGTTATATATTTTTTAGCTTGTTGCAAAAGCCTTACATGATCTACCAAAGGCAGAGTTGGATCTCCATGTTTGTGGTTTGAGTTTGAACCATAACATGGTTACTGAAATGTAGAAAACACAATGTGAGAATGCAAAATACTAGTTACAAATAACAAATGTAGCCATTATTTCCGGTTGAAAAGAAGATTAACAAAAACTAAAAATGGCCTAGAGTGTCCATTTTAGCACTCATAGTGCTAGTGTTTCCAATTGTGCAGAAATGGTGCCAAAAACTTGGCACAACTTGAGCATGTGTGTAATACACAAGTGTACATGTCAAAGTAGTAAGGAACTCAAAGAGGCCCAAGTTGTTGATCTTAGGGAATTGGGACTGTTAGAGACTACTACTAACTAAAACAAATCAACTAGACCTAAGGAAAGAGTTGTTTGGTTTGATTAAACTAATAAGTGAAAGTAAAGAACAAAGAAGTAGATGGTTTGAAGCTCAAAATATTGATATCTCTAGGATGCAAGTTTCACCATAGTGTGATTTGTACATGATTTGTCTTCCATTAACATAAATTTTATATGGTTCTTTGTATTAGGCATTTGATAGCTTTTACTACCCACTCTCATAGTGTAACTATTTTACCTAATTACTAATCCTCTTTGCAATGTCAACATACAAGATTAAATGATAACTTCTCCCTCTAGACAATTGACCTCACAATAGTCATCCCATTTTTACAGTATGTTAATTACTATGTTGACATTGTCTTTTTAAGTTATAAGTCTCACTCTCACAGTGAGTAAGAATCTAACGCATATTCATGGTGATCAAATACAAAACATCACAAATTAAATGAACCTCCATTATCAAAATCTAAAGCAAAGAAATCTATATTAAAGTGAAAGTAATTATGCACAAAGTCAACAATAGGATACTCTCAGGTCCTCAAGAATGGGGGATTAGTCCCTCATGCTCTACATGATATCAAATGGAGATTTGGGGAATTAATAATGACATAAAAATTGGAAAGAAAACCTCAAAGACATGCATGAGGATGAGTCTCTATGAATATTTCTGCAAGTGAAGGATGTTTCGTCCATCAAAATACTCCTTGAATGTGTCAGATTGATCCTTGCTTCATGTATCCACATATCTGTCTCCTATGTATATGGTCTCTTGTAAAATGGCTGATACACTCTTTTTGGTTGTCCTCTTAGGTTTTGACTAAAGAGGCAAAAACACTACTTATCTAATAAATCACATTTGTCTCAAAAATAATAATTAATTATCTTTCATAATGGCCACTTAGGATCAAAAATCATATTGCAATGCAATAATACATGTAGCTTTGTCAAAACATTGAAAATAGTAAATGTAGTGTGTATTAGGGTTTACATACAATTCTCAAATTATTTCATTATTAATTAACGGATGAAATATCCATAATCCCCTTACTAGGGTTTCCACCAAAAACCTAGGGAAAGTGTTGAATCATATTGAAAAATTTTGGAATCATTTTCTACATATCATAATAAATCATTTGCAACATATTATAATACATATACCACTTAACATTCACTGATTTTTTAAGTTGGTGGTATTTTTAATTGACAAAACGTTCACATATCATATTTTTTAGTAATCAAATTATAAGAATTATTAGACATCCAAAAAATTCTTCTGATGTGTTTTTTAATACAAGAGACATCATAAGATTTCCATAGACACATCATTTTCCAAATATGGAGTTCCTAGGTCAAGATATACATTTTCAAATATATAATCTTATCAATAGTTTATGGCCATAAAGGGCAAATCCAATGACTGGTATTTTCTTGCCGCTTTCCGTGCTTAGCACCATCTAGTCGGGTATGTTTTGATATCTATAGATATGGGGTTATAGGGGCCTAGGAAGGCACCCGCCTTTTCTTCACATACAATTATGTAGTACTTTGTTTTCCAGTGTGGCACAACTACTGTCTGGATTGTCTCAAGCATTCCCAATCTCACTGCTCGGGCCATCATTGCTCATATTGAGGTCATCATCACCTTTATATGGGCCTTACTGGCTAGGGCATGGTACCAATTACATACAAGGAATGGTCAGGATCAAAGACCCCAACACGTTGCCCTCACATTCACCTTGTTGGGTTCCCTCTCCTTTTCTTCTTTGTTCTCCCTCTCTATATCTTATTTTGATCTAAAATAATAATAAAAAATCATCCAACTCTCTATGACTAAAAACTTTGTATTTTATAGCCAAAATATCCTAGATATTTCAAGGAGAGACCCCCCTCATGTGGACTTTGTTCGAGTCCATGTTCTTGAAGGAAAAGAATCATGAAACCTTTTTTACTTTTTCTTCATGTTTTTTGTTCTAAAACTTAACCTCCTTACCCTTTTTAGGCTAATTATTGGACCTCTAAACATTATCTAAAACACCAAAAAAAATGTTAATTAATATTTTGATACACCATCTACGACACTTGAATCAAACCCAAGTTCATGTCCAATAATTAGCAATAATTGTCTAAACATTTCAATAATTATCAACATTATTTTAATTCAAATTATTACTAAATAGGATCATAATATTCTTAATATATACTCAAAATTCCATCCCATAATTAAATTTAAATAGTCCAAATTTTATATACATTTCACTCATACATATCTGATTATGATAAATACAAATTATTTTAATCATCCTCCAAATTCAAACTTATTTCCCATTATTATTTTGTCCCAGTTTTATTAACAAGACAACTCCATATCTCTAGAAATTTGATTCATTGCTTCATCAGACCATAATAAGCCCAAACATCTTCTGGTTTCATATATTACTAATATGAATGCAATATTTTGATATTGTTTACATAAATGACCCTTCTATTCATAGTTTTTCATGGAAGTGGGTATTTTAGCCAAAAAAATGTTCTTAAATTTTATTACATGACACGTGTAGGAAAGGGTCATAGAAAATAAAACATTATCTTCAAAGGAACTCCATAACACAAAGTAGTACCTTCAACAAGTTAATCTGACTCTTCAACTTCTTATGTTGTAGTGTCATCACTCTACCATCCATCTCTATTATTTACTATTGAGGGGCTTCCTTTCTTAATTATGCTTGGGAGGAGGTACGTGGCATTAGGATGATATTGGTTATAATGTTGGATATTTATGAGATTTGGGCAGTAAAACATAGTGTGATTTGCTTGTAGCATGTGCAATGTGGTTGATAAGGACTAGAATATTCTACCTTTTTCAAATTGTTTCCTAGATCAACAATTTTGCTAACAATAATACCTTTAGTAAAAAAAATACTAAGAAGCATTATCCACTTCTATGTGCTTGTTTGATGCCTCCATATATGATACTACACTGAAATAGAGTGTATACACTTCAACTACAAATAAACTGTTTTTCTAACAATTCAAGAAGTAGAACCCTCATGAATCTTGATGCATATCATTACATATTAACAAGGAAACTTCATGTCTATCCAATCTTCTGAATGTGATGGTGTAATCAACTAAAATTGTTCCCTATGTAAGCTTCAGATTCATGAATTTATCAAGTTTTCTTTCCTAAACCTGATTAGAAAATTGTTTCTTGTTAAACTCATACTCAAAATTCTTCCACATGACGTATTTTAGAATCTTGAACTTGAAAATCTTAGTGTTGTACCGCCATATTTTAGCATTGATGTGTAGTTTGAGACAGATACTTACTTTATTTAGGACAAATAGTACCCAAAACTTTCTTCCATTTCTAATATTAACACTTCATCTTTCTTAAGATGATCTTTCTCATCAAAATAGTAACTTTTTTACGTAAGAATACCTTTATTATTGGTCCCTTTGTATGACTATATATAGCTTTTAAACTACCCCATCATCCCCATATCTTTGTTTTCACATAATCTCAATTAAATGTTTGAGCCCCATAATAGGTTCTATAGCTCTTGTTGTTTTCACCATCGGGGTAATTTCAAATTTAGACTTGCTAACTATCTATACAAACACAAACTATACTAAACTAAGGGCAATGCTTTCTCACAATAAAATAATGCATGCATAGGTCTAAAAGGTGTACTATTGATAGTGGAACACAACTAAAAGCATACTTATTCTCAAAGTAGTATAGTCATTGTTTATATCCTCATTTTTTATTTATAGAATTATTTCTTTACAAATGAAACATATAGTATCAGGATTAGAATGTATTTGATAGTTTTCTTATAGTTATAATTCATGCAAATAAGATCTATATTTTCTTAATGTTTTAACCTTATGTGGGGCCCTTTTTTGTAATAGGTTACCATATTCTGCATCTTTTTAGGAGACATGGATATGTCAACTTAGTTTTTATGATTTATAGAAAATAAGCATCAAGACAATAAGGAATAAAACCCAAACTAATAGTATAAAATTTATACAAGTTCAACAATAATGAAAGTTTTCACATCAGCTAAATGGTACGTTAGTCTAGCCAAATCACAAAGAAAATATATAATTCAAGCCTTTCTACTTATACCATGATATTTTCAACATGGTATACAAAACATAACTAAAATACCTACACATATTTAACCTATGGAAAGAGAAAGTAATCCATATACCAAACATGAGAAAATATAATCAAAAAATATCTACACGGTTTATTTCTAAAGAAATCATAACATAATGCATTAGGCCATTATGAATAATAATATGTTAAAATAGTTATAAGTTTGAGATAGTTTGGGAGACAATATTTACAATAAACAAGCTTAAGACCACAACTTTCATAGAGGGCGTTTCTTTAATCTGATTTGAATGTCTTGCAACTATCATAACAAATGCTTAGCTAATTCTTAAAGGCATGTAGATCTTTTTAACACCTGTAATCACTTTAACACACCCCTAGACACTCATACAAATTCATGTTCAAGAAATGATTAAAACATGCATCAAATGACCACCTTTTCAAGATCAAAAGAGGGTGCTCATTGCATAAACAACCACTTGGGGGATTCATTAATTATCTAACTTCTTCTTTGCATTAGACGATTACCCACTACTAACTGATCGAGCATGATTCTACATGACCAACCCAACTATGGCCTAAGTTTGGTAGTGTCATTGTACTCCTTCATCGTGACTCCAGAGAATTTGGATCTGGATCCCAAATCTTCAAAATCCCAACCAAGACATTTTCAACTCTTTTACTAAAAAAAATCATGGAGTTCTTTAAAGATAACAAAGAATTTTAATTACTCGATCCTAATGACAAAATGTGTGTCCAATAATTTTACAACCACACTAGTAGTATAGGAAATATTGGGTCAAGTAATTATAAGGTGATAAAGTTCCCAAATTTCTTTTGTATTTCCATGAATCATTAATTGGCTCCCCTAGATCTTTCTATATCTTAGCTTTAAGATCCACATGTGATTTTATAGGTTTCAATCCTAAAATACCAGTTTGTTCAATTGCATCAAGAACATACTTGCCCTAAGAAATAAAATTTTTGTCCTTAAATCTCGCCAATTCAATACTTCGAAAGTATTTGATATGATGTTGATCTTTGGTATGAAATTTTCTTTAGAAGAAATGACTGTTATCATGCAATGGCATGTTGTTCATTCCATGCAACAAAAATGCTATGTGCATAGACAACAATAAGAATATATCCAGAAGATCCATGATGTAATGCACATAGTGATCCAAACTAGAGCTTTGTAGATAAACATCTTGGATGGATTAGGTGAATTTCCAAAACTATGATCAGGGTCATTTTATTAGACAATACAAAGATTCATAAAGCTCATAGACTTAGTGAGACTCCCCACTAACAAATAAACCCATACAATTTCTTCATATAATCTTTTCAAAAATACCACAATGAAAAAGGAGTTCTTGATGTCAAGTTAATATTAGGGCCAAGAAAATTGATCACATAAGGAAATTAAAAAAACTGACATGTTTCATCTTGGCCATTGGGGAGAATGTCTCCATGTAATCCTCTCCATAGAATTCTATGTAGATCTAGGCCACAAGCCTCACATTTAGCTGATTAATAGTCTCATGTGAACCGAGATTGATTGAAAAGACCCATACATAGGTGAAAATTGCTATATTGAAGGAGCATGAATAAGGCTCCATGCATCATTCCCAAAATGGGTAGCCATCTCATCTTCCATAGTTTGTTGTCAATGTGGGCGAACTTAGAGAAAAAGACACAATATAAGGTACTGATAGAGATGATAGAATGGAGAAAGGAAATATATGTAAGATATAAGCAGTCATAATAAATAATAGACAGAACTATCATTGGTACTATGTGGGACTATTGGATCCCCTTAGACAATAGTGGTTGAAGGAAGGTTGAATTGTGTCACATTGCCTTGCACCCGTACCAGAATGTGGTGGAAACTTATATAGTTAAGATCATGATGGGAAAAACCAAGTTTTGGATGGGAACAGGACAAACTATGTGTAAGATGACAAGCATAATAAAAGGATAGAATCTTCAATTTGTTGAACATCATGAAAAAAAATGTAGAGTATCTTCAAAAAAAGGTAGCATGTGCATGGTTTGTTTGTAGTCATCGTTCTTGCCACAATGGGTGCACTCATGTTGACCCCTTCCTCCAGTAGAACATCCCTCTCTAATGCCATGACCCATCATGTAGATGACATTTGGTGGTGCCATGTGAAACAAGACAGGAACTGTAATGACCACTTTCATCTTAGTCATCTAATTAGGGTTACTTAGATGATTATATGCTTAACTAGATTGATCGTTATTTAAAATTTATTGGTGATAATAGTCTAATTATGATGTTTTAAACCTAATGAGAAGTTAAGCATACTTTTATTTTGAAATAATTAGGGTTTGAGAAGTGTAAACCTTAGTCGACCAAAATAAGGGCTTTGTTAGCATATGAATACCAAATTTGATAAATGCAATGGTGTAGTAATTGATTTTAAGAAATTTAGGTGTAAATTTTATTTGTTTGACATTTAATACAGATTTAGAAATAAAATTTGAGTGTTCTTGAAAAAATCCAAGATTTTTTTAGTATTGTTTGGATTTTTTGGTTGAGCAAGATTCCATCCATGACAAAATCAGTCTACCATGCATTCAGGTTGAAGTATACGTGTTGATCTTTGATTTTTTAATTATTTACCTATATATTGAAAACTCCATTTTAGATGATGTGTAAATTTGTATAATAAGTATGTTTGATTGATTTAGACCACTTTATCGATAAAGATCTTTACCAAGAATAGTCTCATTTGATGTCAAATTATGTTGAATTTAAAAATTCAATAAAGGACTTGTTTATAATTTTTCTAAGCACCTCAATTGGTATACATCATCAACCTAACACCTTAGTAGATCCCATAATCTGTCATCTTTGTTTGAGATATGAAATTTGAGCAAAAGAGAGAGATCGTGGTTTTTGTAGGAGAAAATCATCAGAAATGTTGATTTAGGGTTTCAAGTTCTCAAAGCTTGTGAATTCATGTAGATTCATCAAATATAGATAGTTTTTCATGTTGAATATTCTATCTTATGTCAATATTTCATCCTCTCTCTAATTTATCTCAAAAATATATCAAATCACCATGTTTTCTCTTTCTTTCTCTCCTATTCTCCTTTTCTAGGGTTTCTGAGTTGAAGACAATAAGAATATGGATTTAGTCCTCATAAATTGGTTGGATTTCTAGAAATAGTCATTCTTTATAAACATAATATGTTGCCTTATTATTATTTGTCTAGCATGGAATCTAATTTTAAATTTTGGTAAATGATTTATGCTAGAATTTAATTGTGTCGAGTTTCTTTCTTTCATGTACATGTGATTGTTGTACATTGAACTACAAATGAGCAATAAATTTTGGTTTTGGTTTTAATAGAGTTGAATAAGATTTGTGATAACTAAATATTATGTCTTTGTTGTGACATTATCTTATGAGGTTTTATGAAATGGGAAAAAAATCCTATGTTTTTTTGTATCATGTTAATCGAGTTTGTCAAGAATCAAGTGTTTGTTTCTTAATCTGGGTTTAGATTTAGAGTTTATCTCTAATGGCTGGCATTTATTCTAATCAAAAGAGATGTGTCAACAATGTGATATCAGAGCTTAGGTTAGATGAGTTTGCATGGAGTAGAGGATCTAGGGTTAAATGATAATATGTATATTGATTAAACTCAATATTTGGCTACTCTAGTCAAGTATCCAAGTATTGAGATGAGCTAGTTGGAACTTATAATATCCTCAAATTTGGTGAATTCGAATTCTATAAACATAAGGATTGATTTGATTATTCCCTAATATTCATGGTTAATAGAATGATAATGTTATCTTGAATCCACTTTGAGGCATAGGTCCAACCCATGGCCCAAGTGAGACCCATGAGACTATTTGCTTTACAAATAGGTCCTTGTGGCACAAGTTTAAGGAATAAAAGGAATTCGTGTATAAATAAAAAATAATTGCTTTTTGACTTGTTAGATAAATTAAATATGAGATAATAAGTAAGTTTTCAAAAGAAAATAAGATATGTGGTGTTTTAGAAAATTAATGGAGTAATTATCTTATCATGGCTTGCAGTGCAAGTTGTGGGCATCAAGTAAGGATATTTCAATTTAACTTTTAGAATACTTAATGATAATGAATAAAATAAGATAATTCTAGAATTTGAGAACAAAATGACTTTCCATGTGAAGCGGGTAGATAATTTAAAGAAATACTGAAAGAGCAAGTTTTGTACATGAAAGATATCCCAATAAATCCCAAAGCTAGATACAAATTGAGAAAGGCATTAATGAGTTTCCATGAAATAATAATAATTGATTCAAGGAATATATCAAAGAGAGAGATAAAGAATAATCTAGATTTAAGTCATAAAGACTTTTTAGTAGTTTCATGCTTTAATTATCCAATATGTGCATTATACTTTCCTTAAGGGCTTTTGGTTTGCCAGTCAAGTATTACCCTATCAAGGATAAACTTTGTCAAATAAAATAGTATATGATAGGAAAGAAGTGGTTAGTTTTATAATCCATTGGTTGAGTGAGATATTAAAACTTGAAACTATGTTGCATGACCGGACCATCAATTCCTAATGTGATTCAATCGCTTCCTGTATAAGGCATCTACCTTATGCCCAAGAAGGAAACAGGCCCTGGTCAATGACCATACCTTGCTCTCTTTCTCTTCATCATCTTCCTTCCCACAACCCTAGAAGCTATGCATACAACTTATATATGGGAGATGAGAAAGCATAACCTTCACTTTGAAACCCAACTAAGATCCTGGGTTGACCATAATAGAAGTTGTAGTTGACCTGAGTTCAGCCACCTCCCCATTGATCTTGAGGTGCACAGGTCGGGCCAACCCTGCTTTTGACCTACAGGGGAAGCCAACTGATCAGTGGCCAAGAATGGACCCTCCTCCACACTAGTAACCAGGGACGCCCATTCCATGCAAGGTGCTAAGCAACACATCTGCCGAAGACAGACCTGGTGGTGAACCTGAGGATGGTTGGGGTCAATGTGGTGCCCCTCCACCACGGTCACACCATAGGGCATCGAGCAGCCAAACAGTGGCATGACAAACTACTGAGGAAGAACGGTTGATGAAAAATAACCCTAGAGGGATGATAGTAGATGATCGACAAGCACAGCATGGATGGTTGGTAGAATCTTCTGAAAAGTCAAGGGGGACCATATTGATCAGAAAGATGGAAACCACTCACTTTATTGCGATACCCTCTACTGCCATCTGGACTCTCGAAGATGACAATATGGAGAACTGGTATCTCAAAGACGTGTGAGGGTTCACAGTTAGACACGTCCTTATAGGTCTGCCTTCCTATTTGGAATGCATAGTTGAAGATCTAGGTCCCAAGGTATGTGATTTTGTTATAAACCTTAGAAATAACCTTAATTTGTAAAATTCCTAGAAAAGTTAGGATGATCATATTAATATAAAGGCATATATGAAATTGATCAGTAACATGAGGGGAATATGAATAAAATGGATTCAATGCATGATTATCATCATAATTCAAAAGTGTAGGGGATATATCATTCATCAATGGTTTATACATACAAACCCTAATATTTTGTGATTAACATGTTGAGTATGTTAAAAATGTCTACTTTGCCCTATAATATTGCATTGTTAAATATGATAGGTATTTGAGATTATGATGATCGTGATAATTAATATTAGGGTTTCTAAAGTGAATAATCATCAATATGTGTAATTAGGATTTTGAACACCAATTAGTTAACTTTCTATGACCTCAATGCACATAATCTAAAATAAGTGTTCATAATGCAATGACATGATAGATTTGATAATCATGGTTACACTTAATATGAATTAGGATTCCAAAGCCATTAGATCAATGAACATGGGAATATGATAACTCAATACCTGGGAAACCTAAACCCTAGACTAAATCATCATTAGTATTTTAAATATGATTGGTGACACTTTAGGATATACATACATGTAAATTGAAGGACTGCTTGGAACTATGCTTAGTCGATTGGGTCATATATGCTTAAAGTACTCTGCATGATTCTGCATGAAAGTGAAGGTATGTGGTTATGCGTATGAATACTCGCCTTATCGACTTTTGTGATTTTATTAAGTTTCCTGAATGTATTTCAATTAAACTACTTGGTTGTTTATTTACTTCGTACAATCTATAAGGGGCCTATGAGTGTCATATTATATAAACATAACTTTCTTGAACCCCAAATAACTATATATGTTGAGCTAAACAATCATGTGGTGGAAAGAAGTCATTATGGGAATGACTGGTTATCAAGCCATCAATCCCCATAAAGGAAGGCTGATATAAAACCAAGCCTGGAAAGGAAGTTTTTGAGACTCCATCGTAGGGACAAAACTGTAAAGAGAGGGTCCCCCATAAAGGCTCCCTTAAAGAGATGGTATACCATAGAGAGTGAGCAAATAAGGTTTGAGAAGCTAGAAAAGAAAATGCATGTTTGATTATGTAATGATAATTGTTGCTATGGTTGTTTATGTTGTTACACCTAAAGCACATATATTTTTTGCACCCCACATACATAGTATAGCAATATATTGATCTATGTATCGTTTCAAGCTGTTTTAGGTAAATTTCACATGTGAAGATATGAAGACATGATGAACCAGGTGAAATCAACTGAAGACGTCAAAGCTAAGTAAAGGAGTATTAGTTAGATACTTCTTCTCATTATGTATAAGTCCCATGTTAGAAATTCATATAACTCCTTAGGGGAGAATCACTGTATATCTTGTAAGAAATATTTGTGAAATAATGGAAATTATTTGCTATTATTTGTTATTTGTTAAAATCTGGATCTTGGAAATTTCAGGTAATGGCTTTTAACTTTAAGGCCCTTTCTTAATTAGGGGATACTGAAAAGTGAGGTCATTACATTTGGTATTAGAATCCCAAAATTTTAAAATAATATTGAATAGTTCATAATTTCAAGTAATACATTGAAATATAAGGAAAATTATCAAGGCATGACCTGATGGTAATGGTTTCTAGAATGGATCATGGTTTTGTGGGCTGGCAATATCTTATTTCCGCACCATTAAGTTGGTATATGAGGACTCCCTTAGCCAATGATATACTTGTTTTTCCAGAACCTAGGGTTTGCCTAAAGTAATATTTCCTCTAAGTTCATCCACTTCTCATCTCCTTTCTAAAATGAACCATAAAAGGAACTTCCCTTCTCTTCTCAAGTTAGGGTTTTTTAGAAGAAATAGGATTAAGGCATCATCCACCCTTTAATGCACATATAATATGAGAATAATGATAGAGTTAAGGAAGAATGTTTTATGGGTTTGTCCTTGTAGGGGTAGACCCTATATGGAACTAGGGTTGTTCCAGGAAAACCCTAAGTGGGTCAAGAGACATAGAAACCCTAAGATTAAGGTTGTAGTCCCTAACCATAACCCTAAAACATAACCCTGGGTAATGGGAGTAGTCTGGGTAAAAGAATATCCCTACCCATATTACCATAAGCAATGGAAAGAATAAAGAGAAAGCACAATGAGTTTGGATACCCTAGTATACCCATGATTGGTACGTGGAGTAATGCATGCATGGTTCATACAATGGGGTTTTGAATATATCTAAGAACAAAGGTAATCAGTGGGTACAAAAAAATAAGAATATGAAACTCTAAATTCAACGTGTAGGGTGGGTATCCTGACCTAGGGTGGGTCAACCCATGGAAGGGGAAAAGATCTATGGGAAGGCAAACCTAGAAATGTGAGGTCATGTTGTGGCTAGAAAGCCTAACCTCCTCTAGGAACCCTAATAGGAAAATGTGTCCCGACATATGTATGAGTAGGAGGTAGTCACACACCTAAGTAAAAGAGAGTGACATCAGGCTAGAAGAGGAAGTAGTTCTAGATCATACGCCTAAGGCCCTGTTGGAATACATGATAGATGGAATAGATGAAATAAGTCTAGATGATATGATCTATGTGTTAAGTAATGAGACAATATGGTAACTATGGTTTATGATTATCTCAATTGGATTTGAGAATTTGATTTTAGTTTTGAGGATTTGACATAAGATTTGATGATGCGAGTATGTGTGCTTCTCCGAGATATGATAAGCTAAGTGAAGATAATATGTGAATCAACAAGAGCCTCAATCTCTTATATGAAGGGGGACCTCTAGTGTTAGGAGTAGTTATAAGGTTAACTCCAGAAAGAGTGAGACCCAGAGGGAGAAGGTTAGAAACCTAAACTCTAAGATATGAGAAATAGTTGTTGAGATATGTCCTAAACTAGACTACCCCTAGTGAATGAGTTGAGTTGCTTTATGCAGGATTTGTAGAGGCTTGTTGTACCCTAGATGTTCTTGGGAGGATCGAACCCTAGAGATAAAGAAAGAGGTTGCTTACATATATGTGTATATGATATGAGTACCTACCATCTAGGTGAGGGAGAGAGAGTCCTAAGATTCTGAAAAGGTAAGGAATGATAGTATGTTGTGAAGCCTCGTGCTCAGGTTTGTGGTTCCTTACATAGGAATCTAGTGGTTGTTTATGAGAAGGAGAGAGTTGGATAAGAATATTTCATGAGAAGAAATCTAGGAAGATAATGGCATATCATGTTTTGGTTTGGTTTGTGCTTGAGTGGATAGATCTGCATAGTGATGATTGATACTAATGAGGTAGACCTAAGAACCCTAGACCAAAGAGTGAAGACAGATCTAGTGCATATAATACACATAGAGAATTTTAATATGAGTATGAGCCTAAAGTTTTAAGAAAAAAATTGAAAACTATTAACGGCGCCCCATAATATACTATTCTTTATGAAGAGAGTTTATGGATGTGGATAGTAATATATAATGAATTCTAATCTTTATCCATGGGATACCTAATTAAATTTGAAAAGAATATAAAAGGCAATGTAGTTCACATCTTGATAGTGACGTATAAACAAGATTTGTGAAATAGTTGTTTGTAATACTTAAAGAGATATATGATGATAGTGTGGCATCAAATATCCATCTAATGCCAACAAATTCTAAATTTCAATGTGTTAAATGTAAAAAAATAAAGAAATGATGTAATAAGGAAAAAAGATAACCTAGAGATCACTCCAAGATAACATTGAGAGCGATGCATGATTAGATATGATGATCTTCTTACATGTCATTTCTTAGATTTTGAGATGAAATTATAAAGGAGGGTAGAATTTGGAATGATATGTTTTCATCTTAGTCATCTAATTAGGGTTTACTTGGATGATTACATGCTTAATTAGATTGATAAATGTTTAATCTTGATCACTAATGATAGTCTAACTATGATGTTTTAAACTTAATGAGAAACTCCAAGCATGTTTTTATTTTGAATAATTATGGTTTGAGAAGTGTAAACCCTAGTCAGAAAAATTTAGGATTTTTATAGAATATGAATACATAATTTAATAGATACATTGGTGTAGTAAATGAATTTTGGTGGTTTACTTGTAACTTCAATTTCTTTAAAATTTGGATATAGTTTGGACAACTAAAATTTTAGTGTTATTGAAAAATTCCAGAATTTATGAGTGTTTCTTGGATCTATTGGTCAGTTGAGATTCCACCTAAGACAAACTCAATTGACCATCCATTCAAGTTGAGGTATAGTAGTATGGTGTTTATCTTTTATTTATTTATATATTTGTTTTGGCTGAAATTATAACTATATACTAAAAACTCATTTCAAATGATGTATTAAACTTTCATAATTTTTGGAGTATGTTTGACTGAACCATGATACTTCATCAAATAAGATCTTTACCAAGAACAATTTTGGCCGAGAAAAAATCTATTGAAATAAAAAAATGCACTTTAGGACTTATTTGTTATTATTGCAAGTACCTTAATTGATCTATATCATCAACCTAACACCCTATAAGATACCATAATCCATCATCCTTATATGAGATATGAAATTTGAAAGAAATAGATGGATTAGGGTTTTGAAGGAGGAAATCACTAGGAATGCTAATTAAGGGTTTCAACTTTCCATAGCTAGAAAATTCATAGAAGTTCATCAATTAGAGATATATCTTTATGGAGAATCTATTATATTATGTCAAGATTCTATCCTCCCCTGATTTGACTCAAAATATATCAAATCACCATCTTTTTTTCTTTCTTTCTCTCCTATTCTCTTTTTCTTCAGTTTTAGGGTTGAAGAGAGCAAGAAGTGGATTCATTACGTGCAAGTTGGTTGGATTTTCAGTTATATTATATGGGACATTTTTAAGGTGATTGGAACCACGGGTGAGTTTGTATCTCCCTATCAACCTATGCAATCATGTTGAAATCCTAATCATATCCAGCTAAAATAATTAAGATCCTTGTTTTTAATTGTTTGTGATAGGGTATTCAATTTGGAAAATTTCAAGGAATTGGATGTTATTTATTTAGATTATTTCTCTTTGATTTCTATATGGTTCATTCCTGAACTATTGGTTTAATTTAAAAATCCTATGGATAGAGAACTATTTTGTTTTATATGAAAACTTTTTGAAATCAACCTAATGAAGGATATGCTTGAAAATTTACTTAACAAGTATAGAATCATGCTTGAACTTAATAAGAATGAGTTACTCAATTGTATATTCAGATATTTTCTAGAATTACATATGACATATACATAGAGATCAATATGAGTATTTGAAATAAAATTATTCTCCTTTTAGAGTTAATGTTGAGAGATTGACTCAAATGAGCCAATGAATTGATGTATACTTAAAGTTGATGAATGAATTGTGTGGAAGTAGAAACTAGGGTTTATGTATGTGTGAATAACCTTTATGAATGTCATGTATGCCTTGATGAGATGAGTGAATAATAAGGTACTAGGATGTATAATTTTGTAAAGGTGAAGAAATGCTCAATTGTAAGTGGTATTATTTCAACTAAAGTTGATAGGTCATATTGAAATTATCTAAGCTTAGTGCATTTAATAAGGCATAATTAATGGAATAACAAGTGAACCGAATATGAAAAAGGCTTTTATACAAGTCACATAATAATGAATCAAGAAGATGACAAGAGATTAAGAGGTAAGAAGAAGAAACCCCTAATATGTGGTACATCCTAAATTTAGAGTGTCTAATGGGATGGTTTCCTTATTGATAGAAGGCATCCTCCTCTCCTATATATACGAAAGGAGGCAAGTACAATGAAAGTGAACTCTTGACATAATAAACTAAATAAAAATAATTCTAACACCCCCTCAATCTGGAGTATGGATGAAACATATATACAAATTGGAACCAAAAGACTTAACTAAAAAATATCACTCCCCATACAAGATTTTTACTCCTCCTTATGACTCTCCAACAAATAAAATACTTGATGACGCCTCTTTTGATTGTATTTTGTAGTCTAGAAATAGTAGAGCTTTGGAGAAGGTCTTTTGAAGTGCATGTGGAATGAAAGTCATCTAATAAATGGAATTGAAATGCCATATTAAAAACTCATCACAATAAAGTTGGAGCAGACAATCAAAAGTACCTGAATACACCATCTCCATAGGAGACGAATGTGTGAATGATATAAGCATAGAATCAACACATTCGACAAGCAGAACGAGGCACGAACATGGATGCACAATGTCGATGTAGCAATAGATGTATCTTCAAATCATTTCAAAAGTGTAGCTGGTAGGAATTAGCATAGAAGACCACATATTTGCATAATGTGGCACAAACATGAGCTAGACGAGGTGTTGATGGTTGCTATACATGTTCCATATATCTACACATGAACCTTAGGGGCTTGATAGGAAATGGCACCATCTAGGAGGAACTTTATTAGATCAAAGGAAGGGCCATTTTAACTGATGTAACGTAAAGAAGATGCACAAAAGTAGCTTGGTGAAGATAAATGTAGATGAATCCTTACAGATATAGAATGCATAGGCCAAAAATTTACAAGATTCTAAGAAATTTGATGTGAAGAAGCAATCATCCATCTCATGAGAATGTATAGAGAATGATCAACTAAAACATCATAACACCAGAGGAACAATAGGATGGAATAAGAATAGCAAGCTCTACCTTGGTGTATATAATGTGGTATAAACACAAAACGCATGGTGTTAATGCTTCAATTGAGATATTTTAATGCATGAAAGTGTTAGCTAATAGACATAAAAACTCAAGCTCTATGTCCAATAGCAAAAATCATTAACATTCTTTCAAAAAATGAAAACAAAGTTTGGAGTTACTTAATAGCTCAAAAATACATACCTCCTTCGCAAAAAAAACCCAAAATAGCATCTCATCTCCATTCTGGAAATACATCAACAAAAACATAAACTTGATTACTAACCTCATCTACACCCCTCCTCATGTTCATCTAAAGATGAATTTTTGGGAAGACCCTTGGTACCATCATAACACCATTCTTAACATTCATCCCCTTATGTTCATCCTGAAACAATTGAACTCTCTAAACATTGCCAAAGATATTAAACTCCTCACTATCAATAGAATGAATGTGCTTAAAAGACATCTCCTTACATTCATCAACAATAATGATATTAGAAACATCATTTTTGAATTGGAAAACAACACCAAAAAACACTATTTTGTAGAAATGGGGTTCTGAGTACACACCCAAAGCAACCTACACCTACCTTTCATATAGATGTCACATATCCAAGAACACCCGAGTGTGGAAGACCAAATGGCCACAAAAATAAAAAATCTTCTTCAGGTTGATCTTACATAACAAAATTCTCACGAACCATAACATCACTCGTAGAGGTTTCCTTGGGCCAACCAGATGCTACCTTTACATAATAGAAGAAGAAACAACCAAACATATCTTCACTCATTGCACCTTCACAACACATATCCTCCTAACCTTCTTTTTAGATATCCCTTATATTCACAACATTCTTACACTAATAGCAGTGCATAGTGTAAAACCTCTTACACTATATGCGGAACACAAAACTGAAGGTATTATCATCAACATTCTTTGGAACATTTGGAAGGAAAGAAACCTCAAAAAAATCAACAACTCATACAAACAGATTCAGAACCTCTCAAATATCATTCTAGACTTGTCTCCTCTCACTACAATGCAGGATAGGCCTCAACTTCCACCCAGGTAAATCCTGCTGAAGCAAATCTAGAAAACCTCTTTGAAGACAAGATGGAGGAGGCTACTACACTCTAGAGGAAATCTTGGAGGAGGGATCAAACTTCTGATTGTGGACACTCCTGATGCTAATCTCTTGTGCCGTGATAGCTTAGTTATGATCCTTTACTAGCTTTTGAGGCCTTATTTAAGGGGTGCCTCCCCCACAAACTTATCTAGCATTTTGCTCCACCTTGCTAGTTTACTTTCTCCAGGTTGTGTGGTTGGGTCTATTGTCTAGAAGGCCAACTTTTTTCCCCTGCTATTTTTTTTTCAAACCCTATGCTTGCAGACGTAGTGGGTTTGTAAGATGAACTACTTTGATTAATGCATAAACTTTCTTCAAAAAAAATGAAACACAAATAGACAACCTACATGCTTATTGTGTCACCAACATGAAGAAGTAGGGTGTCATTGGAAATAAAGCACCAATGATGCACTGCAAGCACAATACTTAGTGGGAATAAAGTGCTACAAAAATATCAAAAAGATAGATGTGTTATACAAAAAGAAGATCTGTGAATATGAAAATAGCCTAGATACATGTAGTTTCTCTCATATTCCCTCTTCATACATTCTCTCTCCCCCCATACTCTCTCTCTCTCTCACCTCTCTATCCCCTCGCACACCAAATATGAAGTGAATGAGTACTTGGTGTGGAAAAGAGATGATATCCTCTACATGTGGAGAGATAGAGACATGAGTGATAGTAAGGGGAATAAAATTAAGAAGAGGAAGGAGAGAGAGAAAAAATTTGCATAGTGCCCTTATTTTTGGTACTTTATAAACTAGCATGAAGTCTTTTGATTTTCTTTGTCATGTTAGCAAGTTTCTTGATGTCATAGTACCATACATAATTAAATACACAACATTTTGATTATAGCCAAATAAAAAAGATCAAGTCCTTCCAGTTAAAAGCTAGTCAAAGTCTTTACTATTTTTTGTCTTTTGATAGTCATAGCACTAGGTAGTGCTTTATTAGAGAGTGCTTTATTATGATGGTCAAAAGTTGTATATTGAATTGGATGATGCCTTTAATGGTCAAAGTGTTGACAGGTGTAATGACATGCACACTTCTTGATCCAATGTCAAAGTTTTTAACATTTGTAACAATGAGCTATAATATATATTAGTGCTTTTTTTAATCGATGCCACATTTGCTTTGACTAAAAGAATGTTTCCAATTTCTAATCAACAATCATATTTCTTGTACGAAAAAGATAAGGATCAAAATATGTTAGTATCAAACAATACTTCATATGCCATCATGGCTAGGAAGCGCCAAGGAAGTCCAAGCTGAAGCTTCGGGTCTGCATACTTTGTGTCCAATTAATAATTTAATTGGGAGGGAGATCGGTGGTGAAGTTGTAGAGTGGGATGTAGAACTTATTTAGGATGGATCACAAGTTGGAGATTGCAGCAGCCAATAGAATTGAGGATACAATGGAAGTCATGACTAAATAGATATGATTTGTAAAGGAAGAGAATGTTGATTTATTTGTTCAAAAAGATATTTTTATGAATAAACAAAAGAGGAGACGACCATGTAGGTCGGGATGATGCCTGGTGGGTGACAAAGCTAAGAAGAGATGGTGGCTGCCAACAGGTTGAGGCTCTCTCTTTTTCTCCCTATGTTAGAATTGATACTCTAATGCCATGTGAAAAATAAGACGGGATACTAATGGGATGTTCTCCTTGTTTCTAGAAGGCAACCTCCTCTTCTCATAAGTGAACTTAAACCTAACGATCCAAGACAAGTAGGCCCATATGGCATTATAAATTATATAATAATTCTAAAAGAGAGTTTTGTAAGGAAACTAAGGATTTGTTTTAATTATCAAATGTTACTAGAAGTCAACGGAAATAGTACATTTATCTAAATGTGAGAAAAAATGGACAAGGGTGAATTGAATTATGATGTTAATCAATGAGTGAAATATTAATAAAATCTGTTTAAGGAAGCCTTTAATATATATACATTAAATATATTTTAGTTGACCTAATCAAATGAAATACACTAAAAATCAGACTATAAAGGATTTCAAATAGAGAGAAAATTTATGCATGAAGTAAATATAGAATGATTGATTCTAAGAATAGTAGTGAACATGATCTAGAGAAGTTATGACTAGTGGTTATGAAATAGAGGATTAATGAATAAAATTAATAGTTGAATACCAGAACCTAACTTTAACCCCAATGTTCCAAAATGAGGGACTAATTTAATTAGAAGATGAAGTTCAAGGATGTGAAGTGATTCAAAAAAATGCATTTTTGGATTGTGATTGTCTGTAGAATATTTGTACTCTGAGAGTGGTCTATTCTGGTGGATTTTAAATGAGAGCACATATGTGTTGAATGGTATCCCTAATTGAAGAATGGTAAATAGTAAAAGAGGATTATTAAGTGTGTTATGCACATTTATGTTTTGAGATTTATTATGCGTATAGAAATCTGATGGAATAAGTACATGTTGTATGATAAACTTGTTCTAAACATGATGAATGATACAATGTGTGTACATGCTATATTTTTTCTAGTTCTAATGAATTTATGAATATTTTATAAAAATTGTGATGTGGAATATACTAATAAGAGATATGTTGGGATTGAATTAACATGCAATGATTATATTTGAGAAACCTTGTATAGTAGTATATGTTGGATAAAGAGATGATGTCTTGGGTTGATAACCCACAAATGATGAATTATAAGAAATGATTTGGAAATGGAAGAAATAAATATGTTGTGAACTACATATTATTGTTCTTCTTGTTTTGATCACTGTATTTTTTGCTAGCCTAATACTATTCATGTCATTCTAGCTGCACAAGAATAGATACAATTGATGAATTATGATTTGACTTCTCTTTTAGAGGAGTAAAATGAATTAATAACAAGTGAAATGAAGAAACATCCAGTTAGGAGCCCTGAACACTGTGAATTTCCTTTGAGGTTCATGCTAGGAAATGAAATAGATCTCCTTGTAGAAATCAGAGAATTATGAGAAAGACTTCTAGAGTGTGGATTATGACCTTAGAAATTAGAACACTAAGATTTAGGAGTGGGTCATCTAGTGTGTTTATGGCCCTAAATCCTCTTCTATGAAGTCTATGTCCATGGGGAATATATTCTGATGAAATGAAAATTGCAAAATATGAGATTATGATAATATGTTATATAATGTTATGTTGGTTCCCATCTCTTATACCTGAGATGAGGAGGTGAGCCTCTTTAGGAAACACAATGGTAGACTAGGGTTTATTGTTGATATCTTTGGGCGGCTAACTAAACCCTAAGACAATGATGGTGAGTTGTTGACACGATATTCAGGCGTGGTGACTTTTATTTGTGAGGTACGAGCTAAGCATTTTCAAGACAAATGAATAAAAGATGATAAAAACTATGTAGAATATAAGTTGAATGTTTTCTATTCTTTTTACTTCTAGTTTGCATATCGAATGTTATTGAATATGTTTCTTGTTTTGGATATTAGTCATTCTTTTATAAAGATAATATACTAACTTATTGTTTTGTCTAATATGGAATTTGGCTTTCAATGTTAACTAATGGTTTATGCTATAATCTAATCATACTGAGTTTGTTTCTTTCATATACATGTAATTGTTGTAAATTGAATTGAATTTGAGCGTTATGATTTGATTTTGGTTTTAATGGATTTAAACAATATTTGTGATAAACTCAATTTGTTGTCCTCGATGTGACATTGGTTCATGAGGTTTTATGAAACAATTTAAGGTGAATTTTACATGTTTTTTTAGTATATTGTGTTGATCATGTTTGTTGAGAATCAAGTATTTTGTTTCTTAAAGTTGGGTTTAGATTTATTATTTCTCTCTAATGGTTGGTATTTATGATATAATCAAAAGAGAGGTCCCGACTAGAACTATATCTAGAGATGTCGTAGAGTCATGCTCAAGGAAGGTCCATGAGACACTTTGAAATGCTTTTACAAAATTAGGAAGTTTTTTTCAGGATAAGATCATGAACATGACTCCTTTGATTGCCTATGAAGACTGACAAGGAACTTCATGAAAACCATCTAATCTCATCATTTCTTCAACTTGTATGGATTAGTGGAAAATAGAAGAAGGGTGTTCAAGGCTTATGTGGCATGAGTGATCTCTACAAAATATTCTGATAGAATCCTCTCATGTCAATGGAAATTGTACGTCTCCACCATCAAATCCTTGAGATGTTATTTCAATATATGAGTTAAATATGATCCAAGACTGTAGCCTTGTGACTAAACCACAACCGTATGACTCCAGTGGTTGATGTTGCATTTTTTGAGATCACGAGATCTATCTTCTATTCTCATTGAAGAACTTATAGGAAATCATCAATCCCATGGAGTTAGACTCAGCCAACAAAAAGAATACGAGCTTGTAGAAGAGAATCAATAGAAGAAGGAAAAGATGACTACTTTCCATGCTTCACCAAGTTACTAACCCTGTAAAGCTGAAGAAGACACCATGTACCCCAAAGGTAGATCATACACGGGCAATTCTTCTTCCTCCACCTGATGCTTCAAGGAAGAAGGGTCACTTCAAGGATGGTTTCCCTCAAGTAAAAAAGACTCATCATCACAATAGAATGGAATAGGAGCACAACAAGAAGGATAAATGGCATAAAATCTCTTAGTACTCCTCGATCTCAAGTGAAGATTCTAGTAAAGGCTCTAGATCAAGCTCTAGGGAAAGCGATGTGATAACCTGGAACTTCACCCATTTTATGTAACTTCCAAATTTGACCTTGCTCTTATTCTCACATCCAATTTCATGTTTGAATGAGTTCTTGTGCACAATTGGTCCATCTAGTAGACATGTACCACTAAGACAATGCTCAATTGAATGAAAATAAATTTTACATTCATGTAACACTTCATCCTCTCTCTCTCTTGAATTTTTTTATATATCCTTGTAAGATTATGTACCTTGACATTATGCTCATGTCATAGATATTCAAATTATCTTTTCAACGCACTCTTTTGTGCCTAAATCAAAACTTGTATGAGGGAGTTATATCCAATTGAAGATTTGACTCCTAAACCCTAATTTTACTTATTTTGACACCTTTTTAGTCATGGACTGGCCGTTTGGGCCCAAATTAGGCGCCAGTCCTCCAGCCTCCTTTCTCTTCTCCCCTTTTTCTTCCCACTCCTCTTTTGCTCTCACCCGAGCGATCTAGCTGGGTGGATTGGTCCATTGTGGACCCTTGGATTACATGATGCCACAGATTCACGGGCGATCCAACAACTGTGAGCACTGTCCCTCACCTTCCACCTACATAGCAGAAGGTGTGGTAGGGACCTTTTCTAGTGCCAGCTCCAGCTACCAAAGCTCATACTTAGTCTACTTTTGCCCGTCTGACCCACGTCCTGCACCAATGTGTGCAAAGGAGCAGTTGGGTGTGGCAGGGAAGGTGTGGGTCAACTTCTTTGGTCCTCCTCCAATGGTTGCAAGCCATTCTAACCCTATCTGCTCCATGTCCTAAACCCCTTGACCCCTATTTATATGCCCATTCTCTCTGATAAGCCCCCTTCTTACTTCCCCTTCTCCTTCTCCCAGCTTTGTGCCGCCTCTCGGCCCCTGTTCTTCGCACCGCTGCCTGTAGCAGGTTTTGAAAACCCTAGGCATAGGAATATGATGATGCCTAGAGTGTCACATCTGGCAACTACGACCTAGATTTCTCGATCCCTTCACACCTCTACTCCTCTCTCTCTCCACCCTCTCTCTCTCCCTCACCCCTTAGTCTCACTCCCTCTACCACGTGAGCACCACTCGGCCAATTGCAGCATGAAACCTTGCCTCTGGTCCATTTTCCATCTCCCCTTTGATCCCTCATTTGGGTGTGGACCCCACCAAACATTATCCTATCACATGGAGACACATGCCACCCCCGAGCTAGTGCATCTTTCACCCAATCTCCCAGCTCGACGACTCAACCTGGTGCAAGCAGTGGCTAGCAACACGCTGCGGTCGTGGGATGAAGCATAGGTTGTGGCTGGCATTTCCTAGTCCATAGTAGTCGTCGTGTGGTGGCGGTGGTGATTGAAGGCTTCCTGGCTAAGCCAGCTCTGCTATGCGTCCCATATCTGGCCCAATTAAGATATATCAACAAAAAATCCCTCTTTTAATGTGATGATCTTCAAATTACTCTATCCCCTTGGTTCCTAAACCAAATCTTATGATATAATATACCATTTTGATTAGGAAAACGTTGCCTATCTAATGTTTCTATATCTACTTCTAATTTCACATGTTTAATCCCTGATTTGGTGAAATATGGTTTCTTTATGATCTTATGCTTACTAATCAACCCAAAACATGCACCACTTGTATATTTAATGATCTTGGACCTTATATTCATGCAAATCAGTAAACTCTAACTCCCTTTTGATGTGATTGATGTTTGGGACCTCTTATATACACCCTAATGTCTTTGTGACCTATCATTACTTAAAGATTGTTCTTTTATGTGCTTAAATGACAAAAATTTCACTTTTGAGACTTTGGTCTATTTTTGTCACTATGAATGGTTGATCTTCGAAATTAGTAGCTTATATTTGCACTATAGACTCTCCTATACTAATATCTCATGCTAATTACCATAAGTTTAACATGTATGATCTCAAGTACTTACTTTTATGCTGAAACATATACGTTATGACTTATCTTACCATGATGTAATGTAGCATGCCATAATTACTTCAAACCAGTAATTTCAATCATGTTCATGACACTATGACCAACTTGTTATATCTTATACCCTCATATGATCCTATGACCTAAGAATATTAAACTATTGCATTAAATTGATCTTATATGGCTAATTGTGATCTTGCATGACTAAATCTTGATGATAACCTAAATATCATGCTTTACCCTACATCTAAATCAGATCTATCTTTATCTTATAATACTTATAATGTGGATGGTTCAGCTAGACCTAAGGTCCAAAAATTGAGACTTGTGTCATCTTAAATCAATGCATGCATGTTTGACAAGAAGGGACCATACTTGAACTATTTGATGCCTAGGTCTAGGAGAACATCCATATGACATGTTTTATGTTTATATTGACAAGACCCTACTGATCTAAGACCCACTATTATGTCTTTTTTCATCTTAGGTCCTCATTTGAGTTGGGCCTTCTCTTATATCTAATCATGGATCATAACTTGTACTCTACTCGCAAGGTACGCTTCATCTCTTGGCCTTACTATGATATTGGCTTGTTTGTATGTATACTCGTATGAATTCTTGGCTAGATAAATACTTGTTTGAGATATTGTTCCCTACGAATACTACTTTCATGATTGATTATACTACGTTGGCAGACCTTGAACATAATTTAGAGAATCCATTATATATCCTAGTGCACCTATCTAAAGTTTTGGGGTAAGGACACCAGGTTGGGTGTCTTACTTGATAAGGCTAACCATTATGATACAAGGGTTACCTATTAGAGATGACCTTGAGGCCCCTTACATATAGGGTAGCTGTTACAACCCCAATTTTTGGGATCATCTGGTGAGAAATGTAATTTCTCATATTAAAGATAATTGAACAAATAATGATATAATTTGTTTTGAAGACATGGATTTCGTTTACAATAGCCTTGATGATTGTTTTGTGGGCTTTATTGGCTATTGGGCCCAAATAACAAGAAAATTCAATTAGTAATTGAATATTTGAGAAAAGGAAGAGGTAGAAACCTCTAGAAGGCAAAGAGATGTAATCCAAGGATGGATTTCGTGCCTCTTGGGTTCCTTGGGTTCCAAGGAGTCCAAAGTTGCATAAAGAGTGCAATAAGAAAAGAAAAGATTAATTAAGTATTTCTTTATTAAGAAAGAAATTGAAAATAATGGTAAAATGTGGAAAATGAGTGGAAAGAGGCATAAATGAGATTCCTTGGTGAAATTTTGTATCCATGAGGTTGCTAATATTAAAAGGGATGCCAATGAGGAAAATAAAAGCGAAATAAAGAGAAATCCTCAAAAAGAGGTATTTTAATGAGAAATAAACCAGATAATGTGAAATAATGAATAAAGATGCATCTAGAAGGATAATAAGTATCCAATAAAAAGAATTTCGAAATAATGGAGTGTCTTGGGATCCAAGGAGTCCCAATAAAGAAGAACGATATAGAAAATACCAAATTGTAAAATAAGAGGATAATGCAATGCATTATTAATGAATTTTGTAGTATTGTTAAAAAGAAAGTATTTTCTAATAAAGGAAAATAGTATTTTGTGTCAATAGATTAAAAAGCAAGAACAAAGAGAACAAGAGGGATAATTTTTGAAATCCTAATAGCAAAAGAAAAGGAACATTAAAGAAATAAGAGAGAGAGAGAGAGACTAGCCTTTTAATATAGGAATTACATTCCTCGTAGGAAAGGGGCATTGCTAATCCCTAGATGAGCAGTGTAGGGAGTGGATACTCTCCCCTATATAAGGGGCAGAGCCCTTGGCCGGTTTTGAAAAGATCTTACACACCCCTCTCTCCCCTCTTCTTGTTTCTTGCACGTAAAACCCTAATCGAGGGGATAGACCTATCCTGAGGACACCAAGGACCAGTGTCGAGGTCTTGATGGAAGAAGGGGCTCCTACGGCAACCCAAGATCGATCGGTGGCTAACCCAACATCCCTGTCTTCGCGCCACTCCTTCCACAGGTCTGCATGGTCGCTGCAAGTGCAGCAGCAATCCGGAACCAACCTTGCCTTGACGCAGCCATCTTGGGCACAACCTGAGAGTGCCCCACGTGCGCTAAGGCACCACAGAGCTAGGGCACCCACTGGCGGCGATCCTCGAACCTCCAGGAGGGAGGGGTAGGCCGTGGGAAGGTGCCTGTCGGCGGCCAGGGTAGGTCGTGCAAGGTTGAAGATGAAGGAGGGGGCATTAGACCGTTCTGCCCCTCCGCGGGCTGAAGGACGCACTGGTTAAGTGGAGGGCAATCGCACCATTTCGAAATATTTCTTATTTGGGCAATGTTGCATGGATGCAGTGATGTGGCGCTCCGTGATTGGTCCAAAAAGGTAACTTTTGCTAAAATCATATCTAATGATTGGTAACTCTGATTAGGACAAGTAATATATGAATTTTGATCAAAAGAGTAAAAGGAATTCAATAAAAATAGTTTTTTAGCCTGAATCTGATCATAGTTCGAAATGTAGAGTAAATTATCATCTTTAATGAATTAAAGGTTAAGAAACCCTATTTTGAAATGAATAAAGTGTTTAATAGGGTTTAATGGATCATTAGAGTTGACGTTAACCTGTTAAATGTAAAAAGGTACATTATGTTCAAATAGGAAGAACTTTGCACATGATTAGTCTAATTTAGAGTTTATGTGCGTAAATGTGCTTGAATTTGAAAAGGACATAAAGTTATCATCTTTAATGATTTAATTAAGAAAAAACCCTTAGATTTGATGATAGATGGACTTAATAATGTTATTTGGATAATTCAAGCTGATATTAATTTGTTGTTAATAAAAGTGAAAATAGGATCTAAAAAGATGATCTTTTTATATAATTGGCATAATTTAGGGTTTCGTGCATGATTATGCATTAATGAGCTTGAAAACCCTAATTTAGATGAATATGTCTTTTAATTGTTTTAATGGTTCAAATCCATGAATAAATAGGGATGTGATGATCCTAAGTCAATTTGGGTATAAAAGACTATTAAAATGGATAATTGAGCAATTAAGGTTTATATAAATGGAAAAGGATATTTTCGGGTTTGTTAACCTAAAAGGGATAAAGTTTGAGAAATTGATCTAAGAAACCCTAATGAATATTAATGAAACCTTAATGCGGATTAGAAACCCTAGAAGGTGAATCCAAGTCAATAAAGTAGATTCTTGATAAAGTGTGTAATAAATAGAGTATATATTCTTTTCAGGAATTATGTGATGATTGAATTACTTGCTTGGATCTGTTGATTGGCTTGATTGTATATACATGAAGTATATGTTGAATAGTCTGCATAACTCATCAAATCAGGTATGTGGTTACACTTATGAATAATCGCTCTAGTTTCACGGTGATTCCCGAAGTTTTAATCGGTTGCTTGAAAATAATTGTTGGATGTTTATTTATTTCATGCAACTATAAAGTGACTATGATTATCACTATAAATGTTCATATATAACTGGCTAGATCCGGGTCCACCTCTAGAGCTTTGAAAAGGCTAAGAAAAAAAAGGGGTAATCCTAGAGCAAGGTCTAGGTTACCGAGAGTTAGAAATTGGGCTACCTACGTGTAGTGCCATGAGATTCATTAGCCTGCCATGAGTTAAGGAGTGGGCTACTTATGAGTAGTGACATGTGACTCAACCCTAGAAATTGGTTCACTTATAGATGGATCATGAGGGGTTTAATGGGGATAACATAGAGGATAGGGTACTCTTGGATCGCGGAGTTATATCTAAAATGTAATCTTGGTTGTTAAATGATTAATTGAATTATTACATTGTTAACGTATTTACATAATTATTGTTTCCCCCACATACCAGCTTCGGCTGACCGACATTTTGTTTGTCGGCGTTTTAGGTACAAGCCAAAAGGACAAATAGTAAATCGTCATATTGTGAAATACATGAAGTAAAATACAAGGAGGATTAGTTAGAGTAGAATCATTAAGTGGATAGAAGTTTAGAGATCCAAGTATTCAAAAAGGTATGCAAAAATTTATTTTCTTATAGCTTTTCAGTATAGTATGTTAAAATTTGATAATTATTTTTGGTTAATTGTCGAACCTTTGATCTGGAAGTTATGGGTGCGGCTTCGACCTCTCGGTCTCCCTTAATTGGGGGTTATTGGGAGATGGGGTCATAACATTTGGTATCAGAGCTTAGGTTACTCATTTAACCATTAATCATTATTAAATTTTACAAACTCCATAGAACCCAAGGGAGTTATTAGAGGATTATCCAAAAGATAGAGGTGTCTAGAAAAGGATCACGACCGGGGGCTGGCAATATTTTCCTCCGCACCGCTAGTCGGAATACGAGGACTCCCGGATCCGTGTGACTGCCTAGCCAAAGTCTTAGGGTATGAATCGAAATAAGATACCTTTAGGACTTTCTCATCTTATTCATCCCTTCTCATCACAAATTCTGTTAAGGACCTTAAGGATTATGGTTTTCTCTCTTCTCCTCACCCTCTTAAGGTATGGGTAAGATTAATAAGGACTAAGGAATCCTCCATCAAATTAATGAAAGGCATGTAAATAAGATGTCATGGACATAAGCTTAATAGATTAAGCGCAAACTAAAGAATAGATACATGCTTAGGTCGTATGACATAAGTTGTCACGTCCTCAGAAGAGACGTGAGGCTAGACCTTCTTGTCATGAGGATAAGTTAGTCTTGGAGATAGAGATCTCCATTGCAAGTAGAGACTTGGCACATCCTCTGAGGATGATGATGAACCTAATCCTAAGTGAAGGTTAGAGAGAGATGAGTTGGACTAGGTGTTTGAAAGGACATGCCTTTGGGATGCCATATGATCCATGGGTGACCTAGCACTTTTGGCAACCCAACCCTGGGAAGGGTCATGCATGTTAGGGTAAAGGATAGCTCCTTAGATGATGACGTTAGTGAAGGACCTTAGAAACCCTATGGGCTTGTGCAATTAGGGTATAGATGGCACCTAGGGCACGTCATAGTGTTGACAGTAGGATGAAACCCTGGATAAGGAATCATGATGGAGCACAAAGGGTTATGGATGATCTTGAGCAAACATAAGTTTGAACCTAGGCTTCACCCATGTAGGGCATGCTTTGAGGTTGATCCTTCATGAAGAGAGAACCTCTAATGGTGAGGTTGGATGCAGGGTTAGCTGTAGAGAGAGAAGGAAACCCAACAAGAAGGTTGGAAGCCTAAAACCCTGAGATATGAGGAATAATGGATGATAGTGGTTGCCTCATGATCGATCCCTAGAAGTTGATGATATCTTGGTTGCCTTTAGAGGGACCAAACCCTAGAGAGAGAAGATGAATTTTCTAGTACCTATGTGCCTACGGTATAGGTGTTTACCTTCTGAGGTAGGAAGAAGAGTTCCTTAGACCTAGAAAGGTTTAGTAACGGGTTATGAGGCCTTGTACCTTGTTGGTTGTCCTTAAGAAGGACCCAACTCTAAGTGTTTCTCGAGTTGAAGGATGACAAGGAGTGCATGTAATGCCTTTTGCATGCTTGGTTCATAATTAAGAGATAGAGCATGCAGTTGGACACCTAAAAGTGAACCTAGGGTTCCTAACCTAAGAGGGGAAGTGGTATACCTAATGCTCATGATGAGAATTAAGTTGCCATAGTTTCGAGCATGGTACACCTCATGTATAAAGGAAAAGGGAAGCCCCTTAAGTTTAAGGTATGAACCCCTCAAAACTAGGTTGATGATAAAGGAAAGTTTGATCTTGATCCAACATCAAGGAAAGAGGATAAGTATGACCTAGCATGGTACAGTAGGTGGTCTGCTTGTGCCTTAATAGCTTGCTAGGGTTAAGTAGGCTCATGTGGAGGTAAACCCTAGACCTAAGAGCTTTTGTGACCTTGTTGTCAAGAGATAGTTTTCCTCCCATCTTGGGAGAGGGACCCCTATGGTAGGGAGTAAACCAGTTTTGAGGTAACCTGAGGAGGTTTCATAGGATCTTGAGAAGCTAAGTGAAGAGTACATGGCATGAGAATGAACCTGTAGACCCATAGATATCCATCTCTAATTGCATATGAATGTGTTACCATGGAGGTAACCAGTATGGGGCTTGACCAAGGTAGGCAGGTTGCCATGATCCCTATGAAAGGATGAAAGTCAGCCCATGAATGCAGAGAGAGAGAGAGAGAGATGTTGAAGGCTTGGGTAAGGTTCTAAGTTGGACATGTACTATAAGAGAATCCTAAGTCTATCCTAGGGTCAGGTAGGGATAAGACCGATGACATTAGGAGTTGCCTAATTCCCCAGTTGCACATGACCATAGGGTCGGGAGGTAACAGCTATCATTGTCTAAGGGCCATGGGTTAGGAGATTGATCACCTTCATGAACTTATGGGACCCAAAGGGCATATGAGTAGGGCACTCTCTTGATGCATGAGGAAAGAGGGATGACCCCAAAAGAGTCGGTACCCTATAGACCTAGAGGAGATGACCAAGGATATAAACCTTAGTAGGTTTAAGACTAGTTTGATATCATGGTGTCTGGGATGTAGAGGCATATGTGGCACGTTGCAACTTAGATGTAAAGGTGTATTGGCAAGGTGGGATGTACCATCTCTACTTTTGGAACAGGAAGAACTATGTATTTGGACTGCATCCGAATGCTTATTTCCTCTTGTTATGGGGGTGAGAGATAGGACATTACGCATGCCATACACCAAGGATAAGAGATGATGTAGGTTGGAATGTTGCCACGAGAAATAGGGATAGAGTAGATAACCTACCCTGGTAAAGTGAATGATACATGGATGGTTTGCAAACACTAAGAGGAATGAGGTAGTCACCTTATGAGAATATTTTTAGCATGAGCTATGAGTTATACCAGGTCGAATTCAAAAACCAAGAGGTGAGTCTTACAAGGTTGAGTTTGATCACCATGTTGATGAGATCAGAGAGTGTACTTGATGAATACAAACTTAGAGTCGAGATGAGATGATAAGTGGAATGCATGAAGGTGTACGTCATCAATTTTACCTAATACATAAGAAGGTGAAGTGGTAATGGATGCTCTGGTTGAGATATATTTGTCTAGTTCAGTTGTTAGACTAACCCTAAGTTTGGAAAGGGAGATATGTTTGGATAACACTAATGTAATGAGATCAGTTAATGATTGTTTGGTTAGCCTAGTCCTTAATGTAATGAAAGGATGGTGGTAGAACCTCAAGTGCACTTCTTTGGAAAAGAAGGTGATGAAAACCCGACTAGAGTGGTTTAGGGTTTCTGAGGAATCAAACTTGAGTAAACGTGACATATAGGAAATCATGATTGAAGATCACCATACGTCGTGGTACTACCAAGATAATAAGTGACAGTAGTACTTTAGATGCCTAAGATGAGGCTGCACGTGGTATGTTTTCGTGCATGATAGGAGGTGAAAGATGAGCACTGGTAATCCAGTGCATTAATATAAAGGATAAAGAGTCCCTGAGAGGGAATGGGAGTTCATCATTATGGATGTTGTGATAAGTCTCCCCTAGACCAAGGAAGGTCAAGATGCAATATGGGTTATGGTAGATCGCCTTACCTAGATGACATGAGAAAGAAAGAGTTTTTTCAAGGGACAGATCTGGTTGAACTACCCATGAGGGAGATGGTTCAACTACACCATAAAGCGATTTCAAAGTTTTTTGAGTTTGACCTAAAGGTTCCCTTCCAAAAGGTGGAAGTAGGTACATGAAGAACTCAATGTTAGTATAGTTTATCACCCCTAACTATGATTAGTATGATCCAGACTAAAGGGTCTGATGAGAGCATAGGTGCTCGTTCAGGGTGATGGCTAGAGACAGTTCTTCCCTATAAAAAATGTGATAATGACCACCATAGCTAGTATCGGGATTTAAAGAAGCCCTCTAAGGGAGGTTGTGTCGGTCACCACTTCAGTAAGGTGATGTTGGTGAAAGGATCATGTGATAGTTAGAAAAGAACCACAGTGTGGGTAGATGAAGTCGCTTTGATCATGCAATGGCTGAAAGGAGCCTAGAGATGACGAAAGTCGTGAGCAAATGCAAAGTAGACTGACATGCAGTTCACTATGGGAGAATATGTGACATGAAAATCTGACCTCTCTAAGTTATAACTAAGAGAGCTGAGTCCCCGATGCATGGGTTCTTTTGACATGGTTTGGTGGAGAAGGTTAAATTTGACCTTACCCCTCAGGATAAAGTAATGTGTGATGAGTTCCATGTGTCCAATTTAGAGCACTATGTGAGGTACCCGACCATGTGCTGAGCAATGAACCTAGTGAGCCCCAAGGGAGGCTGACATGGCATGAGTCACCTGTGCAATTTATAGACGTTGGGATGAAAGAACTCAGAGAAAAGAATATGTGATGATAAAGGTTCTGTGGAAGCGCCATGAGTACAGTAAAGCCACATAGGGGCCAATGATGGGCATGGAAAAGTCTTATCCTGAATTGTTTGTTTGCTTGATAAAATTTTGAGGACAAAATTCCTATAAGAGGGGAAGGATGTTACAACCCCAATTTTTGGGATCATCTGGTGAGAAATGTAATTTCTCATATTAAAGATAATTGAACAAATAATGATATAATTTGTTTTGAATACATGGATTTCGTTTACAATAGCCTTGATGATTGTTTTGTGGGCTTTGTTGGCTATTGGGCCCAAATAACAAGAAAATTCAATTAGTAATTGAATAATTGAATATTTAAGAAAAGGAAGAGGTAGGAACATCTAGAAGGCAAAGAGATGTAATCCAAGGATGGATTCCGTGCCTCTTGGGTTCCTTGGGTTCCAAGGAGTCCAAAGTTGCATAAAGAGTGCAATAAGAAAAGAAAAGATTAATTAAGTATTTCTTTATTAAGAAAGAAATTGAAAATAATGGTAAAATGTGGAAAATGAGTGGAAAGAGGCATAAATGAGATTCCTTGGTGAAATTTTGTATCCATGAGGTTGCTAATATTAAAAGGGATGCCAATGAGGAAAATAAAAGAGAAATAAAAAGAAATCCTCAAAAAGAGGTATTTTAATGAGAAATAAACAAGATAATGTGAAATAATGAATAAAGATGCATCTAGAAGGATAATAAGTATCCAATAAAAAGAATTTCGAAATAATGGAGTGTCTTGGGATCCAAGGAGTCCCAATAAAGAAGAAAGATATAGAAAATACCAAAATTGCAAAATAAGAGGATAATGTAATGCATTATTAATGAATTTTGTAGTATTGTTAAAAAGAAAGTATTTTCTAATAAAGGAAAATAGGATTTCGTGTCAATAGATTAAAAAGCAAGAACAAAGAGAATAAGAGGGATAATTTTTGAAATCCTAATAGCAAAAGAAAAGGAACATTAAAGAAATAAGAGAGAGAGAGAGAGAGAGACCAGCTTTTTAATATAGGAATTACATTCCTAATAGGAAAGGGGCATTGCTAATGCCTAGATGAGCAGTGTAGGGTGTGGATACTCTCCCCTGTATAAGGGGCAGAGCCCTTGGCCAGTTTTGAAAAGATCTTACACACCCCTCTCTCCCCTCTTCTTGTTTCTTGCACGTAAAACCCTAATCGAGGGGATAGACCTATCATGAGGACACCAAGGAGCAGTGTCGAGGTCTTGATGGAAGAAGGGCGCTCCTACGGCAACCCAAGATCAATCGGTGGCTAACCCAACATCCCTGTCTTCGCGCCACTCCTTCCACAGGTCTGCATGGTTGCTGCAAGTGCAGCAGCAATCCGAAACCAACCTCGCCTTGATGCAGCCATCTTGGGCACAACCTGAGAGTGCCCCACGTGCGCTAAGGCACCACAGAGCTAGGGCACCCACTGGCGGCGGTCCTCGAACCTCCAGGAGGGAGGGGTAGGCCGTGGGAAGGTGCCTGTCGGCGGCCAGGGTAGGTCGCGCAAGGTTGAAGATGAAGGAGGGGGCATTAGACCGTTCTGCCCCTCCGCGGGCTGAAGGAAGCACTGGTTAAGTGGAGGGCAATCGCACCATTTCGAAATATTCCTTATTTGGGCAATGTTGCATGGATGCAGTGATGTGGCGCTCCGTGATTGGTCCAAAAAGGTAACTTTTGCTAAAATCATATCTAATGATTGGTAACTCCGATTAGGACAAGTAATATATGAATTTTGATCAGAAGAATAAAATGAATCCAATAAAAATAGTTTTGTAGCCTGAATCTGATCATAGTTCGAAATTTAGAGTAAATTATCATCTTTAATGAATTAAAGGTTAAGAAACCCTATTTTGAAATGAATAAAGTGTTTAATAGGGTTTAATGGATCATTAGAGTTGATGTTAACCTATTAAATGTAAAAAGGTACATTATGTTCAAAAAGGAATAACTTTGCATATGATTAGTCTAATTTAGAGTTTATGTGTGTAAATGTGCTTGAATTTGAAAAGGACATAAAGTTATCATCTTTAATGATTTAATTAAGGAAAAACCCTTAGATTTGATGATAGATGGACTTAATGACGTTATTTGGATAATTCAAGTTGATATTAACCTGTTGTTAATAAAAGTGAAAATAGGATCTAAAAAGATGATCTTTTTATATAATTGGCATAATTTAGGGTTTCGTGCATGATTATGCATTAATGAGCTTGAAAACCCTAATTTAGATGAATATGTCTTTTAATTGTTTTAATGGTTCAAATCCATGAATAAATAGGGATGTGATGATCCTAAGTCAATTTGGGAATAAAAGACTATTAAAATGGATAATTGAGCAATTAAGGTTCATATAAATGGAAAAGGATATTTTAGGGTTTGTTAACCTAAAAGGGATAAAGTTTGAGAAATTGATCTAAGAAACCCTAATGAATATTAATGAAACCTTAATACGGATTAGAAACCCTAGAAGGTGAATCCAAGTCAATAAAGTAGATTCTTGATAAAGTGTGTAATAAATAGAGTATATATTCTTTTCAGGAATTATGTGATGATTGAATTACTTGCTTGGATCTGTTGATTGGCTTGATTGTATATACATGAAGTATATGTTGAATAATCTGCATGACTCATCAAATCAGGTATGTGGTTACGCTTATGAATAATCACTCTAGTTTCACGGCGATTCCTGAAGTTTTAATTGGTTGCTTGAAAATAATTGTTGGATGTTTATTTATTTCATGCAACTATAAAGTGACTATGATTATCACTATAAATGTTCATATATAACTGGCTAGATCTGGGTCCACCTCTAGAGCTTTGAAAAGGCTAAGAAAAAAAAGGGGTAATCCTAGAGCAAGGTCTAGGTTACCGAGAGTTAGAAACTGGGCTACCTACGTGTAGTGCCATGAGACTCATTAGCCGGCCATGAGTTAAGGAGTGGGCTACTTACGAGTAGTGACATGTGACTCAACCCTAGAAATTGGTTCACTTATAGGTGGATCATGAGGGGTTTAATGGGGACAACATAGAGGATAGGGTACTCTTGGATCGCGGAGTTATATCTAAAATGTAATCTTGGTTGTTAAATGATTAATTGAATGATTACATTGTTAACGTATTTACATAATTATTGTTTCCCCCACATACCAGCTTCGGCTGACCGACGTTTTGTTTGTCGGCGTTTTAGGTACAAGCCAAAAGGACAAACAGTAAATCATCATATTGTGAAATACATGAAGTAAAATACAAGGAGGATTAGTTAGAGTAGAATCCTTAAGTGGATAGAATTTTAGAGATCCAAGTATTCAAAAAGGTATGCAAAATTTTATTTTCTTACAGCTTTTTAGTATAATATGTTAAAACTTGATAATTATTTTTGGTTAATTTCCAAACCTTTGATCTGGAAGTTATGGGTGCGGCTTCGACCTCTCGGTCTCCCTTAATTGGGGGTTATCGGGAGGTGGGGTCGTAAGAGTAGCTAATGTTGAGCACCCTTATAGACTCTTCCAATGAGAAGTGTAACATCCCTGACCTGGGTTATGCCATAAACCTGGAAGTTTTTCTTAAGTTATTTATAAACTTGTTTTAATCTTTTTAAAAGTAATTAAGACTCAAGGAAACTTTAATTTTCAAGTTTGAGCTTATTTGCAAACTGTTTGTGCATTATATGATAGTTTGGGTGTAAATTGCAATTTACCCAAGATGAGGGGTTATATTACAATATGTCACATTTTGAAGATGCTTCAATATCTTTAGCATCATAACAGAGAGAATTATACTAAGGGGTGTCTTGTAGAAAGCCTAAGTTCCAAGTTGGAGCTTGTTTGAATAATGCTTGTGCCTCGTGTACTAGTTTTGGTGCAATTTGCAATTTGTCCAAAATGTAGGTTTGATATGCAAATTATCACCTCTAGAGTGTGCATACTCTCTTAGCATCATCTATAGGAGAGATAAATAAAGATGAACCATGTTTGAATCATTTTTGAGGTGATGGTATTCTTGGTGATGAAAGACCAAGAAGAGTTGTATAGTTGAAACTCTAATCGAGTTGTAGAGCTTATATGGGAGTGCCTATCAGCCAAGGAGACATATAGGAGGTCCCATATCATTTTTTCAACTCTTAACCTTTTCCATTATAGGTTAAGCACCTCAAGAAGGTTATGGATATCGGTTTACAACTTTTCTTAGAAAAAGTGTATCGGTTTGTGAATAAAGTGATGTTGAGTTGAAATATCTTGCTCAACAAGATAACTAATGACCGAAATATTATCCCTAGATTATCCTCAAGATTTTTGCATGTCAAGATAAATATGTGTGCATGAATGGACACGTGGCACCTAGTAGTATAAGGTGGTGACACCTCTTATACACTCTCTCTCATGAACCTCAATTATATATACCACTCCTTTCACCTACTCATGAAACTTTTGTGAATCCTACAACCCTCTTTCTCTTAGATATCATGAATAGTAGTTGAGGAGAAAGGAGGAGCTCGATCCTTAAGCTTAAGGTGAAGCCATGGTCATCTTCAACCTTGGTTGAAGCATGAATCTTGGGTTGTGATTCTTTCTTTCTTTTCTTCTTCACCAATTTCTTAACTATGGTGATTCTTTACATATAGAGGAGTTGTGAACAAGTCTTGGATCTTTGATAAGTTCATATTCAATCTTGAGAACATGAATCTTTGGAGCTTGGATCTTTGAAGTTTTTCTTGAGGCAGGTTATATAACTTGAACCCAATCATGTTATTATTCCCCTTCAATCTTGCTATACTTGATGATCTACTTACAATTTCGAGTTTTCTTGAATAAGTGATGGATCCATGAGTTATATTAGTGACATAGGACTGTTGTCCATGAACTAGAATAGTAGGAACGAAGTCTAGATGTTGATGATGATGACATCATCATGGCTCACACCGATATCGGGTTGAAGCACCACTAACCCGATATGTGTTGAAACCCAATTTGGTGATATGAAACTCGATATACCATGGAACCCCACAACCCTATCAGTTTGTATACTTGGTTTGGTTGAGAGTAACTATTTTTCTAGGTTGTCACTTAACATATGGTGAAGGGTAGGCCAATATCATGAAGGTTTGAAGAGGTATTAGCATAAGGGTCTAACCTAATAGGCAAACCCTAATTTTAAACAACCTGATATGAGTGGCACACACATACACCTCATGCACGATATGGTGATGAAGGATAAACCTCATGCATGATATGGTGATCAAGGATACACCTCATGCATTATATGGTGATCAAGGATACACCTCATGCACGATATGGTGATCAAGGATACACCTCATGCACTATATGGTGATCAAGGATACACCTCTTGCACGATATGATGATACACACACACCCCTCTTGCACGATACGGTGATGATCATACATCTCTAGAATGATATGGTGATGAGTATACACCTCATGCACGATATGGTGACACACACACACCT
Organism: Alisma plantago-aquatica; assembly: GCA_963693085.1. Classification (NCBI taxonomy): domain Eukaryota; kingdom Viridiplantae; phylum Streptophyta; class Magnoliopsida; order Alismatales; family Alismataceae; genus Alisma; species Alisma plantago-aquatica. Next base: position 864,716,476 of record OY856411.1, read on the forward strand.
CTTGGGTGATATGGAAGAAAACCCACACCTCTTGGGTGATATGGAAGCAAGCACACACCTCTTGGATGATATGGAAGCAAGCATACACCTCTTGCCCAATATGGAAGCACACATACAGCTCTTGGGCGATATGGAAGCACACATACACCTCTTGCTCAATATGGAAGCACACATACACCTCTTGGGCAATATGGAAGCACACATACGCCTCTTGGGCGATATGGAAGCACACATACACCTCTTGGGTGATATGGTAAATATACACCCACCTCTTGCCCAATATGGTAAGCATACACACACCTCTTGCCCGATATGGGAGAAAGCACACACCTCATGGCCGATATGGTGGAAGAACCTCAATCCAATATACTTGATTGACTAACACGTGAAGTATGTTATGTCAAATGATACATTAATATGTATAGAGTTCAATGCATTTTGATAATGTAGGTCAATGTACCTTGAGAAAAGAATTGAGCCAACTTAATAAAGTATGATGTAATCATTATCCTAGTGAGGATGAGAGAGAAACTCATACTTTGTGTGATAATCATTCAATGGGCATATAATTATGCCCCCTATATGTGTAGAACTATGCATTAGTGTTTTTATTCTTGATAATATGAATTAGGGATTTGATTCTTGACAATATGAACTTGAAACCCTAATCAGCTAAAGAGGGAAACCCTAACCCTAATTGATGAAAAGGAAAACCCTAACCCTAATAATGGGAAGGTTGTATTTCTCTTGTATTGCATGGTGATGATATGTACTTGATATTGCTTTTATCATGAAATACTAACCATGCAAGTATCATGAGATGATGAACATAGCCAGGTATGAGCTATGATGTTTCATATAATATAGATTAAATGGGCCTCGTGAGCCATGTGAAATACTTGTACAATAAGTATAATGTATACCGGGTCTGAGGCCCTAGAGGTAATAGCTACCTTATCAGAGGTGACAATGTTTAGTGATGAACTAAGGGTTTGAATATTCAGATCTAGCAATCATGATGATGATAATGTTAAGGGATGAGAATTCCCATTAATGTGATAAGGGACTGAGATCCCAAGTGTTATGCATCTAATGTGTTCCAAAAACTATGAAAGTACTTGATAAATGTATTACACCTTTCTTTGTAGCATCTGTTATAATTCATGCTTGTAACTTGATTGATGCTAAAAGATACTATAATACACCTAATTAATTAAATGGAACCTCATGTAGTTTCCCATGCCATAGATCCATTCGGTGTTAGGATTTTCTGAATGGTGAAAAGAGTTTAACTCAGAGTGCATATTTTGAATATGTGGGGGTGAAGGACGAACATATCCTTACGTCTAGATGGGATTGATGTGTTATCTCCTCGATGAATACCAGGGTTGCCATGTGATCGCCCTGATGAATATGTACCAGGGATTGATGTGTGATCTCCCTGAAGAGAGTGCATGTTGCAGTTGTATCTCTTTAGCGAAGATGCTGCTATACCCCAGTAAGCTAGTTGCAGTTTGACATGATGTCACTACCAGTGGTCTCGTACTGAATGAGACAGGTGAGGTCTTGGCAGTCAGCTCTTCCATTGACCTTGTATGGTACTGATGATTTACGTAGTCATGGTCGGTTGGAGCATGAGCGGTATACCTCATCTCCTCTGGGCATAAGTGTGATTGTAAATATGTAATCAGCTGTGTAACGTATCTATTTAAATATTGAATACAGAAACATTGTTTGACGTTACATTACTTTTATACATCTTAGTCGATAGATGTTATACATATTCTTCATACTTCTTATAAAACAAATAGATGATCTATAGCTCTATTATGAATAGTTGAATTGTTTTAACAATGCTATTGCTTTTCACTGTAATTAAACAATGATTTAACATGCTTATTTACATAAAAGATCCTCTACTCAGTTTTATACAGTTTACCTATCATAATAATATTGTTGGCAGAGAGTTATATCTCTCACTGGGACTTGTGTCTAACCCTGTTGGTCCCAACATTTTTAGGTGGATGCGGACGAGGAGGTAGAGACCGTACTATAGAGGGAGGAGAACAACAACAGGGACAACAATAACAGCTCAAGTTGAGTGTGCTATCTATCATGTCTTGTAGATAGAAGTCATATGTGTTGTCTCTGTACTTTCAAGTCCTTGGGAGTTAGTATGTAATGCTTTTATAAACAATCTGAGATTTTGGCGTGTATGCCTCAAGGTTTTATGTTGCTTATGTATATGTTTGGGCAAAGCAACTGGTATATGATATCCTCAGAATAAGATGGTACAATGTATGTACAATGTGAACCATGATGTATATATTACCTTGGTTCTTTCTTTAATAGTTTCCTGGCAATGGATCTCTTTGCAAAATGGTTTTAATTTTTAGTTATTTTCATTAATCCACTGATAATGGTTATTCTTCTTAATTACCTTATGGCGGCTTGGGTGGTTGGGTCATCACAAATTTCTGGTATCAGAGCCTAAGGTTTGCTAAGTCTACAGAGACATACGATTAAGGTTGTTGAGTCTGTTCTAGTATCCTCCAGATTATCTTATAGTGACTTCTATTCATATAGGAGAAGAAGTAAAGCTGAAAGATGGATAGAGCACACGAAGAACATGCTACTGAGAGTAGTGTTGTTACACTAGGAGGAGGTGTAAGGGTAAGGTTAGAGAGGAATCAGTTCTTGAGAATCCCCAACTTGATCAACCATGCTAGAAAACCCAGCCTTTCATGCTCTTTTCGAGCAGTTCATGACCACAATGATGCATATGGCAGAGTGGATGCCAGCACCAACACGTAGGGCACCAGTTCCCAATGAGGGACATGGATCTGGTAGGACCTTTGAGCGGTTACGTTGGGTAGGATCCACCAAATATGTCGGTACATCTGACCCAGTAGACACGGATTTATGGCTCACTCAACTGGAAAAAGCCTTTAGAATCCTTAGCATCCCAGAAACTAATAAAGTTAGGAATGTTGTGTACCTATTAAAAAGAAGCATTGGCCATTGGTGGGCCATTGAAGAAGAGAAAAGACCTGGTGTTGAGGTCAGATGGAAGGAATTCTGACGTGAGTTTGTTAGTAGGTACTTTCCCAAGAACTTATATGCATGAGAAAATCTCACAGTTTGAGCGGATTAAATAAGGATCGATGAAGATTAGTGAGTATGAAGCTAAGTTCATGGAGCTTCTGTGGTTTTGTCCACACATGGATACTATGGATGAGGAAAGAATTCGATGTTTTGAGAAGGGTCTGAATGCTGAGTTAACCACACATGTAGCTGCTCTAGAGAATAGAGAGAGGCTTGCCACCTTTGCAGAGTCAGTTAGAAGGATAGAGAGGTCCATGATTGAGAAACGTGAGACTAATAGTAGGAAAGTACCTACCCAGTTCTAGGGACAGAGGTTTGGAATTTTCAAGAAACTGAGGTTTCCTGCACCATTAGCACCATAGAGGTTCAATGCACAGACGCAGTAGACATCAAGAAAGGGTAGAGGCTGTAGTTTTCTACCAAGTGGATCCCATAGCACGACATCAATATCAATAATAGGACCATCTAGGCCACAATGGGAGAATAGAGACTGCTTCAAGTGTGGGAAGACAGGACATCTGATAAAGGATTGCCAAGTTAGATATAGGAAGGTAACTCAACCACTGAGGTAGAGTCAACAAGGCTCTTAGAGGCAATATTTTAGTAATGGCACATGAGGTTGCATGTCCCAAGTAGGTTCATCTGCACCAAACAATAAAGCATAGAGTTACCAACAAGCAACTACAAGATTCTATGCTATGAATTAGCCAGAGGCAGTAGTCAATCCATGAGTCATGACATGTCAGATGGAATTGTTTCATTTTGATATTTCTTCATCCTACTTCATATCTATTTTGATTGATCTGGGTGCTACACATTCCTTTATCACTCAAGAAGTGATTCATGACTGCAATATGACTATCAGTCGTAGAGTATATAATCTGTTATTAGAAACTCCTGGAGTCTGATCTGTAGTGTTGTGGGAGGTATGTTCTCCCTATGTTCTTTTGTTTTCAGAACACACCATTCAAGTGGATCTTATACCACTTGAGATGTACGGCTTTGATGTAATTCTTGGGATGGATACCCTAGAAAAGTATATGGTTGTCTTGGATTGTGGTTCCAAGCAAGCTATGTTCGCAGACAGTGATGAGACATGGGTCTTTTAGGGGGACAGAAAGATTCTTCCAACTTATCTAGTATCAGCTATGGTAGCTGAGAGACTGATGTGATAAGGATGTGAAGCATTCTTGGCACATGTGGTAGACACCAAAGTAGAGAGTCCTAGTCTTTCTGAAGTTCCTATTATCAGGGAATTCAAGAATGTGTTTTCTGACTAAGTTCCAGATATCCCTCCACCTCGAGAGATCGATTTTGAGATTAATCTAATTCTAGGTATGAAACCAATAGCCTAAACACCTTTTAGGATGGCCCCTGCTGAGATGGCAAGACTCAAGAAACAGTTACATGAGTTGATTGAGAAAGGTTTCATTCGACCGAGTACTTTGCCATGTGGTGCTCCAGTTCTTTTTATTAAAAAGAAGGATGGGTGTATGAAATTATGCATAGACTATATACAACTTAACAAGGTGACTATAAAGAACAAATATCCTCTGCCAAGGATAGATGATCTATTTGACCAGTTGTGAGGTGCAACAATGTTTTCTAAGATAGATCTAAGGTCAGGATATCATCAGTTATGTATCAAGGAGAGTGACATACCTAAGTCAGCCTTTAGGACAAGGTATGGTCATTATGAGTTTGTAGTTATGTCGTTTGGACTAAGTAATGTATATGTTGCATTCATGGAGTTGATGAATAGAATTTTTCGACCATTCCTTGATCAGTTCATAGTGGTCTTCATAGACGACATCCTAATATATAGTAGAGATGGTCAACAACATGAACAACACCTTTGTCAAGCCTTAACTTTGTTGAGACAACACCAGCTATATGCTAAGTATAGCAAGTGTGAGTTCTGGTTGTCAGAAGTGTCTTTCCTAGGACACGTTATATCTTCTTTAGGTATTCATGTTGATCCTAAAAAAGAGGAGTCTGTTGTAGAGTGGGAACATCCCAAGACACAAATTGAGATTCACAGTTTCCTAGGTCTGGCAGGTTACTACATAAGGTTTATTAAAGACTTCAGTTATGTAGCATTACCCCTAACTAGGTTGACTAGGAAGGAGGTTCCTTTTATTTGGAATGACAAGTGTCAGCGTTCTTTCCAGTTGTTGAAAGAAAGGTTGACTAGTGCACCTGTGTTGGTTTAACCCGAGCAGGGAGAGGGATACATTATTTTTTGTGATGCCTCTAAAAATGATTTAGGATGTGTGCTAATGTAGAGTGATCATGTAGTTTCTTTTGCTTCTCGATAGCTTAAGAAACACAAGGAGAATTATCCGACACATGATCTAGAATTAGCTGCAGTGGTCCACACGTTGAAGATTTAAAGACATTATCTTTATGGAGAAACATGTCAGATTTTCACAGACCATAAAAACTTAAAGTATATTGTGACACCCTGCCATCACACAGACAGCGAGATGACACGCGAAAAAACTTGTGGAACCACATATTATTGAAAACACGGGTTAATTAAAACTAATTTCAGAAAGTATACATAAGAGAACTTTTGCATCAAGATCATGCAAAGAAACATGTTATAACAAGCTTTGATATATGTTCACAGCTTATCGGAACCAGTTGTACTGTCAGCACCAGAGTTCATCACCTATTTATACATACATAATGGCCACATCAGGCGCATAGTAGGATATACAAAAGGTACAACAGCTATACATCGTGAAACGTCATCAAAACACCTCTGAGGACTTGAGAATACAGGTATGACTCTAGGACTCTACTACAAAACCACCAAAATAGCAGCATGTTCATCACTTGCCTTCTACTACTCTTCTTGTTGCTCGGTCGCAACCTCACAACCACCACCACGTCTAGAGCGATCACCTAAAAAGGTTGTAAACCAGTGGGGTGAGACACACCATCCCAGCAAGAAACATAACTCCCCGCTGAAACTATAAAACCTCATAAGATTAAAGCAATAAAAATAGATAGCTAATAAAGTGTATAATAAGAGCAGTATACTGAGCCCGACCATAATCCCCATCGTTCTTACCAAGATATCTAGGAGGCATATAACCAAGTATTTATTTATGGAACATGATTGACAAGATAAGCTTTATATGAATTTATCACAAAATATAAGGATCGTACACATAACTGCAAGGTATAACTAGATCAGCTATATAAGCAAGGCTTCAATCAATGTTTTGTGTTTTGCTCTGAGCAAGATTTACTATTCGGTTGGATTACGTTTTATTATTCCCTGAGGAAGTGAGTTGTCCCTACTCAAATCCAACCTTTGGCTACGAAGCCCAAAAATCGGTGCCATACAAGGTCAATGGGAGAGCCGGACTCCATGGCCTCACCTCCTTGTGGTCAGTGCACGAAAACCAAAGCAGGACCACAGTCTCATGCTTATATGGCCTCAGCCTCAGGGTCATCTCTGCAAGCTATACCCATATCTCTAGCTCACCTTGACACAGGTGCTAGTACATACATCTGAGCCATAAATGCATCATGCTCATCATCACATATCCTGAGCCATGGGTCTGTTCACCATGCTCCATATATTCATAGTGGTACTCAGATTCCTCCTATTTTAGTCTAAAGGGGAAAACCTCACATATTCAACAATATGCGCTCCAGGCAGATCTCGCATAATAAACTTGTTTCACCATCACCATGATATTGACGATGATGGATTTATGGCCAGGGCAAACTACATGATGTGTTCATCTATAATTAATTAGTATATTTTAATCCAATTGTTGAGGCAATCAAAGCATAAACATATCCTTATAGAATTACATTATTATTGCCATCATCATACTATCATGGGACCTCAATCCCTCATTATATCAACCACTGATTATCAAGGTATCATAATCATGCATCAGCACTCTGGGAATGCATCCCTTATCTCATCATCAGAGGATAACACCTCAACTAGGCACTCAGGCTTATATCAGGTCCTCAGACCTATCAACTAGTTATCTCATTACCACATGGTGCTACTCAAGCACATACATCTCATAGCTCTTACCAGGCTATGAATCCACATAAAAATACATGTATGGTTAGTATACACATCCATAGAGATAACTGAAGCCATCATGGGTTAATAGGATTATCATGCTATCAAGTATAAAGCAACATCCATGAGTATATTACACATAAACTGTAGAAATCATAGTTTTATTATCAATCATAAGCATATATCATGCCCCATACTTGTGATCATATACATGTGTCACATTATCAAGTGTAGCAGCATCATATCCTTTCAAACTTCCTGGTTCACAACCTATCATCTTATCTCATTATCATAATTGCAGGATTCAAGGTGATTACACCATATCACTTATATTATCATTATTAATAGAGAACTATCAGTTATATACATTATGGGTTATCAGAACCCTCACCAAAGCTCCTGCAACCCTCACTATAGGTATGGTGGGCAGCGCCAACCCTCACCAAAAGATGTATCGGGTATGGTCATACCCTCACCAAAGGATGTATCGGCTAGGGTTTCCCAACCCTAAGCAAGCTCACCACCATACCTATCGTGCAACAAGAACCCACCAACTCACATGGTGTCGGGCAAGGTGCATCGTGCATCATCACAGGGCTATCGACCAAAGGCCATCGTGCACACAAGCTAGGGTTAGGGTTAGGGTTTCCTCTATTGGCCAACCCTCACATGGACCATAACGGCCAAAGGGGTATCACCGAAGCGCCCCTACCATGCAACCAGCTTCCTATCATCCAAGGATCATCCCTATCGGCCAGGGCATTCATGACGCCCAAGAGTAGTATCGTGCATGGCCATGCAGCAACATATCAGCTAGAACCTAGGGTTATCATGTCGGGCACCATACTATATCGCCTAAAACTCATCCAAACAAGGTGGTATCGGCCAAAGCCATATCAAGGCAAGATGGTATCAGGCAATCTCTCTACAAGGTGTGTCGTGCATAGCACTGAACAAGGTGTATCGCCCAAGCAACAAAGGTATCGGCCAAGGGTACAACTCAAGACGAAGCTATCGAGAAGCACTACTCCAAGGTCATAATGTTTGAAGCACAACTCTACAAGGTCATCTTCAACCTCAAGAACAAGGGCACCAAATCCTAAATGATCACAAAGATCATCTCACCTCTCAACATCCAAGAGAGAGGGGTTTTGCACAACCTCTGTCACAAATTGGGCAACCACAAGGATCAACCTCAACTTAGGTCATCACATATCCAAGAGCTCACCTCTCAAATCCATGGTGAGAGGAGGGTGTTGCCCAAGAAACTAGAATGTAGACTCACCTCTCAACTTAAATTAAATATGGGTATTGCCCACATCACTAGAGCTCAAACTCACTTCTCAAAAACCAAGGAGAGAAAGGGGTATTGCTCAACAAGAAAACCCCAAACTGTGGTTTGGCCAACTAGATCCAAAGGCATATAAACCATCAACAACATCATGCTCACTATATCCATAAGATCAACAACATGTACTAGAGCAAGAAACATAACATGCAATGGTCGATCATCAACATATATGAATCATGCAACATAAATAAGGTAGTATAGCTACGGTTAGAAGTTATGTAACCCACCTAAAGCAAACTCCTCAAGCTCTAAAGCTCCAAGCTTCAAGCTCCTAGCTCCAAGCACACCACTTTTGGCCACCTCAAGAAAAGGAACAAGAATCATAACCACCATGGTCGAAGAGTAGGTAAGATGGAGAAGAAGATGCTAAGGAGAGAGGGAAGATGTTGACTAAGGAAACAGCACTCACCTATAGATCAGCCACCAAGCTAGAAGAAGAAGAAGAGAACTCCTTCAAAGGGATCAGCCACTAAGCACCAAGGGAAGGTGTATCGTACACCAAGGAAGGGAGGAGGCAACAAAGAACTAAAGGGGTCCTAAGCAAGTGAAAGGGAAGGTATATATAGAAAAGTATGAAGGGGGGAACAAGGCAAGGTGTCGCCCCTCTTAGGGACACATGGACAACGTCTTGCCACCTTGCAAACCTCATGCACATGACATGCCACCCATCTACAAAGGATAGCCACTTGTCTAAGGTATGGTGACACAACCAAAGCTAGGTCACATGGGTGATGCACCTTCTTGGATGACACAGCTCTGGGTGACACAGAGCTTCAAGCTCACCAAGGCACGATACCAACCCTAAACAAAGCAAGGTAAGGCAAAACAAAGCCCATCAAGGCCCAAAACATCATCTAACAACAAGCCCACCCCATCCTCTCAACTCTAGAGGATGCAAGGAGAGAGAGAAACATCTCTCAAAGTGACAAACTTGCTCATCAACCCTAAAACCTGGGTTATTTGCAAGTAGCACCTCCAACACTCAACAAAACACAAGCAAACCCTAATCACCACTAAAGGTGATTAGCAAGAAACTAAGCACGATGTTTAGGCAAAGCAAATAGGATAAGCCCAAAATAGAGATCAGGGTCCTTACAAGCCATAAACCTCTACAAAGGGATTTCTTCCTCGAAATCTGAAGAGAAAATCGAGGGATACTTCCTCCTCATCTCTTCCTCAAGCTCCCACATGGCTTCCTCAACGCCACGATGATGCCAAAGAACTTTCACAAGAACCAGGTCTTTCCTCTTCAACCTCTTAACCCTCTTATCAAGGATCGCCACTAGACCTTCCTCATAGGTCACATCTTCATCAAGCTCAACCTCAACTGGTTGTATCACTGTTCTTGTGTCTGGATGACTTTTCTTCAGCATGCTGACGTGGAACACCGAATGTAACATGTGCAACTCTGGCGGTAGCTCTAACTTGTAAGCTACCTTACCAACATGTGCTATTACTGAGTATGTCCCCACATACCTCGGTGCCAGTTTGCCTTTCCAGCCAAACCTCAACACGCCTTTCTAAGGTGAGACCTTGAGATACACTTTGTCTCTCACATGGAACTCTAAAGGTCATCGGCGATTGTCTGCATAAGACTTATGTCTGTCATGTGCCGCTTTCAACTGTTGTTGTATCACTCTGATATTTTGTGTTGTCTGGTGCACTAACTCAGGACCCAAAAGTTGATACTCACTAGACTCATACCAGCATAAAGGGGATCTGCACTTCCTTCCATATAGAGCCTCATAAGGAGCCATGTTAATGCTCCGCTGGTAACTGTTATTGTAAGCGAACTCTATCAAACTGAAATGCACGTCTCAATTGCCTAGGAACTGCAAAACACAAGCTCGGAGAAGATCCTCTAAAGTTTGAATAGTCCTTTCAGACTGTCCATCCGTCTGTGGGTGGAAAGCGATACTGAACCTCAATCGCGTTCCCAACGCTTTGTGTAATTGTTCCCAGAAACGACTCGTGAACTGGGGACCTCTGTCGAAAACTATTGTTATTGGTACTCCGTACAAGTGCACTATCTCATCCACATACACCTGAGCAAGTTTCTCTATTGTATATGTTGTCTTCACCGGTATGAAGTGAGAAGATTTTGTCAGCCTGTCCACTATTACCCAAATGGAATCATGATTCCTAGCTGTCTTTGGTAGACCAACTACAAAATCCATGGTTATACGATCCCATTTCCATTGCGGTATTGGCATGGATTGCAATGTACCTGTTGGCCTCTGATTCTCAGCTTTAACTTGCTAACATATTGCGCACCTAGCCACAAACTCGGATACATCCTTCTTCAAGCCAGACCACCAATATAGGTCCTTCAGATTATGATACATCTTGGTGACTCCTAGATGTATAGCATACATTGATGTGTGTGCTTCCTCGAGTACTAGCTTTCTTATATTATCAATATCGGGGACCACCATCCTACCATGATAGCAAACTAGTCCATCCTCAGACTCATGGAACCCATCACATTTTTCACTGCCGAGCTCTGTCCTGATCAACTATACTGTATCATCTGCCTGTTGTGCATCTTTGATCTGCTGTCTCAACATAGGCTTGACTTGCATCTGTGCCAACAGTCCTGCCAATAAGGAAACTTCCAACTGCACATTCATCTTCTGCAAGGAGACAAACATATCCCGCCTATGGCATGCCAAGGAACTCAATTGTGCCTTCTTTGTGGGGAGAGAAGAAGACTTTTTGCTAAGTGCATCAGCTACCACATTTGCCTTACCAGGATGATACTCAATGGTGCAATCATAATCATTGATTAGCTCCATCCAACGACGTTGTCACATGTTCAACTCACTCTGCGAAAAGATGTACTTCAAGTTCTTATGATCTGTAAAGATCTGACAGACTTCCCCATAAAGATAGTACCTCCAAATTTTTAATGCATGGACCACCGTTGCCAACTCCAAATCATGTGTTGGATAGTTCTCCTCATGTCTCTTAAGCTATCATGAAGCAAAAGAAACCACATGGTCTTCCTGCATCAACACGCAACCTAAGCCTTTCTTGGAAGCATCGCAGAAAACAACATAGCCCTTCCCAGGCTCTGGCAGCACCAACACTGGAGCACTAGTCAGCTTCTCCTTCAAGCTTTGGAAAGCTTGTTGACAATGATCATTCCAGACAAAAGGTGCATCCTTCCTGGTCGGCTTTGTCATCGGCGACGCGATCACACTAAAATCCTTTATAAACCTCTGGTAGTATCCTACCAAACCCAAAAAACTACGAACTTCTATCGGCGTCTTTGGTTGCTCCCAATCTGCCACTGACTCCACCTTCTTAGGGTCCACTCTGACTCCTTCAGCAAATATCATGTGACCCAAGAAAGTCACTTCCTTCAACCAGAACTCGCACTTACTAAACTTGGCATACAACTAATGTTGGCGAAGAAGAGTCAATGCTTGTCGAAGATGTTGTTCATGTTCTTGCATGTCCCAACTATAGATCAAGATTTCACCTATGAAGACTACAACAAACTGATCTAGAAATGGATGGAACACCCTATTCATCAGATCCATGAAAGCAGCAGGTGCATTGATTAGCCCAAACGGCATTACCACAACCTCAAAGTGACCATACCTCATCCTAAACACTGATTTAAGTATGTCATCATCTTTGATTCTTAACTGATGGTATCCAGACCGTAGGTCTATCTTTGAGAACACTGTAGTGCCACACAACTGATCAAACAGATCATCTATCCTCAGTAACGGGTACTTGTTCTTGATCATGACTTTGTTCAACTGTCAGTAATCTATACACAACAGCATCGACCTGTCCTTCTTCTTTATGAACAGGACCGGAGCACCCCACAGTGATGTGCTTGGTTTGATGAAACCTTTCTCCAACAACTCCTGTAACTACTTCTTCAACTCTGTCATCTCTGCTGGAGCCATCCTATACGGTGTCTATGCAACTTGTTGTGTTCCTGGTACCATATTGATCTCAAAATCAATCTCTCAGGGTGGGGGAACACCAGGGAACTCATCAGGAAACACATCTGCAAACTCTCGGACAACCGTCACCTCCTCAAGGCTAGGACCTTTTGCCTTGGTATCAACAATGTGAGCTAAGAATGCCTTACAACCTTGCCACAGCAACTTCTCTGCCACCATCGCTGACACTAAACATGTCGGAAGAACCTTCCTGTCTCCTTGGAAGATCCACTTCTTTATGTCGTCATCAAACACTGCCTATTTGGAACCACATTGCAACACCACCTTATACTTTTCTCAGGTATCCATCCCAAGGATCACATCGAATCCATGCATATCAAGTGGTATAAGATCCACTTGTATATTGTGTCCTGAGAAAGATAGGACACAAGACGGACACTCCTCGCGAAGCATCGAGGAACCATCGAGAGGGGTTTCTAACAACAGGCTATCTTTCTTACAACTAACAGGTAAAGGATAGCTATCTAGCAGACTATGTGCGATAAAAGAGTGTGTAGCACCCGGGTCAACCAGAGTAGATATAAAGCAAGAAGAAGACAAATCAGAATGAAATAACTCCATCTGACCTATCACCACTCACGGGTTGACTATCGCCTCCGGTTGACTCATAGCATAGAATCGATCTGTTGCTTGTTGTCCACGACCTCTGCTTCCTTGAGTAGACGATCCCGCTTGCGACGCTTGACCGCGTCCCCACCCACTAGACTGTTGTCTGTTTGACACTTGTTGACTTTGTCTTAGTAGATGTATTACTTCAACATCTCTCTTTGGGCAATTTGACCTCAAATGCTCAGTCTATCCACAGTGATAGCATGACCTGCCTTCCAACTGTGGTCCAGACGGCCCTATCACTATCACTGAAGTGGTATTGTGTGCTTTGGATGGTGAAAATCCACACCCTCTACCCTTACTTGGAGACCATTGAGATGGTGTACGAGAACTCTGCATTACGAAAGGTGTCGAAAACCTTGGCTTTTTGAACCCACCAGATCATTGTCCCACGAACTGATCAGGTCTTTTCCTGGTCATGGACTCGCTTTTCTCCCTGACAGATCATTCAATCCTGTGAATGGACTCCACAAATGTGGCAAACCGCTCCCGATTTTCCAAAGCAGCAGCAGGTGTCGACAGCTCAGCACTCAAACCTTTCTCAAACCTCTTGATCTGCTCATCATCTGTCACCGCCATATGAGGACAAAACCTCAAAAAGTCCATGAACTTGGCTTCATACTCGGTGATGCTCATCGACCCTTAGCATAGACTCTCAAACTGGTTAATCTTCTCATCCAGATACGTCTTCAGAAAGTATCTGCTGACAAACTCTCGCTAGAAAACCTCCCAATCGATCTCCTCACAGGGTCGCTTCTCCTCCTCGATGGCCCACCAGTGGCCAGCACTACCCTTCAGAAGGTAGACAACATGCTTGACTGTGTCTGCTTCAGGGATGTTGAGGATCCGGAAGGCCTTCTCGAGACTTGTCAGCCACGAATCTACATTCACTGGATCAGCCATTCCAGTATAATCCAAAGCTCTGACTCAGCGAAGCCGCTCAAAGGTCTTCCCAATACTCGATGTTTCAACATTGGGAGCCTATGTTCTTGGCTGAGGCACTGGCACTCTTTCCGCCATGTGATTTATCATAGCCATCAACTGCCCCATAAGTTGGTTGTAGGCAGGGTTTTCGAGAATGGTTGGGTCAAGTTGGAGGACCTCAGGCACCCGATCTTCATGTGCCTACACTCTTGCTCCATCAAATGATGCAGCATCGCTGCTCTCGGCAGCATGTTCTTAATGGTTTGTAGACATCTTTAAGCTTTTTCTTCCGCTGAGGGCAGAAGATCATTGTAAGAAAATCTAGAAAACTCACAAGAACAGACGCAACCTAGTCCTAGATCCCTGCAGACTCAGCGAACCTAGGGATCTGATACCAAACTAACTGTGACACCCCGCCATCACACAGATAGTGAAATGACAGGCGAAAACGTGTGGAACCACATATTATGGAAAACACGGGTTAATTAAAACTGATTTTGGAAAGCATACATAAGAGAACTTTTGCATCCAGATCCTGCAGAGAAACATGTTATAACAAGCTTTGATATATTTTCACAGCTTATTAGAACCAGCTGTACTGTCAGCACCAAAGTTCATCACATGTTTATACATACATAACGGCCACATCAGGCCAGCAGTAGGATATACAAAAGGTACAACAGATATACATCGTGAAACGTCATCAAAACACCTCCGAGGACTTGAGAGTACAGGGATGACTCTAGGACTCTACTACGAAACTACCAAAATAGCAGCATGTTCATCTCTTGCCTTCTACTTCTCTTCTTGCTGCTCAGTCGCAACCTCACGACCACCACCACGTCTAGAGCAATCACCTAAAAAGGTTGTAAACCAACGGGGTGAGACACACCGTCCCAGCGAGAAACATAACTCCGCGCTGAAACTATAAAACCTCAGAAGATTAAAGCAATAAAAGCAGATAACTGATAAAGCATATAATAAGAGTAGTATACTGAGCCAGACCATAATCCCCATCATTCTTACCAAGATATCCAGGAGGCATATAACTAAGTATTTCTTTATGGAACATGATTGACAAGATAAGATTTATATGAATTTGTCACAAAATATAAGGATCGCACACATAATTGTAAGGTATAACTAGATCAGCTATATAAGCAAGGCCTCAATCAATGTTCTGTGTTTTGCTCTAAGCAAGATTTACTATTCAGCTGTATTACGTTTTATTATGCCCTAAGGAAGTGAGTTGTCCCTGCTCAAATCCAACCTTTGGCTGCAAAGCCCAAAAACTGGTGCCATACAAGGTCAATGGGAGAGCCAGACTCCATGACCTCACCTCCTCGTGGTCAGTGTAGGAAAACCAAAGCAAGACCGCAGTCTCATGCTTATATGGCCTCAGCCTGAGGGTCATCTCTGCAAGCTACCCATATATCTAGCTCACCTTGACACAGGTGCTAGTACATACATCTGAGCCATGAACACATCATGCTCATCATCACATATCCTGGGCCATGGGTCTGTTCACCATGCTCCATATATTCACAGTGGTACTCAGATTCCTCCTATTTTAGGCCAGGGGAAAACCTCGCATATTCAACAATATGCGCTCTAGGAATATCCCACAGGATAAACCTGTTTCACCGTCACCATGATACTAACGATGATGGATCTATGTCCAGGGCAAACTACATGATGTGTTCATCTATAATTAATTAGTATATTTTAATCCAATTGTTGGGGCAATCAAAGCATAAACATAGCCTTATAGAATTACATCATTATTGACATCATCATACTGTCCTGGGACCTCAATCCCTCATTATATCAACTGCTACTTCTCAAGGTATCATAATCATGCATCAGCACTCTGGGAACGCATCCCTTATCTCATCATCAGAGGATAACACCTCAACTAGGCACTCAACCTTATATCAGGTCCTCAGACCTATCAACTTGTTATCTCATTACCACATGGTGCTACTCAAGCACATACATCTCATAGCTCTTACCAATCTATGAATCCACATAAAAATACATGCATGGTTAGTATACACATCCATAGAGATAACTGAAGCCATCATGGGTTAACAGGATTATCATGCTATCAAGTATAAAGCAGCATCCATGAGTATATTACACATAAGCTATAGAAATCATAGCTTTATTATCAATCATAAGCATATATCATGCCCCATACTTGTGATCATATACATGTGTCACATTATTAGGTGTAGCAACATCATATCCTTTCAAACTTCTTGGTTCACAACCTATCATCTTATCTCATTATCATAATTGCAGGATTCAAGGTGATTACACCATATCACTTGTATTATCATTATTAACAGAGAACGATCAGTTATATACATTCCAGGTTATCATAACCCTCACCAAATCTCCTATAACCCTCACTATAGGCATGGCGGGCAGCACCAACCCTCACCAAAAGATGTATCGGGTATGGTCATACCCTCACCAAAGGATGTATTGGCTAGGGTTTCCCAACCCTAAGCAAGCTCACCACCATACCTATCGTGCAACAAGAACCCACCAGCTCACATGGTGTCGGGCAAGGTGCATCGTGCATCATCACAGGGCTGTCAGCCAAAGGCCTATCGTGCACACAAGCTAGGGTTAGGGTTAGGGTTTCCTCTATCGGACAACCCTCACATGGACCATAACGGCCAAAGGGGTATCACCCAAGCGCCCCTACCGTGCAACCAGCTTCCTATCATCCAAGGATCATCCCTATCGACCAGGGCATTCATGATGCCCAAGAGTAGTATCGTGCATGGCCATGCAGCAACATATCAGCCAGCACCTAGGGTTATCATGTCAGGCACCATACCATATCGCCCAAAACTCATCCAAACAAGGTGGTATCGGCCAAAGCCATATCAAGGAAAGATGGTATCGGGCAACCTCTCTACAAGGTGTGTCATGCAGAGCACTCAACAAGGTGTATCTCCCAAGCAAAAAAGTTATCGGATAAGGGTACAGCTATCAGGCGACACTACTCCAAGGTCATAACTTGTGAAGCACAACTCTACAAGGTCATCTTCAACCTCAAGCACAAGGGCATCAAACCCTAAATGATCAAGAAGATCGGCTCACCTCTCAACATCTAAGAGAGGGGTTTTGCACAATCTCTGTCACAAATCAGGCAACCACAAGGATCAACCTCAACTTAGGTCATCACATATCCAAGATCTCACCTCTTAAATCCATGGTGAGAGGAGGGTGTTGCCCAAGAAACTAGAATGTAGACTCACCTCTCAACTTAAACGAGAGAGGGGTGTTTCCCACATCACTATAGCTCAAACTCATTTATCAAAAACCAAGGAGAGAAAGGGGTATTGCTCAACAAGAAAACCCCAAACTATGGTTCGGCCAACTAGATCCAAAGGAATATAAACCATCAACAACATCATGCTCACTATATCCATAAGATCAACAACATGTACTAGAGCAAGAAACATAACATGCAATGGCCGATCATCAACATATATGAATCATGCAACATAAAGAAGGTAGTATAGCTAGGGTTAGAAGTTATGTAACCCGCCTTAAGCAAACTCCTCAAGCTCCAAAGCTCCAAGATTCAAGCTCCTAGCTCCAAGCACACGACTTTCGACCACCTCAAGAAAAGGAACAAGAATCATAACCACCATGGCCGAAGAGTAGGCTAGATGGAGAAGAAGATGCTAAAGAGAGACGGAAGATGTTGACCAAGAAAACAAGGCTCACATATAGATCGGCCACCAAGCTAGAGGAAGAAGAAGAGAACTCCTTTAAAGGGATCGGCCACCAAGCACCAAGGGAAGGTGTATCGTGCACCAAGGAAGGGAGGAGGCAACAAAGAACTAAAGGGGTCCTAAGCAAGTGAAAGGGAAGGTATATATAGAAAAGGATGAAGGGGGAAACAAGGTAAGGTGTTTCCCCTCTTAGGGACACATGGCCAATGTCTTGCCACCTTGCAAACCTC
Source organism: Alisma plantago-aquatica (assembly GCA_963693085.1). Lineage (NCBI taxonomy): Eukaryota > Viridiplantae > Streptophyta > Magnoliopsida > Alismatales > Alismataceae > Alisma > Alisma plantago-aquatica. The sequence continues at coordinate 864,734,496 of OY856411.1, forward strand.
ATACACATGCCATGCCACCCATCTACAAAGGATAGCCACTTGTCCAAGGTATGCGGACACAACCAAAGCTAGGTCACATGGGCGATGCACCCTCTTGGACGACACACCCCTAGGCGACACAGCCCTGGGTGACACAGCTCTGGGTGACACAGAGCTTCAAGCTCACCAAGGCACGATACCAACCCTAAACAAAGAAAGGCAAGGTAAAACAAAGCCCTTCAAGGCCCAAAACATCATCAAACAACAAGCCCACCCCATCCTCTCAAATATAGAGGATGCAAGGAGAGAGAGAAACATCTCTCAAGGTGACAAACTTGCTCATCAACCCTAAAACCTGGGTTATTTGTAAGTAGCACCTCCAACACTCAACAAAACACAAGCAAACCCTAATCACCACTAAAGGTGATTAGCAAGCAACTAAGCACATGGTTTAGGCAAAGCAAATAGGATAAGCCCAAAATGGAGGTTAGGGACCTTACATATATATTCTCACAACACGAGTTGAATATGAGACAACACCGCTGGATGGAATTAATCAAGGACTATGATTGTACAATTGATTATCATCCAAGAAAAGCTAATGTAGTGGCAGATGCATTGAGTAGAAAATCTTTGTCTCCACCCATATATAAAGCACATTTGAATTCTTTAATGTGCTTTAAACGAGACATGTTTGTCTCTTTGAGACAAATGAATGTATAGTTAGAAGTATCTTTGTTAGCAGGATTGCTAGCCAAGATGCATGTGAAACCTACTCTGAGATAATAGGTTAAAGAGGCACAATAAGCTGATACTATGATTCAGCAGATCAGGTCAGAATATGGTAGTGAGAAACAGGACAGTTTCCTTGAGTTAGAGGATGAGATAGTCTGTTACCATGATAGGGTGGTAGTACCTGATGCCAATGACTTAAGAAAGATAGTTATGGAGGAAGCTCATTCATCCATGTATACAATGCATCCAGGGAGTACTAAAATGTATCACAACTTAAAAGATATGTATTGGTGGCCTGGTTTGAAGAAGGATGTAGCTGAGTTTGTTATGCGGTGTCCAGTGTGTCAGCATGTTAAAGCAGAACACTAGAAGCCTACAGGAACATTGCAACCCTTACCCATACCGCAGTGGAAATGGGATCACCTGACAATGGACTTTGTGGTTGGTCTATGTGATACACTGTTCGAACAAAACGTCATTAACTAAGCGGAAGCGATAATTAACAGCGGATTACTAAAAATTAAAACCTTTTAGCAAAGAGATCCATTCCTAGGAAACTCTTATAACCAGAATCAAAATATTACATGTACATTCTGGTCCACAAGTACATGCCATGTACCATCTCTTCTCGAGGATTACATACATCAATTGGTATGTTAAGTCTACACATGAGAAACACAAAACCTCGAGGCATTCAAGCCAAAATCTCAGATCGATTATGAAAATACTAAGTACTGACTCCAAGGACCTGAGAGTACAGAGACTACACATAGGACTCTTATCTACAAAACACGACAGTCAGTATCTCCACTTGAGATGTTACTATTGTTCCTGATACTACTGTGCCTCCCCTGCTGTATGGTTCCTGCCTCCTCGTTTGCATCTACCTAAAAAAATTGTTGGATCCCACGGGGGGAGACAATTGAAATTGTCCCAGCGAGAGATATAACTCTCCGCCAAAATTTTTATTATTGTAGATAAACATTATAAAACTGAGCAGGGGTTCTTTTATATTAATAAGCAGAATTAATCATTGTATGAATAGAATAAGATAATCTCCTTTCTTAAGAAGAACATTGCATCTACCCATGGTAGAGTTTATAGATCATCTATCTGCTTTGCAAGGAATGTAAAGAAACATAAATAACATCTATCCACTAAGGATGCATAAAAGAAATATAACAATAGTCAATGATTTTTGTATTAAATACTTAAGCAAACATGCTATATGGTTGATTACATTTTACAATCACACTTATGCCCTGAGGAGATGAGGTATACCGCTCATACTCCAACCTTCGGTTGCAAAACCCAAAGTCGGTGTCATACAAGGTCAATGGTAGAGCCAGCTACCATGGCCTCCCTTATCTCAGTCAGTACGAGATTCCATGTAGGACATCTTGTGTCTCTGCTAAATAGCTTTCCAGGGTATACTGGAAACTTCGCTATAGAGCTACAGTGGCGGTTGCACTCTCTTCGCAATCGAGAGATCTCTTGTTTATCTCACATCGATCTGGCATTAAATATTATTGGGAGATTCATGATTCATCCATCCCGACATTGGGAGATTAGTGATACATCCAACCCAACATATATAATGAAGGATTGAGAGATTTCATGTTTATCTCACATCGATTCCTCCATTAGGGCATATGGATATTTTCTCCCATCACCCCTGCATAATAAAAAATATGCCTTCCGAGTTATGTCGCGGAGCAACCCATTTCACCATCGAGCAAATCCTGACACTGATGGTTATATGGCCAGGGCACTACATGATAAGATTCTACTTGATTAATTAAGTACATTACTGTATTCTTTTAGCATCAATCAAGTTTTCAAACTTGAATTATTATGAAAAATGCTACAATGAAAAGTATAATACATCTATCAAGTACCTTTCAAAACTTTATATAACATTGGGATCTCAATCCCTTATCTCATTGCTACAAATTCACATCCCTCAACAAAATCATCATTATGTTTACTGGATCTGGGTATTCAAACCCTTAGTTCATCACTGAACATGGTTACCACTTATCATGTAACTATTACCTCCAGGTCTCCTGACCAAGTTATTCCGGATACTTGTTACACAAACATCTCACATGGCTCACAAGGCCCATTAAGTATCTTGTCACCTCTCACTAGGCAATAAATTATCACATGGCTCATAAGGCCATTACATCTTGTCACCTCTCACTAGGTAACAACTTATTCACATGGCTCACAAGGCCATTGCACATCTTGTCACCTCTCACTAGGTAACAACTTATTCACATGGCTCACAAGGCCATTACATCTTATCACCTCTCACTAGGTAATAACTTATTGGCATGGCTCATAAGGCCATTGATCGTTATACTTTTATTCAAGTATTTAACATGCCTTACAAGGTTTATGCAACAAAAGAATTACAACCTTCCCATCATTAGGGTTAGGGTTTCCCTTTCTTATCGATTAGGGTTTCTCTTACATATCAACACCCTTCATTAGGGTTAGGGTTTCCCTTTCATATCGATTAGGGTTTCTCTTACATATCACCACCCTTCATTAGGATTAGGGTTTCCCTTTCTTATCAATTAGGGTTTCCCTTACATATCACCACCCTTCATTAGGGTTAGGGTTTTCCATTATTAACCATTTAGGTTTTCAAGATCATATTTATTAATGATCAAACCCTTATTCATTGCTCCACACATCTAGGAGCCAACATTGATATCATAAGTATTCAATCATACTTATTTATTCTCATCATTTATAATTAAATGAATTGTCAACTCAAGATATGAGTTTCTCTCTCATCTTTACTAGAATATGATTACATCATACTTTATTAACTTGGCTTAACCTTTTCTTAAGGTATGTTAGCCTACACTTATTAAAGGGCATTACATCTCAATGTAACAATTGTCATGACACACTTCATGTGTTACTCATCCAAGTATATTGGATTTAGGGTACATCAAGGTGTATCAACCTTGAGGTGTTGAATGTGATATCTGTCATGTTTTGATGTATCACTTCCCTCATCATTTGTAACTTACTTAAGTTCATCAACTTATCTTGTATTAGGGTATTTCCCATCCTAATACTTTATACACCAGTTCATCACATTTATCATGTAATGTATTGGTTATAAGTCACTCATTTGAATTATTCAACCATTATCAATAATATGGACTCATCTCGGGTTAAGGCATTATTGATACAAGGTTATCCATTATCAACCACTTTAGGTGTTTCACCTAACAATATATTATTCACTAATCCATTATTAGGAATAGGGTTCCCCTCTTTATCAATTAGGGTTTTTACATAACATCACCCTATATTAGGGTTTCACATAACATCACCCTATGTTGGGGTTTCACATATCATTATCTTGAATTAAGGTTCCTTATAACTTTTCCCCAAATTAGGGTTTCATGTAATTTTACCCAAAATTAGGGTTTCATGAAGCATCCTCTTAAATTACGATTTTTCATTATATTACCATGAATTGGGATTTCTCATATCATCACCCTAGATTAGGGTTTCACCTAGCATTGCCCTAAATTAGGGTTAGGGCTCATCAACCTTCTCAATTAGGGTTTCATGATCTCTTTATCAAGGATCATACCCTAATTACATATTTTATTCATGTTGAAAAGGGTTGAAGCTTAACCACTACATAATTATTATACATGTATGAATTCCTCTCTCTCTCTCATCCTCTCTGGGATGTTGATTACTTCAAGCTTGATTAGATTAGGTCAACCTTTCATTCAAGTACATACATTTAGGGTTAGCATAGTGTATTAAGATATTGCTTCCATAAGCATTAAAGGTTAACCCCTCTAAGGGTACTAATCACCCTAGTACCTTAAAGGTACAACCATTGTAATTATCTTTGATATACATCATTAACAATCATGGGGTTAATTGATCTTTCATCACATTATGTCTTCAAACGGTTTTGGTTGCATTGAACCTCCAAACAGTTTTGAGACCATTTTCCCTCCAAACGGTTTTGAAACCGTTTGGGCATCTAGGGTTGAGACCGTTTTCCCTCCAAACTGTTTTGAAACCGTTTGGCCACTCAACCCTTGAAACTATTTAATCACATGTACATTGAAACCGATTGGACCCATCAACATTTGAAACTGATTGGATAAATCAACCTTGAAACTGATTGAACCACTAAACGGTTTGAGACCATTTGATCTCAAATGGTCTCAAGACCATTTGGTCCAAACTACCTTGAAACCGAAAGGACCATCTAGAGTTTCCTTCAACCAATCAATTAGGGTTTGCTTCATTAAATCATTCATCAATTGGACGATTGAGAGTACATCAAATTATAACCCTTGGATCTCCAACCATCCATCATAGCCCTTGACCTCCAAACAGTTTTGAGACCGTTTGGACCATCAACCATAAAATTGATTCAATTCAATTAGGGTTTCAATACTTCAACCCGATTAGAGTTTGTAATTAGTGGATTACCCATCACTGAACCTATTATGAGTCAATCAATTAGAACCCTTGGCTCAACATCCAACTACATCAGTAAGTATCTCCAAACGGTCTTGAGACTGTTTGATCCCAAACAGTCTTGAGACCGTTCGGTTTCAATGGGTCTTGAGATCGATTGGTCTCAAGTTGATACCATTTGGACCTAATATTTCTTGAGGTGTGTGTTAAGATGACATCATCATATAGAAGCTTCAAACCTTCGAAATTTTCTGTGATCTTTGTGGTGATTTCAACAATTAATCAAAAGGAAATTCGGGAAAGAAAAAGGAATCAACATATGATGAAGAAATGAAATCAATAATGATATTTAAGGGTTCAAGTTATATAAACCCCCTTAAAAGTTGAATCCAAGCTTCAAGCTTCACGTATTTAATGGTGAATGAAGCATTCTCAACTTCCCAAGGTCCGTCCTCAAGTCTTTGAGTGAAAAGAATGGCTAAAGTTGAAGATTGAATGGAGAAAAGAAGAAAATAAGCATTGAATTTCGATTTCCACCATGAAATCAAGGTTGAAGATTATTAAGGAGCTCACCTATAGGTTGGGATACGTCCTCCTATTTCTCCTAAGCTCCCTTGTGTTCGTCCAAAGCAAGGAAAGAAAGAAGAGTTGACAAAGCCTTTCATGTGGGTGAAAGAATGGAGTGTATATGAGGGAAATTCAAGAGAGAGAAAGTGTTATAAAAATCCTTCAATTCTCTAATTTGGTGCCACTTATCCCCCTCACTTCCTTTCATACGAAGACATCATCCTCCCCTTCAAAATCCTCTTCTTTATCCATGAATTAAAAGAAAACAATTAAGCACCTTAATCAATTTAATAATAATATCCAAAAATTAGTGGACATTACTTTTTCTTTAACTAATGTGAGTGGGCTCTCCACTCACTTTAGATATTTCGGTGCCATTGCAAGGAAAAATGACGTCCATACTTATATAAATTCAACCATCACATTTTTTGTTGAAGGTGAAAAACTACTAGAGGGGGGGTGAATAGAGTTTTTGAATTATTTTAACAATTTATTGAATTCAAACAACCACAATTGAAATTGGAAGAAAGAGACAGGTGTTTAGAGTGGTTCCAACTATAGCAAATACTATAGTTGTCAGTACACTACCCGGTTGCTTACCCAACCAGGATTTGAAAGTATTTATTTTATTACCTCTCGAGGATTTATACAAAATACAATACTTTCCTTTACACCCTTTGAACAGCCTTCACCCTGAAGTAGGTGCACCAACTTTGAGGTAGCCTTCTTTGAAGTAACTTCAAACTCCCCCTTGAAGTAGCCTTCCTCTCTAGAAGTAACCTCCCGTTGCACCAGCCTTCTGAAGTAGCTCAAAGTCTCCTTCTTCGCCAAGAAGATCTTTACCCTCTCCAATCCGCAGCCTCCAACCTAGGAGTAGCAAGGAGAGTACAAACAATAATAGGGAACAAGAAAGAAAACAGAAATTACAACTTATCCTTTGTAGCCCAAGGCTTGATTTGCCTAGATCAAGCGTATAGATCTCCTAACCAAGTATGTGAACTTGTGATTGCAGTGGGTAGGAGATACTAGCCTATAGGACACGAATTATGAGCTAAGGAATGAAATGGCCAATTGTCACAATGCTCAAATTGCTCACAAACAGATTGCACAAAGTATGCTCAAAGGTTTCTCAAGTGTAGCAAGTGTAAACAAGTGAGTTTGAGTGTCCTATGGCTTGTCCTATTTATAGGAATGGCCTAAGGATGCTTAAGGACGTTCTAGACAACTTCTAGGGGTTTCTAAGTGCTTAACTAGCCGTTAGGTACAAAGTTGTTGCTTTAACAACGGCTAATTAATTAATTCTGCAGTTGCTGTCAGAGACCATCTCGGTCGACAAATGGTCGACCGAGATACCTACTCGGTCAAACTTTTGTCGACCGACAGGCTCTCTGGAACAAGTGATTTGCAACGTCTTTCTCCAACTGCCAACTAACTTGTCTGTTGTGTCTAACGGCTACTTTGGATCTTTCTCGGTCGAGAAGATTGTCGACCGAGAGTGTCTCGGTCGAGGAGTTTGTCGACCGAGATTGATCCTGTTTCAAGGTTTCAATTTAGGCACTAATTATGTGTGTGAGTGTGCATAAGTAATCCTATTTGAATGGGATGACTTGTCTAACGGTGGTGTTTAGCTAGGGAAAATCTAACGCTTGATTTACATGCAATTATAAGTACTTGTACATTATATTTTTGTACAAGTTTTTTACAACAGTTATTACATTGCATGAAAATATAAATATGTAAGCTTGTAGATTTTCCCTTGTTGCTTTGTCATCCTGCACACTCAAGTAGCTCGTTAGATTGATAAGAATGAAATGTTTGTCATAATCAAAACAAAGGGATTTATTGATGTCCATTTAGCCAACAGAAGGGCACTTCCATTAATATATTTATTTTTGCATTAAATTGAATTAGGGTTTCAATTATGCTTAAATCTTGATTATTTTAATATCAAGATTCTCTCTCCCCCAAAGAGATTCAAATGAGACGCCCCTCTGATTTTCTTGTCTTTAATTGATACCAAGAAACATTAGGGACTCTCTAGAAGATGTATTTTGCATATGGAACCCTAGGTTTTGGGTAAATTGCACATTACACCAAAACTAGGTTTTAATGCACAAACATTGCTTAATAAGCTCTTTCTTGGTGCTCAGGCTTGTGGAAGCCATACATCTGCATTGTTTTCATTATTATGATGCTTAAACACTTTGAGGAACATTTAAGCATGTAAAATTTACAAGTTAACCCCTCAACTTGGGTAAATTGCATTTTAGTCCAAAACAAAGGAACATTGCTCAAACAACATTCAATCAGGACCAAACTTGGAACGTAAGTGTGTCACATGATAACAAAACACCTTAGAGGATTATATTAAAGTTCTAAGAAACTTATTTATCCAAAACAAATAGGGTTACCTCATAAGCCAGGTCATGGATGTTATAATTATAAACCCCTAACAAGGATTTCATCCCTGAAATCCCACGTAAAGGAAGACAGATATAGATAGGGGTATTCTGAGGAATTATTTTTTAGCTTGATAAGATTTTTTCCACAATGATTTTATAATTGTTCCTTCAATTATTACATTCTTGTCAATGTTATGTTTATGCAGAGCATAAACCCTCTAACATACGATGTTCATACTATTTTATATAACTCGACTGATTTCATAATTGGCCATTCTAGGTAACCAACATAAGTCATCTAATTAGGAGTTATGCTTTTACTTTTCCATACCACCTGATATTTCTTAGATACCAAAATTCCTTACTTTGGTATCCTTCACATGTATCGTAAATACATCACATCCTCATCATTTCCATTCCTCTGTTGTTATTACCAAAACTACACATATAAAAGGATCTTTCTTTCATCTTTGGAACATTATTTGTTACACATATCTTTATCTTGGAACCAAAATCCAAGATGAACTGATACTTTTCTAAGTATCCATCATTGGATTATTTCTAGTCCATGCACATCAAGTGCCATAGTACTCACTTGATTGCCTTGTTCCAAAAAGAAGAGAACACAAAGAACCATATTCCTCTTATCACCCCATCATCACCCAGGGTTGCTTATCAAAGAGAAGGGATTATCATCTCCCCTAATTATAGCATGAACTTTCAACTTTTCATGAGTCATTTACTCTTGTTTCACCCTAGGTTCCTTGCTATCAGCATAGGAATTATAAGGATGATTACATGTCATTACTCATTTCTTTATTATTATCTATCATGTTTACGAACATTTGTGATTTTATCACATTTCCCATTTCCTCATTATGGGAAAAGATCTTTACTATACACACAGGCTTTATCAGACAGGGATCATCTCCCTTGTCCTTATTCTCTTATCATGAGGATTATACTTTTCATTTCCTCATACATATATATTGATTCTGAGATCATCTCAGATTTCATTTAATGCACATAGTATGTGATGCAAATGTCCATACCATTTTTTTATTTTCATTATACTCACTAGATTGTCTCAAAATGACTACTTGATCAGAGTAATCAGAAGATAACAATCTAAGAGTTCCATACTTGCCCTATCTCCAATAATTATATACCTGGCCAGGGTATACAAGTACTGAGATTAGGTAGTATGCACTTTATTTACTATCATGTTCCTTACTTTTCATATCATCTAAAACATAGGACTTATCATTCCTGGATTTCCTCCAGACATCACATATATATCTTATTCCCTTTTCACAAAGATGAGAAAAATTATAAAGCATTTAAAGGAATACTGAGTAAAATATAAGTCCTCATCTTCCTTGTGTCCTCATATGACTAGTCAAAGGAAGCTCAAAAACAACTACTTTCTTATATTTAACACATGAAATCATGAAATAATATATTAGAATGAAACTATTTCATCTGACCTGCCTCATCTCACAGTTTGTTTACTACCTCAGGCTGATTCTTTTCATAGAATCTTTTCATTGCCTGATGTTGACTTTGTGCTTTGTTATTTAATGCAGTTGATCTTGACTGGGACGTCTGTCCACGTCCTCGAGTGCCACTAGAAAACCGTTTCCTTTGATGATCTTGATGTCTCTGCCTCGGTGATTAGATTACCATTGTGTTTCCAACTGGACAATCCCTTACTAGATGTCCTACATGTCTACACTAGTGATAGGTTCTATTCTCTTGATATGGTCTAAAAGGTCCTTTACCCTTTCTGGGTAGCCATTTCCCTAGTTCACTAGACACTGGTTGTATCGGGGGTACCAAAAACTTCCCCTTTTTTAACCCACTGGGCCTCTGTTCCTGAGTTTAGTTAGGCCTTTTCTTAATTCTTTCCTCATTATCCTTTTCTGTACAATCTCTTCTGATATGCCCAGGCTACCTACACCCATAGCAAACCTTGATTTTGGGTTGTAACCTATTTCTTTTAACATTTTCTATTGCTTCAACATGAAGATGTTGCTCAAGAATCCTACTGGAGTCTAAAACTTCATCATTGGGGGCTGGTAATCTAGGTTGTATTGCTAATACATGGTCCACTATATGCATCATTGTTGTCCTAACTTGCCCAATAGTGATATCAAAAGAAGCATTCCTTATCATAGTTGGATCATCTTGGGGTTTCTCAGGAAGTCATTCTTCTCTTGCCTGGTCCCTTGCACCTTTTATTGGTGTAGCAACATCACTCTCAACAGTGTACTCCTTCAGTAGTCCAGACATCTTTAAGCTTTACTCTATCTTCTGCATGAGCAGAAGTCACTATAAGATATACTAGAGGACACTAGAACGGACTCAACACCTTAGTCCTATGTCTCTGTAGACTCAGCAAACCTTAGGGTCTGATACCACCAATTGTGATACACCGTTCGAACAAAACGTCATTAACTAAGCGGAAGCGATCATTAACAGCAGATTACTGAAAATCACTAAAAATTAAAACCTTTTTGCAAAGAGATCCATTCCCAAGAAACTCTTATAACCAGAATCAAAATATTACATGTACATTCTGGTCTAAAAGTACATGCCATGTACCATCTCTTCTTGAGGATTACATACATCAATTAGTCTATTAAGTCTACACATGAGCAACACAAAACCTCGAGGCATTCAAGCCAAAATCTCATATTGATTATGAAAATACTAAGTACTGACTCCAAGGACCTGAGAGTATAGAGACAACACATAGGACTCTTATCTACAAAACACGACAGTCAGTATCTCCACCTGAGATGTTATTGTTGTCCCTGATACTGCTGTCCCTCCCCTGTTGTATGGTTCCTGCCTCCTCATTTGTGTCTACCTAAAAAAAATGTTGGATCCCACGAGGGTGACACAATTGAAATTGTCCCAGCGAGAGATATAACTCTCCGCCAGAAATATTATTATTGTAGATAAACATTATAAAACTGAGTAGGGGTTCTTTTATATTAACAAGCAGTATTAATCATTGTATGAACAGAATAAGATAATCTCCTTTCTTAAGATGAACATTGCATCTACCCATGGTAGAGTTTATAGATCATCTATCTGCTTTGCAAGGAATGTAAAGAAACATAAATCACATCTATCCACTAAGGATGCATAAAAGAAATATAACATCAGCCAATGATTTTCGTATTCAATCCTTAAGCAAACATGTTATATGGTTGATTACATTTTACAATCACACTTATGCCCTGAGGAGATGAGGTATACCACTCATACTCCAACATTCAGTTGTGAAACCCAAAGCCGGTGCCATACAAGGTCAATGGTAGAGCCGACTACCATAACCTCCCTTATCTCGGTCAGTACGAGATTCCATGCAGGACATCTTGTGTCTCTGCTAAATAGCTTTCCAGGGTATACTAGCAACTTCGCTATAGAGCTACAGCGGTGGCTGCACTCTCTTCGCAATTGAGAGATCTCTTATTTATCTCACATCGATCCAGCATTAAATATTATCGGTAGATTTGTGATTCATCCATCCCGACATTGAGATATTAGTGATACATCCATCCCATTATATATAATGAAGGATTGAGATATTTAATGTTTATCTCACATCAATTCCTCCATTAGGGCGTACGGATATTTTTGCCCATCACCCCCGCATATTCAAAAATATGCCTTTCGGGTTATGCCGCGGAGCAACCCATTTCACCATCCAGCAAATCCTGACGTTGATGGTTATATGGCCAGGGCACTACATGATAAGATTCCACTTGATTAATTAAGTACATTATTGTATTCTTTTAGCATTAGTCAAGTTTTCAAACATGAATTATTATGACAAATGCTACAACGAAAAGTATAATACATCTATCAAGTACCTTTCAGAACTTTATATAACATTGGGATCTCAATCCCTTATCTCATTACTAAGAATTCACATCCCTCAACAACATCATCATTATGTTTACTGGATCTGGGTATTCAAACCCTTAGTTCATCACTGAACATGGTTACCACTTATCAGGTAACTATTACCTCCAGGTCTCCTGACCGGGTTATTCCAGATACTTGTTGCACAAACATCTCACATGGCTCACAAGGCCCATTAAATATCTTGTCACCTCTCACTAGGCAACAAATTATTCACATGGCTCACAAGGCCATTGCACATCTTGTCACCTCTCACTAGGTAAAAGCTTATTCACATGGCTCACAAGGCCATTACATCTTGTCACCTCTCACTAGGTAACAACTTATTGACATGGCTCACAAGGCCATTGATCGTTATACTTTTATTCAAGTATTTGACATGCCTTACAAGGTTTATGCAACAAAAGAATTACAACCTTCCCATCATTAGGGTTAGGGTTTCCCTTTCTTATCAATTAGGGTTTCTCTTACATATCATCACCCTTCATTAGGGTTAGGGTTTCCCTTTCTTATCGATTAGGGTTTCTCTTACATATCACCACCCTTCATTAGGGTTAGGGTTTCCCTTTCTTATCAATTAGGGTTTCTATTACATATCACCACCCTTCATTAGGGTTAGGTTTTTCCATTATTAACCATTTAGGTTTTCAAGATCATATTTATTAATTATCAAACCCTTATTCATTGCTCCACACATCTAGGAGCCAACATTGATATCATAAGTATTCAATCATACTTATTTATTCTCATCGTTTATCATTAAATGAATTATCAACTCAAGATATGAGTTTCTCTCTCATCTTTACCAGAATATGATTACATCATACTTTATTAACTTGGCTTAACCTTTTCTTAAGGTATGTTAGCCTACACTTATTAAAGTGCATTACATTTCAATGTAACAATTTTCATGACACACTTCATGTGTTACTCATCCAAGTATATTGGATTTAGGGTACATCAAGGTGTATCAACCTTGAGGTGCTGAATGTGATAATTGTCATGTCTTGATGTATCACTTTCCTCATCACTTGTAACTTACTTAAGTTCATCAACTTATCTTATATTAGGGTATTTCCCATCCTAATACTTTATACACCAGTTCATCACATTTATCATGTATTGTATTGGTTATAAGTCACTCATTTGAATTATTCAACCATTATCAATAATATGGACTCATCTTGGGTTAAGGCATTATTGATATAAGGTTATCCATTATCAACCACTTTAGGTTTTTCACCTACAAATATATTATTCACTACTCCATTATTAGGAATAGTGTTACCCTCTTTATCAATTAGGGTTTTTACATAACATCACCCTATATTAGGGTTTCACATAACATCACCCTGTGTTGGGGTTTCACATATCATTATCTTGAATTAAGGTTCCTTATAACTTTTCCCCAAATTAGGGTTTCATGTAATTTTACCCAAAATTAGGGTTTCATGAAGCATCCTCTTAAATTACAGTTTTTCATTATATTACCCTGAATTGGGATTTCTCATATCATCACCCTAGATTAGGGTTTCACCTAGCATCGCCCTAAATTAGGGTTAGGGCTCATCAACCTTCTCGATTAGGGTTTTATGATCTCTTTATCAAGGATCATACCCTAATTACATATTTTATTCATGTTGAAAAGGGTTGAAGCTTAACCACTACATAATTATTATACATGTATGAATTCCTCTCTCTCTCTCTCTCATCCTCTCTGGGATGTTGATTACTTCAAGCTTGATTAGATTAGGTCAACCTTTCATTCAAGTACATACATTTAGGGTTAGCATAGTGTATTAAGATATTGCTTCCATAAGCATTAAAGGTTAACCCCTCTAAGGGTACTAATCACCCTAGTATCTTAAAGGTACAACCATTGTAATTATCTTTGATATACATCATTAACAATCATGGGGTTAATTTATCTTTCATCACATTATGTCTTCAAACGATTTTGGTTGCATTGAACCTCCAAACGGTTTTGAGACCGTTTTCCCTCCAAACGGTTTTGAAACTGTTTGGGCATCTAGGGTTGAAACCGTTTGCCCTCCAAATGGTTTTGAAACCGTTTGGGCACCCAACCCTTGAAACTATTTAATCAAATGTACATTGAAACTGATTGGACCCATCAACATTTGAAACTGATTGGATTAATCAACCTTGAAACCGATTGAACCACTAAACGGTTTGAGACCATTTGATCTCAATTGGTTTTAAGACCATTTGATTCCAAATGGTCTCAAGACTGTTTAGACTCAAACGGTCTCAAGACTGTTTGGTCCAAACTACCTTGAAATCGAAAGGACCATCTAGAGTTTCCTTCAACCAATCAATTAGGGTTTGCTTCATTGAATCATTCATCAAATGGACCATTGAGATTACATAAAATTATAACCCTTGGATCTCCAACCATCCATCACAGCCCTTGACCTCCAAACGGTTTTGAGACTGTTTGGCCTCCAAACGGTCTTGAGACCGTTTGGACCATCAACCATAAAATTGATTCAATTCAATTAGGGCTTCAATACTTCAACCCAATTAGAGTTTTTAATTAGTGGATTATCCATCATTGAACCTATTATGAGTCAATCAATTAGAACCCTTGGATCATCATCCAACTACATCAGTAAGTATCTCTAAACGGTCTTGAGATCGTTTGGTTTCAATCGGTCTTGAGACCGATTGATCTCAAGTTGAAACCATTAGGACCTGATATTTCTTGAGGTGTGTGCTAAGATGACATCATCATATTCAAGCTTCAAACCTTCGAAATTTTCTGTGATCTTTGTGGTGATTTCAACAATTAATCAAAAGGAAATACGGGAAAGAAAAAGGAATCAACATATGATGAAAAAATGAAATCAATAATGATATTTAAGGGTTCAAGTTATATAACCCACCTTCAAAGTTGAATCCAAGCTTCAAGCTTCATGTATTTAATGGTGAATGAAGATTTCTCAACTTCCCAAGGTCCGTCCTCAAGTCTTTGAGTGAAAAGAATGGCTAAAGTTGAAGATTGAATGGAGAAAAGAAGAAAATAAGCATTGAATTTCGATTTCCACCATGAAATCAAGGTTGAAGATTATTAAGGAGCTCACCTATAGGTTGGGATACGTCCTCCTATTTCTCCTAAGCTCCCTTGTGTTCGTCCAAAGCAAGGAAAGAAAGAAGAGTTGACAAAGCCTTTCATGTGGGTGAAAGAATGGAGTGTATATGAGGGAAATTCAAGAGAGAGAAAGTGTTATAAAAATCCTTCAATTCCCTAAATTGGTGCCACTTATCCCCCTCACTTCCTTTCATACGAATCCATCATCCTCCCCTTTGAAATCCTCTTCTTTATCCATGAATTAAAAGAAAACAATTAAGCACCTTAATCAATTTAATAATAATATCCAAAAATTAGTGGACATTACTTTTTCTTTAACTGATGTGAGTGGGCTCTCCACTCACTTTAGATATTTCGATGCCATTGCAAGGAAAAAGGACGTACATACTTATATAAATTCAACCATCACATTTTTGGTTGAAGGGCACTTCCATTAATATATTTATTTTTGCATTAAATTGAATTAGGGTTTCAATTATGCTTAAATCTTGATTATTTTAATATCAAGATTCTCTCTTCCCCAAAGAGATTCAAATGAGACGAACCTCTGATTTTATTGTCTCTAATTGATACCAAGAAACATTACGGACTCTCTAGAAGTAGTATTTTGCATATTGAACCCTAGGTTTTGGGTAAATTGCACATTACACCAAAACTAGGTTTTAATGCACAAACATTGCTTAATAAGCTCTTTCTTGGTGCTCAGGCTTGTGGAAGCCATACATATGCATCATTTTCACTATTATGATGCTTCAACATTTTGAGGAACATATTATCATGTAACATTTGCAAGTTAACCCCTCAACTTGGGTAAATTGCATTTTGATCCAAAACAAAGGAAGATTGCTCAAACAGCATTCAATCAGGACCAAACTTAGAATGTAAGTGTGTCATATGATAAAAAAAACACCTTAGAGGATTATATTAAAGTTCTAAGAAACTTATTTAGCCAAAACAAATAGGATTACCTCATAACCCAGGTCAGGGATGTTACAGTCTACCCAGAACAGCCAAATATCATGATTCCATTTGGGTGATAATTGATAGGTTGACTAAGTCAGCATATTTTCTTCCTGTAAAAACAACCTATACTGCTAAAAAACTTGCACATATCTACATAGATGAGATAGTGTGGTTTCATGGAGTTCCAACCACAATTGTGTCTGATAGTGGTCCCCAGTTTACAAGTCATTTTTGGGAACGACTACATAAAGCCTTAGGTACGCAGTTAAAGTTTAGCACAACTTTTCACCCTCAGGCAGATGGACAATCTGAAAGGACTATACAGACTTTGGAGGACTTTCTTAGGGCATGTGTTCTTCAGTTTGTAGGAAGTTAGGAATTACACTTGAGCTTAATAGAGTTTGCCTATAACAATAGTTATTAGACTAGTATTGATATGGCACCATATGAAGCATTATATGGTAGATGTTGTAGATCTCTGTTATGTAGGTATGAGACAGGAGAATACCAACTTTTGGGTCCTGAATTAGTGCAAAAGACAACTGAAAAGATTAAAGTAATACAACAACAGTTGAAGGCTGCACAGGATAGACATAAGTCATATGTTGATAAATGTTGTAGACGTTTAGAATTCCAAGTTGGTGACATAGTGTATCTCAAGGTCTCTCCTTGGAAAGGTGTTCTTAGATTTGGGGAAAAGGTAAGTTAGCTCCTAGATTTATGGGACCTTACCCAGTGACAGCACAGATTGGAAAAGTATCATATAGGTTGTTGTTGCCACCTGAGCTACATAGACTACATCCAGTGTTTCATATATCTATGCTGAGAAATTTTCATCCTTATATAGAGTTGGTGTTGCAACCTATAGAGGTAGAATTGAATGAAGATATATCCTATGTGGAAGGTCCAATGATGATTCTTGACAGAAGAATCAAGAAGTTGAAAAAGAAAGACATAGTTCTTGTGAAAGTTCTTTGTCATCACTGTGGCGTTGAAGAAGCCACATGGGAGTTGGAGGAAGAAATGAGGAGGAAGTACCCTTCTCTTTTCTCTTGAGATTTCGGGGACGAAATTCCTATTAGGGGTTGATAATTATAACATCCCTGACCTGGGTTGTGCCATAAATCTGGAAGTTTTTCTTAAGTAAGTTATTTATAAACTTGTTTTAATCTTTTGAAATGTAATTAAGACTCAAGGAAAGTTTAATTTTCAAGTTTGAGCTTATTTGCAAATTGTGTGTGCATTATATGATAGTTTGGGTGTAAATTGCAATTTACCCAAGATGAGGGGTTGTATTGAAATATGTCACATTTTGAACATGCTTCAAGTTCTTTATCATCATAATAGATAGAATGATGCTAAGGTGTGGCTTTTGGAAAGCCTAAGTTCCAAGTTGGAGCTTGTTTGAATAATGTGTATGCCTCGTGTACCAGTTTTGGTGCAATTTGCAATTTACCTAAAATGTAGGGTTGATATGC
Source organism: Alisma plantago-aquatica (assembly GCA_963693085.1). Classification (NCBI taxonomy): domain Eukaryota; kingdom Viridiplantae; phylum Streptophyta; class Magnoliopsida; order Alismatales; family Alismataceae; genus Alisma; species Alisma plantago-aquatica. The sequence continues at coordinate 864,752,141 of OY856411.1, forward strand.
AAATTACCACCTCTAGAATGTCCCTACTCTCTCTTAGCATCATCTAGAGGAGATATAAATAAAGAGGCACCATGTTTGAATCATTTTTGAGTGATGGTATTCTTGGTGATGAAAGACCAAGAAGAGTTGTATAGTTGAAACTCTAATTGAGTTGTATCAAGTTGTAGAGCCTATATGGGAGTGCCTTGAAAAACCACTAGAGGGGGGTGAATAGTATTTTTATGAATATTTTAAAAAATAATATTTCAAACAATCAACCACAAAGATGTTGAAGAAGGAGACACAGGGTTTAGAGTGGTTCCACCCTTAGCAAATACTAAGGGAGTCACTCCACTACCCAATTGTTTCCAATTGGGATTTTAAAGCACTTATATTTTATTACCTCACAAGTATGTTACATAAAATACAAGTACCTTCCCAAACCCTTTGGACAGCCTTCACCCCGAAGTCGTCTCGCCAACTTTGAAGCAACCTTCACTTAAAGTAACTTCAAGCTCCCCCTTGAAGTAGCCTTCCTCCTTGAAGTAGCTTCCTGTTGAGACCTTCTACAAGTAGTCCAAAGTCCACCTTCTCCTCCTAAGAATACCTTTCTCCACATGATAAGATAAACCCTCTCCAATCCACAACCTCCAACCTAGGAGTAGCAAGGAGAGTACAAAGCATATAAGAAGGAACAAGAAAGGAAAAGGGAAAATACAATTACCACTTTGGCAAAAGGTTTGAATCCTATATCAAGCATTTTGATCTCCTAACTAATGTGTATGAAAGTGTAAGTGTAGTGGGTAGGATATTCTAGCCTATAGGACACGAAATTGGAGCAATGGAAATGAATAGCAAATGTCGGAGTTGCTCAATTGCTCACAAGAATAGATTGCCAATTGCAAGTATGTATGCTCAAGTGTTGTACAAGTGTGTTTTGGGTGTCCTAAGGCATGTCCTATTTACTATGAATGCTTAAGGATGTTATAGACACTTTCTAGGGGGTTCTAAGTGCTCAACTAGCTGTTAGGTATCCACTAATTGCTTTAGCAACGGCTAGTTTATTAATTCTAAAAAGTGCAGACAGATTTCTTCTCGGTCGAGAAGTTCGTCGATCGAGAGTTCGTCGGTCGAAGTTTTTTTCGACCGAGGGACAGTTTGGAGCAAGTGTATATAATGTTCGATTCCAACTCCCAACTACCTTGTCTACTGTGTCTAATGGCTATAGAACCTATTAGAAGAAATAACCAAAGTGATTCTCGGTCTAGAAGTTGTTCGACCAAGTGTGTCTCGGTCGACAATTAGTTCGACTGAGAATGTCTCTATTTTTGTGGTTCTGGATGAATACTAAGTGTGTGTATGAGTGTGCAGTTGTGACATGATTATAGGGGATGACTTGTGAATGGCTAGGGAAGATCTAAACGCTTGATTTACATGATATCTAAGTACTTGTACATTATATACTTGTACAAGTTTTTACATTTGATTTACAATCATAAAAGTAAAGCATTTTGAGCATGTAGATCTTCCAAAGGTTAGTCATCCACCTTGTTCCTGCAACACTCAAGTAGCACGTTAGATCCACAAGAATGAAATCTTTTTCATTTTCAAAACAAAGGGATTATAATAATGTCCAATTTAGCCAACAATCTCCCCCTTTTTGAAGATGACAAACATTTCCAAAATATAAAATAAGGAAATATAAATCATATGAGTTTCATACCTGAAGTTTACCTTTTGTAGCTATTCTCTTATTTGCAAGTGTGTGCTGGCTGAGAGATTATGAAACTCATTTTATTTTATATTTATATTTTATATTATTTCTCCCGCTTTGTCATTTCAAAAAGATAACCAAGATAATCATTAAGTATCACTTTTATTACTCCCCCTTAATTTGATAATTTGATACTCAAGGCAAACCACTTATGTCAAATTTAGCCACAATTTATTTCTCAATCATTTGTAAAGGATGTTAAGCCTTGAAATGACATGAGATCCTTTTAGATTCATGGCATATGTGTTTTGATTTCTCATCCATTTTATAAGGGATGTTAAGCCCTGAAATGATATGAGATTCTTTTAAGCTTATAGTAGAATCAATGAATGTATCTCTAACCAAATGCACGGGATGTTAATCCCTAATTTGTTTAGAGAATTCCATTATATTCATAAATATTGTAGGCTCCAAGATTACTATAAAGATACTAAGGTCATAACTAGTTTCAAATTTTCTTTATGATGTTTAAAAAGTTTTGTGAGCTCCTTCTTAATATTATAGTCAAGATAGTTTTTGTGAGCTCCCCCTTAATTTATAATCAAGATAATTTAAGGATTCTAAGGTCACAATAAGCATTAGATCATAATAAGTTAACCTTTTATGCACTAAAATCTTGTTTTCAATATACTAAGATTGAGTGCAAGGAAATGATTTACAATTAAGCATTTTGTCAAGCTTATTTTAGGTCAACCTTGACTTCGACCTGGGCACCCCTCGGTCGAACTTTATTTCGACCGAGAGGCATTTTCTATAGATTTATAGTGTAAGCACTCTCATTGAGTTACATTAATGTTAAAATATGTGAAACATAAAGTCTTTATGTAATATGATCAAATGTATATCAATTTGAAGCACTTTGAGTGATACTTATTTTAAAGAAGTTTTATCAATTGAAAACTTAATATAGGCATCACAATGAAGTCTTTGTTCTTGATTTTCATAGAGAAAGCTATATCCTAAGCAAATTTTCAAAATGTATGTTCTTCATTAAATAAGGAATTTTGATATCCACATGGATTGTTCTTCTTGCAAAAAGCCAATTGAACTACATCTACAATGTGTTCAATCATAGCAAGAATGTAGCTTTCAATCATTTATTTATAAACAAGATTATTTGCATCAATAGAAATTTCCATAAGTCATGTTGCCACCATGAAGCAAAATTATATCCTAAGAGCAATCATGTGCATAATTTTAAGCAATATATGAATTTAGTACCTTGCTCTTGATTTTGTTATGCTAGATTTTAAATGTAACATTGAAATAGCTCTTTATTCTAAACAAGTCTCTTATATTAAAATTATTTTTAGATTAACTCTTTAGAATCAGTCATCCTTGAGTATAAATTAAGAATAAGTTTGATATCTCATAGAACTCAAGTTCTTAAAATCAAGATTTTGCTTTTGATTATGTAGAACAAACAACTAGATAAGACATAAATATTCTTGCTCTAAGAAACAAACTATTTAGCTTGCCATAGTGTCATCTATCAAAAATCATTCATTTATTACACAGGATGATACAAGCCATGTACATGATATTCATTATCTATCCTGTCAAGATGCATTTGTGCCATAGAGTTTTACTGTTATGCAAAATCGCATTTTCAATGATAACATCATCTTTATATGTAATGAGTTGAATCACGATGATCATTTTGAAAACAATATCCATTCATGGTTTGTATATATAGATCAAAGATTATTTTAGGCAAACCAAGTAAAATATGGAACAAAATGATCATGATGAAACAGTAAGGGCATATCCATAACACAATGATCATGATAGAACAATAGAAAAATATCCATAATTTCATGAAATACAATGATTATGATCATTTAAAAGCAAATTTCAAGACACATGGTTTTTATATAGATAGACCAAGGAATACTTAGGACAAACCATGTGGATTATGATAAAATAGTAATTTCCTTGATTAAACCAACATAGTTCATAATTTTCAGTTTTAAGCCAAACCATGTAGGAGAAAAACCAAGATAATCTCATGAGAAGCAAATCCATGATTTTCTTGATTAAACCTACTCAAATCATCAGTTTTAATATACACGATGTAGAGAATCATATATTTTTCTCTTGTATATTTGATAGATACAATTTAATCATGAAAAGTATTAAGTTTTGATGTTCATATATCTTCCTTTTGATTAGGATCATTCAAATATTTAAAGCACAAGAATATGTAAAGTTCATTACATACTTAAGTTGATTGCAATTGAAGTGTCTTATTTTTATTAAACAGATCTGTCAGAGTTTCACTCGGTCGACAAAGTTCTCGACCGACATTGTCTCGGTCGACAACTTTCTCGACCGAGAATGTTATTGTTTCTCCAGAAAAAATACAAATTTAAGGCAGAAATCCTATCAGTCGACAAATTTCCCAACCGACATTGTCTCGGTCGACGATTTTGTCGACCGAGATTGTTTCTGTACTGTTTTTAGTAGTTATTTCCAATTAAAACATAGATCACTTCCAATTCAATTATGCAATTTAAAACTCAGTTTAGTTGAGATAAAACATTTAAGTATCAAAGTAACACTTAAGTCAAATCTCAACTAATCATATTTAAATTTCTAGGTTTTGGGAACCCAAACTAAAATAAGTTATTAAAGATGTGTCTCTACAAGTTTATTTAAAGATGTGTATTTTCAAGTTAGAAATTTTAATTTCTTGGATCAATTCGTTATCCCATTATGTTAAGTTGAGATAGACATAAAGATATAAATTAGAGTCTTTGGTCATATCTCAACTTAATTTTATTCATTTAGTTTGGGGGTTTTGGGGACCATACCAAATCAACATCCTTTTTCTTGTAAGGACATGAGAAGGAATAATGCCCAAGATGCAAACAATAATGGCAACATATAGAATCAATCTCATTTCTCTTTTTATGAGTTTGATCTAGATTGTTCTTAGGTACATATGTATACTTGCCTTTAGGTACATACATGGATTGAGTCTTTGGTACTTGTGTCCTTCCCCCACTAGGGTTTTGATAAGATTTTCCTTTAGGCTTGTAACCTAGTCCTCTCCTTCCATTATAACTAGAAGATTTTTTCAGAATCTCATCAAGAACATCATTGTTTCTCAAGCTACTAATTTACTTTTGTAACTTAACAATCTCATCCATTCTCTTTTTAACATTCAAATTTGCTTGCTCTAGGTTAGACAATAGATTATCTCTTTCTTTAATAACATCATCATAATCTAGATGAGTGCATAAAATTGGTTGTTTTTTAATATCATTAATTTGGGCTTGCAAGTTTATCTTTTCTGGAGAGAGAAGATTGCAATTTTCCTCTATTGATTTCAGCTTAATATCATGGTCTTTAATAGTTAAGTTTAATGTCTCCTTAAGATCTTCATTTTCAGATGTGAGAGCATGAAGTTTAGCATGTAACTTATCATTTGCTTTATTGGATTTCTTTAATTTCTTCTTGCACTCAATATACTTATCATGTGTTTCTTGAAGGCTAGCAATTAACTCTTCTTTAGATAAATAAAAAAGGCTTACCTCTTCTTCTTCTTCACTTATTGTAGCAATAAGGCATTCTTTATGCACATCTTCCTTCTTTACCCTCCATGGATAGCTAGGTGTTGTGTGTCTTATTCCTAAGCACCAATTACAGCTTGTTGAAGATTGGTCTAAGCTTCTCCTTTGCTTGCGGTTGTAGACACCACCACCCTCCATTCTTCAAGACTCGATTAGAGCTCCTTGAAGCCTTCTCTGATACCAATTGAAAAACCACTAGAGGGGGGTGAATAGGGTTTTTATGAATATTTTAAAAATAATATTTCAAACAATCAACCACAAAGATGTTGAAGAAGGAGACACAGGGTTTAGAGTGGTTCCACACTTATCAAATACTAAGGGAGTCAGTCCACTACCCAATTGTTTCCAATTGGGATTTGAAAGCACCTATATTTTATTACCTCTCAAGGATGTTACATAAAATACAACTACCTTCCCAAACCCTTTGGACAGCCTTCACCCTAAATTCGTCTCGCCAACTTTGAAGCAGCCTTCACTTGAAGTAACTTCAAGCTCCCCCTTGAAGTAGCCTTCCTCCTTGAAGTAGCTTCCCGTTGAGACCTTCTAGAAGTAGTCCAAAGTCCACCTTCTCCTCCTGAGAAGACCCTTCTCCACCTAAGAAGATAAACCCTCTCCAATCTACAGCCCCCAACCTAGGAGTAGCAAGGAGAGTATAAAGTAGATAAGAAGGAACAAGAAAGGAAAAAGGAAAATACAATTACCTCTTTGGCACAAGGCTTGAATCCTATATCAAGCATTTTGATCTCCTAACCAATGTGTATGAAAGTGTAAGTGCAGTGGGTAGGAGATGCTTGCCTATAGGACACGAAATTGGAGCAATGGAAATGAATAGCAAATGTTGGAGTTGCTCAATTGCTCACAAGAATAGATTGCCAATTGCAAGTATGTATGCTCAAGTGTTGCACAGGTGTGTTTTGGGTGTCCTAAGGCGTGTCCTATTTATAGGAATGGCCTATGAATGCTTAAGGATATTCTAGACACTTTCTAGGGGGTTCTAAGTGCTCAACTAGCTGTTAGGTATCCACTAATTGCTTTAGTAATGGCTAGTTTATTAATTCTGAAAAGTGCAGACAGAGTTCTTCTCAATCGAGAAGTTTGTCAATCGAGAGTCCGTCGGTCAAATTTTTTGTTGACTGAGGGACAGTCTGGAGCAAGTGTATATAATGTTTGATTCCAACTCCCAACTACCTTGTCTGCTATTTCTAACGGCTATAGAACCTATTAGAATAAATAACACGAGAGACTCTCAGTCGAGAAGTTGTTCGACTGAGTGTGTCTCGGTCGACAATTAGTTTGACCAAGAATGTCTCTACTTTTTTTGTTCTGGATGAATACTAAGTGTGTGTATGAGTGTGCAGTTGTGACACTATTATAGGGGATGACTTGTGAATGGCTAGGGAAGATCTAAATGCTTGATTTACATAATATCTAAGTACTTGTACATTATATACTTGTACAAGTTTTTACATTTGATTTACAATCATAAAAGTAAAGCATTTTGAGCATGTAGATCTTCCAAAGGTTAGTCATACACCTTGTTCCTGCAACACTCAAGTAGCACGTTAGATCTACAAGAATGAAATGTTTGTCATTTTCAAAACAAAGGGATTCTAATAATGTCCAATTTAGCCAACATGCCTATCGGCCAAGGAGCCATAGAGGAGGTCCCATATAATTTTGTCAACTCTTGGCCTTTTCCATGATGGGTTAAACACCTCAAGAAGGTGATGGATATCAGTTTACAACTTTCCTTAGAAAAATTGTATCGGTTTGTGAATAAAGTGATGTTGAGTTGAAATATCTTGCTCAATAAGATAAATAATGGCCTAAATCTTATCCCTATCTTATCCTCAAGATTTTGCATGTCAATATAAATATGTGTGCATGCATGGACACGTGGCACCTAGTAGTATAAGATGATGACACCTCTTATACAATCTCTTTCATGAACCTCAATTATATATACCACTCCTTTCACCTACTAGTGAAACTTTTTGAATCCTACAACCCTCTTTCTCTTTGATATTGTGCATAGTAGTTGAGTAGCAAGTAGGAGCTCGATCCTTAAGCTTAAGGTGAAGCCATGGTCATCTTCAACCTAGGTTGAAGCATGAATCTCGGGTTGTGATTCTTTCTTTCTTTTCTTCTTCACCAAGTTCTTAACGATGGTGATTCTTTACATACAGAGGAGTTGTGAACAAGTCTTGGATCTTTGATAAGTTCATATTCAATCTTGGGAATGTGAATCTTTGGATCTTGGAGCTTTGAAGTTGTTCTTGAGGTGGGTTATATAACTTGAACCCAATCATGTTATTATTCACCTTCAATCTTTCTATACTTGATGATATACTTACAATATCAAGTTTTCTTGAATAAGTGATGAATCCATGAGTTCTATTAGTGACATTGGACTGTTGTTCATGAACTAGAATAGTAAGGAACAAAGTCTAGAGCTTGATGATGATGACATCATCATGGCTCAAACCGATATCAGGTTGAAGCACCTCTAACCTAATATGGTGTTGAAACCCAATATGGTGATATGAAACTTGATATACCTTGGAACCCCACACCCCTATCAGTTTGTATACTTGGTTTGGTTGAGAGTAACCAGTTGTCTAGGTTTTCACTTAACATATGGTGAAGGATAGGCTGATACCATGAAGGTTTGAAGAGGTATTAGCATAAGGGTCTAACTTGATATGCAAACCCTAATTTTGAACAACCCAATATGAGTGACACACGCATACACCTCGTGCATAATATGGTGATCAGGGATACACCTCATGTACGATATGGTGATCAAGGATACACCTCATGCACGATATGGTGATCAAGGATACACCTCATGCACGATATGATGATACACACACACCCCTCTTACACAATATGGTGATAATCAAACATCTCTAGAACGATATGGTGATGAGTATACACCTCATGCACAATATGGTGACACACACACACCTCTTGAGTGATATGGAACCAAGCCCATACCTCTTGGGTGATATGGAAGCAAGCACACACCTCTTGGGTGATACGGAAGTAATCATACACCTCTTGCCCAATATGGATGCACACATACACCTCTTGGGCGATATGGAAGCACACATACACATCTTGCCTGATATGGAAGCACACATACACCTCTTGGGCAATATGGAAGCACACATACACCTCTTGGGCGATATGAAAGCACACATACACCTCTTGGGCGATATGGAAGCACACATACACCTCTTGGGCGATATGGTAAGCATACACCCACCTCTTACTCGATATGGTAAGCATACACACACCTCTTGCCCGATATGGGAGCAAGCACACACCTCATGCCCGATATGGTGGAAGCACCTCAATCCAATATACTTGATTGAGTAACACATGAAGTATGTTATGTCAAATGATACATTAAGATGTATAGAGTTCAATGCATTTTGATAATGTAGGTCAATGTACCTTGAGAAAAGGATTGAGACAACTTAATAAAGTATGATGTAATCATTATCCTGGTGAGGATGAGAGAGAAACGCATACTTTGTGTGATAATCATTCAATGGGCATATAATGATACCCTTATATGTGTAGAACTATGTGTTAGGGTTTTAATTCTTGATAATATGAATTAGGGATTTGATTCTTGACAATATGAACTTGAAACCCTAATCAGCTAAAGAGGGAAAGTCTAACCCTAATAATGGGAAGGTTGTATTTCTCTTGTATTACATGGTGATGATATGTGCTTGATATTACTTTTATCATGAAATACTAACCATGTAGGTATCATGAGATGATGAACATAGCCAGGTATGAGCTATGATGTTTCATATAATATAGATTAAATGGGCCTTGTGAGCCATGTGAAATACTTGTGCAATAAGTATAATGTATACCTAGTATGAGGACCTAGAGGTGATAGCTACCTGATCAGAGGTGACAATGTTCAGTGATGAACTAAGGGTTTGAATATTCAGATCTAGCAATCATGATGATGATATTGTTAAGGGATGAGAATTCCCAGTAATGTGATAAGGGACTGAGATCCCAAGTGTTATGCATCCAATGTGTTCCAAAGATTATGAAAGTACTTGATAAATGTATTACACCTTTCTTTGTAGCATATGTTATAATTCATGCTTGTAACTTGATTGATGCTAAAAGATAATATAATACACCTAACTAATCAAATGGAACCTCATGTAGTTGCCCAGGACATAGATCCATTCAGTGTCAGGATTTGTTGAATGGTGAAACGAGTTTAACTCAGAGTGCATATTTTTGAATATGTGGGGGTGAAGGACAAACATATCCTTACGTCCAGATGGGGGTTGCTGTGTTATCTCCACGATGAATACCAGGGTTGCTGTGTGATTGCCTTGATGAATATGTACTGGGTATTGATGTGTGATCTCCTTGAAGAGAGTGCATGCTGCGGCTGTAGCTCTTTAGAGAAGATGCAACTATACCCCAGCAAGTTAGTTGTAGTTTGACATGATGTCACTGCCAGTGGTCTCGTACTGACTGAGATGAGTGAGGTCTTGGTAGCCGGCTCTTCCACTAACCTTGTATGGTATCGATGCTTTACGTAGTCGTGGTCGGTTGGATCATGAGTGGTATACCTCATCTCCTCTGGGCATAAGTGTGATTGTAAATATGTAATCATTCGTGTAATATAACTATTTAAATATTGAATACGGAAACATTGGTTGACGTTACATTACTTTTATACATCTTAGTCGATAGATGTTATACTTGTCTTCATATTCCTTATAAAACAAATAGATGATCTATAGCTCTGTTATGAATAGTCGAACTATTTTAACAATGCCATTGTTGTGCACTGCAATTAATAATGATTAAACATGATTATTTACATAAAAGATCATCTGCTCAGTTTTATAATGTTTACCTGTGACAATAATATTATTGTAAGAGTTATATCTCTCGCTAGGACTTGTGTCTCACCCCATTGGTCCCAACATTTTTTTGGTGGACATAGACGAGGAGGTAGAGATCGTACTGTAGAGGGAGGAGAACAACAACAGGGATAGCAATAACAGATCAAGTTGAGTGTGTTGTCTATCATGTCTTGTAGATAGAAGTCTATGTGTCGTCTCTATACTCTCAGGTCCTTGGGAGTTAGTATGTAATGGTTTTATAAACGATCTAAGATTTTGGCATGTATGCCTCGAGGTTTTATGTTGCTTAGGTATATGTTTGGGAAAAGCAACTGGTATATGATATCCTCAAGATAAGATGGTACATCATACTTATCATAGTAGTCTTTTTCATCTATAGTATCTTCAATAAACTATCTTTAACCATGAAGAATAACCGACCATTTTTCATTTGCAGGATCATAGATATAAAATACTTGTTTTGCCTGTGATGCCAATATGAATGGTTCACCCTTCTCGCCAATCTTTTCAAAATTCACTAATGTGAAATTCAGTTCATCCACTACAACTCCTTTGGTGTTATCAACCCAATTACACTTAAAGAGCGGAATTCTGAAATCTGTGTAGTCAAACTCCCATATGTCTTCAATGACACCGTAATATGACATTTTAGCTTCACGTGGACTCTTATCTTTTGCACTACAAAAAAACAATAAAGACGCTTGAAGGGTGACCCCACTATTTTGAACGATGCTCTTATCATTTGGATGTTGTGTAATATGATAATCCATTTATGTCAAATGCTTCATAAGACATAACATTCATTTTTGGTTTAAAGGTGGGGCACATTGAATTATTATGCTCTCTAGCAAGCCACATTGAATTGGCTCGAGAATATTGTTTCTTGATGAAATTGGTATGTTCCGTGATATAAACACTCACTTCATTGATGTTGTGTAAAATATACAAGTGAGCTTGTTCCAATAGCTCACGGCTGATTACTTTCATCCGTGCTCCTAAAATCCATGTGCCACAATACTCCTCAATATTCTTGTCATTTACAAGAACGTCATTACCACTCAGAAAGTCATTACAAAAATCCATAACCTCTCTCGCCACATAACCCTCAATAATACTCCCTTCAGGCCGATAATGGTTTCAAGCATCACCTTTAAAATGTTCATGTATCGTTCAAAAGGATACATCCAATGTAAGAAAACTGGTCCCAACATTTTCACTTTCCTAGTAAAGTGGACAACAAGATGTACCATGATATCAAAGAATGAAGGAGGAAAATACATCTCAAGCTGACATAGGGTAACAACCACTTCTCTTTACAACTTATCGAGATTCTCAGGATCAATAAATTTGCTGCATAGACTATTGAAGAAGAAACAAAGTCTGGTGATTGCAAACCTTTCATGCTTTGGCAGTATAGATCGAATTGCCACAAGTAATATTTGTTGCATTAGAGTGTGACAATCATGAGATTTAAGACCTATCAGCTTCAGATCTTTCATTGATACCAATCTATGAATGTTGGAAGAGTAACCCTGTGGTACCTTAACATTAACCAAGCACTTGCAAAAGTTTTCTTCTCCTTTCTACACAATGTGTAACAAGCAGGAGGTAAATATGTTCTTCGATCAATACTAACTACATATGTTAATTTTGTATTTATTCCCATTTCACGTAGGTCCATTCTGGATTTGATCCCTCTTTAGTCTTACTTGGTATATTCAACAGAGTACCAATGATGCTATCACATAAATTTTTCTCAACATGCATGACATCGATACAATGCCTAACTGCCAAAGAACTCCAATAAGGAAGATCCCAAAATATTGACTTCTTCTTGAATAAAGATTTGTCACTTTGTGTGGGCATGGTACATTGTGATCTCTTATCAAATTCATTGACAAAGTCTTTTACTCTTTCATAAACAACCTCCCCTAGTATAGGTTTAGGCACACTCCTTTCCTCATTCCATCCTTTGAACACTTTGCATAACCTTTAGTACGGATGGAATTTTGGAAGAAACCTTCGATGACCAAGATATACAGTCTTGCAACCATGTTTTAGTCGTATTGAATCAGTATTCTCTTCACATATAGGACATACTTTGGATCCTTTTACACTGTATCCAGACAATTCCCATATGCTGGAAAGTCATTAATAGTGCAAAACAACATAGCATGCAAATGAAATGTCTCTCTACATGAAGCATCATAGGTCATCACAACTTCACCCTAGAGTTTCTTTAAGTCATCAATCATAGGTTCAAGATAAATGTTGATATCATTTTCAGGTTGTTTAGGGCCCGATATCAACAATGACAGCATAACATACTTATTTTTCATACACAATTAGGGAGGAAGACTGTACATAACAAACATAACAGGCCAAGTGCTATGTTGGTTGTTCAATGTCCCGTATGGATTCATCCCATCGGTATAAAGCCTAAGTCTTAGATTCCTGACTTCTTCACCAAATTTAGGGTACAATAAATCAATCTTCTTCCATTGTGGGGAATCAGATGCATGTCATAGGATCCCATCATTATTTTTCTTAACCTTTGTATGCCACCTCAAATTCTTCACATCTATCGGATTGGAAAACAAGCATTGAAACTGTGGTATTATAGGTAGATACCACATCACCTTGGCAGGAGAACCAGTTTTGGACTTCCCCAAAGTTGTCATTTTATACCTTGACGCCCCACATTTTGGACAATCTTTCAAATTCACATAGTCCTTTTGAAATAATACACAATCATTCAGGCATGCATGTATCTTCTTAGCCTCCATTCCCATTGGACATAATAATTTCTTTAACTCGTATGTTGAGATTGGAAGCTCATTTCCTTCAGGAAGAATTTCTTTCAACAAAGACAACAATGACGTGAAGCTTTTGTCGATCCATCTATTGTTAGCCTTCAGCTTATACAATCTCAAAATAGTGCTAAGCTTCATGAACTTAGTACAACCTGTGTATAACGGTCTCTCAACATCATGTATAATGTTCCTAAATATGGGAGTTGGACCGGTGTGCCTACCCCACAACTATCCAGCATCTCATCAACGATGTCTATTGGAACAGGTTCGTTCACATCTACGTCATCGAAGGCAATTTCTTCTTGCACAAAAGCACTATTATCGACGCCTACTGATTTTAGGTTTGAAATCTCTCCATGCCAGTACCATTCTATATAGCCTTGTACACTCCCATTGCACATGACATGACTTTTGATTTTGTCACCAGTGTTGACTTTCAAGTTGTTACCACAATGCCTACATGGACAATAGAACTTGTCTCTAGGTTGTTTCCTATGTTCCTCCACAAATCTAATAAATTGATCAAGACCGTCAATAAACTCTGGGGTGTAGCGATTTGGAATGGACATCCATGATATATCCATTCTATGATCAAAGACAAAACAAGTATATATTAATATTGTGGGGTTACATATTAAGTTAAGGATTTATAGATAGATTAGGGTTTATTGTTTTAGATTTAGGGATAAAGATTTAAAGATTAGGGTTTAGGGTTAAAAGATTAGGGTTTAGGGTTAAAATATTAGGGTTTAGGGTCTTATAATATATGTGTGTACCACCTATCCCATTCTTGAGCACGTAATCTTACTAGTACGTGTATAATGTGTATTGGGATTTCAAGAAAATTTCAGCAGCATTTCCCCACAATTCTCCAAGTACACTGATGTACATGGGTAAATGTCCACCAACATATGTACTTGGAGAACAAACAGGAAAGTACTGACGAAACATCATGAAAATCAAATATACATTATGCGCTTACATCCTAAGTGAGATTAAGTGTTCAAGAACAATCCCAAACCGGGGACTATCTAAGATTTACTCCTAATGAGTAAATCTCGAAGGGTTTCTAGGCCAAAAAATTAAATACATGTATGCTGTCATTCCTATACCTATGATCCTATTTTCATCATTCATATCCTAGCTTTATGTAACATCATTTAACTCAATTCATTATTCCATTTGGATTTGTTAATCAAGAGAGAAAGCAAACAATATTAATTAATTAAGATAAACTAGTAATTGAAATAATTTTGGCTCAACATGTAATCAAACTATTGGTTTCTTATTTCATTTTGGCTCAACATAAGAATTAGGTATAAGAACTCCAAACCTTCAGAGGCATGGCATCCAACAGCTGTAACGACATTGGCGGTGGTGGCGTAGTGTCCAGCAGCAGCAATGACATTGCTGCCAACCACAGAAAGCTCTAACAGTGAGCACAACAAGCTCCTCACTTGCGGTGGTGTCCTCCCAGAGCCTGCGGTGGCAACGGCGTAGCACCTTGCTCTCCTCACTGGCGGCAGGGACGGTGCATTTTAGTAGCCCCTCAGCAGCTAGGGAGGGGTGCCGATACAGCTGATCGGAAGCTCCTCAACAACGGTGGCGGCGAGGAAGACAACGGCGTGGCGGTAGTGAGGAAGCCCAATGGTGAGTGGAGGAAGATGATCGGTGGAGGCAAGCGGCAATGGAATCACCAGAATCGCAACAAACCCCTAATGAAATCGCAATGAAACAGAGAAAGGGAAGAGTCTATTTTGCATGGGTATTATTAAGTTACCTTTAGTCATTGGTTGTTTACAAAAATCGATGACTAATACCAATAGGCGTCGATCACACTTGAAAAATTGACAACTAAGTGCAATTTTGAAAAAAAATGCACTTGATTAGGGTTTTAGTCGTCAGTTTCTAGATATAACAACCGACGTCTATTCACATATCGTAACAAAAAAATTTGTTCTTGTATTAGGACCATAGTTTTCGGTTGCCCAACAAAAATTGACGCCGAAGAAGCAAATTGGTGGGGTGGATATTTTTGTGGGGACCAACTGCAAAAACACCTAGTCGTCAGTTCTTTGTCAAAAAATGATGACTAATGAGGGGATAAATTTTGTCTCGCGAAGGGTGATTATTCATCGATTTTTAGCGAAAAACGATAAATAATTAGGGATAAAATTTTTCAAAGGGACATGGTACAAACATGTGTCGTCGGTTTTGGTACAACTGACGCCATATTGAAAATTTTGGAGGCAATTTTTTTCCCTGGAAAATTTTATTTTGCGGGTAAGTTTAGACGTTAGTTTTTTGGAAAAGAAATCGACGTTAAAGTAAAAGTGGTACCCGAGTCTTTTATAAATCGGTCGGACTTCACATATTGGTGACAGTTGTAGTATTTAGCCTATGTCGTTGTATTATGGCGTCAATTTTTTATGTTTAACCGACAACATCAAATGTGACGTTATATATCATTTCTGTACTAGTGAAAATTATGGGGAAGACATGGGTATGTGTTAAATCATTGGGTACTTAGGAATTTTTAAAATTGACTGCACTCGAGGGTGAATGGGCAACTAATTGTGGCAAGAGGATACATAGTATGATCATGTTAGGACCATATAAGGTATCAAACACCTTTATGTCGTACAATAGTATTGGTATCAAACACCTTTATATAGGTTATTTTGAAATCTTAATTTTGAGACGGATCAAAGTAAAAGCACTTAGACCTAGTCATATGATGAAGACGAACGTAAATAGACTATGTCAAATAAAAATGCTAATTTTTGGGTGAAGGACTAGCAAAAGCTGACAATATAAACAGTAAGCCATGATTTACAAGATGAATGAATGGTTAAGTGTAACATAGATTGAATTGAGGTATCCTATGAACTAAGTTGTTTGATTTTAGGTCTTAAATGTGCACTTAACCTACGTTGATTTTAATGTATTCGTCTGACTAAAACAAAATAATTGTACATGTGGAATGCAATTCTATACTTGTTTCTAAAAAAAATATGTTAACTTGGCGTCTTTGTATGTGAATGAATTTTAAAGAATCAAATAGGTTTACGTATAATCAAAAGATAGTTTACAATCTTAGAACTATGCTTAAAAGGTTCTAGTCTGGAATTGGTTGATTTTGGGCTAACTTGATCGATTTCATAGCTTGATGTAGTTTCTTCAAGCAATGCATGATTTTTGGGCCTGATCAAGCAAGACTAAGGTTGGACACCTTCAAGGTAAAACATGTAGATTTTATCAAGGCCAGATTCATACCTTTTTTCACTTTTACCTGGCACATGGCTTGATGCATATGCCTCAGGCTGGGAAATGAGGTTGATTTGTTGAAGCCCAAAGCAATAGCTTTTATGCTGTCTTTTTCTCATCAATATCGACCAATATCTAGAGTCAACCAATTTCTTATTTTGATAGGATGCATGTACATACATATTTCCTCTCTTTGTTTTCTCATATCACTTTGCAAAACTTTATTGCTCAATTTACAGTAGCTCTCTCTGGAGATTACGGACAATTGGAAGCAATTTGGGGCAAAGCTTTATCTTTTCTTAGATATTTCTAAAATATTAAAACTCCTGGTTTGCAACAAAAATCTACAGTCGGTCTAGTGTCTTTGTAGTTTTAAATGTCTTCCTCCTCTCACCATCTTACTCTCATTTGTCCTTCTTGCAAGAATGGAGTTTTGACCCATGTTCTTCTTCCTTCTCCATCGCAAACATGTTTTCCATGTATGTAACAACTAATATGAGGGTGAATCTCCACTAAACATAGATTTTAGACATATTTCTCACTAGGCATTGAGAAAGATATGTTTTTCATTATTTTCTTATTATTTGGAGGAGTAGGTATGAAATTGAGATAAGTATGTACAATTTCGTTATCTAGGCTTTCTAATCATGTAAAACTAGACCTTAATAATTTAATGGTTAAGATTATCCTTTTATACTGAAGTTATACATGTAAGATACTATTTCTACTTTCTCTTGCTATGAAACCATAAAAAATCCCCACATTTGTGATTCTCTATTTGGCCCATGCAAATATATTCGTTGGAATCGCCCTAGAATTATGTAGAAGAACTACATTTCTATTACTCCATTCATGATTAGTAAGTGGTATACCTTAAGGATTTGTAAAGGGATGAAATTTCATTGTGATAACCTTGATAATGAATATTGTGTTGAGTTATGATGTCGATTATTCTCTTGAAGTCATAATATGTCATGTGTCATCATTGAGAAAGTAATGCTAATGAATTCTAATGATTTAGCCTTTGAATTGCTCTTGTGTGATGTCACTAATGTAGAAGTCATAGTTCCTTAAACTTGAAGATACATATGAAACAAGTGTTATTTATAATTGAAATACTTTAGACAGTTAGGCCAATCACTAATGGAAGGAAATCCTAATTCATATAGATAGGTGCCATGAATGCTATGAGCCTCTCCCAATTTATGTGTTTGTATGGTGAATGGGCATGTCTTGCAATGGATTAAATCCCTATGAAGAACACACAATGCATATTCGATCATAAATACTAACCTACATAAGGTTAGGGGGTCCACATAGATGGGAACAAAGCCCCAACTCGCCTAGTGAGTTTGCGAATGAAGAAATAGGATATAGAGGCCCTGGTCCAAATTGTGACATGAAAATTATATAAAATGAGATATGATATGTGGCATGTGTTATGTAATGAGGTACGATCCAACTATGGTGTGGATATGACATGTAGTGATTATATATGATATCATTGGATCTATAATGAGCTCTAAAGGGTGGTAGATAGAACTAACTTTAACAAAATTCATTAGACCTTCAATATATTTTTCAATATAACATTACAAGTATGAAATTTGAGTGCAACTAAACAAGCATGGCAAGGGAGAGAGAAATTGATCAAACACCAAATCACACAAGTATTTATAGGGGTTCCAACCTCCAAACTAGGAGATGCACATGCACAACCTAGATGGGTTATCTAGGATTCCAACCATGTGTTGCTTCATGAATTCCATTGTAAGAGTTAAAACATAAGACTACCCTATTCTAGGTCAAGGGATAAATAACCTTCTCTTTAAGGATAAGGGATCCAACAACCTTACAAAACCTTGAATATCCATGACCATGAGTCGTTTGCCTTATTAAGGACTTGCCTACTCTTACAACGAGCATTCATCCTTCACCAAGGACTTACCCACTCATGCAATGAGTATTCAGCCTTCAAGGTCTTGCCCACTCTTTTCTTGTATCTTCTGTGTTTGCCTTCACCTTCACCGAAGAGAAGCTTTTCAACAAGGGCCTCCTACCCTTCTTCTTCTTCACTTCTCTTAGCCAAGAGAGAGAATCTTCATCATCATGGTAGAAATAGAGATTGGGAGGTAGAGGTAGAGGAATGAGAGCCTCACAAGATATACATCTAGGACTAGTTGTCTTACATATCTCCTACAAACTCTAACTTATGTAGCAAGTGGTCAAGATCATGAGAGTAGATGGAGGCTCTTGGAGGAAAATCTCTCTCATCTATAGTATATGAACCTTCATAGTGCTTGGATAACCATGGGACTATTTGAAGTTGAGGACGCCATGTAGATGTTAGAATCATTTCGAATGAATTGTAACTATTTGAATGAGAGTCTGACTGGTTTGTTTCACTTTGGGACTCTCTCTAAAGGCTATTTTGCACTTTACAACTGCAATACCATCGTTGAGATTCAGGGAGGGTATCTCAAACAATTACACTAAAAGACAAGTATTTTCAAGTCATTGGATGAGATACTTAACATTTAGTATCTAGTTGATGATCATGCATGATTAAGCTAAGTGGCCAGTCGGTCGACATGTGTACAAGGACAATCTCATCTAATGGAATGCATAATGATTTAGTTGATCATTTTGTGTAATTGTGCATAGATCATCAATATAATTAATTTTATTATACTTTTTGATATTAACTACAAGTCATACAATCATTACAAGTGATTACAAAAATTATTTAATGAGATGTACTATGTAATATTCGAACTTGATCTTTTGCATGTATGACTTGATTTATACAACCTAGGGCTTGCAAGTTTAGGCATTTAGAGTGTCTCTATCTGAATTTTCTCAAGTAGGAATATTAGATACAAATGAGTGGAATGTTTTATTCATCATCAAAATAAGGTATTAGTCGTTTAGACCTTGAATCAACATTCTCCCCCTTTTTGAAGATGACAAACCATTCCATAAATATATTGAAAGCATTAAAGTAAAATCATACCTTTGGAGAAACCCAGGGGTTTCAATGAATTGAGTATGTATGCTCCCCCTCAATGTATGCTAATTGAGTTTATGTACTTCCCCTCAGTTTATGCTAATTGAGTTCATACACTCTCCCTCAATTTATGCTATTTCTCCTATAAGGTTAGCTTTCATAACATTTTTAGAAACTATGTCTTCCTGTCATATATGTCTCCCCCCTTTATGTAAGAAAAGTATCCCCCCTATCATATCAACAAGTGGGGATTTGAATAGCTACAACACAACTTGTTAGAAAAGGGAGAGTAGAAGAGGAAAAACCAAGGGCATGCTCAAGTAATGTATGTAAAGAAAACTAAGACATGCATTTGGAAAACCCTAGATGTCGTTGTAGCAATAATGAAGGCAAGTCTATGCAAGCAAGTGACTCAGCCTAATAGATATTCAAATCAAGGAGCAATTTTGATTAGTATGAAACAAGATGCAAATGTGGCACAAGATTAATACCAACTTCTAAATAAAACTATAATTACATGTAGATTCACTACTAGTAAACATCACAAGTTAGGAATATTAGTAGGATCTAGCTCATATAAAAAGATGCACAAGGCATGACATTACTAGATGTAGAGAGATATCCACACAAACTAATGTGCAATTTCAAGAAACATGGATGGGTATTACTCATAAGAAAATATTCATCACTACCAAAGTTAAGAAACTCAAGGTTGCATCAAAACAAGACACACAACTAGAAAGATGTAGCAAGTTAGAGAACAATGGAAGCAAGTTAGTCTTAACCAAGAGATACAAAGAGATTATCATAAAAACATACACATTAACTCAAGACAAGTAATTGCAAGATATAGTGATATCAATTGTTAGAGAAATTATAAAGATAGAATAGTATGCAAGATAGTCAATTTAGATCAAGACTAAATGTAGATAATAAACCAAAGTACTAATGGAGATGCCATAAGAATACGACATTGTTTGAGTAAATCTAGTTGAAAAGGAGATTCTCATCCAATAGTCAGTTTTTGTATCCATTACACAATAAACCAAGGTAATAAACCAAGGTACCCATGGAGATGCCATAAGAATAAGGCATTGAAAAGGAGATTCTCATCCAATAGCCTTCACTACACAATACCATTTGCTGAGTTCCTCGGTAGAACTTCTTGGATGATGACATCAGCAAAGAAAATCCCAATGGACCTCATCAATCGGGATTATGTTGAGGACAATCTCGGCTGATGAACACTATTGTTCAAAGACACATATTTTTCAAAAAGTATATCTAGAGGTTTGATAAAAATGTAAACAATATATAAATGTGTATGAACAAGTTATTTATGCACTTAGAAAGCATTAGGATCAATTTTTGAGCAAGAATATGATGAGAATCTCAATATGTACCAATTGACTCAAAAATCACATGTTAAGTGCATACAAACTTGGCAATATCAACCAATGCTTGAATATGAGAAAGAAGACATCTACCTCTATTGTTACCATTTCTATTCCATTTTTTGCCAGCCCATACACATCTCACCTTGAGAAAGAATATCTTTACCTTTGTTATTATCATTTCTATTCCAATTGTTGCCAACCCATATACAAGTCGCTTTTATTTGGACTGAGAAACCAAACACAAATTAATAGCTCATCAATCCATTTACAAGTGACTGAGTAGAATGATACTCAATCAATTTTTTGGGTCTGGGGGTTTACCTTAGTTACCCAAGTGTTGTTGCTTTTGGGTATTTTTCTAAAAGGAAAAGATGTTGAATAATGACCTATTTCATTGTAATAATTGCATATGCCCATATCCTTGGAAATAGAGGATTCTCCATTGAAAATTAGAGGTCCTTTTCTTTGTTGTTACTTTGTCTACTATCAAGTCCTATACAATCTCTACTAATTTCTTTAGTAGTATGGTCTAGTATTTGCTCAATATTTTTTTACCATATAAGATATTTGCAAAGAGGAACTCAAAATGTGATTATCATGCATAAGAGAAGTAATGTAGAAGACAATTGATTAATATCATCTCTAAAATGCAAAAGATCATGGTATAAGCAAACAACATTGGTCATATAAGAATCTTTTTCAATATGTAGAGTAACAATATCATTATCTCTACTAGTAGAACAAGAAAAAGATTCAAGGACATTGATTTTAGCAAGCAAGGAAGCATTTTCTTTTTTAAGCATAATAATTTTAGAAAAATTATCACTATTTTTAGAGTCTATTCCTTGCAAAATAAAGTCTTTGTCATCAATTTTATTTCTAATAACATCAATATCAAACATGAGAGAATTCACAATTTTAGCATGCTCTTCATTGGAACTATATATAAAAGGTTGATATTCTAGAAATCTAATCTTATCAAGCAAATTCACATTTTAGGTCTAAGAAAATCAACTCAACTAAGATAAGTATTATTTTGTATCTCAACACCATTTTATTTTTAATTCAAATTCTAGATAAAACTTTTGAAAATTGTCAACATCATTTTGCAAACAAATGATAACCTGATCAATATCATATTTTTCTTCATTAAAGTTGTCAACAATCTTAGCTTAATTTTTTTTATGCTTGGTTACTTAAGAGAGGCAAATGTAGCTTGATTAATTTCAATCAAGGATTCTTTATCTAAGGAGTTTAGATTTAGCTCATTTATAGCTTTATTTGAATTTGACATGAGACCAAAATGGCATTCCCCAACCTCGCTTTCCCTAGAGCTTGATCTAGAGCCTCCACTAAATTCTTCACTTGAGATCGAGGAGTATAAAATCCTTTATGCCTTTTATCCCTCTTCTTGTACCCCTATTCCCTTCTCTTATGATGATGGGTCCTTTTTCCTTGAGGGAAATTGTCACGGAACTATTTGTTACCCTAAGTCCACACTCCTAATGGCTATATAACCAAAGGCGAGTAGACTTGGGTGTCCGTTCGTAGAATGGCATAAATATTTCACACATGCAATATATATGTAAAGGCAGTAACAACAAGACTAAAGAGATAACAAGATACTAAACACGTAGATAAGAGATAGGTACCCATTTCTAGATTCAAGATAACCACTCGTATTCATTTCAAATCCTAGAGTCTTGAGTGGAGTGGAACTTCATTTGGAAACTACAAATTCAATAAATAAAATATATCAATGCAAGTGCATTGAGTATGCTATGAAAAGGCATGTAAACAATTTAAGAGTATATAAAAGTTGCTTGGCCAGAAACATCATAATATGTAAGAACTATAAACAAGGCGAGAACACTTAATGACTTTTTTTATACAAAACATGTTTTAGGTTTCTTTATCCATTTTACCAACTGTACGCCTTTAGAATGACATCTTGTGATGACCCGACCGCCGGAGCTGCACAACGGCAATTACGCAGAATAACCATTATCAACATATTAACGAAAATCACTAAAAATTAAAACCATTTTGTAAAGAGATCCATCGCCAGGAAACTCTTAAAGAAAGAACCAAGGTAATATATACATCGTGGTTCACATTTTACATATGATTTATAGTTTTTAACTGACATGCTTATGATCTTTTGTCTTTAATTCTCTTAAAAGTATACATCTGAATTTTTTGTTCCACTTGACCATGCGCTATGCAGTATACATTTTTACATGCTTAGTTGACAATACATTAGGAATCATAAGGTGAAGAGATACTATAGCCAACAATGTATAAACAAGATTCATAATTGCATCCTTATCTGTCACTATAACGGTTTTCATGCTTTCCAAGCTTCATTAAGTCTCAGTTTGGCCAAAATGTAGTGCATCTACTATGTTTTGCATCTACTACTCTTAAATGCATCTGAATCCAATCTATCTACACTTCTAGTACTAATTGACCTCTTGTTCATTTCATCTATTGTATCTCAATAAGAACTAAAAAAACAAATAACATACTCCATAGCATATATTCTTGAGTTTGTTCTCAATCATGGTTGTACACGCGATGGCTCGAGTCTATTCTTAGTTGGGTTGCCAACATCAAATATTGAAGCTAACGATGACTTATATATGTGCGAAGATTACAAAGAAGGAATGCTAATTGATAAAAGATCTCCATATTAGAGGCATGTTTTTATTTGTTTTAAAATTGTTTTATTTTTTTAATGTTATATTGATGTGAACTTCATAATGTTATATTAATTTTAGTTATGTTAAATGTTAAATTATTGATTATTTTATGTATGACTGACCATGAGTATGATGATCGTGATGATGATTACCATGAGGGTGAGGTGTCGCTTCGCAATGTAAGTTTTACAATATATCCTATATCTAGCTATATATATGTCCATTTATAAGTTATACCCTATATGTGTTTTTTGTCAATTTTTAGGTTGATGATGTACCCCCTGAAAACTTTGTGTCACTTGATGAGCAGCAAAAAAAATAGGGGCATCACTATGATGAACAAGTTACTACAACAAAGGGGCAATGGACCAAAATTGGTTGTGGATTTTGATCATGCAGGAAATCCAGTTGGGGTTAACCACAACTCGCTTGTTTCATATCTTGGAGTTCTTACTCGTAGTCATTGTAGTGTAAATACATAATCTTGGCATACAGTTCCTAAAGGGAAGAAAGACTTAGTATGGAAAGAACTATGTGTGAGATATTATCATTTGCAATTCTATTTTTAAAGTTGTTTACAATTCTATTTTTTAGAATACTCTATTAAATATATGAAATTGTGTAGACTATATTTGAATTGGATGAAATCCTACATTGTGAAAAGGTGATACAATGTTGTAGAAGGGTCCTAAGGAACTATAGGACAAATCTCAATCGACAATACATACGAGAGGCTGATAAGAGGAAGAAGTCAGCCCTTGAGTAATGAAACTACCTAGACTTGGATGAGTGGAAGGTGTTTGCTGTCAGGAGAAATATTAACGAATTCAAGCTATCAATTTTCACTCCCATTTTAATTAATATACATTCTTATTGTTGGATCCTAGATGGGTGATTAGATGCTCTAGAGGGGGTGAATAGAGATGAATGCACTTAAACAAAATTCGTTAGACCTTCAAGATATATGATAAGATAAGGTTGCTAAATAGGTAATTTGAGTGCAACTAAAACATGCATAGAAAGGATTGGAGAGATTGAGAAAACACAAGTAGACAAGATATTTAGAGTGGTTCCACACTTCAAACTAAAAGTATGTCAGTCCACTTACCTAGAGAGGTCAACCTCTAGGATTTCCTAACCATTGCATTCTTATATTCATTCATAAGACTTACAATACATGACCAAACAAAGGACTTACCTATCCAATACAAAGAGTCTTCAACCTTACCAAGGACTTACCCACTTTGAAAGAGTCTTCTGCCTTCTTCCAAGGACTTACCTACTCTTGCACAAGTCTTCAGCCTTCAAGGAATTACCCACTCTTCTTGGATCTTTCGCCTTTGACTTCACCTTCACTCGGAGAAGCTTCCACCAAGGACTTACCCACTTGAGCAAGGAGTCTTCTGCCTTCACCAAGGGATTACCCACTCTTGCTCCAAGTCTTCAGCCTTGATCTTCACCAAGGGATGCCTTCCCTTATTCTTCTTCACCTCTCTTAGCCAAGAGAGAGAACCTTCATCTTCATGGTTGAAATGAGAGAAAGGGAGGTGGTGGAAGTGAGAGCCTCACAAGATATACATGTAGGACTAGATCTCTTATAGATTTCCTACTCACTCCAATGGATGTAGCAAGTGATTAATCTTAGAGAGAGAGAGGAGGTTGTAGGAAGCACTCAACTATAGAATAGGAACCTCACATAGAGTTTTACAATGAAAGCTCAACCTTGGAATGAAGCCCAAGGGGTCCTATTTATAGCTGGGGATGCCTCTTAGCCTTTGGGAACACTTGAGAATGAAAACTAGCCATTTTGTGGCTTACAACAGATATATTTTCACTTGTTGCAACTCCACAATGGCTAGAAGCACTTTTCTACACTTTTTCGTACAGTGCAATCGGTCGAGTTTCGATAAGGGTAACTCGACCGAAAGAGTAAAAGACAAAGCTGATATTCAGACCATCGGTCGAGTTTGTCCTGGGGAAACTCGACCGACCAATGAAAATCAAATTGGTCAGTTACTCCATCGGTCGAGTTCTGTGTAGTGTAAACTCGACTAATCAAAAGTCATTTTCAAGATCCAATCAGGATCGGTTGAGTTTGCAACTCACAGAACTCGAACGATGAACAACCTGATGTGAATTTTGGAAAATGTCTTTTAAGTGCTTAAAAATTCGATCTAATTGCTCCTGATTTTTTCTAAGCTTAATTACAAGTCATACAATCATTACAAGTGATTTACAACATGATTCTAATGGATTTACATCATATTACAAAAATGTGCACTTGTATTGACTTTGACTTGTCTTTTCTCCAATTTGATGTGCAAGTTAGGGCATTTGGAGTGTGTCTATACCTAATCTGAAATCACTCAAGTAGAGACATTAGACACCAATATGTGGAATGGTTAGTCATCATCAAAACACGGGTTTAGTCAATTTAGACGCGAGTCAACATTGACCTAATTGACCTTGAGTCAACATTCTCCCCCTTTTTGAAGATGGCAAACCATTCCATAAATGTATTGAAAGCTTTTAAGTAAAATCATACCTTCAGAGAAACCTAGGGGTTTCAATAGGATTGAGCTCATATGCTCCCCCTCAATTGATGCTATTTCTCCTTCTCCCCTTTTCATCGACATACTTCTCCTCTTCATGTAAGACATGCCTTCTTCCTCTTTTAAAAGAAGACATACCTTTCTCCCCCTTTATCATTTCAAAAAGTGGGGTTATGAAGAAATAAGAAACATCACTTGTTAAAGAGAAATGATATAACACAAATATATATAAGGAGAGTAGAAGAGCACAGATAGGGGCTTGTCTAAGCATAGAAAGAAAAGCAAGTTAAAGCATATACTTGAACAACCCAAAATGCAAGATGAAGTGTTGTAGAAAAATAATAAAACGCAATTTTGACCCTCAAGATGATAGAATTTGCCCAAAAAGTACAAGGGATTATGGAAAAGTGATGAGCCTTGCTCAGAAGGTCGTTTCTGGATGAAAAACACTAGTCTTGCACCAAAAACTGAAACTGGAGCAAATCTGCATAAAATCCAAACATACTCCAATTTCTACATATAATGTAGATTTATGTACCCTGCATCAAAATATTATGCAAGCAACTCAAGATAGTAGATATGCAATTCAAGGAACAATCTTGAGCATGTATGAGACAAGATACAAGCATAGCATATAGTAGAATACCACTAGATGAGCAGAGATGCCAATTATAATCAAGGATATAACTACATGTATGTGAACTACTAGTAGATGATATCACAAGTCAGGACTACTATTAGGATCTAGATCATAGCAAGAGATATCAAAAGATACACAAGATAAAGCATGCTATGAGTAGATGTAGAGATATATCCAAACGAAGAGATATGCAATTTTAGAAGCATGAAAGGATATAACTCACATACAAATATGCATCATTACCAACAAATGATTACCACTAAGTACCTCAAGGTTGTATCAACACAAGATATACACCTATATAGATGTAGCAAGTTAGAGTACAACGGAAGCAATTTTTAGACACAACCAAGAGATCATCATCAAAACCTGTAAAACAACTCAAAGCAAGTAATTGCAACATATAGATATACCAATTTAGAGCAATTAGAGAGATAGAGTTGTAAGTAAGATAGGCAATTTAGAACATGGAAATATGCATATATAAAGGTACCAAATGAGAGTGCCAAATAATAAGGCTATTGGTTGAGAAAATCTAGTTGAGAGGGAAATTCTCATTCAATAAGCCAACTGTGTATTTTGTGCACAGTGTTATCGGTCGGGTTTTGTGCATTGACAACTCGACCGATGATAGCTGTTGGCAACACCCATTGGTGCCTATTGGTCAAGTTTCTATCAAGACAAACTCGATCGATAGAGCAGCTGTCTGAAAGCACATATATTTCATAAAAACATATTTAAAGGCATGTTAAATATACAAACCATATCCAAACATGGGTAAGCAAGTTAGTAATGCACTATAAAAGCATTAGAAACAGTTTTTGAGCAAGAGTGTGAAGAGAAACACAAAATACCACTTTTGACTCAAAAACCACATGCATAGTGCACACTAACTTGACAAAAACAAGTTAGAAATGGTTATAAGCAAGAGAACATTACCTTTGTTCTTACCATTCCTTTTTCCACTTGTTGTCACCCTCTACACATCTCACCTTTCTTGTTTCATGTGGATTGAGAAGTCAATTTGCAATTTAATACCTCAAGTCAATCCATTTGCAAGTACCTACAAGAATAAAGATAAAATGGTCCCCAATCATATTTTTGGGTCTGGAGGAGTTAGCTTAGCAACCCAAGTCCTATTTCTCTTAGGTGCTTTCCTAAAAGAACAACAAGTAGAATAATGACCAATTTCATTGCAATAGTTGCATGTGCCCATAGTCTTGGAACTAGAGGATTCTCCATGGAAGATTGGAGGTCATTTATCTTTGTTATTCCTTCGACTACTATCATATCCTAAACCATGTCTACCAATTTGTTTAGTAGAATGGTGTAGGATGTCATTAAGACTCTTTTTACCAACTAAGAATCTTTGCAAAGAGTATCTCAAACTATCATTATCATGCTTAAGAGAAGCAATAGTAGAAGACAAATGATTGATATTATATCTAGCATGCAAAAGATCATTTTCTAAGCAAAGAGCTTTAGTTAAATAAGAATCTCTATCAATATGAAGAGCAGCAACATCATTCTTTCTACTAGTAGAGCTGGAACTAGATTCATGCACATTGATTTTAGCAAGCAAGGAGGCATTTTTTTTTCTAATTCTTGCAAAACAAAATCGTTGTCCTTATTTTCATATTTAAGAACATCAATATCATGCATTAGAGAATCAAGAATTAAAGTATGATCTTCATTAGAACTAGGCATGAGAGGTTGAGCTTCTAGAAATCTAATATTATCAAGCAAACTAGCATTTTCAAGTTTAAGACAATCTACTTGACTAAGACAATCATTTTTATCATCAAGTAAGCAAGAATTAGCATCTTCAAGATCATCTAGTTCTAAATGTAAATTATCAACAATTCTAGCAAGCTTTTTCCTTTTCCTTTTAGAAGACTTAAGAGAGGCACAAGTATCATGAATAATAGCAATCAAAGATTCTTTATCTAAAGAGTTTATATTTACCTCACTTGAGTCCTTACTTGTTGATGCTATAATAGAAAAATGGCATTCTCCTTCATCACTAGAGCTTGAGCTTGATCCTTCCCTTGAATCTTCTCTTGAGATTGAGTTGGAGGAGTCACTTGAGCTTGAGTGCCACTTATCTTCTTTTTTCTTGTGATGATGGGTCTTCTTGCCTTTATAGAATTTACCCTTAGAGTACATGGTATCTTTTTTAACTTGAGAGGATGGAGAGACTTGTTCCATGATAGCTTCAATTTGAGCCTTCATTTCAGCCTTCTTCACTTTAGCACTTTATTCTCTTGTCTTTCTACTTCCTCCCTCTTGTCAAGTGTGGCTTCATGTGCTTGTAGATTTCCAATGAGCTCTTCAATAGGGACATCCTTAAGAGACCTTACTTTTCAATGGAAGTCACCTTGGGTTCCCACCTCTTGGAGAGAGTTCTAAGGATCTTTGAGTTGATCTCTCCACTAGACATAGGATGTCCTAGAACAGCAAAACCATTCACAATGGTGTTGAGCCTTGAGTACATGTTGGCTATCCTCTCCTCTTTTCCCATCTTGAAGTTCTCAAGCAGCCCTTTGAGCATGTAGACTTGCTTTCCTTAACTTGATCTGTCCGTTCATAAGTGACGCAAAGCTTTCTCCATACCTCATAGGTTGTTTCACATGAAGAAATCTGGTTGAACTCGGTGGGGGTCATGGAGGCATAGAGGATGTGCATGGCTCTAGAATTCAAGGTTGCTTTCTTTAAGGTTGCTTTCTTTAAGGTAGCTTCATCCCATTCTTCAATCTTTGTCTTTGGTAGCATGTATGGGTTGTTCTCCATTTGCCAAATCTCAAGACTTGATCCTTGGATGTAGAATTGAAGCCTTCTTCTCCAATATAGGAAATTGCTCCCATCAAAGATTGGTAGGCTAATCAAGTATCTCCCTCCTTGGTAGTCACCCATCTTCTCCTACTTGTTGAAGTATGCTTGGAGAAGCCCCACTCTGATACCAATTGTTGGATCCTAGATGGGTGATTAGATGCTCTAGAGGGGGGTGAATAGAGATGAATGCACTTAAACAAAATTCATTAGACCTTCAAGATATATGATAAGATAAGGTTGCTAAATAGGTAATTTGAGTGCAACTGAAACATGCATAGCAAGGATGAGAGAGATTGAGCAAACACAAGTAGACAAGATATTTAGAGTGGTTCCGCACTTCAAACTAGAAGTATGTCAGTCCACTTACCTAGAGAGGTCAACCTCTAGGATTTCCTAACCATTGCATTCTTATATTCATTCATAAGACTTACAATACATGACCAAACAAAGAACTTACCTATCCAATACAAAGAGTATTCAACCTTACCAAGGACTTACCCACTTTGCAAGAGTTTTCCGCCTTCTTCCAATGACTTACCTACTCTTACACAAGTCTTCAGCCTTCAAAGAATTACCCACTCTTCTTGGATCTTCTGCCTTTGACTTCACCTTCACTCAGAGAAGCTTCCACCAAGGACTTACCCACTTGAGAAAGGAGTCTTCTGCCTTCACCAAGGGCTTACCCACTCTTGCTCCAAGTCTTCAGCCTTGATCTTCACCAAGGGATGCCTTCCCTTGTTCTTCTTCACCTCTCTTAGCCAAGAGAGAGAACCTTCATCTTCATGGTTGAAATGAGAGAAAGGGAGGTGGTGGAAGTGAGAGCCTCACAAGATATACATGTAGGACTAGCTCTCTTATAGATTTCCTACTCACTCTAATGGATGTAGCAAGTGGTTAAGCTTAGAGAGAGAGAGGAGGCTATAGGAAGCACTCGACTATAGAATAGGAACCTCACATCGAGTTTTACAATGAAAGTTCAATCTTGGAATGAAGCCCAAGGGGTCCTATTTATAGTTGGAGATGCCTCTTAGCCTTTGGGAACACTGGAGAACGAAAACTAGCCGTTGTGTGGCTTACGACGGATATATTTTCACTTGTTGCAATTCCACAACGGCTAGAAGCACTTTTCTACACTTTTCTATACAGTGCAATCGGTCGAGTTTCGATAAGGGTAACTCGACCGATAGAGTAAAAGACAAAGCTGATATTCAGACCATCTGTCGAGCTTGCCCTGGGGAAACTCGACCGACCAATGAAAATAGAATTGGTCAGTTACTCCATCGGTCGAGTTTTGTGTAGTGTAAACTCGACCGATCAAAAGTCATTTTCAAGATCCAATCAGGATCGGTCGAGTTTGCAACTCACAGAACTCGGACGATGAACAGCCTGATGTGAATTTTGGAAAATGGTTTTTGAGTGCTTAAACATTCGATCGAAGTGCTCCTCATTTTTTCTAAGCTTAATTACAAGTCATACAATCATTACAAGTGATTTACAACATGATTTTAATGGATTTACATCATATTACAAAAACATTCACTTGTATTGACTTGGACTTGTCTTTTCTCCAATTTGATATGCGCAAGTTAGGGCATTTGGAGTGTTTCTATACCTAATCTGAAATCACTCAAGTAGAGACATTAGACACCAATATGTGGAATGGTTAGTCATCATTAAAACACAGGTTTAGTCAATTTAGATGTGAGTCAACATTGACCTAATTGACCTTGAGTCAACATTCTCCCCCTTTTTGAAGATGACAAACCATTCCATAAATGTATTGAAAGATTTTAAGTAAAATCATACCTTCGGAGAAACCTAGGGGTTTCAATAGGATTGAGCTCATATGCTCCCCCTCAATTGATGTTATTTCTCCTTCTCCCCTTTTCATGGACATACTTCTCCTCTTCATGTAAGACATGCCTTCTTCCTCTTTTAAAAGAAGACATACCTTTCTCCCCCTTTGTCATTTCAAAAAGTGGGGTTATGAAGAAATAAGAAACATCACTTGTTAAAGAGAAAGGAGATAACACAAATATATATAAGGAGAGTAGAAGAGCACAGATAGGGGATTGTCCAAGCATAGAAACAAAAGCAAGTTAAAGCATATACTTAAACAACCCAAAATGCAAGTTGAAGTGTTGCAGAAAAATAATAAAGTTTGACCCTCAAGATGACAGAATTTGCTCAAAAAGTACCAGGGCTCATGGCAAAGCGATGAGGCTTGCTCATAAGGTCGTTTCTGCATGAAAAACACTAGTCTTGCACCAAAAACTAAAATTGGAGAAGATCTGCATAAAATCCAAACTTACTCCAATTTCTACATATAATATAGATATATATACCATGCATCACAATGTTATGCAAGCAACTCAAGATAGTAGATATGCAATTCAAAGAAAAATCTTGAGCATGTATGAGACAAGATACAAGCATAGCATATAGTAGAATACCACTAGATGAGCAGAGATGCCAATTATAAACAAGGATAGAACTACATGTATGTGAACTACTAGTAGATGATATCACAAGTCAGGACTACTATTAGGATCTAGATCATAGCAAGAGATATCAAAAGATACACAAGATAAAGCATGCTATGAGTAGATGTAGAGATATATCCAAACGAAGAGATATGCAATTTTAGAAGCATGAAAGGATATAACTCACATACAAATATGCATCATTACCAACAAATGATTACCACTAAGTACCTCAAGGTTGTATCAACACAAGATATACACCTATATAGATGTAGCAAGTTAGAGTACAACGGAAGCAATTTTTAGACACAACCAAGAGATCCAAAGAGATCGTCATCAAAACCTGCAAAACAACTCAAAGCAAGTAATTGCAACATATAGATATACCAATTTAGAGCAATTAGAGAGATAAAGTTGTAAGTAAGATAGGCAATTTAGAACATGGCAATATGCATATATAAAGGTACCAAATGAGAGTGCCAAAGAATAAGGCTATTAGTTGAGAAAATCTAGTTGAGAGGGAAATTCTCATTTAATAAGCCAACTGTGTATTCTGTGCACAGTGTTATCAGTCGAGTTTTGTGCATTGACAACTCGACCCATTACAGCTGCTGGCAACACCCATTGGTGCCTATCAGTCAAGTTTCTATCAGGACAAACTCGACCGACAGAGCAGTTGTTAGCAAACACATATATTTCATAAAAACATATTTAAAGGTATGCTAAATATACAAACCATATCCAAACATGGGTAAGCAAGTTAGTAATGCACTATCGAAGCATTAGAAACGGTTTTGAGCAAGAGTGTGAAGAGAAACACAAAATACCAATTTTGACTCAAAAACCACATGCATAGTGCACACTAACTTGACAAAAACCAAGTTAGAAATGGTTATAAGCAAGATAACATTACCTTTGTTCTTACCATTCCTTTTTCCACTTGTTGTCACCCTCTACAAATCTCACCTTTCTTCTTTCATGTGGATTCAGAAGTCAATTTACAATTCAATAGCTCAAGTCAATCCATTTGCAAGTACCTACAAGAAGAAAGATGAAATGGTCCCCAATCATATTTTTTGGTCTGGAGGAGTTAGCTTAACAACCCAAGTCCTATTTCTCTTAGGTGCTTTCCTAAAAGGACAACAAGTAGAATAATGACCAATTTCATTGCAATAGTTGCATGTGCCCATAGTCTTGGAACTAGAGGATTCTCCATGGAAGATTGGAGGTCCTTTATCTTTGTTGTTCATTTGACTACTATCATATCCTAAACCATGTCTACCAATTTGTTTAGTATAATGGTGTAGGATGTCATTAATACTCTTTTTACCAACTAAGAATCTTTGCAAAGAGGATCTCAAACTGTCATTATCATGCTTAAGAGAAACAATAGTAGAAGACAAATGATTGATATTATCTCTAGCATACAAAAGATCATTTTCTAAGCTAAAAGCTTTAGTTAAATAAGAATCTCTATCAATATGAAGAGCAGCAACATCATTCTCTCTACTAGTAGAGCTGGAATAAGATTCATGCACATTGATTTTAGCAAAGAAGGAGGTATTTTATGTTTCTAATTCTTGCAAAACAAAATCTTTGTCCTTGTTTTCAGATTTAAGAACATCAATATCATGCATGAGAGAATCAAGAATTAAAGTATGCACTTCATTAGAACTAAGCATGAGAGGTTGAGCTTCGAAAATTTAATCTTATCAAGCAAACTAGCATTTTCAAGTTTAAGACAATCTATTTGACTAAGACAATCATTTTTATCATCAAGTAAGCAAAAATTAGCATGTTCAAGATCATCTAGTTCTACATGCAAATTATCAACAATTCTTGTAAGCTTTTTCTTTTTCCTTTTAGAAGACTTAAGAAAGGCACAAGTATCATGAATAATAGCAATCAAAGATTCTTTATCTAAAGAGTTGAGATTTACCTCACTTGAGTCCTTACTTGTTGATGCTATAAGAGCAAAATGGCATTCTCCTTCATCACTAGAGCTTGAGTTTGATCCTTCCCTTGAATCTTCACTTGAGCTTGAGTTGGAGGAGTCACTTGAGCTTGAGTGCCACTTATCTTCTCTTTTCTTTTGATGATGGGTCTTCTTGCCTATGTAGAATCTACCCTTGGAGTACATTGCATCTTTTTTAACTTGAGAGGATGGAGAGACTTGTACCATTATAGCTTCAATTTGAGCCTTTATTTCAGCCTTTTCCATTCTCTTTAGCTCTTTCTTCTCTTATCTTTCTACTTCCTCCCTCTTGTCAAGTGTGGCTTCATGTGCTTGTAAATTTCTAATGATTTCTTCAATAGGGACATCCTTAAGAGACCTTGCTTCTTCAATGGAAGTCACCTTGGGTTCCCACCTCTTGGGGAGAGTTCTAAGGATCTTTGAGTTGATCTCTCCACTAGACATAGGATGTCTTAGAACAGCAAGACCATTCACAATGGTGTTGAGCCTTGAGTACATATTGGCTATCCTCTCTTCCATTCCCATCTTGAAGTTATCAAGAAGCCCTTTGAGCATGTAGAATTTGCTTTTCTTCACTTGATTTGTCCCTTCATAAGTGATGCAAAGCTTTCTCCATACCTCATAGGTTGTTTCGCATTAAGAAATCCGGTTGAACTCGGTGGGGGTCATGGAGGCATAGAGGATGTGCATGGTTCTAGCATTCAAGGTTGCTTTCTTCAAGGTAGCTTCATCCCATTTTCCAATCTTTGTCTTTGGTAGCATGTATGGGCTGTTCACCATTTACCATATCTCAAGACTTGATCCTTGGATGTAGAATTAAAGCCTTCTTCTCCAATAGAGGAAATTGCTCCCATCAAAGATTGGTAGGCTGATCAAGTATCTCCCTCCTTGGTAGTCACCGATCTTCTCCTACTTGTTGAAGTATGGTTGGAAAAGCCCCACTCTGATACCAATTTTTGGATCCTAGATGGGTGATTAGATGCTCTAGAGGGGGTTGAATAGAGCTGAATGTACTTAAACAAAATTCATTAGACCTTCAAGATATAAGATAAGATAAGGTTGCTAAATAGGTAATTTGAGTGCAACTATAACATGCATAGAAAGGATGAGAGAGATTGAGCAAACACAAGTAAACAAGCTATTTAGAGTGGTTCCATACTTCAAATGAGAAGTGTGTCAGTCCACTTACCTAGAGAGGTCAATCTCTAAGATTTCCTAACCATTGCATTCTTATATTCATTCATAAGACTTACAATACATGACCAAACAAAGGACTTACCTATCCAATACAAAGAGTCTTCAACCATACCAAGGACTTACCCACTTTACAAGAGTCTTCCGCCTTCTTCCAAGGACTTACCTACTCTTGCACAAGTCTTCAGCCTTAAAGGAATTACCCACTCTTCTTGGATCTTCCGCCTTTGACTTTACTTTCACTCAGAGAAGCTTCCACTAAGGAATTACCCACTTGAGAAAGGAGTCTTCTACCTTCACCAAAGTCTTACCCACTCTTGCTCCAAGTCTTCAGCCTTGATCTTCACCAAGGGACGCCTTCCCTTGTTCTTCTTCACCTCTCTTAGCCAAGAGAGAGAACCTTCATCTTCATGGTTGAAATGAGAGAAAGGGAGGTGGTGGAAGTGAGAGCCTCACAAGATATACATGTAGGACTAGCTCTCTTACATATTTCCTACTCACTCTAATGGATGTAGCAAGTGATTAATCTTAGAGAGAGAGATAGGAGGTTGTAGGAAGCACTCAACTATAGAATAGGAACCTCACATAGAGTTTTGCAATGAAAGCTCATACTTGGAATGAAGCCCAAGGGGTCCTATTTATAGTTGGGGATGCCTCTTAGCCTTTGGGAACACTTGAGAATGAAAACTAGCCATTTTGTGGCTTGCAACAGATATATTTTCACTTGTTGCAACTCCACAATGACTAGAAGCACTTTTTTGCACTTTTCCGTACAGTGCAATCGGTCGAGTTTTCGATAAGGGTAACTCGACCGATAGAGTAAACGACAAAGCCGATATTCAGACCATCAATCAAGTTTGTCCTGGGGAAACTCGACCGACCAATGAAAATTGAATTGGTCAGTTACTCCATCGGTCGAGTTCTGTGTAGTGTAAATTTGACCGATCAAAAGTCATTTTCAAGATCTAATCAGGATCGGTCGAGTTTGCAAATCACAGAACTCGGCTTATAAATAGCCTGATGTGAATTTTGGAAAATGGCTTTTGAGTGCTTAAACATTCGATCTAAGTGCTCCTGATTTTTTCTAAGCTTAATTACAAGTCATACAATCATTACAAGTGATTTACAACATGATTCTAATGGATTTACATCATATTACAAAAATGTGCAATTGTATTGACTTTGACTTGTCTTTTCTCCAATTTGATATGCGCAAGTTAGGGCATTTGGAGTGTGTCTATACCTAATCTAAAATCACTCAAGTAGAGACATTAGACACCAATATGTGGAATGGTTAGTCATCATCAAAACATGGGTTTAGTCAATTTAGACACTAGTCAACATTGACCTAATTGACCTTGAGTCAACATTCTCCCCCTTTTTGAAGATGACAAACCATTCCATAAATGTATTGAAAGCTTTTAAGTAAAATCATACCTTCGGAGAAACCTAGGGGTTTCAATAGGATTGAGCTCATATGCTCCCCCTCAATTTATTCTATTTCTCCTTCTCCCCTTTTCATGGACATACATCTCCTCTTCATGTAAGACATGCCTTCTTCCTCTTTTAAAAGAAGACATACCTTTCTCCCCCTTTGTCATTTCAAAAAGTGGGGTTATGAAGAAATAAGAAACATCACTTGTTAAAGAGAAAGGAGATAACACAAATATATATAAGGAGAGTAGAAGATCACAGATAGGGGCTTGTCCAAGTATAGAAAGAAAAGCAAGTTAAAGCATATACTTGAACAACCCAAAATGCAAGATGAAGTGCTGCAGAAAAACAATAAAATGCAATTTTGACCCTCAAGATGACAGAATTTACCCAAAAAGTACCAGGGCTCATGGTAAAGCGATGAGCCTTGCTCAGAAGGTCGTTTCTGCATGAAAAACACTAGTCATGCATCAAAAACTGAAACTGGAGCAAATCTGCATAAAATCCAAACATACTCCAATTTCTACATATAATGTAGATCTATGTACCCTGCATCACAATGTTATACAAGCAACTCAAGATAGTAGATATGCAATTCAAGGAACAATCTTGAGCATGTATGAGACAAGATACAAGCATAGCATATAGTAGAATACCACTAGATGAGCAAAGATGCCAATTATAAACAAGGATAGAACTACATGTATGTGAACAACTAGTACATGATATCACAAGTTAGGACTACTAGTAGGATCTAGATCATAGCAAGAGATATCAAAAGATACACAAGATAAAGCATGCTATGAGTAGATGTATAGATATATATATATCTAAACAAAGAGATATGCAATTTTAGAAGTATGAAAGGATATAACTCACATATAAATATGCATCATTACCAACAGATGATTACCACTAAGAACCTCAAGGTTGTATCAACACAATATATACACCTATATAGATGTAGCAAGTTAGAGTACAACAGAAGTAATTTTTAGACACATCCAAGAGATCCAAAGAGATCATCATCAAAACCTGCAAAACAACTCAAAGCAAGTAATTGCAACATATAGATATACCAATTTAGAGCAATTAGAGAGATAGAGTTGTAAGCAAGATAGGAAATTTAGAACATGGAAATATGCATATATAAAGGTACCAAATGAGAGTGCCAAAGAATAAGGCTATTGGTTGAGAAAATCTAGTTGAGAGGGAAATTCTCATTCAATAAGCCAACTGTGTATTCTGTGCACAGTGTTATCGATCGAGTTCTGTGCATTGACAACTCGACTGATGACAGCTGCTGGCAACACCCATTTGTGCCTATCGGTCGAGTTTCTATCAGGACAAACTCGACCGACAGAATAGTTGTCAGAAAGCACATATATTTCATAAAAACATATTTAAAGGTATGCTAAATATATAAACCATATCCAAACATGGGTAAGCAAGTTAGTAATGCACTATAGAAGTATTAGAAATAGTTTTTGAGCAAGAGTGTGAAGAGAAACACAAAATACCTCTTTTGACTAAAAAATCACATGCATAGCGCACACTAACTTGACAAAAACAAGTTAGAAATGGTTATAAGCAAGAGAACATTACCTTTATTCTTACCATTCCTTTTTCCACTTGTTGTCACCCTCTACACATCTCACCTTTCTTCTTTCATGTGGATTCAGAAATCAATTTACAATTCAATAGCTCAAGTCAATCCATTTACAAGTACCTACAAGAAGAAAGATGAAATGGTCCCCAATCATATTTTTAGGTCTGGAGGAGTTAGCTTAGAAACCCAAGTCCTATTGCTCTTAGGTGCTTTCCTAAAAGGACAACAAGTAGAATAATGACCAATTTCATTACAATAGTTGCATGTGCCCATAGTCTTGGAACTAGAGGATTCTCCATGGAAGATTGGAGGTCCTTTATCTTTGGTGTTCCTTTGACTACTATCATATCCTAAACCATGTCTACCAATTTTTTTAGTAGAATGGTGTAGGATGTCATCAATACTCTTTTTACCAACTAAGAATCTTTGCAAATAGGATCTCAAACTATCATTATCATGCTTAAGAGAAGAAATAGTAGAAGACAAATGATTGATATTATCTCTAGCAGGTAAAGGATCATTTTCTAAGCAAAGAGTTTTAGTTAAATAAGAATCTCTATCAATATGAAGAGAAGCAACATCATTCTCTCTACTAGTAGAGCTGGAACAAGATTCATGCACATTGATTTTAGCAAGGAAGGAGACATTTTCTGTTTCTAATTTTTGCAAAACAAAATATTTGTCCTTATTTTCATATTTAAGAACATCAATATCATGCATGAGAGAATCAAGAATTAAAGTATGCTCTTCATTAAAACTAGGCATGAGAGGTTGAGCTTCTAGAAATCTAATCTTATCAAGCAAACTAGCATTTTCAAGTTTGAGACAATCTACTTGACTAAGACAATCATTTTTATCATCAAGCAAGTAAGAATTAGCATGTTCAAGATCATCTAGTTCTACATGCAAATTATCAACAATTCTAGCAAGCTTTTTCCTTTTCCTTTTAGAAGACTGAAGAGAGGCACAAGTATAATGAATAATAGAAATCAAATATTCTTTATATAAAGAGTTTAGATTTACCTCACTTGAGTCCTTACTTGTTGATGCTATAAGAGTAAAATGGCATTCTCCTTCATCACTAGAGCTTGAGCTTGATCCTGCCCTTGAATCCTCACTTGAGCTTGAGTTGGAGGAGTCACTTGAGCTTGAGTGCCACTTATCTTCTCTTTTCTTGTGATGATGGGTCTTCTTGCCTTTGTAGAATCTACCTTTGAAGTACATGCAATCTTCTTTAACTTGAGAGGATGGAGAGACTTGTTCCATAATAGCTTCAATTTGAGCCTTCATTTCAGCTTTCTTCATTCTCTTTAGCTCTTTCTTCTCTTGTCTTTCTACTTCCTCCCTCTTGTCAAGTATGGCTTCATGTGCTTGTAGATTTCCAATGATCTCTTCAATATGGACATCCTTAAGAGACCTTACTTCTTCAATGGAAGTCAACTTGGGTTCCCGCCTCTTGGGGAGAGTTCTAAGGATCTTTGAGTTGATCTCTCCACTAGACATAGGATGTCCTAGAATAGCAAGACCATTCACAATGGTGTTGAGCCTTGAGTACATGTTGGCTATCCTCTCCTCCTTTCCCATCTTGAAGTTCTCAAGTAGCCCTTTGAGCATGTAGAATTTACTTTCCTTCACTTGGTTTATCCCTTCATAAGTGATGCAAAGATTTCTCCATACCTCATAGGCTGTTTCACATGAAGAAATCTGGTTGAACTCGGTGGGGGTCATTGAGGCATAGAGGATGTGTATGGCTCTAGCATTCAAGGTTGCTTTCTTCAAGTTAGCTTCATCCCATTCTTCCATCTTTGTCTTTGGTAGCATGTATGGGCTGTTCAACATTTGGTACATCTCAAGACTTGATCCTTAGATGTATTATTGAAGCCTTTTTCTCCAATAGAGGAAATTGCTCACGTCAAATATTGGTAGGCTGATCAAGTATCTCCCTCCTTGGTAGTCACCCATCTTCTCCTACTTGTTGAAGTATGCTTGGAGAAGCCCCGCTCTGATACGAATTGTTGGATCCTAGATTGGTAATTAGATACTCTAGAGGGGGGTGAATATAGAGCTGAATGCACTTAAACAAAATTCATTAGACC
Source organism: Alisma plantago-aquatica (assembly GCA_963693085.1). Lineage (NCBI taxonomy): Eukaryota > Viridiplantae > Streptophyta > Magnoliopsida > Alismatales > Alismataceae > Alisma > Alisma plantago-aquatica. The sequence goes on from OY856411.1 coordinate 864,792,389, forward strand.
TTCAAGATATATGATAAGATAAGGTTGCTAAATAGGTAATTTGAGTGCAACTAAAACATGCATAGCAACGATGAGAGAGATTGAGCAAACACAAGTAGACAAGCTATTTAGAGTGGTTCCACACTTCAAACTAGAAGTATGTCAGTCCACTTACCTAGAGAGGCCAACCTCTAGGATTTCTTAACCATTACATTCTTATATTCATTCATAAGACTTACAATACATGACCAAACAAAGGACTTACCTATCCAATACAAGGAGTCTTCAACCTTACCAATGACTTACCCACTTTGTAAGAGTCTTCCACCTTCTTCCAAGGACATACCTACTTTTGCACAAGTCTTCAGACTTCAAGAAATTACCCACTCTTCTTGGATCTTCCGCCTCTGACTTCACCTTCACTCAGAGAATCTTCCACCAAAGACTTACCCACTTGAGCAAGGAGGCTTCTGCCTTCACCAAGGGCTTACCCACTCTTGCTCCAAGTCTTCAGCCTTGATATTCACAAAGGGATGCCTTCCCTTGTTCTTCTTCACCTCTCTTAGCCAAGAGAGAGAACCTTCATCTTCATGGTTGAAATGAGAGAAAGGAGGCGGTGGAAGTGAGAGCTTCACAAGATATACATGTAGGACTAGCTCTCTTACAGATTTCCTACTCACTCTAATGGATGTACAAAGTGATTAAGCTTAGAGAGAGAGGAGGTTGTAGGAAGCACTCAACTATAGAATAGGAACCTCACATATAGTTTTGCAATGAAAGCTCAACCTTGGAATGAATCCCAAGGGTTCCTATTTATAGTTGGGGATGCGTCTTAGCATTTTGGAACACTTGATAACAAAAACTATCCGTTTTGTGGCTTGTAACGGATATATTTTCACTTTTTGCAACTCCACAATGTCTAGAAGCACTTTTCTGTACAGTGCAATCGGTCAAGTTTCGATAAGGGTAACTCGACCGATAGAGTAAAAGACAAAGTTGATATTCAAACCATCGGTCAAGTTTGTCCTGGGGAAACTCGACCGACCAATGAAAATCGAATTGGTCAGTTACTCTATCAGCTGAGTTCTGTGTAGTGTAAAATCGACCGATCAAAAGTCATTTTCAAGATCCAATCAGGATCGATCGAGTTTACAACTCACAGAACTCGACCGATGAACATCCTGATGTGAATTTTAGAAAATGGCTTTTGAGTGCTTAAACATTCGATCTAAATGCTCCTGATTTTTTCTAAACTTAATTACAAGTCATACAATCATTACAAGTGATTCACAATATGATTCTAATATATTTACATCATATTACAAAAACGTGCACTTGTATTGACTTTGACTTGTCTTTTCTCCAATTTGATATGCGTAAGTTAGGGCATTTAGAGTGTGTCTCTACCTAATCTGAAATCACTCAAGTAGAGACATTATACACCGATACGTGGAATTGTTAGTCATCATCAAAACATGGGTTTAGTCAATTTAGACGTGAGTCAACATTGACCTAATTGACCTTGAGTCAACATTCTCCCCCTTTTTGAATATGACAAACAATTCTATAAATGTATTGAAAGCTTTTAAGTAAAATTATACCTTCAGAGAAACCTAGGGATTTCAATAGGATTGATCTCATATGTTCCCCCTCAATTGATGTTATTTCTCCTTCTCCCCTTTTCATGGACATAATTCTCCTCTTCATGTAAGACATGCCTTCTTCCTCTTTTAAAAGAAGACATACTTTTCTCTCCCTTTGTCATTTCAAAAAGTGGGGTTATGAAGAAATAAGAAACATCACTTGTTAAAGAGAAAGGAGATAACACAAATATATATAAGGGGAGTAGAAGAGCACAGATAGGGGCTTGTCCAAGCATAGAAAGAAAAGTAAGTTAAAGCATATACTTGAACAACCCAAAATACAAGATGAAGTGCTCCAGAAAAACAATACAACGCAATTTTGACCCTCAAGATGATAGAATTTTCCCAAAATGTACTAGGGCTCATGGCAAAGCGATGAGCCTTGCTCAGAAGGTCGGTTCTGCATGAAAAACACTAGTCTTGTACCAAAAACTGAAACTGAAGCAAATCTGCATAAAATCCAAACATACTCCAATTTCTACATATAATGTAGATCTATGTACCCTACATCACAATGTTATGCAAGCAACTCAAGATATTAGATATGCAATTCAAAGAACAATCTTGAGCATGTATGAGATAAGATACAAGCATAGCATATAGTAGAATACCACTAGATGAGCAAAGATGCCAATTATAAATAAGGATAGAACTAAATGTATGTGAACTACTAGTATATGATATCTGTAACATCCCAAAATTTCAAGGCTAACTTAAGTCTACCAATGTAGTTTTTCCCAAATAGAATTAGTTGAGGGAGTTTATGCAAAAAGATCACGAAGTGATATTTATTATAAGAAATTGAAGCAAGAAATACAAAATATGATTCAAAATGAATAGTTCTCTTTCTGCATGCACCTAGTACTATGGTTAACTCAAATTATAAATGTTAGTCCTTCCTTTCTTTCTTTTTTTCTCTCTCCTATATTGTACTCTCTCTCCCATCAAGTGACTTATACTCAATTAAATATCAATTGCATAGATTGAGTGTGGTTATACTTCCATTTAGCCATATCAACATTAACCCTCTTACCAAATATGACATTTCATTGTTTTTTTTACTATGATGATTCCTTATTATATATCTGTGGTACATATGAGACTGAACCTTATTAATATAACCATCTTGTCTCTTGTTGTATTTCATGTAGGAGAGGGCTCGATTTCCTTTCTAATGGTATAAAACTCACATCGATTGGACCTTCGGAGTCCAAGTTATTATACCTTGAAATTTGGCAATGTTATGCCTTGTTTCAGCTCAATTTCATGCCTTTTTCACTTTTGGGCCAGCCTACGTAGGCCCAAATCAACCCTGTGGCCGGTGCGCTTATTTTCCCCTCCCCCTTCCTCTTCAGGAAACTAACGAGCGACTGGGAAAAACTCTCTGCCGCCACCCAGGTTTGGTAACGGACTGCCAAGTATCTCAGAACCCTAACATTCTTGCTCCTTTATAAACCTTCCTTCTCTAGCCTTTTCCCCTCTTCTCTTCTTTCCCCTTCTTGGACGTCCTCTATCCTTTCTCGTTCACGCCTAGGAACCCTGTGTTCCTTGATGTATCCCTCAAACTGACAGAAGACAGGAGCACCGGCAGCGCCGTAGAGTCCCCTCTGGCAGCTGGCTGCCACCACCACCGCCGACACCCCAACGGCCATCCGAGGTCTAGCCCCTCATCTCCTATTCGTCTCTAGTAGGTTCTGACTTCTTCACCTCCGCACAACCAAGGAGGACGCCCGCCCATCTTTCTCCACAGCCAGCCGCACCAGAGGGCCCAGCCACCGCCGCCGATGCCCCTGGCGGCCACCTCGCACGGCTTAACCCCTGCCTTCTCCTCCTCATCAGCCGGTGTGGGAGCCTCCTCATTGTACTCTGTAAAACAGAGGAAACAGGGGGAGCCGCTCGGAGCTAATGGGTGAGGAAGGAGGCGGATCCTTGGGTGGATCCGCGACCAGCAGACCAACAGAAGGAAAGGGACGTTGCTGCCTAGGACCTTTAGATCTCAAATTAACGGCTGAGGATGATCCAAACTAAGGTACTTTTAAAAATTCATATCTTGAGATTGGGAAGTCGGATTTTATCAAACAAGGTACCTGTAGAAAGCTCATGATGAGTAATATCACATAAAAATACTTCCAGATTTTGAATTTGATATCTGTTATTTATTAAAAATAGTATATTCAAAACTATATGATTTTGATGTTTGGTCAATTAAAAATAGCAAACAAATTTAGAAATTCATGCAAAATTTACTGAATGTGTATTATGATATTCTTAACATGATTTGAAAGCCTGATTTCTATTATATGAAGTTTTATTGATGTTTTTGATATAAACCCTAGTAAGGGTATTTTGGGTATTTCACCCATGATATGATTTTTCGATGACCTGATATTTTAATACATGATGATTCCTACATCATATGATTTCTTTTCTATAAATTTGATGGATTTTCTTATGTTATTATGTTAGTATGTTCTTTTGGACCTAAGTGGCCATTATCTAGAATAATAGATGATTATCTTGAGACAATAAGTGATATATATGCCTAATTAAGTCTGATATTATTTATCTAAATGGTTTTTAATTTTATTTCATGATAGAGTCAAGTAGGATTTGTATATATGACTATGTTTGAGATTTTCTTTGATCTATATGTTAATATGAGTGCATAAGATGACTTATGTCTTATTTGAGTATAAAGATAATATTGATTATATAGTATGAGTTTTATTTTATTTCAACACAAATATTTTATGGTGATTTTAGATTAAAGTTATGTTTAGTCTAAATAAGAACCCTAAGTTGGTATATATGTCATTAGGAGGATGGGGTTTTGAGATTTAGAAATAGAAAGAGGGAACATGTACTTGGACTTATAGAACTTTGATTATATTCAGGTGATTAAGATTTGGAACAAGAAATCAAGACTAAGTTAATGACATCATCAGCACAAGAGGTAAGTGGTCCATGCACATGAGTACTCATAGTTTATGTTCAATATGTTTACATGTCTCCTGATAAGAGTTTCATGACCTATGTGATTTAATATTCTAAGACTTCAATGTTAAGATTTACAAACATTTCTATATTCATGCAAGTGTAGACACCCAAAGTCTAAAATAGTGATATGTTGCTCAAAGTAGTTATGACCCATGGACCATGTCCATGAGAAAGTTAAAGAATCATGTTCCTATAAGATTTCTTAGAAATGTTCAAAATTATGAATAAGATTGTAAGATAAGATATGCAAATAATGTAGCCATACTTAGTTGGTGATTTGGGATGGTTTTGTATTGAGAATTTAATTACGCATAGGTTGTCAGAATTTCTCATATTTATAGGCATAACTGTGTATTACGATTTCAAGTAGAAACACGCCATTAAGATTTCATACATATGTATAGATATAACAACTAGATTCCTTAGAATAAATAATATCTCGAATTTAATTACAATGTAAGAATATGAATTTCAGAATACTAAGACATGGTCTACTTTTAGAAATAAAGGTGCTTTTGGGATCACAATGTATTGTAGAAATGAGTCCATGATGGCATTATAAGATAATGACACATTAAGTTATGATTAGGTTGCAATACACTATTTTATAAGATTTCTATTTTGATATTTAGGTTTAATATGTAAGTTCATATGCAAAGTTTCAGGGTAACATCATATTTTATAAGAAGGATTGAACCATCTTGTCAGAATTGATATTTTAGATATGTTGCACTTAAGATACTTTCATAAGCTTGACTTAAGATACTTTATATACTTAGTATTTCTATATTCATGTCAGATCCTTTCTCATAAGACATTAGACTCATTTATGATATAATTGGTATAATGAATTAATTTGACCAAATAAGAATTTCAAAACAAAGTTTACCCCGATAATGAGATACATGTTCAAATCCAGCAATGAAGTCAGTTTAGAACTTAAAGATAAAAAGATTTAGATTCAGACTTAGACTACTCACTGTGTGAGTAGCCAGATTGTGAATAAAGGTACATGATATGGGTTATAGACCCAATCTCAATTATGTAGTAATTAATATACATGTTTACTTTCAGATATATATATTCAGATTCAGATCCAGATATAGATTCAGATTCAGATATAGATTCAAAGTCAGATTCAGATTCAAAATTTAGTACATGTTCAGTACTCAATTTCAGATAAGTCCAGATTCAGAGTTTAGTAAAGATAGACTTAAGTTAATTAATTTGAAACCTTCACATAATACATTATATGATAAGTCCTCATTCAGAGAGTCCCGGGACGATCAGAGGCATTTGTTGCCAATTCAGAGGAGTGTTTACTCCATTTCAGAGGGCACGTTGTGCCAACAGAGGGTGTGTTGCACCATAGAGGACACTTCGGTGTCAACAGAGGGTACGTTGTACCAATAGAGGGTGCATTGCACCATAGAGGACACTTCGGTGTCAACAGAGGAGGACTTATTGTATAATGGTGGCCACAAACAGATAAAAATCATAAGTAAAAGATACTTTAGATTAGAGTATGTTTGTAATCTCATCCATGAGTGTGATGAGAGGAATTCAAATGAGATAAGTATGACCTAGACACTTTGGTGTAGGTCATGAGGCCCATGGTATAGGTCTCTAGAAAATATAGAGTAGAAAGATAAGAGTTAAAGAAGTCAAGAGATATTATGTTTTCATATTTTAATCAGCATTTGTTATCAATTTTATAATGTCCAAGAACATATTGTTAGGTCTTCAGTAATGTACATTTTTGAATACTCATGCCACTTACTCTAACGACTGTTTTTGCCCAATGCATGGCTGGGGATGCGATGTCCGCAGGTTTGGAGCGATTGAAGAACAAAGGGACCTGTAAAGGCCTAAGAGACTTTCAAGCTTGCCTAGTGGGGTGCCATCTACCTAGATGATCCTAAGTATCTACATTTTATTATGAACGTATGCATAAACATGATGTAGTTTTATATTGACAAAAAGATATGTATGAATCAGTTTTATAGTTTTGCAAAGTGTTTCATTTACTTTTATTGCAATGGTTATCATGTTCGTGACACTCCCAGAAAAGAAAAAAAAAATTTGCTTCCGTTCATGTGATATAAAAAATCTGGGTGTTACAATATCACAAGTTAGGACTACAAGTAGGATCTAGATCATAGCAAGAGATATCAAAAGATACACAAGATAATGCATGCTATGAGTAGATGTAGAGATATATCCCAACAAAGAGATATGCAATTTTAGAAGCATGAAAGGATATAACTCACATATAAATATGCATCATTACCAACATATGATTACCACTAAGAACCTCAAGGTTGTATCAACACAAGATATACACCTATATAGATGTAGCAAGTTAGAGTACAACGGAAGCAATTTTTAGACACAACCAAGAGATCCAAAGAGATCATCATCAAAACCTACAAAACAACTCAAAGCAGGTAATTGCAACATATAGATATACCAATTTAGAGCAATTAGAGAGATAGAGTTGTAAGTAAGATAAGAAATTTAGAACATGGCAATATGCATATATAAAGGTACCAAATGAGAGTTCCAAAGAATAAGGCTATTGGTTGAGAAAATCTAGTTGAGAGGAAAATTCTCATTCAATAAGCCAATTGTGTATTCTGTGCGTAGTGTTATCGGTCGAGCTCTGTGCATTGACAACTCAACTGATGACAGTTGCTGGAAGCACCCATTGGTGCCTATCGGTCGAGTTTCTATCAGGAAAAACTCGGCTGACATAGTAGCTGTCAGAAAGCACATATATTTCATAAAATCATATTTAAAGGCATGTTGAATATACAAACCATATCCAAACATGGGTAAGCAAGTGAGTAATGCACTATAGAAGCATTAGAAATAGTTTTTAAGCAAGAGTATGAAGAGAAACACAAAATACCACTTTTGACTCAAAAACCACATGCATAGTGCACACTAACTTGACAAAAACAAGTTAGAAATGGTTATAAGCAAGAGAACGTTACCTTTGTTCTTACCATTCCTCTTTCCGCTTGTTGTCACCCTCCACACACCTCACCTTTCTTCTTTCATGTGGAATGAGAAGTCAATTTTCAATTCAATAGCTCAAGTCAATCCATTTGCAAGTACCTACAAGAACAAAAGATGAAATGGTCCCCAATCATATTTTTGGGTTCGGAGGAGTTAGCTTAGCAACCCAAGTCCTATTGCTCTTAGGTGCTTTCCTAAAAGGCCAACAAGTAGAATAATGACCGATTTCATTGCAATAGTTGCATGTGCCCATAGTCTTGGAACTAGAGGATTCTCTATGGAAGATTGGAGGTCCTTTATCTTTGTTGTTCCTTTGACTACTATCATATACTAAACCATGTCTACCAATTTATTTAGTAGAATGGTGTAGGATGTCATTAAGACTCTTTTTCCCAACTAAGAATCTTTGTAAATAGGATCTCAAACTCTCATTATCATGCTTAAGAGAAGCAATAGTAGAAGATAAATGATTGATATTATCTCTAGCATGCAAAAGATCATTTTCTAAGCAAAGAGATTTAGTTAAATAAGAATCTCTATTAATATGAAGAGCAACAACATCATTCTCTCTACTAGTAGAGCTGGAATAAGATTCATGCACATTGATTTTAGCAAGCAAGGAGGCATTTTCTGTTTCTAATTCTTGCAAAACAAAATCTTTGTCCTTGTTTTCATATTTAAGAACATAAATATCATGCATGAGAGAATCAATAATTAAAGTATGCTCTTCATTAGAACAAGGCATGAGAGTTTGAGCTTCTAGAAATCTAATCTTATCAAGTAAACTAGCATTTTCAAGTTTATGACAATCTACTTGACTAAGACAATCATTTTTATCATCAAGAAAGCAAGAATTAGCATGTTCAAGATCATCTAGTTCTACATGCAAATTATCAACAATTCTAGCAAGCTTTTTCCTTTTCCTTTTAGAAGACTTAAGAGAGGCACAAGTATCATGAATAATAGTAATCAAAGATTCTTTATCTAAAGAGTTTAGATTTACCTCACTTGAGTCCTTACTTGTTGATGCTATAAGAGCAAAATGGCATTCTCCTTCATCACTAGAGCTTGAGCTTGATCCTTCCCTTGAATCTTCACTTGATCTTGAGTTGGAGGAGTCACTTGAGCTTGAGTGCCACTTATCTTCTCTTTTCTTGTGATGATGGGTTTTCTTGCCTTTGTAGAATCTACCCTTGGAGTACATGGCATCTTCTTTAACTTGAGAGTATGGATAGACTTGTTCCATGATAGCTTCAATTTGAGCCTTCATTTCAACCTTCTTCATTCTCTTTAGCTCTTTCTTCTCTTGTCTTTCTACTTCCTCCCTCTTGTCAAGTGTGGCTTCATTTGCTTCTAGATTTCCAATGAGCTCTTCAATAGGGACAACCTTAAGAGACCTTGCTTCTTCAATGGAAGTCATCTTGGGTTCCCACCTCTTAGGGAGAGTTCTAAGGATCTTTGAGTTGATCTCTCCACTAGACATAGGATGTCCTAGAACAACAAGACCATTCACAATGGTGTTGAGCCTTGAGTACATGTTGGCTATCCTCTCCTCCTTTCCCATCTTGAAGTTCTCAAACAGCCCTTTGAGCATGTAGACTTTGCTTTCCTTCATTTGATCTGTCCCTTCATAAATGATGCAAAGCTTTTTCCATACCTCATAGGTTGTTTCGCATTAAGAAATCTGGTTGCACTCGGTGGGGGTAATGGAGGCATAGAGGATGTGCATGGCTCTAGCATTCAAGGTTATTTTCTTCAAGGTAGTTTCATCCCATTCTTCAATCTTTGTCTTTGGTAGCATGTATGGGTTGTTCACCATTTACCACATCTCAACACTTGATCTTTTGATGTTGAATTGAAGCCTTCTTCACAAATAGAGGAAATTACTCCCATCAAAGATTGGTGGGTTGATCAAGTATCTCCCTCCTTGGTAGTCACCCATTTTCTCCTACTTGTTGAAGTATGCTTGGAGAAGCCCTACTATGATACCAATTGTTGGATCCTAGATGGGTGATTAGATGCTCTAAAGGGGGGTGAATAGAGATGAATGCACTTAAACAAAATTCATTAGACCTTTAAGATATATGATAAGATAAGGTTGCTAAATAGGTGATTTGAGTGCAACTAAAACATGCATATCAAGGATGAGAGAGATTGAAAAAACACAAGTAGACAACCTATTTAGAGTGGTTCCATGCTTCAAACTAGAAGTATGTCAGTCCACTTACTTAGAGAGGTTAATGATTTTGGATTTCCTAACCATTGCATTCTTATATTCATTCATAAGACTTACAATACATGACCAAACAAAGGACTTACCTATCCAATACAAAGAGTCTTCAACCTTACCAAGGACTTACCCACTTTGTAAGAGTCTTCCACCTTCTTCCAAGAACTTATCTACTTTTGCATAAGTTTTCAGCCTTCAAGGAATTACCCACTCTTCTTGGATCTTCCGCCTTCGACTTCACCTTCACTCGGAGAAGCTTCCACCAAGGACTTACCCACTTGAGCAAAGAGTATTCTGCCTTCACCAAGGGCTTACCCACTCTTGCTCCAAGTCTTCAGCCTTGATCTTCACCAAGGAACGCCTTCCCTTTTTCTTCTTCACCTCTCTTAGCCAAGAGAGAAAACCTTCATCTTCATGGTTGAAATGAGAGAAAGAGAGGTGGTGGAAGTGAGAGCCTCACAAGATATACATGTAGGACTAGCTCTCTTATAGATTTCCTACTCACTCTAATGGATGTAGCAAGTGATTAAGCTTAGAGAGAGAGAGGAGGCTATAAGAAGCACTCAACTATAGAATAGGAACCTCACATAGAGTTTTGCAATGAAAGCCCAACCTTGGAATGAAGCCCAAGGGGTCCTATTTATAGCTGGGGATGCCTCTTAGCCTTTGGGAACACTTGTGAATGAAAACTAGCCATTTTGTGGCTTGCAACGGATATATTTTCATTTGTTGCAACTCCACAACGGCTAGAAGCACTTTTCTGTACAGTACAGTTGGTCAAGTTTTGATAAAGGTAACTCGACCGATAGAGTAAAAGACAAAGTCGATATTCAGACCATCAGTCAAGTTTGTCCTTGGGAAACTCAACCGACCAATGAAAATTGAATTGGTCAGTTACCCCATTGGTCGAGTTCTGTGTAGTGTAAACTCGACCAATCAAAAGTCATTTTCAAGATCCAATCAGGATCGGTCGAGTTTGCAACTCACAGAACTCGACCGATGAACAGCCTGATGTGAATTTTGGAAAATAGCTTTTAAGTGCTTAAACATTCGATCTAAGTGCTCCTGATTTTTTCTAAGCTTAATTACAAGTCATACAATCTTTACAAGTGATTTACAACATGATTCTAATGGATTTACATCATATTACAAAAATGTGCACTTGTATTGACTTTGACTTGTCTTTTCTCCAATTTGATATGCGCAAGTTAGGGCATTTGGAGTGTTTCTATACCTAATATGAAATCACTCAAGTAGAAACATTAGACACCAATATGTGGAATGGTTAGTCATCATCAAAACACGGGTTTAGTCAATTTAGATGTGAGTCAACATTGACCTAATTGACCTTGAGTCAACATTCTCCCCCTTTTTGAAGATGACAAACCATTCCATAAATGTATTGAAAGCTTTTAAGTAAAATCATACCTTCGGAGAAACCTAGGGGTTTCAATAGGATTGAGATCATATGCTCCCCCTCAAATTATGCTATTTCTCCTTCTCCCCTTTTCATGGACATACTTCTCCTCTTCATGTAAGACATGCCTTCTTCCTCTTTTAAAAGAAGACATACCTTTCTCCCCCTTTGTCATTTCAAAAAGTGGGGTTATGAAGAAATAAGAAAATCATTTGTTAAAGAAAAAGGAGATAACACAAATATATATAAGGAGAGTAGAAGAGCACAGATAGGGGATTGTCCAAGCATAGAAAGAAAAGCAAGTTAAAGCATATACTTAAACAACCCAAAATGCAAGATGAAGTGTTGCAGAAAAATAATAAAATGCAATTTTGACCCTCAAGATGACAGAATTTGCCCAAAAAGTACCATGGCTCATGGCAAAGTGATGAGCCTTGCTCAGAAGGTCGTTTCTGCATGAAAACACTAGTCTTGCACCAAAAACTAAAACTGGAGCAAATCTGCATAAAATCCAAACATACTCCAATTTCTACATATAATGTAGATCTATGTACCTTGCATCACAATGTTATGCAAGCAACTCAATATCGTAGATATACAGTTCAAGGAACAATCTTTAGCATGTATGAGACAAGATACAAGCATACCATATAGTAGAATGCCACTAGATGAGCAAAGATGCCAATTATAGACAAGGATAGAACTACATGTATGTGAACTACTAGTAGATGATATCACAAGTTAGGACTACTAGTAGGATCTAGATCATAGCAAGAGATATCAAAAGATACACAAGATAAAGCATGCTATGAGTAGATGTAGAGATATATCCAAACAAAGAGATATGCAATTTTAGAAGCATGAAAGGATATAACTCACATATAAACAAAGAGATATGCAATTTTAGAAGCATGAAAGGATATAACTCACATATAAATATGCATCATTACCAACAGATGATTACCACTAAGTATCTCAAGGTTGTATCAACACATGATATACACCTATATTGATGTAGCAAGTTAGAGTACAACAGAAACAATTTTTAGACACAACCAAGAGATCCAAAAAGATCATCATCAAAACCTGCAAAACAACTCAAAGCAAGTAATTGCAACATATAAATATACCAATTTAGAGTAATTAGAGAGATATAGTTGTAAGCAAGATACGCAATTTAGAACATGGTAATATGCATATATAAAGGTACCAAATGAGAGTGCCAAAGAATAAGGCTATTGGTTGAGAAAATCTAGTTGAGAGGGAAATTCTCATTCAATAAGCCAACTGTGTATTTTGTGCACAGTGTTATCGGTCGAGTTCTGTGCATTGACAACTCGAGCGATGACATCTGCTGGCAACACCCATTGGTGCCTATCGGTCAAGTTTCTATTAGAACAAACTCAACCGACAGAGCAGCTGTAAGAAAGCACATATATTTCATAAAAACATATTGAAAGGCATGCTAAATATACAAACCATATCCAAACATGGGTAAGCAAGTCAGTAATGCACTATAGAAGCATTAGAAACAGGTTTTGAGCAAGAGTGTGAAGAGAAACACAAAATACCACTTTTGACTAAAAAAACCACATGCATAGTGCACACTAACTTGACCAAAACAAGTTAGAAATGGTTATAAGCAAGAGAACATTACTTTTGTTCTTACCATTCCTTTTTCCACTTGTTGTCACCCTCTACACATCTTACTTTTCTTCTTTCATGTGGATTGAGAAGTCAATTTACAATTCAATAGCTCAAGTCAATCCATTTGTAAGTACCTACAATAAGAAAGATGAAATGGTCCCCAATCATATTTTTGGGTCTGAAGGAGTTAGCTTAGCAACCCAAGTCCTATTGCTCTTAGGTGCTTTCCTAAAAGGACAACAAGTAGAATAATGACCAATTTCATTGCAATAGTTGCATGTGCCCATAGTCTTGGAACTAGAGGATTCTCCACGGAAGATTGGAGGTCCTTTATCTTTGTTGTTCATTTGACTACTATCATATCCTAAACCAAGTATACCAATTTGTTTAGTAGAATGGTGTAGGATGTCATTAAGACTCTTTTTACCAACTAAGAATCTTTGCAAAGAGGATCTCAAAATGTCATTATCATGCTTAAGAGAAGCAATAGTAGAAGACAAATGATTGATATTATCTCTGGCATGCAAAAGATCATTTTCTAAGAAAGAGCTTAAGTTAAATAAGAATATCTATCAATATGAAGAGCAGCAACATCATTCTCTCTACTAGTAGAGCTGGAACAAGATTCATGCACATTGATTTTAGCAAGCAATGAGGCATTTTCTGTTTCTAATTCTTGCAAAACAAAATCTTTATCCTTGTTTTCAGATTTAAGAACATTAATATCATGCATGAGAGAATCAAGAATTAAAGTATGCTCTTCATTAGAACTAGGCATGAGAGGTTGAGCTTCTAAAAATCTAATCTTATCCAGGAAAGTAGCATTTTTAAGTTTATGACAATCTACTTGACTAAGACAATCATTTTTATCATCAAGCAAGCAAGAATTAACATGTTCAATATCATCTAGTTCTACATGCAAATTATCAACAATTCTAACAAGCTTTTTCCTTTTCCTTTTAGAAGACTTAAGAGAGGCACAAGTATCATGAATAATAGCAATCAAAGATTATTTATCTAAAGAGTTTAGATTTACCTCACTTAAGTCCTTACTTGTTGATGATATAAGATCAAAATGGCATTCTCCTTCATCACTAGAGCTTGAGCTTGATCCTTCCCTTGAATATTCACTTGAGCTTGAGTTGGAGGAGTCACTTGAGCTTGAGTGCCACTTATCTTCTCTTTTCTTGTGACGATGAGTCTTCTTGCCTTTGTAGAATCTACCCTTGGAGTACATGGCATCTTCTTTAACTTGAGAGGATGGAGATACTTGTCCCATGATAGCTTCAATTTGAGCCTTCATTTCAACCTTCTTCATTCTCTTTAACTCTTATTCTCTTATCTTTCTACTTCCTCCCTCTTGTCAAGTGTGGCTTCATGTGCTTGTATATTTCCAATGAGCTCTTCAATAGGGACATACTTAAGAGACTTTGCTTCTTCAATGGAAGTCACCTTGGGTGCCCGCCTCTTGAGGAGAGTTCTAAGGATCTTTGAGTTAATCTCTCTACTAGACATAGGATGTCCTAGAACAGCAAGACCATTCACAATGGTGTTGAGCCTTGAGTACATGTTGGCTATCCTCTCCTCCTTTCCCATCTTGAAGTTCTCAAGCAGCCCTTTGAGTATGTAGACTTTGTTTTCCTTCACTTGATCTATCCCTTCATAAGTGATGCAAAGTTTTCTCCATACCTCATAGGCTGTTTCACATGAAGAAATCCGATTGAACTCGGTGGGGGTCATGGAGGCATAGAGGATGTGCATGGCTCTAACATTCAAGGTTGTTTTCTTCAAAGTAGCTTCATCCTATTCTTCAATCTTTGTCTTTGGTAGCATGTATGGGTTGTTCACCATTTGCCACATCTTAATACTTGATCCTTGGATGTAGAATTGAAGCCTTCTTCTCCAATAGAGGAAATTGCTCCCATCAAATATTGGTAGGATGATCAAGTATCTCCCTCCTTGGCAGTCACCCATCTTCTCCTACTTGTTGAAGTATGCTTGGAGAAGCCCCGCTCTGATACCAATTATTGGATCCTATATGGGTGATTAGATGCTCTAGAGGGGGGTGAATAAAACTGAATGCACTTAAACAAAATTCATTAGACCTTCAAGATATATGATAAGATAAGGTTGTTAAATAGGTAATTTGAGTGCAACTAAAACATGCATAGCAAGGATGAGAGAGATTGAGCAAACACAAGTAGCCAAGATATTTAGAGTGGTTCCACACTTCAAACTAGAAGTATGTCAGTCCACTTACCTAAAGAGGTCAACCTCTAGGATTTCCTAACCATTGCATTCTTATATTAATTCATAAGACTTACAATACATGACCAAACAAAGAACTTACCTATCCAATACAAAGAGTCTTCAACCTTACTAAGGACTTACCCACTTTGCAAGAGTCTATTGCCTTCTTCCAAGGACTTACCTACTCTTGCACAAGTCTTCAGCCTTCAAGGAATTACCCACTCTTCTTTGATATTTCACCTTTGACTTCACCTTCACTCAGAGAACCTTCCACCAAGGATTTACCTACATGAGTAAGGAGTCTTCTGCCTTCACCAAGGGCTTACCCACTCTTGCTCCAAGTCTTCAGCCTTGATCTTCACCAAGGGACGCCTTCCCTTGTTCTTCTTCACCTCTCTTAGCCAAGAGAGATAACCTTCATCTTCATGGTTGAAATGAGAGAAAGGGAGGTGGTGGAAGTGAGAGCCTCACAAGATATACATGTAGGACTAGCTCTCTTACAAATTTCCTACTCACTCTAATGAATGTATCAAGTAATTAAGCTTAGAGAGAGAGGAGGAGGTTGTAGGAAACAATCAACTATAGAATAGGAACCTCACATAGAGTTTTGCAATGAAAGTTCAACCTTGGAATGAAGCCCAAGGGGTCCTATTTATAGCTGGGGATGCCTCTTAGCCTTTGGGAACACTTGATAACGAAAAATAGGAATTTTTTGGCTTGTAACGGATATATTTTCACTTGTTGCAACTCCACAACGGCTAGAAGTACTTTTCTATACTTTTCCGTACAGTGCAATCAGTTGAGTTTCGATAAGGGTAACTCGACCGATAGAGTAAAAGACAAAGCCGATATTCAGACCATCGGTCGAGTTTGTCCTGGGGAAACTCGACCGACTAATGAAAATCGAATTGGTCAGTTACTCCATTGGTCGAGTTCTGTGTAGTGTAAACTCGACTGATCAAAAGTCATTTTCAAGATCCAATCAGGATCGGTCGAGTTTGCAACTCACAGAACTTGACCGATGAACAGCCTGATGTGAATTTTGGAAAATGGCTTTTGAGTGCTTAAACATTCGATCTAAGTGCTACTGATTTTTTCTAAGCTTAATTACAAGTCATAAAATCATTATAAGTGATTTACAACATGATTCTAATAGATTTACATCATATTAAAAAAATGTGCACTTGTATTGACTTTGACTTGTCTTTTCTCCAATTTGATATGCGCAAGTTAGGGCATTTGGAGTGTGTCTATACCTAATCTGAAATCACTCAAGTAGAGACATTAGACACCAATATGTGGAATGGTTAGTCATCATCAAAACACGAGTTTAGTCAATTTAGACTCGAGTCAACATTGACCTAATTGACCTTGAGTCAACATTCTCCCCCTTTTTGAAGATGACAAACCATTCCATAAATGTATTGAAAGCTTTTAAGTAAAATCATACCTTCGAAGAAACCTAAGGGTTTCAATAGGATTGAGCTCGTATGCTCCCTATCAATTGATGTTATTTCTCCTTCTCCCCTTTTCATGAACATACTTCTCCTCTTCATGTAAGACATGTCTTCTTCCTCTTTTAAAAGAAGACATACCTTTCTCCCCTTTGTCATTTCAACAAATGGGGTTATGAAGAAATAAGAAACATAACTTGTTAAACAAAAAAGAGATAACACAATTATATATTAGGAGAGTAAAAGAACACAGATAGGGGCTTGTCCAAGCATAGAAAGAAAAGCAAGTTAAAACATATACTTGAACAACCCAAAATGCAAGATGAAGTGCTACAGAAAAACAATAAAACGCAATTTTGACCCTCAAGATGACAGATTTTGCCCAAAAAGTATCAGGGCTCGTGGAAAATCGATAAGCCTTGCTCAGAAGGTCATTTATGCATGAAAAACACTAGTCTTGCACCAAAAACTGAAACTTGAGCAAATCTCCATAAAATCCAAACATACTCCAATTTCTACATATAATGTAGATCTATGTACCCTGCATCACAATGTTATGCAAGCAACTCAAGATAGTAGATATGCAATTCAAGGAACAATCTTGAGCGTGTATGAGACAAGATACAAGCATAGCATATAGTATAATACCACTAGATGAGAAAAGATGCCAATTATAAACAAGGATAGAACTACATGTATGTGAACTACTAGTAGATGATATCACAAGTTAGAACTACTAGTAGGATCTAGATCATAGCAAGAGATATCAAAAGATACACAAGAAAAAGCATGCTATGAGTAGATGTAGAGATATATCCAAACAAAGAGATATGCAATTTTAGAAGCATGAAAGGATATAACTCACATACAAATATCCATCATTACCAATAGATGATTACCACTAAGAATCTCAAGGTCGTATCAACACAAGATATACACCTATATAGATGTACAAAGTTGGAGTACAATAGAGGCAATTTTTAGACACAACCAAAAGATCCAAAGAGATCATCATCAAAACAACTCAAAGCAATTAATTACAACATATAGATATACCAATTTAGAGCAATTAGAGAGATAGAGTTGTAAGCAAGATAGGAAATTTAGAACATGGCAATATGCATATATAAAGGTACCAATTGAGAGTGCCAAAGAATAAGGCTATTGGTTGAGAAAATCTAGTTGAGATGGAAATTCTCATTCAATAAGCCAACTGTGTATTATGTGCATAGTGTTATCGGTCGAGTTCTATGCATTGACAACTCGACCGATGACAGTTGCTGGCAACACCCATTAGTGCCTATCGGTCGAGTTTCTATCAGGACAAATTCGACCGACAGAGCAGCTGTCAGAAAGCACATATCTTTCATAAAAACATATTTAAAGGCATGCTAAATATACAAACCATATCTAAACATGGGTAAGCAAGTTAGTAATGCACTATAGAACAATTAGAAATAGTTTTTGAGCAAGAGTGTGAAGAAAACATAAAATACCACTTTTGACTCAAAAACCACATGCATAGTGCACACCAACTTGACAAAAACAAGTTAGAAATGGTTATAAGAAAGAGAACATTACCTTTGTTCTTACCATTCCTTTTTTCACTTGTTGTAACCCTCTACACATCTCACCTTTCTTCTTTCATGTGTATTGAGAAGTCAATTTACAATTCAATAGCTCATGTCAATCCATTTGCAAGTACCTACAAGAAGAAAGATCAAATGGTCCCCAATTATATTTTTGGGTCCGGAGGAGTTAGCTTAGCAACCCAAATCCTATTTCTCTTCAGTGCTTTCCTAAAAGGACAACAAGTAGAATAATCACTAATTTTATTGCAATAGTTGCATGTTCCCATAGTCTTGGAACTAGAGGATTCTCCATGGAGGATTGGATGTCCTTTATCTTTGTTGTTCCTTTGACTACTATCATATCCTAAACCATGTCTACCAATTTGTTTAGTAGAATGGTGTAGGATGTCATTAAGACTCTTTTTATCAACTAAGAATCTTTGCAAAGAGGATCTCAAACTGTCATTATCATGCTTAAGAGAAGCAATAGTAGAAGACAAATGATTGATATTATCTCTAGTATGTAAAAGATCATTTTCTAAGCAAAGAGCTTTAGTTAAATAAGAATATCTATCAAAATAAAGAGCATCAACATCATTCTCTCTACTAGTAGAGTTCGAACAAGATTCATGCACATTGATTTTAGCAAGCAAGGAGGCATTTTCTATTTCTAATTCTTGCAAAATGAAATCTTTGTCCTTGTTTTCAGATTTAAGAGCATCAATATCATGCATGAGAGAATTAAGAATTAAAGTATGCTCTTTATTAGAACTAGGCATGAGAGGTTGAGCTTTTAGAAATCTAATCTTATCAAGCAAACTAGCATTTTCAAGTTTAAGACAATCTACTTGACTAAGACAATCATTTTTATCATCAAGCAAGCAAGAATTAGCATGTTCAAATTCATCTAGTTCTAATGCAAATTATCAACAATTCTAGCAAGTTTTTTCCTTTTCCTTTTAGAAGACTTAAGAGAGGTACAAGTATCATGAATAATAGCAATTAAAGATTCTTTATCTAAAGAGTTTAGATTTACCTCACTTGAGTCCTTACTTGTTGATGCTATAAGAGCAAAATGACATTCTCCTTCATCACTAGAGCTTGAGCTTGATCCTTCCCTTGAATCTTCACTTGAGCTTGAGTTGGAGGAGTCACTTGAGCTTGAGTGCCACTTATCTTCTCTTTTCTTGTGATGATGGGTCTTCTTGCCTTTGTAGAATCTACCCTTGGAGTACATGGCATCTTCTTTAACTTGAGAGGATGGAGAGACTTGTTCCATTATAGTTTCAATTTGAGCCTTCATTTCAGCCTTCTTCATTCTTTTTAGCTGTTTCTTCTCATCTTTCGACTTCCTCCCTCTTGTCAAGTGTGGCTTCATGTGCTTGTAGATTTCCAATGAGCTCTTCAATAGGGACATCCTTAAGAGACCTTGCTTCTTCAATGGAAGTCACCTTGGGTTCCCACCTCTTGGGGAGAGTTCTAAGGATCTTTGAGTTGATCTCTCCACTAGACATAGGATTTCCTAGAACAGCAAGACCATTCACAATGGTGTTGAGCCTTGAGTACATGTTGGCTATCCTCTCCTCCTTTTCCATCTTGAAATTCTCAAGCAGCCCTTTGAGCATGTAGACTTTGCTTTCATTCACTTGATATGTCCTTTCATAAGTGATGCAAAGTTTTTTCCATACCTCATAGGCTGTATCAATGAAGAAATTCGGTTGAAGTCAGTGGGGGTCATGGAGGCATAGATGATGTGCATGGTTCTAGCATTCAAGGTTGCTTTCTTCAAGGTAGCTTCATCCCATTCTTCAATCTTTGTCTTTGGTAGTATGTATGGGTTGTTCATCATTTGCCACATCTCAAAACTTGATCCTCGGATGTAGAATTAAAGCTTTGTTCTCCAATAGAGGAAATTGCTCCCATCAAAGATTGGTAGTGTGATCAAGTATCTCCCTCCTTGGCAGTCACCCATCTTCTCCTACTTGTTGAAGTATGGTTAGAGAAGCCCCATTCTGATACCAATTGTTGGATCCTAGATGGGTGATTAGATGTTCTAGAGGGGGGTGAATAGAGTTGAATGCACTTAAACAAAATTCACTAGACTTTCAAGATATATGATAAGATAAGGTTGCTAAATAGGTAATTTGAGTGCAACTAAAACATGAATAACAAGGGTGAGAGAGATTGAGCAAACACAAGTAGACAAGCTATTTAGAGTGGTTCCACACTTCAAACTAGAAGTATGTTAGTCCACTTACCTAGAGAGGTCAACCTCTAGGATTTCCTAACCATTGCATTCTTATATTAATTCATAAGACTTACAATACATGACCAAACAAAGGACTTACCTATCCAATATAAAGAGTCTTCAACCTTACCAAGGACTTACCCACTTTGCAAGAGTCTTCCACCTTCTTCCAAAGACTTACCTACTTTTGCACAAGTCTTCAACCTTCAAGGAATTACCCACTCTTCTTGGATCTTTCACCTTTGACTTCACCTTCACTCGGAGAAGCTTCCACCAAGGACTTATCCACTTGAGCAAGGAGTCTTCTACCTTCACCAAGGGCTTACCCACTCTTGCTCCAAGTCTTCATCTTTGATTTTCACCAAGGGACGCCTTCCCTTGTTTTTTTTACCTCTCTTAGCCAAGAGAGAGAACCTTCATCTTAATGGTTGAAATGAGAGAAAGGGAGGTGGTGGAAGTGAGAGCCTCACAAAATATACATGTAGGACTAGCTCTCTTACAAATTTCCTACTCACTCTAATGTATGTAGCAAGTGATTAACCTTAGAGAGAGAGAGGAGGTTGTAGGAAGCACTCAACTATAGAATAGGAACCTAACATAGAGTTTTGCAATGAAAGCTCAACCTTGGAATGAAGCCCAAGGGGTCCTATTTATAGCTGGGGATGCCTCTTAGCCTTTGGGAACATTTGAGAAAAAAAATTAGCCATTTTTTGGCTTGCAACAGATATATTTTCACTTATTGCAACTCCACAACGGCTAGAATCACTTTTCTGCACTTTTCTGTACCGTGCAATCGGTCGAGTTTCGATAAAGGTAACTCGACCGATAGAGTAAAAGACAAAGTCAATATTCAGACCATCGATTGAGTTTGTCTTGGGAAAACTCGACCGAGCAATGAAAACCAAATTGGTCAGTTACTCCATCGGTCGAGTTCTGTGTAGTGTAAACTCGACTGATCAAAAGTCATTTTCAAGATCCAATCAGGATCGGTCGAGTTTGCAACTCACAGAACTCGACCGATGAACAGCCTGATGTGAATTTTGGAAAATGGCTTTTGAGTGCTTAAACATTCGATCTAAGTGCTCTTGATTTTTTCTAAGCTTAATTACAAGTCATACAATCATTACAAGTGATTTACAACATGATTCTAATGTATTTACATCATATTACAAAAATGTGCACTTGTGTTGACTTTGACTTGTCTTTTCTCAAATTTGATATGTGCAAGTTAGGGAATTTGGAGTGTGTCTATACCTAATATGAAATCACTCAAGTAGAGACATTAGACACCAATATGTGGAATGGTTAGTCATCATCAAAACATGGGTTTAGTCAATTTAGATGTGAGTCAACATTGACCTAATTGACCTTGAGTCAACACTTATGATTTCACCTATTCACGATTGACCTTGATTGTTACTAACCAATTCAATGTGATTACTAACAAGGCTATGAGCGATGCTCAAAGAGAAAGGAGTGCACTGAATGTGCTTGACCACATGATGGGTCCAGGTGTCTATACAGCTCTTTGCCAAAAACTACAGACGTCTTCCATTCAACAACCTACTGCTCCTAATACTAAGATTGGTGAGTCCTCTACTATTACTCCCACACCTCTGCATCGCCATGATGTGTGGATAGCTGGGAGGCAAAATAAAAAAGTAAATTGACTAAACCCTTATTTTTATGGTGACTAAACCATTCTATTTATTTGTGTCTAATGTCTCTACTTGAGTGATTTCAGATTAGGTATAGACACACTCCAAATGCCCTAACTTGCACATATAAAATTAGAGAAAAGACAAGTCAAAGTCAATACAAGTGCATATTTTTGTAATATGATGTCAATCCATTAGAATCATGTTGTAAGTCACTTGTAATTAAGCTTAGAAAAAATCAATAGCACTTAGATCAAATGTTTAAGCACTCAAAAGACATTTTTTCAAAATTCACATCAGGTTGTTCATCGGTCGAGTTGCAAACTCGACCGATCCTGATTGGATCTTGAAAATGACTTTTAATCGGTCGAATTTACACTTCACAGAACTCAACCGATCCCCCTACTGACCAAAACAGATTTAAGTGAATCGATCAAATTACCCCAGGATGACAAACTCGACCGATGGCCTAAATTGATCTTGTCTTTTAGTGGGATCAGTCGAGTTACCTTTATAGAAACTTGACTGACTGTACTGTATGGAAAAGTGCATAAAAGTGTTTCTATACGTTGTGGAGTTGCAACAATCAAAAATATATCCATTACAAGTCACAAAATGACTAATTTTTGTTCTTAAGTGTTCCCAAAGGCTAAGGGGCATCCCCAACTATAAATAGGACCCCTTGGGCTTCATTCCAAGGTTGAGCATTCAATGCAAAACTCTATGTGAGGTTCCTATTCTATAGTTGAGTGCTTCCTACAACCTCCTCCTCTCTCTCTAAACTTAATCACTTGCTACATTTGTTAGAGTGAGTAGGAAATCTATAAGAGAGCTAGTCTTACATGTATATCTTGTGAGGCTCTCACTTCCACCACCTCCCTATCTCTCATTTCAACCATGAAGATGAAGGTTCTCTCTCTCTCTTGGCTAAGAGAGGTGAAGAAGAACAAGGGAAGGCATCCTTTGGTGAAGATAAAGGCTGAAGACTTGGAGAAAGATTGGGTAAGCCCTTAGTGAAGGCAGAAGACTCCTTGCTCAAGTGGGTAAGTCATTGGTGGAAACTTCTTTGAGTGAAGGTGAAGTCAAAGACTGAAGATCCAAGAGGAGTGGCAAAGTCCTTAAAGGCGGAAGACTTGTGCTTGAGTGGGTAAGACCTTGGTGAAGGCTGAAGACTCAAGCAAAGTGGACAAGTCATTGGTAAGGTGGATATCTCCTTGTGCTTGGATGTGTAAGTCCTTTGGTTGGTCATATATTGTAAGTCTTATGAATGAATATAAGAGTGTAATTGTTAAGAAATCCTAGAGGTTGACCTCTCTAGGTAGTGGACTGACTCACTTCTAGTTTGAAGTGTAGAACCACTCTAAATAGCTTGTCATTTGGTGTATGTTCAATCTCTCTCCCTTGATATGAATGTTTTAGTTGCACTCAAACTTCCTATTTAGCAACCCTTATCTTTTGATATATCTTGAAGGTGTAATGAATTTTATTTAAGTGCATTCAGCTCTATTCACCCCCCTCTAGAGCATCTAATCACCCATCTAGGATCCAACAAAATGGAGATATAACCAACCCCACAACTACTTAGGCGGCTGCAAAAATGGTAAATTTCAACTCTCAGAGCAATTAGTATTGATGATTATTATGTTTACTTACCAATTTCTATTGATGATGATTAGCGGGAGCTTCACGAGCAGAGGAAGCAAGACTCGTTCATCTTTGAGGGCATAATGGATGAATTGACAGTTACTCTCGGTAACCCAGAGCACCCTGGATATGTTAGGGCTGTAGGGGCTGGAGTGGGCCTAAGAGCGTTCTTTGGGCCATCACATCGCAAACATGTCAAAAAAGGAGGGAATTTCAAAAGCTGAGGTAACCTATTCTTTTTTTATAATGTTATTGGAAAGGGAATTCATGAATAAAAAAACATTTCTTTTGGCCATGTATATGTAGATGGGTTAGTTGATAAGAGAGTACAGGAAGCATTGAGTAAGTGGCAAACATCTCAATCTGCCACTTCGACAATACCTATGGTGTGTCGCTCTTCCCCTACGATAGAGGTGGTTGGGAGTGATCCTATAGAGGTGGTTGGGAGTAATCATGTAGACCCACCACCTAGCACGTCTGTTATAAGTATTTTAGTGACATAGTAGCTAGTCTTTTCAAGATTATATGTTTATTTATGTATATAACATACTCTATGTAAATTTGTAGGAGTTAAAGCCATGCCGTCTAAAACTAAAAGAATTTGTCATTGCAGAGGGCGAGACTTACCCACACTTTGCAGGGCACATGATTCATGGCACTCAGATACCTGATGATGCAGTTCGTGTGAGCCTGAGGCTTGTGTTCGCTACTTGGAGTCAACATCCATTGCCATATGCCCACCTAGATGCTGACACACTTCGTGAAGCAGAAGGTGGAGTGGTCTTGTGGCCTGAAACAGATGTCATCTATACTGATCATGTATGATAAATTTACATTACGTTAATTTGTATATATGTATATACATGACAATTGATATGAAATTATATATACAAGACAAAGGGAAGAAGCCCGCTACAGCTCATCCTCCTCCACCTCCATCTCTTCCTGAAGTACCTAGTTGGCTTACAAAGGACATATACGACTCGATAGGTCCTCAATGTAGGGGTATGGCAATATGGATAGGCGAACATCTCAAAAATTGTCCAATGATTGTTTCTATTAAGGAGGAGGCTGCAGGCCAATCATACGATAATAATATATTTATACAAAAGATATTTTGGAGTTGTTTACTTATGCTTGGCTGAATGCATCTATGATAGAACTATGGATATGGTGAGATCTTATTTATATATCTATGTACTTTATTTTATATACAGTGATATGTTTTCTTATATATTAATGCATACATATTATATATTTTGTAGCCACTTGCATAAGGTCTATACATAATTTTTATTTACCCATGTAGGATTTCTAATTCCATCCTTGATCAGTCGTGTATATAAATATCCTTCATCAGTTACCTTATACTGCTCTATGACTTTTAAATATTTTAGTAAAGCAAAGAAGAGTGTGATAATAGCTCCATTCAATGTTGAGTAAGTTTACTTTACTTATAATTTGGACTTAAGAAAATTACATTTTATTGTGAATTTTGAGTTATATATTTTTAGCTTTCTTATCTCTAGTGGTAAGCATCAGGAGTTACTAGTTGTTGTTGCAGAGACATTGACTGTTTATTATCTAGATCATGAGGGGAAAAATTAGACAATTCAGGACACATAATGAAAATGCCACTATTCACGTGAGATTTTTTTTATATTTATATCCATTAACATCTATTATTATATTACTATTTAGTAATGCAATTTAATGTGTTACATTAACGTGTAGGGCTTTAAAAGATTTCAAAAAAGATGGACGAGTCATTTGTAAGAAAAAGAAAGCGTTAGTTTGCGAGAATGTAAAAGTAGTTTCCTGACTCCAATGCATATATTATTTATGTGAATTATGCTTGTTTTTATTTATTAACATTTTGTATGTTAAAATTTATAGTTTACTGTACAAGACAACGACTGGGCATGTGGATACTATGTGAGGCGGTATATGGACCTAATTATCAGATATGATGCACAAGAAATTGAAAACATACAACATGTATATAGTCTTGATCATCATGTATAAGTATAGTCTCATTAGATAATATGAAAATATCAAACTTATTATTATATATATATATATATATATATATATATATATATATATATATAGACACACACACACATACACACACGTCATTCTTTTTGCATGTGTTTAAAACTAGTGACTTTACTATAGGGGAAAAGTTATTAGATGTACGTGATCCCTATACGATGGAACAATTAGATGACATAAGAGAATAATTGACAAAATCATTTGAAAGGGAGGTAGTTTTTTTTAATAATTGGGGTACTGATGACGATAAAAAATGACATTTCTAAACTTTAATGTCATAATTATTTCAGTATTTGATGACATTTCTAAACTTCGAAAGATAAGCTTATATATACATGTGTGAATGACTTTTTTTGAATTGTCTTATTGAAATTTGATCTATATACATGTGTGTGAATGTGACGATGAATGAATGAATGTACTTCTACATGGGTGCAAATGTGAAAAGAAATGAATGAATGGAACTGCAGTTTGCTACATGTGTGTGAATGTAAAAATGGAGGAATGAATGGAACTACATGTTTCTACATGTGTGTGAATCATATGAATGAATTAATTATGTTTATACATGTCTGTGAAACACATGATGTATATATAATCTTGATCATCTTGTTATTGTAGGTTTGTGGCATGTTCCTAGCTGAAATCAAAGGATATCGTAAAGCTGCAGTTCAGAACTGAACTACATGTTCTGCATCCTATTGACCAGTCGGACAACAGGCCTCGAAGTTGATAATTAAAAAAAAAATAATACATAGTCGTCGGTTATTTAAAAAAATTGTCACCTAATGTCAACGACGTCGTTTAAATATAGGAAACTGACAAGTATGATGTAACACGGGCCAATTTTTTTGTTCGAGCATGGAGATAAGCATCAATTTCCTACAAAAAAATTGACAACTATACCCGATTTTTTTTCTCGAGATATGGAGATAGACGTCGATATTCTAACACATAACCGATGACAATGGTCCTACTGGTGTCGTTTCTTTTTTTAGTTACAATCGGGGTCGGTTCGATGTCGTCGGTTTTACACCAACGCTGTATGATTTTACCTTTAATGTCACCCACTTGGGTGTCTCTTGAAAACTGACGTTAAAGGTGATATATGTACTAGTGTTTATTGTTAAAAATGAAACATCGACCGTTTTCTTATCCTATCTTGTTTTTTCTCCTTTCCATCCAAACATTGACTAATCATATCGATCATGTCCCAATATTAATCTTCAATACTAAAGATACCCACACGACATATCTAGACATCCACCGACAAATTTTCCACCGCAACGTTTGAGATGGTGTTCATGAGAAAACGAACCTCCAATTGACCCATACCGAGTTCAAGAGTAGCCACACGGGGACATAACAAGAGCGAAGGAAAGGGCATAATCTACAAATAGAATGGATTCAACTCACCTGCGTAGAGCTCATTTGGAATGCAATTGTTAAAGCAGATTAATGAAACTATGAAAAAAAAACCCATGCCGCGTCCATTTAGTCCTGATTGGTTTCTAGTTTGTTTGCAACCTTTTTACTCAAGAAATGAAAAGCCATTTTCTAGAATGAGGCTGTGTGGAGACCTATCGCCCAATTGTAAAGCGATTGTTGTTAGCTGTGTTGTCACCGTAGACTCCGGCTCTAGCTTGGCCTATTGATCCACGAACCGTGTTTCCGAATTAAGCGGACCCCCCGCGTGGTGGTGCTGGGCGGGGAAGTGGAAAATGGAAAGGCATTTGGTAGAGGGCCCCCATCTCGGTCGTAGCCACCTCACCGATCCGTGTGCGACATCCGGATAATCATCTTTCACCGTTGATACAAACGAGATCTCACGGCTCAGCTGCCTCTGCTCCGAGCGGCCCCGATTGCATAAACACCCAAAAGTTAAAATCTCCCGCCCGTTCCTCTCCCAATAAATCCCACTGGCCTTGCCCATCCCCACTCCACCGCATCACAAACAGCAGCTCGGGAATTCGAAAACCAAGAACCCTAACCTCTTCCCTCCCAAGCAACTCACCATCCTCGTGCAATGGCGCGCACAAAGCAGACTGCCCGCAAGTCCACCGGCGGCAAGGCCCCCAGGAAGCAGCTGGCGACCAAGGCCGCGCGCAAGTCGGCCCCGGCCACCGGCGGAGTGAAGAAGCCCCACAGGTTCAGGCCCGGAACCGTCGCCCTGCGTGAGATCCGCAAGTACCAGAAGTCCACCGAGCTCCTGATCCGCAAACTTCCCTTCCAGAGGCTGGTCCGTGAGATCGCACAGGACTTCAAGACGGACCTCAGGTTCCAGAGCTCCGCCGTGGCAGCCCTCCAGGAGGCCTCCGAGGCGTACCTCGTGGGACTGTTCGAGGACACCAACCTGTGCGCCATCCACGCCAAGAGGGTCACTATCATGCCCAAGGACATCCAGCTGGCTCGCCGCATCCGTGGGGAGAGGGCGTGAAGAGTTGGGTGACTGTTGGGTACCGACGGCGGCGTACGGTGCTGATTTCGATGGAATGACTTGTGTGTGGTCTAGTTTCAAGTAGTTGGTGTTACTGTTACTGCTAGGTGTCGGGTGCGGGGTTAGATCTTGGATCTGGGGATTGCTTAGATTAGAAGTAGCAACTAATAGGATCGTCGGTCACTGACCTAGTGACCTTGGATTGGTTGGGATGATGTAGTATGATCTGTGCTTTCGTGTTGTATGAACAGTGTAGTTGGTCTATGATACCAAGCAAACAAATCCAGTGATACCAGTTTCTTCATAATTTGTTGTCAATCACACTTCCGTGAGTGCATTTGCATTTTGTAAACGTTTAAGATGCAGGTGTTTGCTTGGCGAGGTGATTACCAAACAGGTGCGGTGAATTAACTGTTGCCCATCAAAAATAATTTCTACCAGTAGAACCATATCATTTCGAAACAATTAGTCAAGAATACTGTTTACTTGGTTATTTTTCTGTTGCAGAGATGTCTTCATTAACAAATATAGAACAATGACAAAATAATTGGGGGAATCCTGGTATATCTTTCGTTCTACCGTGATTCTAAAGTACGCCATCTTTGGATCAAATGACGCCGTGATTCATTTAAGCCCATTCAGCAGAAATGCAGAATAAGCGGTTTTAGAGCCTTCAAACCTACAGTGCGGCTTTGAATACTGAAATTAAAGTCAACAAATTGGAAATAAATTAGATTTGTTTGGTTCCAAGTAGATTGATCTGGTTTGATAAATTTGTTTCTATTTGGTGCTGACTTGTTTGCAATTCTTTCTCAAGCATATAACTATATCAGCGAGTGGGTATTGTAATTAGCTTGTGGCATGCAACACATGAAAAATTATATACAAATTCACATTCCTACTATATCAGCTGCTCATAACAGCCCAGCACAGGTTCGTTAATTTGAAAGGATATTAAGCAGGTTGCACACACACGCGCGCCTCCTTTTGCCATGCTTGCTTACCGTGTCTATTGCTATTTAGGCCGGGCGCAGGGACCGATCTTGGTTTTGCACGTGGTTAGAATAGAAGACAAAAAATAAAAATGTCACCTTTGCCAATTTTAATTCCTAGAATAACATGTTATTGAGCTTAATTCTCAAAATGGCACATTTTGGGGGCAATGCGTCTCACCTTAAGACGCATTGTTCTCACGTAGAGCAATGCGTCCCACTTCAGGATGCTTTGGCCCCACAAAAGGACAATGTGTCTTAGAGCGGGATGCATTGCTATGTGACAGAGCAATGCGTCTCGAAGTGAGACGTATTTGTCCCATCTCAAAGTAATGTGTCATCATCCGGGACGCATTGTCCTGTGGGGCTAACATATCATGAAGCGGGGACATATTGTTCTGTGGTGGGGCCAATGCATTCCGTCTTGAGACATCCTAATGGCTAGTTAGGATAATGCGTCACGACTGGGGATGCATTACTCCCCCGATCGTTGCAACACAGCCGTTGCGGGCCACGGGCGTTGCCACGTGGGGGCAATGCGTCTCCAACGTGGATGCATTACTCTCCTATATAAAGGAGACGAGATCAGCCCCCCAAACCCACACCATTCCTTCAACTTCTTCAACTTCTTCTCTACTCCCATTAGGGCTGTAAATGGGTACAGGTAGACCCGTGGACCCACAAATCCGGACCCTTAAAAAACCCGCCATGGGCCTAATTTTTTATATCCGCATACCCTTGGACCCGTATACCCTTGGACCCGCATATAAGCGGGTCCAATAATGGGTATGCTTGGATCCAGACCCGCTAGACCCGTGTACCCGCTATACATAACTAAAGACTAAAATAATGTGTTATATATATCATACTTTACTAGTCTAACTCATATAATTATTGAGATTATATCATACTCTAACCACAATTACGTTGAGACTAGTCATATAATTAAGAATTAACTATTCTAGTTACAATAATGAACATCATATGTAAACTTAAAATCAAAATGTCTACTAATTTATATTATTTTCTACATAAATTAAATGTTATGATCATGACTACAAATATGTAAACAATTACTCAATTAATATTATTGTGTAGAATATATCATTGTCTAATATAACTATTACATGTTAATATACTATATGATAACAATATCTTGTTGTGTTAAATATATATAACATAGTCATTTCTCTTACATAACAATATGCTGTTTTATAGAACCGCTTACCCGCATACCCGCACCGCATACCCGCTATTATTGCGGGTACGGGTATGGTGCGGGTCCAAATTTTGTATTATGCGGGTCTAGAACCGGAACCGAACCCGCTAAATTAGATGGGTATGGGTATGGGTATGGCCAGACCCGCACCGTACCCGCACCGTTTACACCCCTAACTCCCATTGCTCTGGAGTTCCCTGCTTGAATTTCAATTGCTGGAAATTGATTTCGGGTGATCTTGGAGCTATATTCTTCTTCTTTCGCTGTCTGGCCGGAATTCTGCTTCTCTTCTTTCTCTTCTTGGTTATTCTGATTGACAAGGGAGATCTCGCTATTTAAGGTATTTTTTCCACTATATTTTTAGATTAAAAAAGTTGGACCTAAAATAAATATGCAATATTAAAAATGAAATAATTGTATTGCTACTATTTAATTCTATATTATTAAAATAATGTTATAGAAAATGACACTTGAAGGTTAAAAACTGTTCAAAAAATTATTGTTCCAAATTCCAAAAGTAATTTTCTAAATATTAATGTTATAGAAAAAATATTGTTCCAAATTTATTTCCAAATTCAAAATTATTGCTCTAAAATCTTAACTACTCTTCTAAAAATAATATCAACGTTTGAAAATATTAATTCATGCTATAAAATATTAATTCATATTCTACAATATTAATTATTGTTCTAAAATTAAATTACTGTTCTAAAATCTGAATTACTGTTTTACAATGATAGGAACATGGCATCTAGTTCACATTCACGAATTGTCAAACTTCGATATAATAGTCAATTTCTCTCTGATGGGTCTTATTCTATTCGATATGTTAGACCCATAAATATTTCACTTATCAATACCCTATCCAAACTAAAATCATATATCTATACAATACTTGACATCAATCCCAACCACTTCTCTATCAATATATCCTATCTTTTTCCTGGAAAAGATCATATGCTCATACAAGTTGATGATGATGATGCATATAGAACCTTGTTCTCACTTTCATCTGATGCCTATATTGATGTGTTTCTTGAAAAAACATCTTTCCACCAACATTTAGTTTTCATTAGTATGTTGAATCATTGAATCCCAACTATGTAGCAGTAATGTAACTGCTGAATAGAATCAACCACCTGAATTCTCTCAAAATCCTACTATTGAGAATATTGGTGTTGAGGTTGAGGAGGGAGACAAAATATTAAATAAGAAGGTGATGATAATAGTGATCATGAAGGTGATAATGATAGTGATCCGGAAGGTGATAATAATAGTAATCATGATGATAAGTCATTGACTGAAACTGATGACGAGCATGAACATCCATTCTCTGACTCTATTATGCATTGAGTTCCATTCTATCTATATTTGATAAACAATGGCCCCGACATGAACACATTGATGCCAACTATGAAGCTTTTCAAGATGAAGAATGGGTGGAAGATTTTCATAAGGAATTCCGTCACAATTACAACCCTTCCAGCACTTAAATATATGAGGGTGCTTTATTTGCATCCAAAGCTGTAATGGTTGAGACGATCCAAAAATAGTCGGTATAAAAGAATATCCAATATCGTACACAACGCTCAAATAATCGTCATCTTAAATTTGATTGTATCCATGACCAATGATGTCCTTGGAGTTTGACCGCTTGTCAGTCCAAAAGAGCAGGCGACACGTGGAAGGTAAAATGTTATAGTACAAGCCACAATTGTCAACTAACCGTTCTGAATCATGACCATTGCCAAGTCACATCATCTTATATTGCTCATATGATAATGCCAATCCTAGTACCATGATTGGATATGTCCACACGAGAAATTCGTGATAAGGTGAATGCTGAACTAAGGCTCCATATATCTTTCAAAAAGACATTTCTAGCGAGGATGAAGGCTGTCTGTAAAATATTTGGAGACCGGGAATCATCATATCATACTTTGTTGCCGTTCCTAATTTCTGTCATAATATATTCTAAGAACTATATATTCCTACCTTGTGGATGATTATACCCTTCAAACTGAAAGCACTCGTAGATTCAAGCGGGTGTTCTGGGCATTTGGTCAAATTGTGAGGGGTTGAGCCTATTGTAGGCCTGTTCTTACTACTGATGGCACATTTCTAACAGGAAAATATTTTTTTCACACTTCTCATTGCATGTGGCATAATTGCTGATAATGGTCTATTTTTATTTGCTTTTGCTATTGTCAAGACAGAAAATAAGGACTCATGGGAGTGGTTCTTTGGTTCTCTACAAACTTGTATTCCAATCATTCCATGTTGTATAGATCTGTGTATTATTTCTGATCGAATGAGTGGATTTTTTCCAGCACTTAGGTCACAATTTAACTGGGCTCAACATCTTTATTGTCTTTGACATCTTCGTGAGAACTTCCATCAAAAGTTCAAGTCACAGGAGTTGAAGGAACTTATGTGAAAGGTGAGATCCATAACTGATACACATGAATTTGATCATCTAATTGCTGATATAGAAACCATAGAACCAGCGACTAAGGAGTATTTGATAATGCAAAATCTAGTACAGTGGTCTCTCACATATGACAGAGGTTACATGTATGGGTCATTGAATAGCAATCATGTTTAAGGGTTAAATGGAGTGTTAAAAGGTGTTAGAGGTTTGCCAATACATGCACTCATTGTTGCCACATAATATCACTCTGTTACAATGTGGTTGGAGAGGCGTAACGAAGCATATGGTTGTGCACAAAAGGGACTTAAATGGCCCTTTAGGTTTCATGATAAGCTTTTTAATGCATCACAGGATGCAAAAAAACTAGTAGTAAACATCCATGTGAACAATGAGGAACGACTTGTTGATGACATGGACGAACATAGATTTAAAGTCACAGTGCGTCCAAATGGTGCAAGTGAATGCAGTTGTGGTTTTCTACAACAATGACATTTTCCATGTTCTCATTTTGGGCAGCTGCAAGATCTGTCAATTATGATACTGATGCACTTGTGAGCCCATATTTCACAAATGATGCTTATTTAAACGTATATAGAACTGAATTTCATGGTATTCCCGACAAGAGGTATTGGCCTCAATTTGATGAAGGTAGATGTATTTATCCCTTATTACCCCCAAGGAAATGAAGGCACACTGGAAGACCAAATAAAAAAAAGGTCTTCAACTATGGATGTTGATCCAAATCAATATATGTAGCAACCGTCATCAAACCGATAACCAAATCGTTACTAATTATGTGAAATTACCATAAACAATGGTTTAACAAAAACCACTAAAATTTAAAACATTTTGCAAAGAGATCCTTTTCCAGAAAACTCTAACTGAAAGATCCAAAACTCTTACATATCATGATTTACATTGTACAACATTGTTTCATTTCATCTCGAGGACAATATTTAACAGTTGCTTTATCAAAATACATACTGGAGCAACATAAAACCTCTAGGCTTACAAACTAAAATCTCAGATTGTTCATGAAACCATTATGAACCGACTCCAAGGACCTGAGAGTACATAGACGACATATAAGTCTTCTATTTATAAGACATGACAGACAGTACACTCAACCTGAGCTGTCACTGTTGCCTCAGCTATTGTTCCTCCTATGCAGAAAGGTCTCCATCGCCTCGTACACGTCCACCTAAAAATTGTGGATCCCATGGGGTGAGACAATTGTCCCAGCGAGAGATATAACTCTCTGCCGACCATATTATTATTGCAGATAAACATTATAAAACCGAGCAGAGGTTCTTTTATATTAACATGCAAGATTAATCATTGTATGAATAGAATAAGATAATATCCTTTCTTAAGGAGAACACTGCATCTACCCATGGTAGAGTCATAATTCATCTATCTGCTTTTCAAGGAATGTAAAGAAATATATATAACATCTATCAACTAAGATGTATAACTGAATTGCACATCAATCAATATTTTCCATATTCGATCCTTAAGCAGATTTGCTACACGACTGAATATATTTTACAATCACACTTATGCCCTGAGGAGATGAAGCACACCCCGTTCATCTCCAACCGACCACAAACTTTTCACAAGTCAGTACCATACAAGGTTAATGGGAGAGCTGGTTTCCATGACCTCACTTGTCTCGGTCAGTACGAGACCACTTAGGCTTAGCAGGACATCTTGTGTCAACTGCAAAATAGTTGTGCCAGGGTACAAAGGCACTGTCGCTTAGAGCTACAACATCAACTGTGCTCTCTTATGGGAACATCTACTAACAACCATCCCCAGTTATGAAATTACTGAGTCATGGTCAAATAAGCACCATACTCTGAGTCATGGTCACATAGGCACCATACTCTGAGCCACGGGTCAGTTCACCGTGCTCTATTGAGACATTCTCTTTGAGTTCTTAAGGGGATTGACTCATATTGGGCCGTCCTTACTTACGCCCCCCACATATTCAAAAATATGCATTCCGGGTTATGCCGTGGGAAACCCGTTTCACCATTCAGTAAATTTTGACACTGATGGATCTATGGTCAGGGCAACGTTTTATGGTTTCTAATGATATATTAAGTGCATTACAACGTTCTTTAGCATCAAACAAGTTATCATTATTAATCACAACAAATGCTACAAAGAAAGTGTAATACATCTATCATGTTCTTTTCAAGTTTTTAAAACACATTTAGATACTCGATATTTGGGATTTCAGTCCCTTATCACATTGCTAGAAATCTTCATCCCTTCACACCATTATCATTATGATTACCGGATTCTGGGTATTCAAACCCCTAGATCATCACATAGCATTGTTACCTCTGTAACATGTAACTATTACCTCCCGTCCCTCAGACCAAGGTATTCTATTTGATTAAATATCTTGTCACCTCTCACTAGGCAACAATACTCACACATGTTATTGAACATCTTATCACCTCTCACTAGGCAACAACTATTCACATAGGTTATTGAACATCTTGTCATCTCTCACTAGGCAACAATTATTCACATGGCTCACAAGCCCATTAAGCATCTTGTCACCTCTTACTAGGCAACAATTATTCATATGACTAACAAGGCCATTAAACATCTTGTCACCTTTCACTAGGCAACAATTATCTTTTAGGTCATCAGATCACATAATCATTATACTTACTGTAATGACCCAGACCTGGGTTATGAGGTAACCCTATTTGTTTTAGCTAAGTAAATTTCTTAGAAATTTAATATAATCCTCTCAGGAGTTTTGTTATCATGTGACACACTTATGTTTCAAGTTTGGTCCCGATTGAATGTTGTTTGAGCAATGTTCCTTTATTTTGGACCAAAGTGCAATTTACCTAAGATGAGGGGTTATATTGCAAAAATGTCACATGTTGAACGTTCCCTATATGTTTTAGCATCATAATAGAGACAATGATGCTAAGTGGTGGCTTTTGGAAAGCCTAAATGCCAAGTTTGAACTTGTTTGAATAATGCTAGTACCTTGTGCACCAATTCTGGTACAAATAGTAATTTACCCAAAATGTGGGGTTGATATGTAAATTACCACCTCTAGAATGTTTCTACTTCCTCTATGTATCATTTAGAGGATAGATAAAGAAGGATACATCATGTTGGGGGGTGGCAAGTAGGGTGATATCAGCCTAGTGAGGTGATATCGACCATAGTGAAGTGTTTTGATCACAAGTGAGGGGGATATCAGCCAAGGGGGGTGGCATATTGTGCAAGAGTAGTAGGGTATCGTGCAAAGGTGCTAAGGAGAAATAAGGAGCTCATAATTAATCCTAAGGTGAGGCCATGATCATCTTCAACCTTGGATTGAAGCATGATTTTAGGGTTATAATCTTCCTTTCTTTTCTTCTTCACCAATTGCTTATCCATGGTGATTCCTTGTATATGAAGGAGTTGTGAACGAGACTTGGACTTTTGATAAGTCATCTTCAACCTTAGGAATGTGGAGCTTTGGATCTTGGAGCTTTGAAGTTGTTCTTAAGGCGTGTTATATAACTTGAACTCTATCATGTTATTATTCATCACCTAAATTGCTATACTTAATGATCTACTTTTAATTCTGAAATTTTCTGAAATCGTTGATGACATTATGAGTTCTAGTAGTTTCTTAGACCTGTTTCCATGAACTATAAGAGTTAGAAAGAAGGTCTAGAGCTTGAAGAAGATGGTATCACCTTATAAAGTGATATCGGGTTCAAGCACACAAGTAAGCACCTCTAACCCGATATGGTGATGCACCTACTTCACTAAAATGATATGGTGGTGTAGTATACACCTATTGCACGATATGAGGTCAAGCAAACACCTCAAAAATGATATTGGGTTAAGCACACACCTCTCTGCCCGATTGGTGTGAAGCACACACACACCCCTCTCTGCCCCATATGGTGTGAAGCACAGACACAACTCTCTGCCCGATATGGTGTGAAGCACACACACACACCTCTGCCCGATATGGTGTGAAGCACACACACACCTCTCTGCCCGATATGGTGTGAATCACACACACACCTCTCTGCCCGATATGGTGTAAAGCAAGCATACACCTCTTGCCTGATATGGTAAGCATACATACACCTCTAAAGTGATATGGGTAGCAAGTATACACCTTTAAACTGATATTGGGTTAAGCATACACCTTTTGGATGATATGGTGTTGAGCACATATATCTAAAATGATATGGTGGGTAACCCAATATACTAGATGACAAGAGTGGCAAGGTGGTTAGTACCATAGTACATGTGATGGCCAATACACTAAAGTAGGGTATGGACAATATCGTTAAGTGAGGTGAGGATGTTATACCCATGAAGGGTGAAGTTGATACACTTTATGAACAGTAAGGTTGATACCTTAATACACGTCAAGTTTTTGGCGCCGTTGCCAATAATAGATGATTGCGATTAGTTAGTAGAAGTCCGTGGTGAAACCGCCATCCTAAAGATATCCTTTTAATTGATTAAATTAACCTTTAATCGATTATTTTCTTTGTTTCATTTTTATTTTCTTTTAATTTCAACAACAAATTCTACTTTGTTAATCGGTCTAGCTGATTGCGATTAGTTAGTAGAAGTCTCCAATAATTCACGTATCCCTGAGTTCGACTCGGGCCTCACAAGGCCTATATTACTCGACGCGTATACTTGCGTTTAAGCGCGTAGTAAAATACACGTCAAGTTTTTGGCACCATGAAAAAGGTCTATAAATGCGACTCAAAATCATCGCATCAAACTCCCCTAAGCTTAAACATTGCTCGCCCTCGAGCAACTAATCCTTAGAATAAAATTGCGAATGTCAACTAACAATCAAAACACCAACCCACCTCACAAATGACTCCCACTGGACGTTCTCAAACCGGCCTACCCTAATCACAGAACAGTAATTACCCTATAGGCGACAATAACCATCAATAAAAGAAATTATCCTTCAAACTGATGAACACTATCACATAAGGCAGTTATCATAATAAAGTTCGCCGATTCAGCCATGGTGCATCTTGTGATCACCTACTCTACGTTGCTCGCCCTAACTACCATCTACATGGAAGCAGTTCTCCTGATAAACATGAGTGAGGAGAAAATCACGGTGGCCTACCAATCCGAGCAACGGGTGGATGGAATGGGTGGTTCATGGGAGAATTTGGAAGTATTACACAGTTTCAAAATGCATATAACAAAATGCCCTAAATGATGCAAATGCACATTAAGAATGCCCTACCGCCTAAAAGCGGGTGGAATGATGCATGCCCTAACCTTCTACCTCAAAATGAGATAGAAATCTACTCAAGCCACATCATGTACTCAATTCCCCTGTTATACAAGTGATATCATTCCTTTCTCCCTCTTATTCCATTTCCTTCTAAATTCTCTTCTTTTTTTTTTTTTTTTTTAAACATTTGTTCATATTTCCAGAATTTTTTTTCTTCTGTTTTTTTTTCTTTCCAATTGGAGATCCTTGCTTTATTTCGAGGGTATGGAACAAATTAGATCACCCATTTAGGAAAACTGAGATACATGGTGTGCCTATGCATGAAAATCATGAAATTGTGAGTGCAACTACATGACATGCACCTAAAGGTAATGTGCATGTATCACTATATATTTTTTATTATTCTATGCAAAAACATGAAAATAACAATGCAAAACCTATCTACATGCCATGCACGCAAAAGAAATTGAAACTGCACTTTACTTCCAATTCTTGGTGGATTATAGGAAATGGGGTGGAATGATCACAAGATTAAGTGACTGAACCTTAAAAGAAAATTATGTGTCCCTCCTTATTGACATGTGTAGTAGTAAAAAGGGTGCTTTCTCTTACATCTGATTAAGGTCTCATTACCATTTGATTAGGTTAGGCTCAAACAACCGTTACTATCCACTTTCCATGAGTCAAAGGGTGTGGGTATGACATATTGGTTCAAAGTTGACATAATCAATCATTTTCATAGAAAAAGTTCCCCAAGGACAACCAAGTAAAGCTATCCAAATGACACAGAAAATTTTTAAATTCCCTTAATTTCCCATGAAAACAGCAAGATGACAAATTTTAAGACATCCACGATTACACTAGATAGATGTGGATCCTAAATAAAAACTTAAAATTGCAAAAACAAATAACAAAGCAGAAACTAAAACAACTAAAGAAAAGATAAAAGATAGAGCTGTTCCAGCACCCCCCTAAGCTTGAATCCGACTATGGCCTCATAGTCAAAAACCAACTTAAGGGTGGAACAGTGATACCCTGATCAATCTTGTGAAGGCGGTGGTGGGTAATGTGGTGCCGTAGGATCCCAAGACGGGTACTCCCCCTGGAAGCTTGGATCATAGTGGGTCCTCGGCGGAGGCTGTGGATAACCTCCAAAGTAGTCTCGACTCCAGTAGTGGTCGAAGAAGGGCTCCTGCTGCGTCTCTATCCGCTGCAACCGGTTGTGCATTTGTTCTTGGTTGGCAAGGATGAGCCGCTCGTTCTCGAACATAGCCCTTTGATTATCAAGCAACCGGCCCGTTGTCTCATGGATGCCGGTATACAAAGTCATATGCTGGTGCTGCGTCTGCTGGATGTCCTGCAGCATGGTATACATCCCTTGCATGGAGTAGGGATCCGCAGCTGGCTGTTCTTGCTGTGGTGATGGCGGCGGGGGCTGAGATGATGAAGATGCACCCGGATGCATCCTAGGACGCTTCCGTGGTGCCACGCGTGCTCGAAGAGGTGTGAAAGCCTCCTCGTCTTCCTCCGCCTCGCCTTCTTGGTCGTCACCTCCGCCTTCTTCTTCCGAGGACTCGATGGCTATGATGGGCCATCGGAAATGCTGCTTGCCCTCGATGTGGAAGACGTCGTCCGGCAGGGATGCCTCCTGGTAAGCTTGGTTGACGTGGCAATGAGCGTACGCCAACCCGTCCCGGAGAAGAATGAGGTTTGAACGGTGCAAGTGTTGCACGTTCACCTTACTCCGCGTAGAAATCGGAGTCATGGACTGAAAGTTCAGCCCCAAGTAAAGCGCCAACTTGGTGACAAGACCACCAAAGTGTATTGGAGCCTTCCTTGTGCTCCGCTTCACCGCCATGACGCGCTGTAACCAGAATGCTCCCCAGTTGCACTCTTGACGCTTCAGGAGGGCGTACAGAAAGAACAAGTCGCTCTCCTGAAACTTGCTCAAAGCAAGATCGCTCCGCCCGAAGAAGGTCAAGCTAAGCATCCTATGCAATACCCGGACGAACGGGTGTTCAAAATCAGCTACCGCGGCGTTGTGGTAGCTCACAGTCTTCCCTGCCGGTACCGTACAAAGCTCGGAGAAGATCTTGTCGTAGTCGGTGCGAGCGTCGGGACGTCGGTGATCGTGGCGGCTGTGGTTCCAGTTGAAGATGTCGTTGAACTGCTTCAACGTGAAGTTGTAATTGTTGTTGAATAGACGGAAGGTCACCCTCCCCTGGATCCACGTCTGGTCCGATGGTACCACGTCGTTTGGTACGACGCAGATATCAAGGGACGCCATGAACTCGGCCACCAGTTCCTTGTATGTGGGCCATTCGCCAAAGAACGGCTGCCCATCCGCATGACAGTCCATCTCATAGAAGCGACCGGTGTGCCGCGCTTGCCCGGCCAACACATAGGCCAAGTTGGCCTCGAATCCCAAGTCCCTGATCATGCCCCGGTCCACATACCGGGTGGCCTCGAACTTCCTCTTCATGATCTCCTCGTACACTTTCCTCGTGTCCATGTTGGCGTGAATAAGGCGTGGACGAGAGATAGAAGCTGTTGGAGGAGGAACAAACTCCTCGATCACCATTGGATGCACGCTCGATGAAGATGCTCCGCCCGTATGCACCATGTTTGCGAGAAGAAGAGATTAAGAGAAAAGAGCTCGGTGAAGATGGAGAGAAAATCTCCGCTCGATGAAGATCTTTGCTCGGTGACGCTTCTCCGCAGGTGTAGAGGGCTCGGGGGAGTGCTCGACGCAATGGGGGGTACTTGCTCTGAGGGTGTGATGTCATATGACGTTGCAAGTCCCCTTAAATAGACTTGATCGGCGCCCCTGTTAACCCGTCGATACCATCGACGCGGGTCGATGGTATCGACACGTCTCGCGGGTAGCCGTCTCTGTCGCTGGCATCGACGGCTGACGTTTGCTGGATCGCGAAACCCGGATCGCTGACGAGTCGATGCCATCGACGGATGTCGATGGTATCGACGCAGCCCCCGGATCGCTGACGTGGCTGTCGCGGTCGTCGTCGATGTCTTCATTCGGATTGGTGACATGTCCGTCGATACCATCGACGGGTGTCGATGGTATCGACCTGCATTTGTTGCAACACCTCCGTTTCTGGCTCTCGACCTGTGATGATGTCGATACCATCGACGAGGCCGTCGATGGTATCGAGTTGACTGAGCAAAACTTGTCTGAATATCTCCAGAGATCTCGATGGTATCGACAGGGGTGTCGATACCATCGACTTTATCCTGGAGATCAACCTGTGACCATGTCGATACCATCGACGAGGCCGTCGATGGCATCGACACAGTGCGATTTTTGCTGGTTGCAACCTGTGCCCAAGTCGATGCCATCGACTGATGTGTCGATGGTATCGACTCTGCCTAATCCTGCACAATTAACAAACGGATCAAGGTATCATTTTTAAACTAAAATCTAAACGAATTAAAAA
This sequence comes from Alisma plantago-aquatica, assembly GCA_963693085.1. Classification (NCBI taxonomy): domain Eukaryota; kingdom Viridiplantae; phylum Streptophyta; class Magnoliopsida; order Alismatales; family Alismataceae; genus Alisma; species Alisma plantago-aquatica. Next base: position 864,833,994 of record OY856411.1, read on the forward strand.
CAATCTATCACTAAAATGAAACTAGCCTAATGTACCGTTGGTTGGGTTGCCTCCCAACAAGCGCCCTTGTTTAGCGTCTTAGGCTAGACGTCAGTCCTTCTTCTCATTCATGTATAAGTGAAATGAGTTTAACCTCATTCACTTTCCTCTTGTAATTCTCACCAAAGTATAGCTTCAAGCGCTGCCCGTTCACCAAGAACGTGGTCTCTCCATCTCGCACGAGAATCGCTCCGTGCGGTCTCACTTCTTCCACCTCAAAGGGTCCACTCCATCGGGATTTCAGTTTCCCGGGATGCAACTTGAGACGAGAATTGAACAATAAGACACTGTCTCCTTTCTTAAACGTGCGTATCTCTATGTGGCGATCGTGGATCAGCTTTGTGCGCTCTTTGTAGATACGGGCATTCTCATACGCCGTCATGCGTAGCTCATCCAATTCATTCAATTCTAGCATTCTTTTCCTCCCGGCCTCGTCATAGCGCAAATTCAGCCTTCTTAGCGCCCAATGGGCCTTGTGCTCCAATTCTACCGGAAGATGACACGCCCGGCCATACACCAACCTAAAAGGCGTAGTGCCTATAGGTGTTTTGTACGCCGTTCGATAAGCCCAAAGTGCATCCGGTAACAATGTACTCCAATTCTTCCGTGTAGATGCTACGGTCCTTTCTAAGATCTTTTTGATTTCTCGGTTTGATACCTCCACCTGTCCTTGCGTTTGTGGGTGATATGGGGTGCCAATGTTGTGTTTGACCCCATATTTCTTCAAAAGTGACGCAAATTTTTGATTTCGGAAGTGTGTGCCTCCGTCACTAATAATCATCCGAGGAATCCCGAACCTGCAGAAAATATTCTCCTTTACAAACCTGCAGACTACATTCGAATCATTAGTCCTTGTGGGGATTGCCTCCACCCACTTCGACACATAATCCACGGCAAGCAAAATATAAAGATTTGAATTTGAGGACACAAAGGGTCCCATGAAGTCAATGCCCCAAAGATCAAATACCTCGACTTCCTGAAACACATTCAGGGGCATTTCTTGTCTCCTTGAGATATTACCTGCACGCTGGCACGGGTCACACTGCCTAACAAAATCATAGGCGTCCCGGAACAAAGTGGGCCAATAAAGGCCGCTCTCCAAAACCTTAGCTGCTGTCCGTGAGCTAGCATGATGTCCTCCCGTAGGTGACGCGTGACAATGATGTAGAACACTTTCGTACTCTACCTCCGGCACGCACCTGCGAAGAATTCCATCCCTGCATTGCTTCAACAATATTGGGTCATCCCAAAAATAGTATCTCAATGAGTGGAAGAATTTCTTCTTCTCTTGATATGACCAATCTTCCGGGATGATTCCGCAAGCTAGATAATTTACAATATATGCAAACCATGGTTCTTTCGAATCAATTTTCAAAAGTTGTTCGTCGGGAAAGGTCTCGGTAATGGGTATATGCAAACCTTGCTCATCCACCCTCTCTAACATAGACAAGTGGTCAGCCACCACATTTTCAATTCCCGACTTGTCCTTAATTTCAATATCAAATTCTTGTAGGAGCAAAATCCACCTAATTAGTCTCGGCTTGGCATCCTTCTTCTCCATCAAATATTTTATTGCGGCGTGATCCGTCCACACAACCACCTTAGAACCCACTAAGTATTGCCGAAATTTCTCAAAGGCAAAAACAACAGCAAGTAACTCTTTTTCCGTGGTTGTGTAATTTAATTGAGCATCATTAAGTGTTTTTGAGGCGTAGAAAATCACCGCAGGCTTGTTATCTACCCTTTGCCCCAAAACAGCCCCCACAGCATAGTCAGACGCATCACACATCAACTCGAAAGGCTTTGTCCAATCCGGCGTTTGCACAACCGGAGCCGAAATCAGCTTTTCCTTCAAAACCTCGAATGCGTGAAGACATTTCTCATTGAAATAAAAAACTGCGTCTTTTTCCAACAATTCCGATAATGGCTTTGCGATTTTTGAAAAATCCTTGATAAAACGCCGATAAAACCCAGCGTGTCCTAAAAAGCTTCTCACCCCTTTTACAGAATTTGGTGGGGGTAGCTTAGAAATCACCTCAATTTTTACGGGGTCTACCTCTAGACCCTTGCTAGACACCTTGTGTCCTAGCACAATTCCTTCTGTCACCATCATGTGACATTTCTCCCAATTGAGGACCAAGTGTGTGTCCTCGCACCGCTGCAACACCTTATCTAAATTATAAAGGCATTCATCAAAAGATGCTCCATAGACTGAGAAGTCATCCATGAAGACTTCAAGACACCGCTCCACCATGTCAGAGAATATGGCGAGCATGCAGCGTTGAAAAGTCGCCGGCGCATTGCATAAACCAAACGGCATACGGCGGTAGGCGAAGGTCCCATAAGGACATGTAAACGTAGACTTCTCTTGATCCAACGGATCAATAGAAATCTGGTTATACCCCGAATAACCATCTAAGAAACAAAAATGCGACCGACCGGCTAAGCGTTCCAAAATCTGATCAATGAATGGCAATGGAAAATGATCTTTCAGAGTGGCGGCGTTCAATCGGCGGTAATCAATGCATACACGCCACCCGGTTACCAGTCGGGTGGTGACAGGTTCATTTAAAAGATTGGTAGTGACAGTGATTCCCCCCTTCTTAGGGACTACCTGCGTGGGGCTCACCCACGTCGAATCAGAGATTGCATAAATGATCCCGGCAGCAAGCAACTTGATGACTTCCTTTTTGACAACCTCCATCATGCTTGGATTTAGACGTCTTTGAGGCTGTATGACTGACTTAGCTCCTTCCTCAAGCCGAATCTTATGTTGACAAAGTGTAGGGGAGATCCCCTTGATGTCCGCCACTGACCACCCAAAGGCTCCACGGTGGTTCTTGAGCACTATCAGTAGCTGCTCCTCTTCATCCGCACTCAAGTATGCAGAAACAATCACTGGCAACTTGTCCTCCTCGGCTAGAAAGACGTACTTCAAGTGCGGGGGCAATGGCTTTAACTCTAGATCAGGTGGGCAGATAAGGGATGATTGTAGCGGTGGGGGCAGTGTACCCAAATCTTCATAGTGCCTCGTGTAGAAACATGGAAGCATTTGAAGCATTTTGGCGCACTCCTTGAGTGAAGTACTCCGCATCCAATCATAAGTGACATTACACAAACACGCCTCTAGAGGCAATTCCAGATATGCATCACCGACAGAAGTTATTATCACATCATCCTCCCACGAAGGTGGAATGTCCTCATTCTCATCATTTGGAAACCCGACAGCCTTGCATAAAGAGACAGCTTTCGTTTGCTCCATAAGGTCTACCGCCAAGGTCCCATTGTCTATCCTGCTCATCACATGGGCCATATCTAAAAATGGCTTCCCAAGACAAAGTGAGATATTGCTTTCCACATGCTTCACCATGTTGCACTGTGCCTTTGCTTTAGTAGATGTATTGCTGTTGGGCATGACCATCTCAAAGCGATCATCCGCAATGCCTAAGGTCAAGCGACCTCTCCCCATCTCCAAGATCATGTCAGCTGTAGCTTGAAATGGGCGACCAAGAAGTAACTCATTACCGTGTTCGTCCTGCATCTCCATCACAACAAAATCAGCGGGAAAAACAAAGCGGTCCACCTTTACCAAAACATCTTCACAGATTCCATATGGTTTCACCACAGAATTATCGGCCAATTGGATAGTCATATTGCTTGGCCTTGACTCCTTCAATCCAAGTTTCTTGAATGTAGAAAGGGGCATCAGATTGATGCTTGCCCCGGAATCACAAAGCGCCTCGCCAAATTTGAACTTCCCGATAAAGCAAGAAATATTGAAACAGCCAGGATCCTGTCGCTTTGGCGGCAAAGTGCCCATAATAAAAGCACTCACTTGCTCCTTTAACACCACAACCTCAGTGTCGGGTATCTTCCTCTTCTTGGTGATTACATCTTTGAGAAACTTTCCATAAGACGGAATTTGTTCAATTGCCTCTAACAAGGGAATATTCACAGATAACTTTCTAAAGCTGTCCAGAAATTTTTTAAACTGTGCATCCACCTTTCTTGCTTTTGCGCTATTGGGGTAGGGGACCGGAACAGTATGTGCTCTTTGATGAGGTGGCACATAGGGGGTTAATTTCTGTGGCTCCACCTCATTGGCTTGTCCTTCCTTACCATCTTCGGTTGTGTCATCAATTTGCTCTATGACTGGTGCACGCTGCTCCTTAGCGGTTGCTTCTTCTACTGTGTTCTGCGGTGTGCTAGTGTCATCCGCCCTTGGATTAAGCACCTTCTTACCGCTCCTCAACAATATGGCTTTGGCCTGTTGGTTTCCCCCGGGAACATTGGTGTTCCCCGGAAAACCCGGATGTGCCGGCTTTTTCAAGCTTGCAATCTCCGCTGCCATCTGTGCCATTGAAGTCTCTATAGTCCGCATCTGAGCCCCGTGGCTCTGCAACGTCTGCCCGAACTGGTTCATGAATTCACCCTGCTGCTTTATTTGCTGCCCAAAAGTGTTCATCAACTCTTGATTCTGCTTTATGACTTGATTTAGCAACTCCGTGCTCTTGTCCTCCGTGACCGGTGCAGGTTTGGCGTCCGGATCTTGCAGGAAGTTGTTTGGATCTTTCCATGAAAATTTCTTGTCCTTCCGCCATGAATAATCATTGTTCCTGTACCCTTGTTGTTGCCTCATATACTTGACCTGAGCCTCATCCTCGGACTCATTGTCTTCCTTCTGCAGCAACTTCTTTGCGAGAAGATCCATTTTCTCATTCAGCTCTCTCATTGCCTTTGACTCACTGGCAACTCTTGCTTGCTCAACTGGGCCTCTTTCTCTTTCTCCCCAAGACTGCTTTCGTGCCATATTCTTCAGTATTTCCCAGCATCTTGTATCAGTGTTATTTAGAAAGAATCCAGAACCGGCCGAGTCCAAGTTGCTTCTATCATGCTCGGAGAGAGCAAAGTAGAAGATCTTCACTTGGGTTTCCTTGTCCAATCCATGATGTGGACATCTCCTCAACATGACTTGAAATCGCTCCCAAGTCTCAGAATAGGTTTCACCCGCCTGTTGGGTGAAATTGTGGATCTTTCGGATCATATCATTGGTCTTCTCAGGAGGGAAGAACCTCTCGAAGAAAACCTCCACCATGTGATCCCATGACTCAACCTCTCGAAGAAAACCTCCACCATGTGATCCCCGGCAACGGCGCCAAAAACTTGACGTGTATTTTACTACGCGCTTAAACGCAAGTATACGCGTCGAGTAATATAGGCCTTGTGAGGCCCGAGTCGAACTCAGGGATACGTGAATTATTGGAGACTTCTACTAACTAATCGCAATCAGCTAGACCGATTAACAAAGTAGAATTTGTTGTTGAAATTAAAAGAAAATAAAAATGAAACAAAGAAAATAATCGATTAAAGGTTAATTTAATCAATTAAAAGGATATCTTTAGGATGGCGGTTTCACCACGGGTCAACATTGTATTAGATTTCATATAATTCCTCACACTTCTCTCTCTATCCGGGTAGTGGCCTGAAATGAGAATTACCCACTGTCGTGGTGTAATTCACTACTTAGGTTTAGGTTGATTCCACCGTCGTAGTAATCATTCCCCTAAACTAAGCGCATTAGGATCGGTCCCTCAGTTCCCACCATTAATTTTACAACTCCTTTGTCAAGGGTTTTATTAATTAATGTAGAATTCGTTTCTTTTCAACCGTTAATCCTTCTGTCGAAGTGATTAAGGGCATTAATTTACTATTATGGTGATCAAGCATAACAATAGCAATAGAGAAAACGAATTTATACCACGGATATGCGAGAAAAATATGAATTATCAATATAAAAGCATCATACAATGTATCCCCGGGCTACTCCCGGTCCTAAAGATTGAGGGTTTTAGCCTCTCATGTTCATCTTACACAAATACATGGTAGAAATTGGGGAATTCATAAGAAAAACGTGAAATAGATGGGAAAACCCCTGAACGGAGAAGAACCGGTGGATCCTTGGCGTAGAACACAGCTTCCCCCGCCTGTCGGTGGTGGAAATTGTCTTCGGCAGCGTCCGAATCACCCGGTATGAGCTTCTCGGCCTCCGTTCTCCTTTTTCTCCTCCTCGGCACTCGTGCAATCCAAATATGAGATCTCCCTTTTGTCTGGGCGGCCGTCATTAGGTATAAGTCCCTAATTAGGTCGTCAAATAATGACAGCCGTCCGATTGATATCAAAACAGATCCAACGCATATCTGCCGGCGTCGATACCATCGACGCGGGTCGATGGTATCGACCCAGCGGATTAGCGGCAGCTTTCCTTTCTTTTATTCTGAGCGCCTGTGGTGATCTCGATACCATCGACTTGGGTGTCGATGGTATCGACTCCTTTAGCGTCGGTTGTTGTCGTTTAGCGACGCTGTAGCTCTCCTTGTGTCGATGGCATCGACATCCGTCGATGGTATCGACTTAATCCTCGCTAGCAGCCTGGAGACATCTCGATGCCATCGACTTGGGCGTCGATGGTATCGACTCTGTATTGCTCTTCTCGGCTGACAACCTGTGGCTTGGTCGATGGTATCGACACCCGTCGATGGTATCGACGGATGTAGATACTTGTTTTTTTCCTGAAATTGTACAACAAGACCAAATAAATCCACACGATTTATGATAAGATGATCAATAATGCTTAAAATAATGAAATAAAGGGGATTTGATATAAAATGATGGCAAAGACCAAATAAAGTGAATTATGCAATATTATCCATGAAAATGAGTAATTAAGGCACAAAACACATATGAAAAAGGTCTATAAATGCGACTCAAAATCATCGCATCAGTAACCCAATATACTAGATGACAAGAGTGGCAAGGTGGTTAGTACCATAGTACATGTGATGGCCAATACACTAAAGTAGGGTATGGACAATATCGTTAAGTGAGGTGAGGATGTTATACCCATGAAGGGTGAAGTTGATACACTTTATGAACAGTAAGGTTGATACCTTAATGGGTAAGGGTATGAGGGATATGATGATGCCTAGATCGATATACACCTAACCCAATACATGATTCAACCCTATACACCTTGTAAAGGTGAGGGTAAGACACTCTTAGGAGTGATGAGTGTAACACCGAGTAATTGTGTGGCTAATACCTTGATAGGTGAAACACCTAAAGTGGTTGATAATGGACAACCTTATATCAACAATGCCTCAACCTGAGATGAGTCCATATCACTTGAAGATAGTTGGGTAATTCAAAAGTATGACTTATGACCTATATACTACATGATAACTGTGATAGGTTAGTGCATAAAGAATTAGGATGGGATATACCCTAATACAAGACAAGTTGATGAACTTAAGTAAGTTAAAAGTGATGAGGGAAGTGATACATCAAGACATGATATATATCACATCCAACACCTCAAGGTTGATACAACTTGATGCACCTCAAATCCAATATACGTGGATGAGTAACTAATGAAGTGTGTTATGTCAATTGTTACATTGAGATATAATGAGTTTAATGCACTTTGATAAGTGTAGGCTAACATACCTTGAGCAAGGGTTAAGCCAAGTTAATAAAGTATGATGTAAATATACTCTGGTAAGGATGAGAGAGGAACTCATACCTTGTGTTGATAATCATTTAATGATAAATGATGAGAATAAATAAGTATGACTGAATACTTATGATATCAATATATGCTCCTAGATGCGTGGAGCAATGAATTAGGGTTTGGATTAATAATATGAACACGAAACCCCATTCGACTATAAAGGGAAACCCTAACCCTAATGATGGAAAGGTTGTAATTCTCTTATTGCATAAGCCTTGTAAGGCATGTTAAATATGTGTATAACAAGTATTATATGTAATGGCCTTGTGAGCCATGTGAATAAGTTGTTGCCTAGTGAGAGGTGACAAGATGTGTAATGGTCTTGTGAGCCATGTGAATAAGTTATTGCATAGTGAGAGGTGACAAGATGTGCAATGGCCTTGTGAGCCATGTGAGATGCTTGTGCAACAAGTATCATGTATACCTTGGTCTGAGGACCTAGAGGTATTCGTTACCTGATAAGTGGTAATAGTGTTCAGTGATGAACTAAGGGTTTGAATACCCAGATCTAATAATCATGATGATAAAAATGTTGAGGGATGACAATTCCCAGTAATGAGGTAAGGGATTGAGATCCTAAATGTTATATGTGTTCTAAAGATTTGAAAATTACTTGATAGATGTATTACTGTAACATATTGAATTCTAGAATTTTGTCTTTTGAACCTATTTCCCATATTTTCCTTTCATTTCTATCCTTATTGGCCTTTCTATTTAATTAGTGGAATTTTTAGTGGTTTAGTGAACATTTATTCACTACTTGTACCAATATAAGGGTTTATGCACAAATACCTCAGTGAAAGCTTAATTACCATAATTAAGTGCTCTAAAACTTAATATAACTTTTTGATATGATTTTAAAACATAAAATGAGGCTAAGTTTCAAATTTGGTTCGATTTGGATGTTGTTTGTGCAAGTTATGCAATTTTACGTACATTCTGGACTTTTATGCAATTTACCCAATTGGGAGATTTTCTTTGCAAATTATCAACTGAATTTTAATACTTATATATTACCTTACCATTAACGAGATTTTAAACCATCGGATAACCTAGTTTCACCTTGGTTTGATGGTATTTCTTTCCAAGGGCATTATAGGGATTACCTTCTTTATAAAGGTGCTTATCTTTAAAAGCTATCAACCAATGAGGTTATTTCTTTCTTGAAAAACGGTGGGGATAGCCTTGAAAGATCTTTGGGATCTTAGGACCGAATTTTGATATCCAAGAAGAGTCCATGAGCAGTCCTCTTGCATGGCCATCAAGCCTTAGGCTAAAGACACATGGAAAGTCCCTTAAGACACCTCATGCTTCACCTCTTTCTATATATAGCCATGTATACCCCTTCCCAACTCACAATTAGAAAACTCTTACTCTCCTTTTCTTTTCTCTAGCTTATATAATAGTTCCTTCTATATTTGGCCATGAAGTTTCTGTCCCAAGGTAATAGAGGGAGCCTACCTTGGTGAAGAAGGCTCCTAGGGCTTCCAAATTGCTCTATTAGGGTTTCTAAAGCTCCTCCTTGGTAATTTCGACCAAAAATAGTAATTTTCCTCCCTTCCTTCCATATTTTCATACTGTTAGTCTTTCTTACACCTTCTTATAGGTCGGAAACATGACCATACATGGTAAAACTCCACCTAAAACCCTAAAACATCTCATCTCCATGCTCTTTTGCTAGGGTTTGGACATCTAAAGTGGAGAAGGTGATCTTTGCTCAAGAAAGGAGCTTGGCTTGGAGTAACCAGACCTTATAATCTCGGAATCCTTTCTGTTTTAACCTTATTACCTTTCTAGATGCAAGTTTTGTTAACCCCCTTCTCATATATTGCTTAGTACATGCTTAAAACTCATGCTTCTATGTTGAAAATCGATGATTTCCGTCTCTTTTACCATGTTCTTCTAGGATTTTGGTTTCTTGCTATTTTACCTTCTCTAGAAGCTCTAGTTTTGTTACCTATGCAACTTCAAACCTGATCTTAGTCGAATGGTGTTTTCTTCCTTTCCCTCTCTCTTCAATTATCTCAATCGGTTTGATGATGCGGCAATTTCCTAATGGTCAGTATTGAAAAATTCATATCTTCTCAACCGCTTATCTAAATTTGACAAATAAATATGTTTTGGAATTGGAAAATTAATATCTATGTAATAAAGATATTTTCAAGGTCTGATTTCATAATTTTATGAAGGGTGATTTTCGTAAAATGAATTTAATGCATAAAATACATAAAAATTACATCTTAATCATCATAACTCCAAAAGTAACATAAAAATATGTTTTCTTGATCAGGAGAACTTATTAAGTTTATTAGTGATGTTTTAAGAGTCTAAATCCGAGTTTTTCTAAAAAGGGTCTAAAAATAGGTTTTCTATATAATAATGTGCACTATGTACTCTAATACATGTTAATACATTGAAAATAGGCAAAGTGGAAGGACTCCATTAAAGTGGTGGAAGTTAGTAATTGATATCATTAAGAGAGGTATGTGCAATCCCTATTTATGTATGTGCAATCCTTATTTATGTATGTGCCATGTATGTGCAATCCCTATTTATGTATGTGCAATCCTTACCCCATATGTTGGGATAATTGCAGCCCAACCCTATATTTCCCTAATGAGGCTTAAATGAACCCTAAATATTCTATTCTTGAATCCTAATGTTGTTCATGCCTCAAATTAGATTATAATTGCTTCTTGTTTGGGTATCATACCCCACTGCCATGCTTATTGAATATTATGACTACTCTTACCTTGACTACTTTTCTAGCATGTGGATTTATGTTCTATTTAATTTAAAGTAGCGGTACTTATGTACAACCACCCACAGAGGGCATGTAAATAAACGCCCTGGGGAATGTCTTATTCTCCCCATAATATTGTAGGTGAATGAGAATGTCTTATTCTCCCCTCACCTAAGGTTAGAGGTCCGGTAGGTGCCTCAACCCTACTTAGTTAGGTAGACATAATTATATTACATGCAAATCCTCTTTATTATATTTGTTAATGGAAAGTTTCTTTTGAATATAGCCTCATACTATTGTTATCTTCATCTTATGATGAACCCTAACATGTTCTTATTTGTTTTACTTATCTTGATATCCTAGACTAGTTTTGTGACACATACTTTTCTTCCCTTTCTCTTTTTGCTGGGTGCCTTCCCAACCACCCATGTGTTGAGCAAGGTGATGGATAAGACAAGGAAGATCTTAGCTTTTGGCTTGGACTCAGTTGATGGAGATTTTGCTATTTTGCTTGGAGACAAGATTGTAGTAGTCTAGACTTCCCTCTATCTAGATCTTGATTGTGTGTCTTGATGTAAACCCTACTGGGAGAATTTGATGTATTTTTGTAAACCTTGTATGAAATTGAATATAGTCAGTTATTTCTTTTTTTATTCCACTGCTTTCCAATGGTGTTTTGTTTACCATATTTTAATAAGGAGGTGATCTCGCCTCCTTACAGCATGGTATCAGAGCCCATGATAGTCAGAATCTAACTATTTCAGTTTGTCTCCCTAATTAGAATCCCTACCTTACATAGATCCTTTAGGTGACATGGTTTCCATACAATTGATCTATAAATGATGAAAGGTTGATTTAGGACCCTATAGTTCCACATTAGTATCATGATGAATAAAACCCTAAAATACTCATAACTAAAATATGCATAACTTAATGTTGTTTAGGTTTTTCTTGAGGTAACTATTAGGGCATGAAGTTGAAGCAAAGGTGTCTAGAAAGGATCAGGTTCTGGGGGCTGGCAATATTTTCCTCTGCACCACTTGCTTGGTTTATGAGGACTCCCAGATCCATATGATACCGGCCTGGCCTAAGCTGAAATGGATTGTTCAAAATAGTTTGCTTTTAGGCAATAGTGACCTTATACATCTATGTTGTATATCTTTGGGAACCCTAAGTTTTAGGTGTATGATGACTTGTTTGAGGATGGATACACTACAACAAAATCTAACATAGGCCAAGGCTAGTTAGTCAGGGATGTCAACCCTGACCAAACTATTTTTCTCCCCAAGGCATATCCCTGGCCATAAAGTTTCTAAACCCTGACCAATGATCTTTTTCACGGTCTCTCAATATCCTCCCTGAAACCCTAGCATTCAGACTTCGTTTATATATAAAAAAATGTTTCATATGCCCCCATCCACTCCAACCGACCCCCGATGCGCCGCTCCCAGTTCCTTCGCACCTATCTACCACTGCCGCCAACCCCATCCAGATCTGTGGAAATGCACACATATCTTCTCCTTCATCTAAAATCAATGGGAAGGTCCGAAGCCATCAGCCACCGGATGAAGCAAAAGCGGATCGATCTTATCTTGCTGGTCCATCCCGCTTCTCCACACAAGTATGCTCGCTGCATCACGAATCCTTCTCCGCAACCTACCGCTAATGTAACCATGATCGTGGTCTTGGCCAGGTATCCCGTAGGCATGGTGGCTCGAAGAGAATAATCGATCGAGATGGCATTAAGCATTTTAAAATGGCCGTGCTATTGCAGTGGATAATCAAACCATACCTGCGTTTTAGAAAAACGAACTGAATAACAATACTTTGTCCCTCTCATATGCCCAATCACGAAAATGAGTGAGTTACTTTTTGTATTTCCTTTATATAATGTATTGTTAATCATCTCAAGTGCGAGAGCGTGAGTACTTGTTAAACTTGTTCACGAACCCGATATAGAATGTGTACTAGCTCAGATTTTACTTTTTGGGTTTTGATTTTTTCGTTACCAGCTGGCAACTGCATTTCTTTTATGGATTTGATAACTCATCTTGTACACATGCTTACGATAGGTATGGAATACAACAAGAAACTCCATAACATGAACATTAGATATATGTTGTATCTTATCTCATTACTCATTTTGTTTCTTTGTGATTTGCAAATTCTTTCCAGGTGGACGATGAATGCTCTCCCCTATTGATGTTATAAGTATTTCAAGACATACTTTTGTGGAGGAGCTAACAATATTTGGAGAGGATTCATATATGATGTAGTCAATGTTTGTATTTATAAAGCAAAGTTGTATAAATCAATGTTGTATAAACATTTTTATTTTTATTGGAGGTATGATAAAAAGTCCTTCTCATGTAAAGCAAATTTTGATTTTTAATAGAATTATCAATGCCCAACAACTTTTTCCATAAGAATGAATTGATATCAATTTTCAAAGTGAAGTAGCTTATACATGATAACGATGTTAGATGAAATAAAAAATATTCATCCATCTTTTAGAGGAAGTGGATTTCATTAATACTAGTCAAGGATGGACCTAGAATACAATGTGTCGACCATTGATATCTTTTTATTTCATCTTATGGATTGCTCAAGGCTTATGTACCTATTGGTCAAGGATAGGACTTGACTAATTAGTATTGGTCACCAAGCTTTTGCTCAAGATACGTTGGTCAGGGATTGACCTTGAGGATCACAAACTGGTCAAGGATTTATTAGTATTGGTCAGGGATTTGACCTTCGCCTTTGACCAGTTCTGTAGTAGTGATACCCAATATAGTTCCCTTATGACCCATATAACCACATGTTTGGATATTTATCCCTAGAACCTAGACTTTGAGGTTTGGTGTTTAGTAGGCAATCAGAGTGCGCAGTGAAGCATGATGTATCTTGTATATGGTCTAGTTAGACTCACCCTTCTACCTCTAGATTAGTTTGGCTTGGTAGGTCAAACCTTTTAAGAGGTGGATAGTAGTTGGTTTGATGATGTTTGGGTAGTTAGACTTTGAGGATGAAATCCTTTCCAAGGGAATGGAGTCATGTAACATATTGAAATATAGCTACTCTGACTTTAGAAACCCTAACTCCCTAATTCATAAGTTAGTGTGCTTGAATCCTTAGTTTTGACCAAACAAGTTATAGTTGTAAAAACATGTTTCTTTATATCCAAAAGAACATATAATGATCATCTAATGAATAGTTCATATATTTGAACCCTAATGAATATCTATTGAACATATTAAGTGTAACTCATATTTTAATACTAATAATGGATAGGCATGATGTTGACCATGTCATTAACCAATAAACCCTAATGAATACCTAATGAACATAATATGAGTAACTCACGTATTAATCCTAATGGATATACATGGTGTTGCCCATGTCATAAACTAATAAACTCTAATGAAATGACAAGTAAGATAATTGTAACCTAATCTTGGAATTAATACATGCTAAGTAAAATACAGTGATCATATTAACCTGAACCCAAAGTTGTAATCATATAACCTTAACATATACATCCTTAATGCCTTTCATGATACATTAATGACATTAGGTGCCATAATTAGTTAACATACTTTGATACACATAAATGATATATATAATCATCTAATCACATATTAATCAAGTCATGAATATGAAATGCATGGTATGTTACCTTGTTATCTAATACACGCACGATTAGTCACTTAATGTGAATCAATTTGTAATATGCCTCACCTTGATCATTAAAATACATGGAAGGGCTTCAATATGAATATGAAGTGATTCAATTCACATAAATGTGCAAATCAATAATATAAATAAATATGAGAAAATGATTAATGATGAAATTAATGTGAGAAATAAAAGATAATGTGGTAATGAGATAACGTTTAATATAAATATATGTAATTGATGTGACATAATTTGGATTGAATAAATACTTAATGACAAATTGAATATTTCATGCAAAATAATTCATTATAATTTAATGTGGTAATAGTATAAGGATAATGAAGTTGAAGTTCAAAATATTAAGGATAATGATCAATTATATTGAGGGAATTGAGTAACCAATAATTTTGCTAAAATTCTTAGTAAGATAAATGACATATATATATATACAATGTTTCATGGATGATAATGAAATATAACTTCCTTGGAAATAAAGTGATTATGACATGACATAATTAAAATAATGGTGATAATGTGATATCATAATGATATAATGTTAATGAGTAAAAAATATTAAATCTCCTAAAAAGAATATCTAAACAATGGAACCTAGGTGATCCTTGAGAACCTAACCTATTTCAAGATGCTTGTGGAGTATATGTTGATGAGTTTTTTGGTAGAAGTTAAGGTTGGAGAAATAACCTGAAGTTTTGTGATGAGATGTTGCACACTCACCCTTCCCTTCTTGCTTGTGATTTCGGGGATGAAATCCTCTTTAAGGGGTGGAGTGTTGTAACATACTGATTTCTAGAATTTTACCTTTTGACCCTCTTTCCCATATTTTCCTTTCATTTCTATCCTTATTGGCCTTTCTATTTAATTAGTGGAATTTATAACGGTTTAGTGAACATTTATTCACTAATTGTACCAATATAAGGGTTTATGCACAAATACCTCAGTGAAAGGTTAATTACCATACTTAAGTGATATAAACCTTAATCTAAATTTTTGATATGATTTGAAAATATAAAATGAGGCTAAGTTTCAAATTTGGTTCGATTTGGACGTTGTTTGTGCAAGTTATGCAATTTAGGTACATTCTGGACTTTTAAGCAATTTACCCAATTTGGAAGTTTTCTTTGCAAATTATCAACTAATTTTAATACTTAGATATTCCCTTACCTTCAATGATATTTTAAACCATTGGAGAACCTAGTTTCATCTTGGTTTGATGGTATTTCTATCCAAGGGCATTATAGGGATTACCCTCTTTATAAAGGTGCTTATCTTTAAAAGCTATCAACCAATGAGGCTATTTCTTTCTTGAAAAACGGTGGGGATGGCCTTGAAAGATCTGTGGACTCTTAGGACAGAATTTTTATATCCAAAAAGAGTCCATGAGCTGTCCTCTTGCATGGCCATCAAGCCCTAGGCTAAAGACACATGGAAAGTCCCTTAAGACACCTCATGCTTCACCTCTTTCTATATATAGCCATGTATACCCCTTCCCAACTCACAATTCGAAAAATCTTGCTCTACTTTTATTTCCTCTAGCATAGATAATAGTTTCTTCTATATTTGGCCACGAAGTTGCTGTCCCAAGGTAATAGAGGGAGCCTACCTTGGTGAAAAAGGCTCCTAGGGCTTCCAAATTGCTCGATTAGGATTTCTAAAGCTCCTCCTTGGAAATTTCGACCAAAAATAGTAAGTTTCCTCCCTTCCTTCCCTATTTTCATATTTTTAGTCTTCCTTACACCTTCTTATAGGTCGGAACTATGACCATACATGGTAAAACTCCACCTAAAACCCTAAAACATCTCATCTCCATGCTCTTTTGCTAGGGTTTGCACCTCTAAAGTGGAGAAGGTGATCTTTGCTCAAGAAAGGAGCTTGGCTTGGAGCAACTAGACCTTCTAATTTCAGAATCCTTTCTGTTTGAACCTTATTACCTTCCTAGAGGCAAGTTTTGTTAACCCCCTTCTCATATATTGCTTCGTACATGCTTAAAACTCATGCTTCTATGTTGAAAATCGATGATTTCCGTCTCTTTTTACCATGTTCTTCTAGGGTTTTGGTTTCTTTCTATTTTTCCTTCTCTAGAAGCTCTAGTTTTGTTACCTATGCAACTTCAAACTTGATCTTGGTCGAATGGTGTTTTCTTTCTCTCCCCCTCTCTTCAATTATCTCAATCGGTTTGATGATGCGGCAATTTCCTAATGGTTAATATTGAAAAATTCATATCTTCTCAATCACTTATCCAAATTTGACAAATAAATATGTTTTGGAATTGGAAAATTAATCTATATGTAATAAAGATATTTTCAAGGTCTGATTTCATGGTTTTATGAAGGGTGATTTTCATAAAACGAATTTAATGCATAAAATACATAAAAATTACATCTTAATCATCATAACTCCAAAATTAACATAAAAATATGTTTTTTTGATCAGGAGAACTTATTAAGTTTATTAGTGATGTTTTAAGAGTCTAAATCCGAGTTTTTCTAAAAAGGGTCTAAAAATAGGTTTTTCTATATAATAATGTGCACTATGTACTCTAATACATGTTAATACATTGAAAATAGGCAAAGTGGAACTTGGACTCAATCAAAGTGGTGGAAGTTAGTAATTGATATCATTAAGGGAGGTATGTGCAATCCCTATTTATGTATGTGCAATCCTTATTTATGTATGTGCCATGTATGTGCAATCCCTATTTATGTATGTGCAATCCTTACACCCTATGTTGGTATAATTACAGCCCAACCCTATATTTCCCTATTGAGGCTTAAATGAACCCTAAATATTCTATTCTTGAATCCTAATATTGTTCATGCCTCAAATTAGATTATAATTTCTTCTTGTTTGGGTCTCATACCCCACTGCCATACTTATTGAATATTATGACTACTCTTACCATGACTACTTTTCTAGCATGTGGATTTATGTTCTATTTAATTTAAAGTAGCGGTACTTATGTACAACTACCCACAGAGGGCATGTAAATAAACACCCTGGGGAATGTCTTATTCTCCCCATAATATTGTAGGTGACTGGGAATGTCTTATTCTCCCCTCACCTAAGGTTAGAGGTCCGGTAGGTGCCTCAACCCTACTTAGTTAGGTAGACATAATTATCTTACATGCAAACCCTCTTTATTATATTTGTTAATGGCAAGTTTCTTTTGAATATAGCCTCATACTCTTGTTATCTTCATCTTATGATGAACCCTAGCCTGTTCTTATTTGTTTTACTTATCTTGATATCCTAGATTAGTTTTGTGACACATACTTTTCTTCCCTTTCTCTTTTTGCTGGGTGCCTTCCCAATCACCCAGATGTTGAGCAAGGTGATGGATAAGACAAGGAAGATCTTAGCTTTTGGCTTGGACTCAGTTGATGGAGATTTTGCTATTTTGCTTGGAGACAAGATTGTAGTAGTCTAGACTTCCCTCTATCTAGATCCTAATTGTGTGTCTTGATGTAAACCCTAATGGGAGAATTTGATGTATTTTTGTAAACCTTGTATGAAATTGAATATAGTCAGTTATTTCTTTTTTTATTCCGCTACTTTCCAATGGTGTTTTGTTTACCATATTTTAATAAGGAGGTGATATCGTCTCCTTACAATTGCACCTTTCTTTGTAGCATATGTTATCATGTTTGAAAACTTGATTGATGCTAAAAGAATACGATAATGTACTTAATTAATCAAGTTGAATCTTATCATGTAGATCCCTGACCATAGATCCATCATTGTCAGCAGCTGGTGATGGTAAAATAGGTTTACCCACGGGATCTCCTGGAGGCGCATATTCTTGAATATGTGGGGGTGATGGGCGTGAATATCCTTACGTCCTAATGTGGGATTGACGTGAGATAAACACGAGATCTCTCAATCCTTCATTATATGTGTCAGTATGGATGTATCACGAATCTCCCGATGATGATGAATGCCGGGATCGTTGTGGAGATAAACATGAAATCTCTCGATTCCGAAGAGAGTGCAGTCGCCGTTGTAGCTCTATAGAGAAGTTGCCAGTATATCCTAGAAAGCTATGAAGTAGTTGACATGGTCCTACTTGTGGTGTCGCACTGACCGAGATGGTAGAGGTCATGGTAGCCAGCTCTTCCATTGACCTTGTATGGTACCGATTTCGACTTCGCAGTGGTCAGTTGGAGTATGAGCGATATACTTCATCTCCTCAGGGCATAAGTGTGATTGAAAAATGTAATCAGCCATGTAGCATATCTGGTTAATGATCGAATATGGAAAACATTGATTAATGCACACTTCAGTTATACATCTTAGTTGATAGATGATATTTATGTTTCTTTACATTCCTTGCAAAGCAGATAGATGATTAATAACTCTACCATGGGTAGATGCAATGTTCTCCTTAAGAAAGGAAATTACTTCATTCTGTTCATACAGTGAATTATCCTGCCTGTTAATATAAAAAGAACCTTTGCTCAATTTATAAATGCTTAATCTATGATAATAATATGGTCGAAAGAGAGTTATATCTTTCGCTGGGACAATTGTCTCACCCCGTGGGATCCACATTTTTTTTAGGTGGACATGCACAAGGTGGCGAATATCTTTCTGCAGAGGAGGAACAACAGCTAAGGCAGCAGTGACAGCTCAGGTTGAGTGTACTGCCCGTCGTGTCTTGTAGATAGAAGTCCTATGTGTTATCTCTATACTCTCAGGTCCTTAGAGTTGGTTCGTACTGGTTTCATGAATGATCTGAGATTTTGGCTTGAATGTCTCGAGGTCTTATGTTGCTCCAGTATGTGTTTTGATAGAGCAACTGTTATAGGTTGTCCTCAAGATGATATGTTGTACAATGTAATCATGATATGTATGAGTTTTGGATCTTTCAGTAAGAGTTTTATGGAAAAGGATCTCCTTGCAAAATGATTTTTAAATTTTAGTGATTTTTATTAATCTGCTTATTATGTTTATTCCTCTTAATTAGTAACAATTTGTTTGTCGGTTTGATGAAGGTCGTTACAAGTTTGGTATCAGAATTTAAGGTTCATTGAGTCTACAGAGACATATGACTAAGGTGTTGAGTCTATGTTAGTGTTCTCCAGTATACCATATAGTGACTTCTGCTTATGCAGAAGAAAGGGTAAAGTTTATAAATGACTGGGGAACATGAGTAACACATTGCCGAGAGCAATGTTGTTGCACCAGGAGAAGGTGCAAGGGATTAGGCAAGAGAAGAACAAGTGTCTGAGAATTCCCATTTTGACCTAATTAGGATAGAAAATCCTATTTTTATGCTCTTGTTGGGCTGGTTAGGACAACAATGATAGATATAGCAGACTGGATACTAGCATTACTACCTAGGTTACCAGTCCTTAATACAAAAACTTTGGGTTCTGAAAGGATTCCTGAATGACATAGTCATGTTAGAATAGTGGAAAATGTGGGAAAGAATAATATATGGCAAGAAAATAGACTCTGCCATAAGTATAGACAGATAGTACATCTGTGATGGTAATGCCCAAGAAGGGGTAATAAGATGAGAATTAAGGTAAGGTATCTATAATTTTAGAGACATTTGCCTAGTTGTTCTAAAAAGCCAAAGTTTTTGGTGCCATCAGTGCAATAAATGCCTAGTGCACCAGGGCAATAGTCGCTAAGTAAAGGCAAAAGTCCTAACTTTCCACCTGTAAGAACCCATGGCTTAGTTTTTACATCGATAATAAGACTGATAAGACCATGGTACGAGGGCAAGACATGTTATATGTATGGATATGTTGAGCATAAGAAACTCTTTTCTTTGAAAAGAAGGGAGGAAATGACTCAACAACTGAGGTAGGCTCAGTAGTGCTTACGAAAGTCACAGCCCAATAGTGTACAAAGGGAAGAGCAACAACATGAAATAGCTAGTCTCTATGTGTTCAGTCAACCTGGAGCTGTAGATGACTGCGAGGGGTAATAGTCAGATAGAGATTTTTCATTTTGATATGTCTTCTCTTGATTTTATCTGATAATTATAAGAGGGATTGTTGTTATTAACTTCCCTATTGATTTCCCTATGGGAACATAGGGAAGAAATGATGAGAACTAGAATTTATATTCCATTCAATATTCTTTTAAATGTTCTATAATTGCTCTTATCTGTGTAAAAGAGGATGAAATATAGAAGTGATGCTTGGAGAAAATCCAGGAATGTTAAATCATGGGTTTATGATGATACAAAAAGTAAGGAATATGATAGTACACAATTTGCATACTACCTAATCTCAGTACTTGTATACCCTGGCCAGGTATTCAAATATTGAAGATAAGGTGAGTATGGAACTCTTAGATTGTTATCTTTCTGATTACTCTGATCAAGTAGTCATTCTGAGACAATCTAGTGAGTATAATGAAACTGGAAATATGGTATGGACATGTGTATCACATCCTAAGTGCAAAAAAAAATGGAATCTGAGATGATCTCAGATCAATCTGTGTGTATAAGGAAGTAAAAAGTATAATCCTCATGATAAAAGAATGAGAACAAGGGAGATGATCCCTGTCTGATAAAGCCTGTGTGAATAGTAAAGATCATTTCCCATGATGTGGAAATGAGAAATGTGGTAAAATCACAAAATGTTCACGAACATGTTAGACAATAATAAAGAAAGGGATGATGATATGCAATCACCCTTATAATTCCTATGTTGATGGTAAGGAACCTAGGGTGAAACAAGAGTAAATGGCTCATGAACAGTTGAAAGTTCATGCAATAATCAGAGGAGATGATAATCTCTTCTCTTTGATAAACAACTCTAGGTGATGATGGGGTGATAAGAGGAATATGTTTCTTTGTGTTCTCTCCTTTTAGGGACATGGCAATCAAGTGAGTACTATTACACTTGATGTGCATGGATTAGAAATAATCCATTGATGGATACGTAGAAAAGTATCAGTTCATCTTGGACTTTGGTTCCAAGATAAAGATCTGTGTAATAAATAATGTCCCAAAGATGAAAGAAAGATCCTTTTATATGTGTGGCTTTGATAATAACAATAGAGAGATGAAAATGATGAGAATGTGATGTGTTTTTGACACATGTGACAGATACCAAAGTAAGGAATTCTGGTATCTAAGAAATATCAGGTGGTATGGGAAAGTAAAAACATAACTCCTAATCAGATGATTTATGTTGGTTACCTGGGATGGCCAACTGTGAAATCAGTCTAGTTACATACTATAGTATGGACATCATATGTTAGGGGTTTATGCTCTACATAAACATAACATCGATAAGAATGTACTAATTGAAGGAACAATTGTAAAATCATTGTGGG
This sequence comes from Alisma plantago-aquatica, assembly GCA_963693085.1. Classification (NCBI taxonomy): domain Eukaryota; kingdom Viridiplantae; phylum Streptophyta; class Magnoliopsida; order Alismatales; family Alismataceae; genus Alisma; species Alisma plantago-aquatica. The sequence goes on from OY856411.1 coordinate 864,855,332, forward strand.
AAAATCTTATCAAGCTAAAAATAATTCCTTATAATACACCTATTTAGATCTGTTAAGGCAACTTATACATAACATCTACAGATTTCTTTAAGATAAATTTTTAATTGATAATTAACCTCCCCTTATGACAAGAGAATGTACAACTAATGAGATAGTTAATACAAGTTGTAAGAAAGTTTAGTGTTGTGTCAGTAGATTAGATGGCACAACAGATGTATGATTAGACTTGTAGTCCCAAGTGGGTGACAAAACGTAACTCTGGTCTTTCTTTGGAAGTGAAATGCTAAACTAAATGAGGAGTATGGAAGACTCCCCAGAATCAAGAATCTTGTCACATAAAGTTGTAAGTTGAGAAATGTGACAAATCAGTGAGGTTTGACATCTGATTTAAATAGGGTATGTGTAATGTTTCTTTGACTAAGAAAAGTGTTACCTGACATAGAGCTGACTCTATAGTCAATAATGAAAAGTCAGTTGAATATATATATATATATATATATATATATATATATATATATATATATATGACAGATTCAAATGATAACCCTATGTGGAAGAGCTTTGTGTTGATCAAAGTTCTATGGAATCTCCATAACATCAAGATGTTATGTGGATACTTGATGATATAATGAATGAATAATATTTGTCTCCCTTTACCTGGGATTTCGGGGATGAAATCCTTGTTTGGGTTTATAACTTGTAATGACCCAGACCTGGGTTATGAGGTAACCCTATTTATTTTGGCTAAGTAAGTTGCTTAGAAATTTAATATAATACTCTAAGGAGTTTTGTTATCATGTGACACACTTATGTTTCAAGTTTGGTCCTGATTGAATGTTGTTTGAGCGATGTTCCTTTATTTTGGACCAAAGTGCAATTTACCCAAGATGAGGGGTTATATTGCAAAAATTTCACATTTTAAACGTGCCCTATATGTTTTAGCATCATAAGAGAGAGAATTATGCTAAGTGGTGGCTTTTGGAAAGCCTAAATACCAAGTTTGAACTTGTTTGAATAATGCTAGTACCTTGTGCACCAATTTTGGTACAAATAGTAATTTACCCAAATTGTGGGGTTGATATGCAAATTACCACCTCTAGAATGTTCCTAATTCCTCTATGTATCATTTATGGGAGATATAAAGAAGGAGACACCATGTTTGAATCAATTATGAGTGATGGTAATCTTCGTGATGAAATGACCAAGAAAAGGGTTGAATATGAAACCTTAACTTGAGTTGTATCAAGTTGAAAAGATTATACATGAGCGCCTATCGGACAAGGATCCAAAGGAGGAGTCTCATATAGTTTTTTGGACTCTTGAAAAATCCCATGACGTGAAAAGCACCTCAAGAAGGTGAAGTGTATCAGTTTACAACTTCCTTAGAAAATTTGTATCGGGTTGTGAATAAAGTGGCGATTTTATTGATATATTTTATTCAAAGTGATAAGTAATGGAAGAAAATTCATCCCTAGATTTTCCTCAAGAGTTTTACATGTCAAAATAAATGTTAATGCATGCATGTACACATGTCACCCATGCATGGACACGTGGCACCTAGTAGCTCAAATTGATGACACCTCATTTTCACACTTCTTCATGAACAACAAGTATATATACCCCTACTTTCACCCCTTAGTAAAAATTTTCGAATCTTACCACCCCTACTTCTCTAAGGTATCGTGCATAGGGTCCTTGTATAATGCAGGAGTGAAGTGGTATCGTGCATACGGCCTTGGGTATCATCCATAGCAAGATCATATCGGCCAAGTAGGGTGATATCGACCTAGTGAGGTGATATCGGCCATAGTGAAGTGTTTTGATCACAAGTGAGGGGGATATTGGCCAAGGGTAGTGGCATATCGTACAAGAGTAGTAGGGTATCATGCAAAGGTTCTAAGGAGAAAGAAGGAGCTCATACTTAACCCTAAGGTGAGGCCATGATCATCTTCAACCTTGGATTGAAGCATGATTTTAGGGTTATGATCTTCCTTTCTTTTCTTCTTCACCAATTGCTTATCCATGGTGATTCCTTGTATATGAAGGAGTTGTAAACGAGCCTTGTACTTTTGATAAGTCATATTAAACCTTAGGAACATGGATCTTTGGAGCTTGGAACTTTGAAGTTGTTCTTAAGGTGGGTTATATAACTTGAACTCTATCATGTTATTATTCATCACCTAAATTGCTATACTTAATGATCTACTTTTAATTCTGAATTTTTCTGAAATAGTTGATGACATTATGAGTTCTAGTAGTTGCTTAGATCTGTTTCCATGAACCGTAACAGTTAGAAAGAAGGTCTAGAGCTTGAAGAAGATGGTATCACCTTATAAAGTGATATTGGGTTCAAGCACACAAGCAAGCACCTTTAACCCGATATGGTGATGCACCTACTTCACTAAAATGATATGGTGGTGTAGTATACACCTCTTGCACAATACGAGGTCAAGAAAACACCTCAAAAATGATATTGGGTTAAGCACACACCTCTCTGCCCGATATGGTGTGAAGCACACACACACCTCTCTACCCGATATGGTGTGAAGCACACACACACCTCTCTGCCCGATATGGTGTGAAGAACACACACACCTCTCCGCTCGATATGGTGTGAAGCGCACACACACCTCTCTTCCCGATATGGTGTGAAGCACACACACACCTCTATGCCCGATGTGGTGTGAAGCACACACACACCTCTATGCCCGATATGGTGTAAAGCAAGCATACACCTCTTGCCCGATATGGTAAGCATACATACACCTCTAAAGTGATATGGGTAGCAAGTATACACCTTTAAACTGATATTGGGTTAAGCATACACCTTTTGGATGATATGGTGTTGAGTACATATCTCTAAAATGATATGGTGGGTAACCCAATACACTAGATGACAAGAGTGGCAAGGTGGGTAGCACCCTAGTGCATGTGATGGCCAATACACTAAAGTAGGGTTTGGCTAAAATCTTCAAGTGAGGCGAGGATGTTATACCCATGAAGGGTGAAGTTGATAAACTTTATGAATGGTAAGGTTGATACCTTAATGGGTAAGGGTATGAGGGATATGATGATGCTTAGATCGATATATACCTAACCCAATACATGATTTAACCCTATACACCTTGTAAAGGTGAGGGTAAGACACTCTTAGGAGTGATGAGTGTAACACCCAGTAATGGTGTGGCTAATACCTTGATAGGTGAAATACATAAAATGGTTGATAATGGACAACCTTATATCAATAATGCCTCAACTTGGGACGAGTCCATATCACTTGAAGATAGTTGGGTAATTCAAAAGTATGACTTATGGCCTATACACTACATGATAAATGTGATAGGTTAGTGCATAAAGTATTAGGATGGGATATACCCTAATACAAGAAAAGTTGATGAACTTAATTAAGTTAAAAGTGATGAGGGAAGTGATACATCAAGGTATGATAGATATCACATCCATCACCTCAAGGTTGATACACCTTGATGCACCTCAAATCCAATATACGTGGATGAGTAACTCATGAAGTGTGTTATGTCAATTGTTACATTGAGATGTAATGAGTTTAATGCACTTTGATAAGTGTAGGCTAACATACCTTGAGAAAGGGTTATGACAAGTTAATAAAGTATGATGTAAATATACTCTGGTAAGGATGAGAGAGGAACTCATACCTTGTGTTGATAATAATTTAATGATAAATGATGAGAATAAATAAGTATGGTTGAATACTTATGATATCAATATATGCTCCTAGATGTGTGGAGCAATGAATTAGGGTTTGGATTAATAATATGAACATGAAACCCTATTCGGCTATAAAGGGAAACTCTAACCCTAATGATGGGAAGGTTGTAATTCTCTTATTGCATAAGCCTTGTAAGGAATGTTAAATATGTGTATAACAAGTATTATGTGTAATGGCCTTGTGAGCCATGTGAATAAGTTGTTGCCTAGTGAGAGGTGACAAGATGTGTAATGGCCTTGTGATTCATGTGAATAAGTTGTTGGCTAGTGAGAGGTGACAAGATGTGCAATGACCTTGTGAGCCATGTGAGATGCTTGTGCAACAAGTATCATGTATACCTTGGTTTGAGGACCTAGAGGTATTAGTTACCTGATAAGTGGTAACAATGTTCAGTGATGAACTAAGGGTTTGAATACCCAGATCTAATAATCATGATGATGATAATGTTGAGGGATGACAATTCCCAGTAATGAGGTAAGGGATTGAGATTCTAAATGTTATATGTGTTCTAAAGATTTGAAAATTACTTGATACGTGTAAAGGGCATGACTCATATCATGTATGAGCTATCCTTATCCCCATATCGGGTTAACCCCATCTTGGGTTTCATATCGGGTTGAGGGGTTTCAAGCATATCAGGTTACACTTAGAATCCATGCCTTATATCGTGCATAAGTATTTACTCATTTATTCATATCATGCACCAGATGTGTGCTTCAAGGTATCATGTACCAGGGTATAGTTCATGATCATATCGTTCAAGGAATACTTGCTACCCTCACTCATATCACGTTACCCAAATTAGGGTTTCATATCGGCTTACAAGTATATATTAAACCTTGTATCATGCATGGAGTCTATACTTGACTTCCTATAGTGTAATGGGTTTATGGTTAACACCATATCATGTTTCAAAGTATAAGCTACAACTCCATATCGTACAAGGGGATATCATTTCACAGACATATCGTGCAAATGATGCATGTATACAACCATATCGGGTAAGAGCTACTTGTTTGGTTGCTTGAACCCGATATCACTTTATAAAGTGATACCATCTTCTTCAAGCTCTAGACAATCGTCCTAACTGTTCTAGTTCATGGAAACATGCCTAAACAACTACTGGATCTCATAATTTCATCAACTATTTCAGAAGATTTTGGAATTAAAAGTAGTTCATTAAGTATAGCAATTTAGGTGATTAATAATAACATGATAGAGTTCAAGTTATATAACCCACCTTGTGAACACTTCAAAGCTCCAAGCTCCAAATCTTCTCATCCTTAGGTTGAAGAAGAACTTCTCCCAGGTCCAGGGCTCGATCACAACTCTTCCATGGACAAGAAATCACCATAGTTAAGCACTTGGTGAAGAAGAAAAGAAAAGAATATCCATAACCTGATATCCTACTTCAACCAAGGTTGAAGGTGACCAAATCCTTACCTAAAACTTGATGCTCGAGCTCTCCTAGATCCTTGAGCTGGTTTGCATGATACCTAAGGGTCTTTGCACAATATCTCCAAGGGATATGGTTATGAGGATCGTAAACTTTCATAAATTGGTGAAAGGTGAAGTATATATACTTGGATTCATGAGATAAAGCATATAAGAGGTATTTTCACCTCATGCTACTAGATGACACATGGCCATGCATGGTTGACACATGGCCATGCATGCACACATGTATATCTTGGCATGAAAGAGTCTTGAGGATAACCTAGAGACAATATCTCAAACCTTACTTTTCTTGTTGGGCAAGTTATCCCATCTTTATCTCATTAAATAAGCAACCCAATACACTTTTTTTAAGGAACTTGCAACTAATCATGGGCCACCTCCTTGAGTTTCTCTTCCCATCATGGCCTTTTCCAAGGCTCAACAAACTGATAGGAGACTCCTACTATGGCTCCTTGGCCGATAGGGCTCCTTATATCAAGTCTACAACTCGATTCATCACATATAAGGCTTTCTCCTTCAACTCATTCTTGGTCTTTCATTACCAAGAGTATCATAACTCAATGGTGATTCAAACATAGTGTCTCCTTCTTTCTCTTTCCTCTAAAAGATACATAGAGGGAGTAGGGACACTCTAGAGATGGGCAAATACAAATTGTACCAAAATTGGTGCACAAAGTGCTAACATTGTTCAAACAAGTTATAACTTAAGATTTAGGCTTTCCACAAGCCACCACTTAGAATTATTATCTTTCTTATGATATTAAAACACTTAGGACACATTCCACATGTGGAATTTTGCAATGTAACCCCTCATCTTGGGTAAATTGCACTTTTCACTCAGACTTTCATATAATGCACACATAGTTTGCAATTAAGTTAATCTTGACAATAAACTTCACAAGAAGCCTTAATTACTTTTCAAAAGATTAGAATTAGCTTGTAAGTATCTCACTTAAGCAAAACTCCTAGGGTTAAGCCTTAACCCAGGTCATGGGTATTATAATTATAAACCCCTAATAAGGATTTCGTCCCCAAAATCCCAGATGAAGGAAGACAATTGTTGTTCTTGCATTACATCATCAAGTCTCCACATAACATCTTGATGTCAAGCCTTATTAACTCACATCTCTTATGTGACAAGATTCTAGGGAATCTTCCATACTCCTTACTTAGCTTAGCATTTCACTTTAGAGGAGAAATCATAATTATGTTTTGTCACCCACTTGGGACAATAGGTCTTACCATACATCTTTAGTGTCACTCTAATCTTTTATCATGACACAAAACTTTATTATGACTTGTATCAACTATCTTTCTGATTATTCATTCTATTGTCATAAATAAAAGTCATTCATTAAAGAAGAACTTATCTTAAAGATATCTCTAGATATTATGAATAGTCTGCTTCAATCAGCTCTAGATAGGAATACATTAAGGGGTTATTTTTTAGCTTGATAAGATTTTTCTCAAAACGATATTCCACGATTATTCCTTCAATTAATACATCTTTATCAAGGTTATGTTTATGCAGAGCATAAACCCCTAACATATGATTTTCCTACTAGAGTTATCTCAAGGTTGGCCCTTCTAGGTAACCAAACATTATTCATCTTATCAAGAGTCATACTCTCACTCTCCCATACCTTCTGGCACATCTTGAATACCAGAATTTCTTACCTTGGTATCCTTCACATGTGTCGAAAACACATCATATTCATTTCTCTATTGTTAATACCAGAGTCAAACATACAAAAGGATCTTTCTTTTATCTTGGGACATAATATATTACACATATCTTTATCTTGGAACCAAAGTCCACAACAAACTGATACTTTTCTAAGTATCCATCAACAGATCACTTCTAACTCATGCACATCAAGTGTCCCCAGACTCACTTAATTGTCATGTCCCAGAATGGAAAGAACACAAAGAAACTTATTCCTTTCATTACCCCATCATTACCCAGGGTTGTTCATCCAAGAGGAGACCTCATCATCTCCTAGGATTATTACATGAACTTTCACCATTCATAAGTCAATTACACTTATTGCATCTCTAGTTCCTTGCCATCTGCATAGGAATTATGTGGATGATTACATATCATCATCCCTTTCTTTATTATTGCCTATCATGTTCATGAATATTTCATGGTTTTATCACATTTCCCATTTTCACATTAGGGAAAAAGATTCTCACTATTCACACAGACTTTATCAAATAGGGATCATCTCCCTTGCTCTCTTTCTCATCTCATGAGGATTATACTCTTTACTTCCTCATACACACAGATTGAACTAAGATCACCTCAGATTCCTATTTATTGCACTTAGGATGCGATACAAATGTCCACACCATATTTCCAATTTCATTATACTCACTAGATTATCTCAGAATGACTACTTGATCAGAGTAATCAGAAAGATAACAATCTAAGAGTTCTATACTCACCTTATCTTCAATAGTTGAATACCTGGCCAGGGTATACAAGTACTAAGATTAGGTAGTATGCACTTTGTTTACTATCACATTCCTTACTTTTCATACCATCAAGAACATAGGACTTAGCATCCCTAGACTTTCTCCAGGCATCACATATATACCTTATCCTCTTTCACACAGATAAGAGCAATTATAAAGCATTTAAAGGATTATTGAGCAAAATGTAAGTCCTCATCTTCCTTTGTCCTCATAGGACTAGTCAAAGGAAGCTCAATAGCAACTACTTTTCATATATATAACACATAGGATTATGAAACGTCATATCAGAATGACACTATTTATCTGACCTGTCTCAACTCGTGGATTGTTCATTGCCGCATGCTGATTCTTTTCATAGAATCTTGTTGTTGCCTGATTCCAACGTCGTGCTCTGTTGCTTGGTACTGATGGTCCTGCTCGGGATGTCTGTCTACATCCTCGTAAGCCACTACTAGACCATTGCCTTTGAGAGTCTTGCTGACTCTGCCTCGACGGTTGGGTCATTTCCTCCTTCCTTTTTGGACAAGAGGATCTAATATGCCCAATCTATTTACACTCATAACACATCTTATAAGAATTCCCAGGCCTTGTCGGCCTTATAACTGATGTAGAGGCCAAACCAAGAGTTCTAATAGGTGGAACATCAGGTCTTTTACCTTTTCTAGGTAGCCACTGCCCTGGTACACTAGACATTGGTTGCATCGGTGGTACCAAAAACTTTCCCTTTTTGGAACTACTAGGCCTCTATTTCTGAGTCTGGATAGGTCTTTTATTAATTCCTACCTCATTATTGTAAGGACCCTAAACTCCATTTTGGGCTTATCCTGTTTGCTTTGCGTAACCCTTATGTTTAGTTGCTTGCTAATCACCTCTAGTGGTGATTAGGGTTACTTGTGCCTTGTTGAGAGTTGGAGGTGCTACTTGCAAATAACCCAAGTCTAGGGTTGATGAGCAAGTTTTTCACCTTGAGAGGTGTTTCCCTCTCTCCTTTCTTCCTCTAAGAGTTGAGAGGAAGGGTTGGACTCGTTGCTTGAGTTGCCTTGTTTAGGCCTTGCCTTGTTGGACCTTATATCGGGCAAGGGTGTGTTGGGAGCCTTGTGTCAGCCATGGTTGTGTGGCCATGAGGCTGTGTCGGGTAAGAGTGTGTATCTCCCATGTGGGTGTGTCGGCCTTTGACCATCCTTGACCTTTGGCTTCGTTTGTGTCACCACCCTTTTGGACACTTGGTGCATGATGCTTGCATGTGGCAATTGCCTTGGACATGTGTATGGGGTGAGATAAGGAGGTGTCATTTGCCCATGGACAAGTGTCCCTAGGTGGGCGACACCTTGCCTTGTTTTCTCCTTCACCTTCTTCTATATACGCCTCTCCTTTCTCTTACTTAGGATCCCTTTAGTTGGTGTTGCTTCCTTTCTTTCCTTGGTGGGCGACACATCTCCTTTGCTAGTTGGTGGCCGATACTCCTCCTTCTCCTTGGAGTCTTCTTCTTCCTCTAGTGGTGGCTGAGCCCTAGAGTGCCTTGTTCTTCTTGTGGTGAGCATCTCCCCTCTTTCCTTAGCACCTTCTTCTTCTTCTTCTTCTCTTTCTTGCTTGCTCTTCGGCCATGGTGGTTACAAGTTTTGTTTCTCTTCTTGAGGTGGCCGAAGGTGGTACTTGAGCTTGGGAGCTTGGTGCTAGGAGCTTGGAGCTTTCTTAAGGTAGGTTACATAACTCCTAACCCTAGCTATACTACTTCCTTTTCTTGTTGCATGTTATGTTTCACTTTGATCGGCCATGTATCTTGTGGATATATGTTCATGTTGTTGGATGTTTTCTTAACCTTGGTGGCCGAACCATATGTATAGAGTTTCTTGGGCAAAACTCCTTTCTCTCCATTTGGTCTTGAGAAGTGAGTTCGACTCTAGTGGTATAGGCAACACTCCTCTCACTTGATTATTGAGAGGTGAGTCTATACTTTAGTTGCTTGGGCAACACTCTTCTCTCACTATGGATTAGAGAGGTGAGCCTTGGTTGGATGTTGACCTAGTAGAGGTTGGGATCTTGGCCGATTTGGAAATGATCTATCATGTTGCCTGAGATATGTGATGGAGGTTGTGCAAAACCCCTCTCTCTTGATTGTTGAGAAGTGAGCCAACTCTCTTAATTTGTTAGGGTTTTGTGATGGTGATCTTGAGGTTAGTGATGACCAATCCGACATGGACCTTTATGCCTTGCACGATACACCTTTGTAGTGATGTGCCTGACACCCCTCACCTTGGGTTTAGCTTTGGCCGATATGGTCATGTTGAGTTTGGTTGGCTTTGTGCCCGATATGACCATCTTGATCTTGTTAGTGACCTTGGGCGATATGCCTTGACCGAGATGACCCTTTCTCCTTGTGGGCGTTATCCCCTTGGCCGATATGGTGCTTAGTTGCTATCTTTGTTGGTGCCTTGGGCGACACAAGTTGGGTTGGTCTTGAGCTGCTCGATATGTGTTGAGTGGTGAAACCCTAGTGCTTGCCTTAGTGGTGGTCGATATGGTGTGTTTGATCTTGTTGGATGTTAGGCTTCCTTGTGGTGCCCTTGTATCGTTTGGTGATGTGTACATGGTGGGCGTTATAGCATTGGCTTGGGTGCCACGATCTTGGCCGTTGTAGTGGTGAGATGGTTTCCTGATACAACCCTAACCCTAGCTAGCCGATAGGGTCTTAGCGGATATAGTAGATGCCTGATACACATCTAGCTTGGGTGCATGATATGTCCTCTTGACCCAGCTGCATGACACAACCTTTACCTCTAGTTGCACGATACACCATAGACATGGTTGCCCGATGTGCTCTTGTTCTTGGGTCGATCGAGGATGTGGCCTAGTGCCTTGGCCGACGGACCTTTAGTGAGGGTTGTTACCCTTCCCGATACCACCTGTGGTAAGGGGCGCGCTACCCGTCACACTTTTAGCGAAGGTAGCTAGTACCTTTAGTAAGGGTTATGCTAAACCTGGAAACCCTAGCTAGTGATGTGTTGTATTGTAATCGCACCTATGTTGTTAATTTTATATGGATGATGGGTTGTGAACTAGTACTATGATTGATGCTTAAAGATGATGCTAGATCAGATAACAAGATACTTGTGGATGCTTATGATTCGATAACCATAATGTGATTGATACAACTGTATGCCTCATATGATTACAATCATGACATGCACATTCGCCACCCTAATGATATAATAATCAGTAAAATCTATGACTGGTGATTTTAAGTTATCTCTCTTGATGTGCATACTAACTATGCAGGTGTATCAGGTGAATTCATAGCCAGGTAAGAGCTGTGAGGTATGTGTGTTTGAATAACGCTGCATGATGATAATTCTTATTGATGAGATAACATGCATCACTAGTATGATGAGTTAGGTCTGAGGACCTGATGAGGGATGAGTGCCCAGTGAGGTGTTATCCTCTTGATGATGAGATGAGGGATTGTTATCCCAGGTGACGATGCAAGATGATGATGCCTTGAGAGGCAGTGGCTTCCTGTGATGAGGGATTGAGATCCCAGGATAATGTGATGGTGATAATGTAATGCTATGCATGTTTTACAACTTGGTTGCCTCAACAATCCACTTAAAATATACTAATTAATTTCAGTGGAACATATCCTATAGTTTGCCCTGGCCATAGATCCATCATCGTCAGTAGCTGGTGATGGTGAAATAGGTTCTCCTGTGGGTTAACCTGGAAGCACATATTGTTGAATATGTGTGGTTTCTCCTAGCCGAAAATGAGGAGGATTAGAGTACAAATTCAATTGTAGACTCCGGAGTGCGGTTTTAGGCTCGTGGCTCAATATGTTAGAGCATGGTGAACATGCCCATGTCTTAGGATGTGTGATAAGAGAACATGATTGTGTTCATGGATCAGAGTACGGTGATCATGCCCGTGGCTCAGTTTTACTAGCGGCGATACCTGTACTAAGGTGGGCTAGGTAGAGGGTAGCCTGGCCCTGTGGCTGAGGCCACTTAAGCATGAGACTGCGGTCCTGCTTATTTTGCACTCGTGCACTGCCATGAGGTGGTGAGGTCGTGGAGTCCGGCTCTTACATTGACCTTTTATGGAAGCGACTTGGGTTTCACAACTGAAGGTTGGATTTGAGCGGTATGACTCACTTCCTTAGGGCATAATAATACGTAATCCAGCCGAATAATATTTATTACTTAAGGCAAAACACGGAACATTGGTTGAGGCCTTGCTTGTGTAGTTGATCTTGTTATACCTTGCAGTTACTTATACGTTCCTTATGTTTTGTGATAAGATCTTATAAATCTTATCTTGTCAATCATGTTCCATAAAGAAAATCAGGTTATATGCCTCCCGGATATCCTGATAAGTTTAATAATACAACAAGACCTGCTCAGTATGCTGCTCATATAATCTGCTTATATCTGTTATCTGCTTTACCTGCTTTAGCCTTCTTTGGAGTTTTATAGTTTCAACGGGGAGTTATGTTTCTCGCTGAGACTGGGTGTCTCACCCCGTCGGTTTACAACCTTTTTAGGTAGTCATGCTAGATGTGGTGGTGATCACGAGGTTGCGGCCGAGCAGCAAGAAGAAGAGCAGTAGAAGGCAAGAGATGGACATGCTGCTTTTTTGATAGTTTTGTAGTAGAGTCCTAGAGTCATCCCTGTACTCTTAGGTCCTTGAAGGTGTTTTGATGACGTTTCACGATGACTAGCTGTTGTAATTTTGTATACCCTGTTGTTGGCCTTACGTGGCATGATATGTACATATAAACAGATGATAAACTATGATGCTGACATGACAACTGGTTTCTGTAAGCTGTATCAAGGCTTGTAATATTTATATAACATGTTTCCCTACAAGATCTGGATGCCAAAGTTCTGTTATGTTTGCTTTCCGAAATCAGTTTTAATTAACCCATATTTTCAGTAATATGTGGTTCCACACATTTTTGCGTGTCACCTTGTTGTTCGTGTGATGGCGGGGTGTCACAATTATCCTCTTCTGGACAATCTTTTATGATATGTTCAGGCTGCCTACACATAGCAAACCCTGATTTTGGGTTGTAACATATTTCTTTCGACATTTTCCATCACTCCAACATGTTGATGTTGATCAGGAATCCTATTGAAGTCCAAAACTTCATCATTCAGGGCTGGTAATCTGGGTTGTGTTGCTAATACCCAGTCCACTATATGCATCACTGCTGTCCTAGCCTACCCAACAGTGGTATCAAAAGAAGGATTCCTCATCATAGTTGGATCATCTTGGGGATTCTCAGGCAGTCGTTCTTCTCTCGCCTGCTCCCTTCCACCTTCTCCTGGTGCAACAACATTACTTTCAACAATGTACTCCTTGTATTCTCCAGACATCTTTTCTCCAGGCATCACATATATACCTTATCCTCTTTCACACAGATAAGAACAATTATAAAGAATTTAAAAGATTATTGAGCAAAATGTAAGTCCTCATCTTCCTTGTGCCCTCATAGGACTAGTCAAAGGAAGCTCAATAGCAACTACTTTTCATATATTTAACACATAGGATTACAAAACGACATATCAGAATGACACTATTTATCTGACCTGTCTCAACTCGTAGCACTACTACAGAAATGGCTTATAAAGCCACTTTTCAAGGTGTCAGTTTTATACAAAAACCGACACCTAAAGTCTACAGTGTCGGTTGATAACATAAACCGACATCCAATCTACGAAGGTCGACTAGACACGGGTACCGCTTTTATTAAGTGTCGGTTAATTAATAAACAACCGACACCTAAACTCAACCGCCAAACCCAAAATTCCATCGAAAAAAATTGGCTCCAAAATTTTACATATGGCGTCGGTCATAACTAAACAACCGACGACTAAAGCGAACGGGAATAGTTGTCGGTTGTCTTTTACTTAAAAACCGACGACTATAATGTAGTATAGGTGTCGGTTTTTGGTAAAGAACCGACACTGTAGGTTTAGTTGTCAGTTATTTTAAATAACTGACACTTATTGTCAACTTAATAGCTGACCAGCCCGACCGATTCTTCCCCTTTCCCTGTTTCATTCCTGATTTCCCTAGCTCCGACGATTTCCAGTGCTCCGTTCTCCGCTGCCGTGCTCCTGCTCATCGGCTCACCGGCGGCCGTGCTCACCGGAGGCCGTGCTCCTGCTGCCGTGCTCCTGCTCACCAGCGGCCGTCCGTCCCCTAGCTGCTGCTACGTCTGCCGCTGCTCCTCCGGCTCCATGCTGCTTCGTTCTTCTTCCTTCTTCTTTCTCCGGTAGGCCCTCCGTTCTTCTTCTTCTTCCTTCTCCTGCTCTTCTTCTTCCTTCTCCCTCTCCTTACCAACAACAACCACAGCCGTGTGGGCTGGCACGGCCGTGGCTGTGTTGGCCGACCACACGGCCGTGCTACCCAGCACGGCCGTGTGGTTGGCCAACACAGCCACGGCCGTGCCAGCCCACACGACCGTGGTTGCTGTTGGTAAGGAGGGAGAAGGAAGAACAAGAATATATATATACTAAAATGAAATCAATTATGAGTTTGTGATTAAATCAATTATATGATGAAATCCCTATTGCATGATGAAACCTTAACATCTGGCCGAGTTGCATGATGAAACCCTAACATCTACATGAATCCCTGTTGCATAATGAAACCTTAACATCTACATACTCTATATGATACCTAAAATTGTGATGAAACCCTAACATCAATTGTGATAAAAGTTGGATTGTAGGTATTGGAATGACAATATACATGTATTGGGACTGTTATTGAACACCTAATCTGACTTAAGATATTTTGTTTGATTTAAACATGATTGGGCATTATTGCATGTTTGAAACTATTGAATTCTTGATTTATTATATAATAATGCTCTAATTGTGAGTGATGCAATGTAAGTGAGCAAATACATGTAGTGGATATGTACTCATTAGCCTAGAACCCCGTCCAAGATTTACTCATTAGGAGTAAATCTTGGATAGTCCCCGGTTTGGGACTGTTCTTGAACACCTAATCTCACTTAGGATGTAAGTGTATAATGTGTATTGGGTTTTCAAGAAAATTTCGATAGCATTTCCCCGTTTGTTCTCTAAGTACATATGTACTTGGAAAACAGCGGGGAAATGCTGCTAAAATTTTCTTGAAAACCCAATACACATTATACACTTACTAGTGAGATTAGGTGTTCAAGAATGGGATAGGTGGTACACATTTATTATATATAAGAATGACATCACATGTATTTGTTGGCCTAAAGTTTTGAATGTGAATGTGAACTTTACAATGTGAGCTTTAGAATTTGAATTACTTTACAATGTGAACTTTAGAATTTGAATTACTTTACAATGTGAGCTTTACAATTTGAATTACTTTACAATGTGAGCTTTACAATTTGAATTACTTTACAATGTGAGCTTTACACTTTGAATTACTACTTTACAATGTGAACTTTACAATTTGAATGTGAATTTGCAGATGGCTGACCATTCTCCTGATGACCGTGCTGATGACTACCGTGAGGGTGAGGACATCAATGCGCCGCGTCACAATGTAAGTTTTAAAAATATATCATATATTTATATCTATATGTCCATTTATAGTTATATCTTGTAAATGTGAATTATTTTGTCAAATTTTAGGTTGATGATGCACAAGTACCATCTGAAGCACTTGAGACACTTGATCAACAACACCAAAAAGTTGACAAGAGAAGGGGCATCACTATGATGAAGAAGTTAATTGCGCAAAAGGGCAATGGACCCAAACTTGTTGTGGATTTCGATAATGTAGGAAATGCATGTGGTGTGAATCACAATTCATTTATTTCATATCTTGGGTTTGTTACTCGTAGCCATTGCGGTTGTCGCTTAGATTCTTAGCATAAAGTTTTTATGGAGAAGAAAGATTTAATATGGAGGGATTTACGCGTGAGTTATTATTAATTTGCAATTCTATTTTGTAGATTACTAAATTTTTGGATACTAGTTAATAGAAATTCTATTTTGCAGAGTATATTTGAATTGGATGAAAAGCTGCATCGTAAATGCATGATGCAACGCTGTGGGAGAGTCCTAAGGAACTATAGGACAAATCTCACCAGAGAATACATAAAAGAAGCTGACAAGAGGAAGAAGACAGCCACTGAACAGTGGAACTTCCTGGACAAAGAAGAATGGGACGCGTTTGTCGCTTCAAGACAAACTGATGAATTCAAGGTATTAGGCGTCAGTCTCAATCTCATTAATTAATATATGTTGTATTCACTTATTCAAGATTAACATTTAGTGTTACTAACCAAATCATTAATTTGCATACTAACTAGGCCCTCAGTGAGGCACAAAGATCAAGGCGTGCACTGAATGTACATATGACCACAGAATGGGTCCAAAGGGGTATGCAGGCGTTTGCCAAAGACTACAGGCTGAGGCTACTGCTGCTCAGTCTGCTGCTACTCAAGAGTCCTCTACCATAGGTAGCACACCTCTGCCTCACCATGATGTCTGGATAGCTGGGAGGCAAAATAAGAAGGGAGAAATAAAAAAGGCCGCAACTGCTGAGGCGGCTGCAAAAATGGTAAAATACAACTCTTACAGCAATCATTCAAATATTGATTATTTGTGTTGTTTACTTAAGTACAAATTTTTGTATTGGCGATTAGCGGGAGCTGCACGAGCTGAGGAAATAAGGAAAGTTCATCCCTGAGGGAACAAAGGATGAATTGACAGTTGCTTTGGGTAACCCAGAGCATCCTGGACGTGTTAGGGCTGCAGGCGCTGGTGTGGGCATCAAATCTTTTTTTGGGTCATCCCAGCGCAAACATGTCCTAAAAGCGGGACTTTCACAAGAAGAGGTAACATATTCTTTCTTTATAATGTTACTGTAAAAGAGAATTCAAAAATTAGAATTTGACGTTTCTTTTATCCATGTATAGGTGGATAATCTATTTGACAGGAAACTCGAAGAAGTAATGAAAAAGTGGCAGGCATCTCAGACTGCCACTTACCAGACAATACCTACTGCAGACTCTACTCCTACTCCTACTGTAGAGGTTGGGAGTAATCCTGTAGAACCACCACCTAGAACATCCACTGTAAGTATTTTTATGACATAGTAACTAGTTTTTTAATTCAAGATGATACATATATATGAAATTGTAGTCGTTTCAAAAAAAGATGGTATGTATATATGTATATAACATTCTTTACACAAAAATTTGTAGGGGTTGAAGCCATGCCGTCTAAAAAGTAAAGAATATGTCGTG
The DNA here is from genome assembly GCA_963693085.1 of Alisma plantago-aquatica. Lineage (NCBI taxonomy): Eukaryota > Viridiplantae > Streptophyta > Magnoliopsida > Alismatales > Alismataceae > Alisma > Alisma plantago-aquatica. Next base: position 864,872,275 of record OY856411.1, read on the forward strand.
GCAGAGGCGTCGGCTTACCCATCCCTACCAGGGGAAACGTGTCACGGGTCTCCAGTACCAGCTGGTTGGATTCGGGTGAGCCTGATACATATATTCCCCAAGTGGATGGATCTTCCACTACCATATGCCCACCCAGATTGTGAAACGCTTGGTGAGGCAGTAGGCGGAGTGATATTGTGGCTAAAAGTGGATGTCTTCTTTACTGATAAGGTATGGTAAATTTACATTACGTTCAATTGTTAGTGTGTGTATATGCTGGAAGTTGATCTGAAATTATATATATATACAGGTTAAAAAGAAGACACCCACAACATCTAGGCCTCCACTTCCACCTCCTGCATTACCTAGTTGGGTTCCACAGGACCTACCTGTCCCGTTAGGTCCTAACTGTAGGGGTATGGCAGTATGGTTAGGGGAACATGATATAAACTCCCCTATAACTGTTTCTTCTGATTCAGATTCTACAGGTCAGTCATACGAAACAAAACTATTTATACAAGATATATTGGAGTTGTTTCGATATGATTGGCTAAATACATATGTGATAGAGCTATGGATAAGGTGAGATATTCTTTATACATCCATATACCTTGTGTATGATCTGGTGATCTGGTTTCTTATTTATTAATGCATGCATAATTAATACATATTTTGCAGCTACTTAGACAACATATGTGCAGATTTTGGATTCAAACATGTAGGGTTTTTGATTCCATCCTTGATTAGTCTAGTAGCTAAAGACCCTACATCAGTTCAACAATACTGCTGTGAGGCTTTTTCAAATTTTGCTGTAAAAAAGAAGACGGTGATAATGGCTCCATTCAATGTAGAGTAAGTTTACTTTGCTTATTATAATTTAGACTTAAGAAAATTACATTTTATTGTGGATTTTGAGTTATTAATTTTTAACTTTTTTTCCTCCAGGGGTAGGCATTGGGAGTTATTGGTTATTGCCCCCGAGACGTTCACTGTGTATTATCTAGATCCTAAGGGGGGTAAATTGAATACAAGATTTGGACACATAATGAAAATGGCAATATTTCAGTGAGAAATATTTCTTTTTTCATATCCGTTAACATATGTTATTACATTACTATTTAATTGCAATGTTCTGTGTTACATTAACATGTAGGGGTTTTGAGGAGTACAAAAAGGGTGGAGGAAAGGTCCCCACGAAAAAGAACCAGCCAATAATTTGGAAGAACGTGAAAGTAAGTTCCCGACTGCAATATATGCATATATTATTTATGTGAACAATGCTTAATTAGTTGTATTTTTTAATATTTTGTATGTTTGAATTTATAATGTGCTACACAAGACAACGGATGGGCATGTGGATACTATGTCATGCGATATATGCACATGATTATCAAACATGCCGCACTGGATATCGAGTGTATTGCTCAGGTATTATATAGTCTCATTAGATAATATGATCGAAATATATCAATCTTATTTATAGCTCATTAATTATATATATACATCATTCTCTTTACAGGTGTTTAAAGCTGACCCCATTATAGGAAATGACTTACCAAATGTTAATGCTCCCTATACAATGGGAGAATTAAACGAAGTAAGAGAAGAATGGGCAACAACCATACAATTAGTGGGGGCTTTAAAATATAATTGGGATCCTGATAGTGAATAATGACTAAACAATGATACTTTGTAAATGAATTTCTGAATTATAATATATGTGTGAATGTTTCTACATGTCTGGATGTTTCTACATGTGTTTGAGTGAAAATGAATGAAAGTGTTGGTTGCTATATGAATATTTCTACATGTGTGAATGTGAATGAATGGAACTACAGATTGCTAGCATGTGTGAATGTTTATAAATGTGTGAAAATAAAATGGAACTGCAGGTTGCATTGCTAAATGCATGTGCTACTTTTTTATTGTTAATTTTGCAGGTTTGCGGCCTGTTGTCGGCTGATATCAATGGATGTCGTAAAACCTGCAGTTCATAACTGAACTGAACAAGTTTCTCATCCTGCGACCAGCCACAGCAGGTCTGTAGACTGATAGAAAAAAAAACCAATAGGCGTCGGTTATTTGTAAATAACCGAAACATAATGATATAGTGTCGGTGTTCCTACAATAAACCGACGTCTATGTCCTTAACACCACGGCCATGCTGGTAACCGACACTGATATATGGTGTCAGTTTTTTTACTTATAACCGACACTGATAGTGCCCAAGATGGCACCCTTTCTGTGGGTTTGGGCGTCGGTTTCTTATCTAATAACCGACGCCTATAGTCCCCTGATGGCGCGCGAAGAGTTTGGGCGTCGGTTTTGGAACCGACGCCTAATTGGTGGACTTTTAGTGTCGCCCACATAGGTGTCTCTTAGAAACCGACACTAAAGGCTTTAAATAACCGACACTAAAGGTAGGTTCTGTAGTAGTGTAGATTGTTCATTGCCTCAGGCTATTTTTTTCATAGAATCTTGTTGTTGCCTGATTCCAACGTCGTGCTCTGTTGCTTGGTACTGATGGTCCTGCTCGGGACGTCTGTCTACGTCCTCGTAAGCCACTACTAGACCATTGCCTTTGAGAGTCTTACTGACTCTGTCTCGGCGGTTGGGTCATTTCCTCCTTCCTTTTTGGACAAAATGATCTAATATGCCCAATCTGTTTACACTCATAATACATCTTATAAGAATTCCACGGCCTTGTCGGCCTTATAATCGATGTAGAGGCCAAACCAAGAGTTCTAATAGGTGGAACATCAGGTCTTTTACCTTTTCTAGGTAGCCACTGCCCTGGTGCACTAGACATTGGTTGCATCGGTGGTACCAAAAACTTTCCCTTTTTGGAACTACCATGCCTCTATTTCCGAGTATGGATAGGTCTTTTGTTAATTCCTACCTCATTATCCTCTTCTGGACAGTCTTTTATGATATGTTCAGGCTGCCTACACATATAGCAAACCCTGATTTTGGGTTGTAACATATTTTTTTCGACATTTTCCATCACTCCAACATGTTGATGTTGATTAGGAATCCTATTGGAGTCCAAAACTTCATCATTCGGGGCTAGTAATCTGGGTTGTGTTGCTAATACCCAGTCCACTATACACATCACTGCTGTCCTAACCTACCCAACAGTGGTATCAAAAGAAGGATTCCTCATCATAGTTGGATCATCTTGGGGATTCTCAGGCAGTCGTTCTTCTCTCGCCTGCTCCCTTGCACCTTCTCCTGGAGCAACAACATTGCTTTCAACAATGTACTCCTTGTGTTCTCCAGACATCTTTAAGCTTTACTCTATCTTCTGCATAAGCAGAAGTCACTATAAGGTATACTAGAGGACACTAGAACAGACTCAACAGCTTAGTCCTATGTCTCTGTAGACTCAACAAACCTTAAACTCTGATACCAAACTTGTAGCGACCGTCATCAAACCGATAACCAAATCGTTACTAATTATGCAGAATTACCACAAAAATCATTAATAAAAATTATGCAGAAATACCAAAATTGTGTATTGAAATGCTACCACAATCCTAATTTACACTTATCGAACCCGAGTTATTCAAAATAAAATCATACAGAGTAAATGTAAAGTATCATAATTAGACTACCATCATTAATAAAAGCTTAAACGATGATCAATCATGCTAACCATGTAATCATCAAAGTAACCACTAATGAGATGGCTACATAAAAAAACGAGTCTATTAAAGATTATCAATGATACAATATACATCATTCAAAATTGTATCACCACCCCTCCCTATTGTGCACACCACACCGTATATCCTTCCGGTTTGACCCCTGGCACAAAAGCTACACGATACATAACATGAGAACTATGCCGAATATTCCAGAAAAATATCTTGCATATTACTAAGGAATAGGCTTGGACCCTTCTCCACTCACGAAGAAGTAATATCATGCATTTTGCTAAGGAATATAACGTCAGACACAAGGCGGCCTGGAAATGGGCAAATACATATACACCCTAATCCATTTATATAGTGATTAGTGACACCGGTTTTAATTGTCCATACAAGACGATTTGGAAATTGGGATGCCCCACTAATTAAATACGTCATATCATATATGTGGAAGTATTAACAACTATTATTATTATATGTGGAAACAATACCCATCTCTTCCCATAACATATATGTGGAAGTAGTACCCATCTCTTCCCATATCATATATGTTGTATCGATGTATAAACACAAACGAAAACTGGGGTACCGGTTCCGGACAAGGGCGGTGTTTGCTAATCCGACAACAAAGGAACCCCAGATTATATATCCCTGACGGCGTGATTGTATAGCCGCATCATCATACATACCCCATACGATATCATCTTTAATAATGGTGGTGGCAGATCAAATATGGCACTGTTCATCATCTGCCACTCTACGTAATCGGCACGGGTGATCAGGTTGACGACCCCTTGCCCCTCGTTCGATTTCAATTTATATTAACGTGTGCAGGGAGGTGTATTATATTTCCCTCCCAGACCCATGAATTCAATACCACCGAACGGATAGATAACCCGTCCGTCCGGTTTTCTTTCGCTTTCACGCCTATTTATTGGCGGTGGGCAGGCGGGCGGGTGTTATGGGCCTGGAATATGCAAGCCCACCAACAACCGCTCTGATTCTTTTCCGTTTCGTTCTTCAGAAAAACGGGAGGAGTCAGGGAGAGAGAGAGTAAGTGGGCCGCATCCGCTTAAAACCCATATGTAAAGCGTCCCGCGATAAAAAAACCGGACAACCGAAATGGCGGTGGTCGCGTCAACCAGCAACCTCCTCACGCACGCATCAATGCCGCCCGAGCCGAGAGATTAGAGATAAGCCCCCTTGGAATCTCAATCCCAACCCGCACAAACGCCCACGCCCCTCATTATTATTTATTATCCCTCCTGCGGCCCTTTGCCCCTCAACCTCTTCTCCTCCCCTCCCTGCATTTCCTTTCTGCCCTTTTTTAACGACGACACAGCTACCGCCTCCGCCCCGCTACGACACCACCACCACCACCACCGCCTGTGTCCAGCTAGTACAAGAGCAGCAGGTCAGGTGCCGAGGAAGCGATTGATCATCGTCCGTCGCCCTAATTCTCCGTCGACTTTGACTCCGACGACTTGCAGCAGGTAAAAAGAACCCGCAACCTTTCTCCTCTTCGACCTCTCCGGTATTCCGATTTCATTCCGCCTAACTCCTTGTTCCCTCGGCCTCGAATGGTTAGATTACACGCCCCTGTTAGATTGCCTGCCGTTCTTTGTTCCGTTCAACCTATCGCGACGGCCCCGATCCTTACAATTCACCCCCGGCCAGGCACGGCCATGCCGGACTCCTATATATTCGTCCGACCGGGCTCGCCTCTTTGTCGGTGCAGTAGGCGTCCGGTCAGATTCTTTGCCCGGAATTAATTGCCAGTCTTTTTACCATCCGATTGCAGCCACCTTGAATATTTTGGGGTTCAACAGGTTACACCGCTAATCGTTACTCTCGCCTTTTGACGATAACAGCTTCCTGCTCTCCTCTCATTGCCACCTTTCCTCGCTCACAGCGAGTCATTCCAACAACAACCAGGCTTTGCTCCGTACACCAACTCCTGCAAAATTCGCCATTCCTATACCTACCGGAATCATCTTCACTTCCTCGGCCTCCCTTTGCCATCGGAAAATCCCCCCTTTGGCTTGGTCCCTAATGGATGATGGATCCTAAAACGACGGCAAACATAAACCAACGATACCTATTCTACTATACTCTGACCTCCCAAGGAGAGAGATCCTTGCACCCGTACCGTCGACATAATACTTGTGTAGGTAGGTATATTGAAAAAAAAAAGGGGAACCATTGACGATTCGGTTCTGAACGACTCTTTGATTTTATTCATTAAAAAATAAAACAAACATATATCCCTGCCGTGTCGCTGCCGATACGTATGCTTTCATGCGTCACCACTGAGATTTTACCAATTTCAAAACTCTCCCGTCTCTTGTTTTCTTTCTATCAAGCAAGCAATGTTCTTCTCTGGCGGGGCTAAGATGCACGCACAATAGGTTGATTGGTCGCCCACTCTTATATGCCTTTCGCAGTGGGTTTTGTGGACAAAGGCAAGGAGATCAACTCCCTTGGCGAGACACGGGATGCCTTCTGCCCCCACGTTTTGGTAATGGCACGACCGGTGACGCGTTCGGTTCGGTTGTACCTCAGATCTGGAGGAAAGGAGGCTTGGGTTTTATCCCGTTCCCGCCCTTGCTTTTTGACTTTTCGGATTTCACGACTCACGATATATTTTTACATCCTGTACCAAAAAATATCAACTATTTGGGATGTTATTATGTTGGCAGACCTCTCCAATCACTGCGCTACTGCACAGTCTGCACCCCCGTAGTCCAATCCCATACCCAGAATCGAACATGAATTCCTTCATACCCTCGCAATTCTATTACCTAATTAATTAATAGTATCTTGCTGTGATCTCGAAACTGAGTATGGACTGAGACAAACATAAGTGGATCCAGATTTATATAAATATACTTTTTTCTTCTTCTTCTAGCTGTCATCCACAGTGCTGCATACTAGTATCTGCCGTTCATTGTTTTTTTTTGCGTATCTTGACTAGGCTAGGTGCTTAAACCCTAATTATAACTCGTTCATTTCCAATATATTACCCCTCCCGCGTGTCATCATTTATCTAAGACCACGCCCACCTGATAATACACACAAAGAGAAACAGTGGGAACAAAATAATGATGTGGTTTGATGATACAGTACGCCATCACATCTTGTTTGCATATGTGTATCGCCGTACCAATAATTGGACGCCGGAACTGCTCCACGTCCGGTCTGCAGCTCCATCCGACCATTTGTTAAGTGGTGGTGGTGGTGGGTTTTGGCCTAAGGTGGAACTTTTACGGATGTATGGGCGGGCGGCGTGTCCTTTACGCCCTAGTCTAATTCAATCATGCTATCACGCACTGCTTGTAGACACTAGGGTTGGTCCCCATTCTTATCCAAGTGATTTTTCTTTCATTGTATCAATTCCAAGGGCGACTGACTGGTTCTTCTTTTTCAATTCTTTGTTGCACACTACTGTGATTGATAAAACAGTACTAAACTATAATATCTCTAAACAACCAATTGGGGTCAATTAAATTCAATACTACTTTGTGTAGAAATTCCTTCTATCCTCTGTTTTTGTTAAAGTTTTATTATCAACAATTGCTCTCTTAGCACCCTTCATCAAACAGAGACCACCTTTATTCGATCTTTTTATATTACAACGAGTGACGAATCTTACAGTTCCCCTTCACATCTAGCTTTGTTCCACGTCTTGGTTCGTACCAATAATTCAGCTTTGGCACACCCCTTTGCCTTGAATGGGACGCAAATTTAGTGGGCACAGCGGTTCCTGTCTTTTTCATCCCCGGGAAAACTGAAAGCACTGTTCGCGGTAGCGGGCCTGCCACTATTCTTGGTTCGGATGTCCCTGTTGTGCGTCTACTGCCTCCCCGTTTGAGTATGTAAAAACGGACCTTGTGCGCTCTCTCTAGGTCTTTAATTGTTTCTTCTGTACTCGTATATTTTCTGTGGTACCAATGATTCCAGTTGGGTTGGAAAAGAGGGGAGGGGTGGTAACTGGTTTCTATTGTACCTCTTGTTATTAGACATTAGACGGGGACGGAGATAAGGTTTTGTGGCCACTATTCCACTCATTCCGAAACATGTGGGCCGAGTTGCTTTCATTTTTCTCCATCTCGCAAGCTATTCACTGTTTGGCATTCGACTTTTGCAATATATAAACCATCACCTTCGACTTTCTTACGTTTAAATATACGTCATCTTCTTTTTCAAACAGTATACAATTATTGAGGTGCCAGCAAAAGACTATATTCATCTATCTACATAAATTATATATATATATATATATGTAAAAGAGGCTTCGGTCGCAATCCAAGCCCAAGTCCTTCATCACATATATTAATCCAATGCTGTGTGTGGTCTTAGAATATGATTCGGCGATACGATCTATCGCGTCCTTATCTCTTACGCTTGTAGGGCTCCGTCCTGAGCTGGCATTGACTAGGTTGGTTGCCTTGTTTGTTTCTTACCCTCTTTGTTTGGTGACGGAGCTTTTGGGTTAAAGTTTGTCCGGATCGTAATAGCCTTGTGTTTCGACGTGGATCATTATCCTCGGGTAATATAAAATTAGAGGTATTGTTATCACTGATGTTGAAGTGTACCCTACCAACTAGACAATAGACAAGACGTTTGTTGGGGGTGGGAACCACCTACTTCAATGACAACTTCTTATTAAACTAGTCACCGTAAATGGACCATTTGTGTGCGTGAGTATATATGCATATATATATTTCTTTATATTTAATTGACCTTCTATTTGGGTTTTGCATTTTATGTAGGTTTCTCATGAGTAAAAGGAACTCGTTTTTTTTTATAAATTGTTTTTTGTGTCTTTGGTATTTATTTTGGGAATTCGTTTGTTTAATCGTATGTGCTTGCCGTGATTAAGTGCTACATTTAGTTGATAGGTGGTTGTCTAGTACCAAAAGTAGAAGAGTGCACGGCACGGCTACATCTTTTTTCAAATAAAAGGAAAAGGATAAGGGCTGCACCCTCTCAGACTCGGGAGCCTTCACTTTATGCTGGTTGAATCCAGCTACCAACTCTCCAGACAGTAGAGTATAGGCCGTATCTTGTTCGGCTATGTTGCCCCGGGGTGGATTAATTGTGCCCTCCCGTTCGTTTCGTTGGGGGCAGAGGCTCTTGTTTATCTGCCTTGAATAAGGTGGTTTCAACTGTCTTCCATACTATCCTGCCTCGGAAAATAAATTCTCAGATCCTCCACGGCTAGTGGACCTGGTGGTTCCTCTAAATCGTCTGTATGCTGTGATCTTGAGCGAATTTAGCTGTTTATATCGTTATAGTTGTTGTTTGAGAGGTTAGTATTGTAACGACAACATGTATCCTTGATTTATATACACGTTGTGGATAGACTCGTCCGCAAAGTTCTGGTGTCCACTTGGCCATTTGATTGTTTATCTTATCAACTGTACCATCAGAGCCCATGCTAGAAACAAACTAGAGGGATTGTGGTGTTATGCTTCTCCCTTGAAGAGTGTGCATAAGGTGGCCTACTTATCACAAACTTCTACCACCAATACATTTTCAATTGGCACTTCAAGATAACGACGCTCTATCCTCACTCAAAGTTGAGGTTGGAGGGCTCTACTCATAACAAACTAGGTCTGGTATACTTTATATGCGTTTTGTCGAGATTTGAGTTCACACAAAGGAATGGAAGATCTTTTTGCCCTTTGCACAATCCACGTTCAAAGATTTGCTCCTTTGACTACAACCGTTCACCAACTCCCACACGAGAGTGGCTTCTCAATTTCTTTTCCCTTCTTTTCTGTCCTTTGTTATACCTTGTTGACTGACCCAGCTTCTCTTGCAGAGTTGCGACCCACCAACCGTGCCCCCGTCTCTTGCCCATTATTATTAGTCCGTGATAGTAGTATACCATCGCCCCTCGAAACCGGCACGTTACCTCCCACAGCTTTCATTGTGGGCCCGCAAGCCCATAGCACGACTGCTTATATATCTTGCAGAAGCCCCCTCGGCCTTTGCCTGCTAGGCCATTTCAGCTCTTGAGACAAACCCGCCTCTGCCAGCTCCCCCCCACCCAAGAAAGCGCATCGCATCCAATCGCCGTTTCTTATTATTATCCATCCCTTTGCCCTTTTTGCAGAAACCCTTGTGGAGCCCAATGGAAATGGCGGACTTGGTAGACCCAGCCGGTGTAGTCGCCGCCGGGGGAATCGCCAAGCATAAACAACAGCTAACTCAGAAGAAGAGTCGCGCTGCCGTCTCCGCCGGAGAGGCTGCCGGTGGCCAGCAACCACCTGCTGACGCCTGCTTCGACTGCAACATCTGCCTGGACTTCGCGGCGGATCCCGTCGTCACGCTGTGCGGCCACCTCTACTGCTGGCCCTGCATCTACAAGTGGCTACGCCCGGACTGCGCCGAGGATGCCGAATCTGACCTCGACGGGCCCTCATCCGTCCCGCGCCAGCAGCAGTGTCCCGTGTGCAAGGCCGCGCTCTCGGAATCTGCCCTTGTGCCACTCTACGGCCGCGGCATCTGCGACAAGGATTCAGAAGGCTCTACCGCCCTTGCTGTTCCCCGGCGACCCTTACCGTCCGCGTTACCCCTCCTCCGTGAGGACTCAGGGGCGCTCCAGCCCCGCGTCAGTGCCCACAGTTCAGCCCGCTCGGCCACCGGCCGGAATTACCTCGGCGGCGTTATGTCTTCGACCGTCGCCCACCCACTGTTCCACGGCGTTGCTGTGTTGCCGTTCCTGCTCAGCGGCAGCGGTGCCGACGGCGGCTCCTCTTCGCAGATGTACTATCCTGACATGTACTACGGTGCTGGCAGAGGGGTCGCCGAGCGGCGCCAGGAGATGCATTCCGCTAGGTCGCTACAGCGGGTCTCCGGCTTCCTGTTCCTCTGCGTCGTCCTGTGCCTCCTCCTGTTCTGATCATCATCCCCCAGATCGTGGTGGATTCGTGAAATCCCCAATTTCCATGTATGTAAATTTTAAACGGAAAAAGGATTGGAGTGTGCGAGGGACAAGTAACAAGGAAGAGGGAGAGAGAAAGGTAAACCACCCACATGACATGACAGAGTTCGGCTTGTTGAGGTGTAAAATTGTTAGCCATATTTGGTCGAGGATGCTGTAATATAAGTTGTACTCGCTCGCCAAAATCATATCAGATCATAAATAGCAGAAGCAAATATCAATCAATGTGAATGCTTGTTCTTGTAAATTGTTAGTCATATTTGGTCTTTTTTGCAAACGCCGTAAGAAAATGTCTGATTTGAGCATCTGCCTTCGCTATCTAAGGAATTAATGGCGCCAGCTGCCAAACAATGAATAATGCACCCGCAGCTTCCTTTCTTCCTCCTAACTCGTTGTGGAGTTTTCGGTTGGGTTAATCTTTCTTTTTCATCAGTAATTGGGGGCTATGTGTATCGTTAATTGTAACACCCGATGCAATGGTCTCACCTGTTCCAACTTGCTGTTTGTTGGGCCACCAACTTAACAACTATTTGGCACCATTCCTTTACCATTTCAACCAGGCTGCTCCTCCACCTGCGCCTTGGCCCTTGGGAATAAATCGTCGCTCATATGCGGTTAAACTGAAGCATCACTGGCTACGGATGGAACGATGAAGCTGCTTAAGGTTGGCCTAACTCCCGCCGTCAGACAGCTTTGCCACAGTGCAGCGACAAGATAAGCGTTGGATGATTGACAACATGTAATAGGTGGAGAGCAATTAGGTTCAACATTGCCATGGAACTTGCTCGAGAAGCCTCTTTTGACAGTGACGGCCTACCTTCTCGTTATCTTGATTAGGAGCCACGGATCTATTGTTGCGCAAGGGAAAACGACCCCAAGTCTTACCAAGTATCACAGATCATATACGATTTGTACAATATCTAGTTCAATCAGATGGAGGATCCGTGTGACCGACTTGGTTGATGGCCGTAATGATGAAAATTTCTGCAAGTTCAGCTGAGAATGCTTTTTATGGAATTGATCTTTGGGTGAATTGGGATATACCTATAGGTGATTATAGATCGGATTTTTTATATTTTAATTATGTTCAAGGGCGGAAATACACAATGAGGGGTGAGTTCTTAAAGGGGGCTGAAAAATAAAATATACACACATTGAGATTCAAATCTGTACTATTTACACAATTAAACACACAAATACCACTTCAGCCAGTAACTCTTTATGTGAAATATACTGTAAAACATGTATACATCTAATTATTATTTGTATTTTTTTTTTATATTTTTATAATTATATTTTATCATTTTTTTTGGAGAAGGGGGGCTAAAGCCCCTCACTCCTTCCTAGTTCCGCCCCTGGTTATGTTCCACTGATGAGTATAATGATCAGATTTTATCATGGAATTTGAGAACGGGATGCTCTGAGGTATCAAACAACCCAGATGCATTAATGTCCTTTTGGGGATAAGCTTGACTTTATAATATCTCAAACTGGGGCGCCCAAGATACATTTCCAGGACCAGGTTCCTGTATAATTTGTGGTTGATCAGATAAGTTAATGAACAGGTCTGATCCGTTCTCGTTGACAATCCGTTGTTTTCACACGAAACATGCGAGTCTTGAGTCTCTGAGGAAGACAGAATGATCTTTCCGCTGTTGCGTGGGGTTGCTTCTAGAAGTTTTTTGTACACTATCTTGGTCATACCTGACTTGGGTACGAGTGGATAAACTGTGTCATCAAGAACCACTTCCGGAATTGTAGCCTAGTTAAGTTAGCTTCTTTGACTAATTTGGCGGTTTGGACAAGTGGTCTCTTAACCGGATCAGGGGAGAAAATTCTGCATCTGCCCGTTGCGCCCTGCCTAACAACACAAGAAAAAAGTCACAAGAAGCGTGGGGTGAGCTAGTTTATGCTTTTCTATTTTCATTGACAATCCGGGTTTTTATGTAAAAGGTTTTTTCAACGCTGGACGTTAGGGAAACCACCTGGATGGATCTTTCTATTTTGGCGCTAAGGATGAGAAGTGAAAAAACTTCGGCGCGAAGATATGCATTTCCAGAGGTGTGGCTAACGGTGGTACACAGCAGACAAATTTGCCTATAAGAACAAAAGAACAGACGCGTGGAATGAGTTGGTTTAGTCGGTGCACAGTTACGGCCAGTTTAGTTGCTATGGATAAATTAACCGGCGGTATGTTAACCTTGTGGGAGATAATTGTTGTTTGAGACAATGATAAATAAATTGAATGATAAGATATCCATTGTTTGGTACACAGGTACACAAGCAAGTAGTCTCTTTCCGTCTAGACAAAGTCCATTTTGCCATATTGTTACATGTATCTAAAAGTTTGTTAAAGGGGCTGGGCTGGAAATGAACAGCTACGGCACACTAACCTCTTCGCTGCCGCAAGAAATCGAGGCAGTACGTTATCCTGCAAATTTTTGATTAAGTTATCTCTGCGGCAACTAATGTATCTTCTAAACGGAATAGCAAACATAAGTTAACTTACCGCCCATAGTTTAATTACCGTACCGGCACTATACCAATAAAACAAACGCTGCCTTAGTATGTACCATTGCCTATTCGCGCATATGTGCAAGGGATTGCAACGCATATTGCGATGCAAAAAGATTCGGTCTTCTGATATGACGTGTGAGAGGCATGTCAATGAAGAGACTTGTGCAACATTATACCGGTTATGACTGTTTAGGACTTGCTGTTATTAGTTAAATACAAAACATGCTGTACCTAATTTAGGACTAATTTGGTTGGGTGTAGTACGGTGTAATTGAATGAATTTGTAATATAAAAATATACATCAAACACGCACTTTGTCATCCGATTATATCCTACCAAACAGACCCTTATGATCACTCCACGTATTACATGAACAAAACCCCCATCCTACCTTCCGATGGGCCGGGACATGTGTTAATGGATGACAATAGAAACAGTCTGCTCCTTACAAATTCCGTAACAACAAATCCCGGCTCGGTTATGACATGTATATGAAACGATAATTTTTTATATCGTCAATAAAAGAGTGATCCAGTGCGAGTGAAAAGTCAAACTTCAAAGGTAGATATGCCTTGTATAACATTTGTGTATTTTTGTGTAGCAATTCAATTTTATCCTGTTTGTGTAGCACTTCAATTTTATTCTGTTTGAACCATTGATGACTTGTCTTTGATTCCCCCCCACGAATTAGTTCCTTTTCTATCTGTATATTTTTGGTTGAATGTAAATTTGGTATTGTTAGTTGGCACGAAATGTTGTGCTCCAGTTGTTTGAAATTTGATAGCAAATTAACACAAGTTTGAATTGAAAGAATTGCCTATAGGAGTAAAAAAGTGTGCTATCCTAATATTTTAGGTGTATTGTGTGGAGATAGTATTGTGCGGAGATAGAATGATGCACGTGTCATATTTAGTTGCATTGAATTGTGTATTGTGTATTGTACACTATGTACTACTTATGCGTACTGTTATTATAATAGATATTTAATATATCGCTTTTAATTAAAGTGTAATGTATGTTATTTACATTGTACATCGTCATCAATATTGTAGCTACAAACATTTTTGAAACTAAGTACCCACATCTCGTTAGTTCTTTCTCCTTTAACAAAAAGTAAAGTTTTCTTTCCTTCATTTTTAATGTGCTGACACAATGGATTTTTTTTTCTCGCTCCTACACTACCAATCTCCCTTCTTCCATCGTTTTCCGTCCTCACACGAACATAAAATAAAGTTTTCTTTGCATTTTTCTCTATTAAAGAGTCTGTTTAGTTAAGTCATTTAGTCTCTTTTTTATATAGGTCTAATGATGTCTTGACTTATTAGGGTTTGTCTTAAGTATGTATGCTTTTCACTTATCTTATTTATAGGAGAGGGGGTTTGTCCTTTTATTCAAGAAAAAATACACAAGGGGATTTTCAAATTGTATTGTTTTTTCACATGGTATGAGAGCATGTTTTCTGTGCGCCGCAACTATGAGAGAGAGAGTGCAAAAGAGAGTTGCCTCCCCTTGCGAGAGGTCGCCGTCTATAGAGTTGTTTGGCTACCCACATGAAATTTCTTCCCCATCTCTTCTAGGAGCTGTTTCATAGAGCGTCTTTATAACGACCTCAGTTTTCAACATCTCCCAATTAAGGAAGAACCTTAAAGTTGAGACCCATTACGTAAAATTTCTAAGTTTCAAAATTAAAAAAATAACAAATCATAGCAAATAATTTTTTATTAATTCACAAATATTGATGACAAGAACTATAATGATACTATTCTATGGAGTTACATGAATTTCTAACATGAGAACTATTACATATGAGAATAAGTATCTAACTAATCTTCTTTTACTTAAATTTAATGTCTTCAGATAATTTCATATGCTTCATCATGTCTTTATATCTTCATATTTTTGTGAAACAAAACAAAGATCAATATATTGCTATAATATGTACAATGGGTGCATGCCAACATGCAAGTAATATAACAACATATAACCAATCAATTACTTACACATAAGAACTGACATTTACTTGCATATTCTAATCAATAATTGATCTGCTATCTTGGGCGTAAGAATTGTCCCTTCTAGGGATCGTGTGCATCACCCTCTGATACATGTCAGCCTAAGGTTCAAAATATTATATCTTACTTTATGTGATACTCATAGTGGCATTATAATTGAACATAATTTCAATCTATCTTCAACATTTTATTTCAACAATCCTTGAAAAATGTTTGGCAAACAAAGACAATTGGTATTGTGAATATTTATAGTCATAACCACGTACCTTAATGTAGAACCATGCATATATCATGCAGTATATACTTCAATTATGTTCAAGCAATCTAATGAACATATCCATGCAATCAACATTTAATCTACATGTATGCGTATCATAAAGTGTCACCATCATGTATTTAGATTAAACCCTACTCGAGTCCTAATCTAGGATTTAAGGTTCTCTCAGGTTTGGATAGGAAATAATAATACAAATGCTAATTCCAACACATATTAAGCATTATATGAAATCCTAATTGTCAGATCTATTATATACTTGCATTATAAATACATACATCAGATTATGTTCATCAAGATTATCACAAGTTATGATAATGGTTTTGTAAGGACCTTGACCCGCATTTTGGGATAACCCTATTTGTTTTGCATAAGCATGTTGCTTAGCACCTTGCTCTAATCATCTGAGATGTAATTAGGGCATGTTGGAAGCTTAAGTTTCTTATTTTGAGCTTTCTTGGTTGTTGCTTGTGTTTTGTGGAGAGGTTTTGGTGCAAATTGCAATTCACCCCGAGTTCAGGGTTGACGTGCAAGTTTGCCACCTCTAGTGTGTCCCTTCTCTCTCTTGGCATCATCTAGAGGAGAGATAGAGAGATGGACACGTTGTTTGGACCTTGGTTGTGTAGTGACACCCTTGGTGATGTTTTGGACACAAGTTTGAGGTGTGCCTTGCACCTAGAAGTGTTGTCTTGGGCTTGAGAGCCTTGGAGAGGCTTTGTATCGAGTTGTGGGTGTCTTGAGTCTCACCCTATCAGTTTGTGGGTGCCTTGAGCTACACCCTATCAGTTTGTGGTGTCTAGGGTTTCACCCCTATCAGTTTGTGAGAGGGTAGAGATGTGGTATTAGGCTTGACCATGATGAGTGACCTAGTGGGTGAGACATGGATCTTATCTCATTGTTTGCATGGTGTTGTGCATGTGGCTCTTTCTCATGGACAAGTGGCACCTAAACTCCTAAGGTGGTGACACCTCTTCCATGATCCCTCTCTCATCCCTCTTGTATATATACCTCTTTCTCTCCATGCAAGAGAATCCTTTTGGCCATCTTTTCTTTCCTCTTCCTTGGTGGGTGACCTTAAGAAGCTAAGGAGCTAGGGGAGTCTCACTTGGAAGCTTGGTGGACGAGTTCCAAGCTTGTGGTGTTTCCTTCATCTTCTACCTTGGTAAGCCATGGGTTCTAGCTCTCCTTTTTTCCTTCTTTCTTTTCTCGACCATGGATCTTTGTTATCTTTCTTTCCTCATCGAACCACCCTAACCTTGGTTCCATCTTCTTGCTTGGAGGTGTTGTGGTGACCAAGCTTGGAAGATCATCTTCTGCCTTGAGCTCGTGAAGCTTGGAGCTTGGATCTTGGTGGTGATCTTTAAGGCGGGTCATATAACTCTAAACCCTCTTTGTTATTATCACTCCTTACATGGTGTCTTGTTCTTCATCTTTGGTTTTTTTATCTCTTGCATGCTAGTAGTCCTTCTTGTTAGTTTTGAGTTCTGTTTGGAAGAATAAGTCTTGCTTAGTTTCTGCCCATGCGTTACATCTCCTAGCCTTGCTTTGGATGAGTAAACTTAGGTTGAAGATGACCATGCCGATACATTGGAAGGTGGCTGTCATGACATGTGATGCCACAAATCCTCACACCTTGTGACAGGTCGTCACGACCTTGGTGGAGTGTAATTCGACACGTTCTGGGTGATTCTTAGATCGTCATGCCTTATGAAATGTAGATCGAGATGAGTCGAAAGGGTTAGCTCACCTACTGCCTGTTGGAATGATAGGATGGTTGATGTGTTAGTCGACATGGCTATGAATTTACCTCATGGAGGTGGTTTGTTATGAAGGTTAGATCGTGATGCCTTGGTCGAGTGGAGGCCGACACAACTTAGAGGTGATGCTTCCCGATGCACCTTAAATCATGACACTAGTTAATTCCTAACCCTAGCGACCGTCACATTCTGTTGGTGGCCGATGCACCTGGGCATTGCCCGTCACAACTTGGGTGTTCTTGTGCCCATCACACCTTTGCGGTGTTGACCATCACACACTCCTATGGTGCTAAACCGATACATGTCTTATGAGGTTAGTCTGACACCTTGAAGTGCTCAACCAATACACCCTTTGTGTGTTTACTGACACACTGCTGTTGCCCGTCACATCTTATGAAGGATTAACCTGATGTGCTTGGATGACTATGATACATCATGATGATGATAGGGTACATGTTCATATGTGATATCCTATTGGTAGTTGTGTGAGCAATAATAAGAGTCATGTTTCTATAACCTATATCTCATGACATACCTTATATGATGAAGGAAGTGATGATCTAAGGGTGGTTGTTGATCCAACCTTGTAAACCCTAATCAGATAAGAAGAAATCCTAATTCTAATGATGTAAAATGTATGGCATGGATCTTATAAGATGATAGTGTTTGTGATGTCTTGTCTTCTTGTTACATGTCTCTAACCATGCAGGTAACACCAGTTGATATACATGGCCATGTATGAGCTATGGTGGTTATGATATGTTTGAATAAGCATTGTGAGGCACATGTGATATGGTAACACAGAATGAGGAGTAAATAGTCTTATGACATGATAATGGCTTACTTCCTCATATGAGATGATGGTTTCCTCAATGATGAGATGAGGGGTTGTCACCCCAAGATTTGTGATCCTTGTGATAGACACGTGTTGGAAGATAGACATGAAGTGATGCTGTGATGAGATCACACCTTATATGTTTCATTATGTTCATGTAATGTGTCATGCCCTTGTTTATATAGAACTTGTCTAGAGTTTATACATCATAACTTGATTGATGTTAAAAGATGTTTAAATGACCTAACTAATCAAGTGGAACCTAATCTTGTAGTTTTCCCTGTGCCATAGATCCATTCAATGTAAACACTTACTGGATAGTGAAATGAGTTCAACTCGGAGCGCATATTGTTGAATACACGGGGTGCAAGTTGAGGTATCTCCTTATATCCTGAATGTATATGTGATACAGGATTGGCTACAGTCATACCCCAATAAGAGTACGGCTGCAGTCGTAGCTCAGTAGTATGTGATACAGGATTGGCTGCGGTCATACCCCCATAAGTGTACGACTACGGTCCTAACTTACTAGCACTGTGACCTGTACCAAGGCGGGCTTGATATGTACAACTAGACTATATATCGCTAATAGCAGTCTGACTTATGATGTCACTGCATGTTCTCATACTGACCGAGGGGGTGAGGTCGTGGATTCTGACTCTTCCATAGACCTTGTATGGCACCAATTCTAACTTATCAAATGGTTGGTTGGGTTTGGGTAGTATGACTCAAATCCTCAGGGCATAATAAAATGCATAATCAACCATGTAGTATCATTGTATAGGATCAAAATACAAAAACATTGGATGAGGCCTTGCTTGATCTTTATACAATGTTGCTGATAGTAAATATACATGTTCTTCATATTCCTTTTAAATTGTTAAGATGTTTTGTAATTCAACAATAATTACTCTTCCTGTTAATAATGAATACCTGCTTCACATAGTTGTAACTATACTACTGCTTAGTTTATCTTATCTGTGATAATAATAGAGTTGGTGGGGAGTTATATCTCCTACTGAGATTTGGAATCTCACCCCATGGGTTTCCCACACCTTTTTAGGTGGACGAGCATAAAGAGGTAGAGATCGTGTAGTGGAGGTTGAGCAGCAACTGGAGGACCAGTAGCTGACGAGGTTGGCAGTGCTTTTGGATGTCTTTTGCTGATAGATTCCTAGATTCTTCCCTCACTCGGGTCCTTGGGGATGTTTGTAGATGTTTTGTGGACGTTCTTTTGATATGTGGATGGCTTGTGTGCCCTGCTATATACATTTGTAATGGATACGTGTATATATATTATGGAATAGGTTCTCTGGTAATAGGTTGGTGGCACGCTTAGTAAGTGCTTTGAGGCATGAAAGCACCTGTATGTAAAAGTTCTTGTTGTTTGACAGTTTTATGAAAATGGTTTTAATTTTTAGTGTTTTCCAGTAATCTATTCATTAATCTTTATTCCGCGGTTTTGTTTTGAGTAATGTCGCTTTGTGTGACGCGGGGCGTCACATTCAGGTTGGTATCAAAGCTTTAGCTTCACTGAGTCTACAGGGGCCTAGGACTAGGGTTTTTATCTGTTCTAGTATCCTCCAGTCTGTCTTATAGTGACTTATGCTTATATAGAAGAAGAAGAGAAAGCTTAAAGATGTCTGGAGAACACGAAGAACATGTTGCTGAGAGTAGTGTTGCTGTACCGGTTGGTGGTGCTAGGAACCAAGCACGAGAAGATCGGGTGCCTGAAGTCCCCCAGTTTGACCCAGCCATGGTTGAAAACCCTACCTTCCAATCTCTTTTTGGGCAGTTTATGGCTACTATAAATCATATGGCGGACAGGATGCATGCACCTCAACCTAGGGTACCAGTTTCCCATACTGAATCTTTGGATACTGGGAAGACTTTTGAGCGACTTTGCCATGTTGGAGCGGTAGAGTATGCTAGGACAGTTGATCCGATAGATGTAGATCTGTGGCTTACCGAGCTTGAGAAGGCCTTCAAGATCTTAAGTATCCCTAAAGAGGATAAGGTGAAGCATGCGGTGTACCTTCTGAGAGGGAGTGCTGACCATTGGTGGTCCATAGAGGAAGAGAAGAGACCCGATGTTGTGATTGGTTGGGAGGAGTTACGACGTGAGTTTGCTAGTCAGTAATTTCTTCAGATGTATCTTGATGAGAAGATCAACTAGTTTGAGAGGATTCAACAAGGGTCCATGACGGTCAATGAGTATGAAGCAAGGTTTATTGAGTTGTTGAGGTTCTGTCCTCACATGACTGCCACAGAGGACAAGCAGATTTGTCATTTTGAAAAGGGTTTGAATGCTGAGTTTTCTATCCCAACTACTGCCTTGGAGAATCAAGAGAAGTTTGTTGTGTTTGTAGAGTATGTTTAGAGGATAGAGTGGTCTACGAAGGAGAAGAGAGAGGAAAGTATCAAGAAGAGGTATGCACAGTCTCAGGGGCAGTCATCAAGAGGCTTTAAGAAGCTGAAGTTTTCCACACCACCAACATCTAGAGGTTTAGTGCTTCGACATAGTGGTCACCGAGTAATGGAAAGAGGATGTAGTTTTCTACCTATAGGAGCCCAAAGTGTCGCATCAACATCAGTGACATGACCATCTAGACCGTGGTATGAGACCCAAGATTTTCATCAATGCAGACAGGTAAGACATCTGAAGTGGGAGTGTTCGATGAGGGATGATGAAGTGGCCCAACAACTGAGGCAGAGCCAACAAGGATCACAAAGACATTAGAATAGCGGCACAGGAGGGTGAGGACATGGCCAAGCGTCACATGATGGATCATCTACTCAGGGAAGCAGCGGACGGGGACGACAACATGGAACAACTAGATTCTATACCATGAGTCAGCAAGAGGCGGTGGTCAACCCGCGAGTGGTGACATATCAGATGGAGTTATTTCATTCTGATTTGTTTTCTTATTGCATTATATGTGTTTTGGTTGACCTGCGTGCAACACACTCTTTTATCGCATGTGAAGTGCTTAGTAGTTGTCTTTTTCCTGTTAGTCATAAGAAGAATAGCTTGTTGCTAGAAACCCCGTTGGTCGGTTCTACAGTGTTGCATGATGTGTGTCCTTCTCGTATCCTCTCCTTTTTGGGGCACAACATTCAAGTGGATCTCATACCACTTGACATGCATGGATTCAATGTGATCTTTAGAATGGATACCTTGGAGAAGTATAGAGTGGTCTTGGATTGTAGTTCCAAGAAAGCAACATTTATGGATGGTGGTGAGACATGGATCTTCCTAGGAGATAGGAAGATTCCTCCGACGTGTCTAGTATCAGCCCTGGTAGCAAGGAAGCTTCTGAGATAGGGCTGCGAGGCATTTTTAGCACATGATGGATACTAAGGTGGGGAGTCCTAATATTCAGGAGGTGCCAATTGTTAGAGAGTTCGAGAATGTGTTCCATGAGCAGTTTCCTAGTGTTCCCCCACCCCGAGAGATTGATTTTGAGATCAATATGGTTCCCGTCATGCAACCAATAGCTCAGACACCGTATAGGATGGCTCTGATAAAGATGGTAGAATTGAAGAGATAATTGCAAGAACTGCTTGACAAAGGTTTCATCATGATGAGTACGTCACCTTGGGTGCTCCGATGTTGTTCGTGAAGAAGAAGGATGGGTCTATATGGCTGTGCATACACTACATATAGTTAAACAAGGTGACGATAAAGAATACGTATCCCTTGCCGAGGATAGATGACCAACTTGACTAGTTGTGTGGTGCGACGGTGTTCTCGAAGATAGATCTGAGATCAGAATATCATCAGTTGAGGATCATGGAGGATGACATACCTAAGTCAGATTTTAGGATGAGGTATGGCCACTACGAGTTTGTGGTTATGCCGTTTGGGCTGACCAATGCACCAACAACGCTCATGTATTTGATGAACAGGGTGTTCTGACCATTCCTTGATCAGTTAGTGGTGGTCTTCGTAGATGACATCTTGGTGTACAGTCGTGATAGTCAACATCATGAGCAGCATATTCGTCAAGCGTTGACCATGTTTAGACAACACCAACTTTATGCCAATTTTAGCAAGTATGAGTTCTGTCTGTGACATAGTGGGAGTAGCCTAAGACACCGACAGAAGTGTGCAGGTTTCTAGGTTTGGTAGGCAATTATAGGAGCTTCATCAAGGATTTCAGTGCTATCTCCTTACCCCTAACTAAGTTAACGAGGAAAGTTGTGCCGTTCACTTGGTATGATAGATGTCAACATGCTTTTCAGACATTGAAGGAAAAGTTGACAAGCGCACCGGTTCTAGTCTTACGTGAGAAAGGAAAAGGATACATCGTCTTTTGTGATGTGTCCATGAATGGTTTGGGCTGTGTGCTGATGCAAGACAAGCAAATGGTTTCTTTTTCTTCCCGACAGCTTAAGAAACATGAGGAAAATTACCCGACCCATGATCTGGAATTAGTAGCGGTAGTCCATGCTTTGAAGATTTGGAGGCACAACATGTATGGGAAAAAGTGTCAGATCTTCACAGATCACAAGAACCTGAAGTACATCTTTTCACAACAGAAGTTGAATATGAGGCAACATCATTGGATGGAGCTGATCAAAGACTACGACTACATGATTGATTATCATTTAGGGAAGGCGAGCGTCGTAGCAGATGCGTTGAGCAGGAAGTCTTCATCTTCACCTATGAATAAAGCCCAGTTGAGTTTTTTGATGTGCCACAAGCGAGACATGTTGGTCTCCTTGCGTCAAATGAACGTTAAGATGGAAGTTTTCTTGCTAGCTAGTTTGTTGGCACATCTATAGGTGAAGCCTATCCTGAGACAATAGATCCGAAAGGCACAATGGACACATACTGTGATACAATAGATTAGATTAAAGTTCAGAAGCGAGAAGCGTGATGGCTTCCATGAGTCAGATGATGGGACAATTTGTTACCATAACAGAATAGTGGTTCCTGATGCTGATAATTTAAGGAAGATGGTGTCGGAAGAGGCTCATTCATCCGTGTATGCTATGCATCCAGGGAGTACCAAGATATACCACAATTTGAAGGATATGTATTGGTAGCCAGGATCGAAGAAAGATGTAACTGAGTTCGTTGTAAGATGTGTGGTTTGTTAGCAAGTTAAAGCTGAGCATCAGAAGCCTGCAGGAATGTTGCAACCGTTTCCTATACCTTAGTAGAAATGGGATCATGTGACTATGGACTTTGTGGTTGGTCTGCCTAGGACATCCAAAGGTTATGATTCCATTTGGGTGATCGTTGACAGGTTGACCAAATCAATGAATTTCCTTTCCGTGAAGATGATGTTCACAGTAGAGAAGCTTGCCCAGTTCTATATGGATGAGATAGTGCGTTTGTATCGTGTTTCAGCTACTATCGTGTCGAATAGAGGCCCTTAGCTAAAGAATCACTTTTGGGAGCAAATGCACACATCTTTGGGTACGCAGTTAAAGTTTAGTATTGCTTTTCACCCATAGATAGTGGTCAATCAAAAAGGACCATTCAGACCTTGGAGGATTTGTTGAGGGCCGATGTTTTTCAGTTTTCACGAAGTTGGGATGTACACTTCAGTTTGATAGAGTTCACCTACAACAATAGCTTTCAGAGTAGCATTGACATGGCACCATATGAGGTGTTGTATGGGAGACGTTGCAGATCTCTATTATGTTGGTACAAGACAAGTGAATATCATCTTATTGGTCCTGAGCTTATGCAGTAGATGATAGAAAAGATCAAGGTGATACAACAACAATTGAAGACAACACAAGAAAAACATAAGTCGTATGCAGATAATCGTCATAGACCCTTGGAGTTCTAAGTGGGAGACAAGGTATATCTGAAGGTCTCTCCTTGGAAGGGTGTTCTGAGGTTTGGGAAGAAGGGTAAGTTGGATCCCAGGTATATGGGACCTTACCCAGTGGTGGCACATGTTGGGAAGGTGGCCTATAGGTTGGAGTTGCCACCTGAGTTGCACATGTTACGTCTAGTTTTTTGTGTGAGTATGATGAGGAAGTGACACCCAAATACTGAGTTGATGCTGTAGCATGTGGAGGTGGAGCTTGATGAGGATATGACCTATGTGGAAGGTCAAGTGTTGATCCTTGATCGGAGAGTGAAGAAGCTGAAGAGGAAGGACCTTGTGCTTGTGAAGGTTGTTTGGCATCACCTTGATGTGGAGGAAGCCACATGGGATCTTGAGGAAGAGATGAGGAGGAAGTATCCCTCCCTTTTCTCTTAGGATTTTGGGGGCGAAATCCCTGTTAGGGGTTTATGGCTTGTAAGGAACTTGACCCACATTTTGAGATAACCCTATTTGTTTTACTTGAGCATGTTTCTTAGCACCTTTCTCTAATCATCTGAGATGTAATTAGGGCATGTTGGAAGCTTAAGTTTCTTATTTTGAGCTTGCTTGGTTGTTGCTTGTGTTTTGTGGAGAGGTTTTGGTGCAAATTGCAATTCACCCAGAGTTTGGGTTGATGTGCAAGTTTTCCACATCTAGTGTGTCCCTTCTCTCTCTTGGCATCATCTAGAGGAGAGAGAGAGATGGGCACCTTGTTTGGACCTTGGTTGTGTGGTGACACCCTTGGTGATATTTTGGACACATGTTTGGGGTGTGCCTTGCACCTAGAAGTGTTGTCTCGGGCTTGAGAGCCTTGGAGAGGCTTTGGATTGGCTTGTGGGTGTCTTGAGTCTCACCCTATTGGTTTGTGGGTGCCTTGAGATACACCATGTCAGTTTATGGTGTCTGGGGTTTCACCCCTATCAGTTTGTGAGAGGGTAGAGATGTGGTATCGGGCTTGACCATGATCAGTGACCTAGTGGGAGAGATATAGATCTTATCTCCTTGTTTTCATGGTGTTGTGCATGTGTCTCTTTCTCATGGACAAGTGGCACATAAACTCCTAAGGTGGTGATACCTCTTCCATGATCTCTCTCTCACCCCTCTTGTATATATGCCTCTTTCTCTCCATTCAAGAGAATCCTTTTGGCCATCTTTTCTTTCCTCTTCCTTGGTGGATGACCTTAAGAAGCTAAGGAGCTAGGGAAGTCTCTCTTGGAAGCTTGGTGGAAAAGTTCCAAGCTTGTGGTGTTTCCTTCATATTCTACCTTGATAAGCCATGGGTTCTATCTCTCCTTCTTTCCTTCTTTCTTCTTCTCAGCCATGGATCTTGGTTATCTTTCTTTCCTTCTTGAACCACCCTAATCTTGGTTCCATCTTTTTGCTTGGAGGTGTTGTGGCGACCAAGCTTGGAAGATCATCTTTTGCCTTGAGCTCGTGAAGCTTGGATCTTGGTAGTGACCTTTGAGGCAGGTTATATAACTCTAGACCATATTTGTTATTGTCACTCCTTACATGATGTCTTGTTCTTCATCTTTGGTTCATTATATCTTGCATGCTAGTAGTCCTTCTTGGTAGTTTTGAGTTCTGCTTGGAAGAAAAAGTCTTGCTTAGTTGCTGCCCATGCGTTACATCTCCTAGCCTTGCTTTGGATGAGTAAACTTAGATTGAAGACGACCATGCCGATATGCTGGAAGGTGAGCATCATGACCTATGATGCCAGAGACCGTCACACCTTGTGATAGGTCGTCACGACCTTGGTGGAGTGTAAGTCGACACGTTCTAGGTGATTCTTAAATCGTCATGCCTTGTGAAGCATAGACCAAGATGAGTCGAGAGGGTTAGCTCACCTAGTGGCTGTTGGAATGATAGGATGGTTGAGGTGTTAGCTGGCATGGCTATGAATGTACCTTATGGAGATGGTCCATTATGAAGGTTAGATCATGACACCTTGGTCGAGTGGAGGCCGAAACACCTTAGAGGTGATGCTACCCGATACACCTTAAACCGTGATGCCAGTTAATTCCTAACCGTTGCGACCGTCACATTTTATTGCTGCCGGATGCACCTGGGCGTTGCCCGTCATAGCCTGGGTGTTTTTGTGCTCGTCACACCTTTGCGGTGTTGAACGTCACACTTCCATATGGTGCTAAATTGATACATGTCTTATGAGGTTTGTTTGACACCTTGAAGTGCTCAACTGACACACCCTTTGTGTGTTGTCTGACGCACTACTGTTGTCGATCACATCTTATGAAGGATTAACCCAATGTGCTTGGATGGTTATGATACATCATAATGACGATAGGGTTATATGTTCATATGTGATATCCTATTGGTGGTTGTGTGAGAAATAATAAGAGTCATGTTTCTATAACCTATATCTCATGACATACCTTATATGATGAAGGAAGTGATGATCTAAGGGTTGTTGTTGATCCAATCTTGTAAACCCTAATCAGATAAGAAGAAACCCTAATTCTAATGATGTAAAATGTATGGCATGGATCTTATAAGATGATACTGTTTATGATATCTTGTCTTCTTGTTACAAGTTTCTAAGCATGTAGGTAACACTATTTGATGTACATGGCCATGCATGAGCTATGATGGTTATGATATGTTTGAATAAGCCTTGTGAGTCACATGTGATATAGTAACACAAAATGAGGAGTAAATGGTCTTATGACCTAATAATGGCTTACTACCTCATATGAGATGATAGTTTCCTCAATGATGAGATGAGGGATTGTCACCCCAAGATATGTGATTCTTGTGATGGACATGTGTTATAAGACAAACATGAAGTGATGCTGTGATGAAATCACACCTTATATGTTTTAGTATATTCTGGTAATGTGTCATGCCCTTGTTTATATAGAACTTGTTTAGAGTTTATACATTGTAACTTGATTGATGTTAAAAGATGTTTAAATGACCTAACTAATCAAGTGGAACCTAATCTTGTAGTTTTCCCTATGCCATAGATCCATTCAGTGTCAACACTTGTTGGATGGTGAAACAAGTTCAACTCAGAGCACATATTGCTGAATATGCGGGGTGCAAGTTGAGGTATCTCCTTGTATCCTGAATGTATATGTGATACATGATTGGCTACGGTCATACCCCAATAAGAGTACGGCTGCGGTCATAGCTTAGTAATATGTGATACAGGATTGGCTGTGGTCATACCCTAGTAAGAGTACAACTATGTTCGTACCTTACTAGCACTGTGACCTGTACTAAGGAGGGCTAGATGTGTACAACTAGACTATATGTCACTAATAGTAGTCTGACTTATGATGTCACTTCCAGTTCTCGTACTGACCGAGGGGGTGGGGTCATGGATTCCGACTCTTCCATTAGACCTTGTATGGCACCGATTCTGACTTATCAAGTGGTCAGTTGGATTTGGGTGGTGCGACTCAAATCATCAGGGCATAATAAAATGCGTAATCAGAAGTGTAGTATAATTGTATAGGATGAAAATATAGAAACATTAGATGAGGCGTTGCTTGATATTTTTACAAACATTACTGATAGTAAATATACATATTCTTCATATTCCTTTTAATTTTTTAAGATGTTTTATAATTCAACAATAATTACTCTTCTTGTTAATAATGAATACCTACTTCACATAGTTGTAACTACACTTCTGCTTAGTTTATCTTTTCTGTGATAATAATAGAGTTGGTATGGAGTTATATCTCCCGCTGAGATTTGGAATCTCACCCCGTGGGTTTCCCTCACCATTTTTAGGTGGACGAGCATGAAGAGGTAGAGATCGTGCATCAGAGGTTGAGCAGCAACCGGAGGACCAGTAGCTGACGAGGTTGGCAGTACTACCAGATGTCTTTTACTGATAGAGTCCTAGAGTCATCCCTTTACCCTCAGGTCCTTGTGGATGTTTGTAGGCATTTTGTGGATGTGCATTCAATATGTGGTTGACTTGTGTTCCCTTCTATATATAGTTGTAATGGACACATGTATATATGTTCTGGAATAGGTTCCCTAGTAATAGGTTGGTGGCACACCTAATAAGTGCTTTGATGAATGAAAGCACCTGTATGTAAAATTTCTTGCTGTTTGACAGTTTTATGAAAACAATTTTAATTTTTAGTGTTTTCTAGTAATATGTTCGTTAATATTTCTTCTACAGTTTTGTTTTGAGTAATCTCACTTTTTGTGGCACGGGGCATCACATGTTTCAAACCCTTAATGCTCATAAGTGTGGTTATCCACTTTAGAAACCCTAATGATCATCTTGGATCATCATCATATTCAACAACATCAGATTATATGTGAGAACCCATTACACTAAACAAGATACTCAAAACACAAAACACGATTACTCCTTAATTAAACACAAACTCAGAAAATAGGGTAAACTAAAACCGATTTCAACAATTTTCAATTGCCCAGAAACATTTATATAAAAGCCCAACAACTTGCTTTACTTCACATGATGCTCAATATTCCTTACAACTGTCATGTAGCCTCAGCTACAACATAAACTTTGCAAAGGTACACTATCCGCATATTCAACATATATAAGCATCAACATGTTGTTGAAAGCTCGATTCAATCAAAACATTGTATACACACTTTTCATACAGACCTGAGAGTACAGAGATGACTCTAGGACACACTAGAAAACTAAACAACCATCTCTAGGGTTTATCACCACAGATTCATCTCATTGTCATGATACTGTTGTCACTGTTGTCGATCATTTAAAAAATGTGGTGACCCACGAGGTGAGACCCAGTCCCAGCGAGACATATAACTCTCTCCAACATATATTAATTACATCATATTAAATAGTAAACAACTGAGCAATTGGAGTATTTAATAGTCAATTGAGCAGATTGAACAATTCAAGCATGTTAAATAGATTAAACAAATAAGCTTAGAAACAAGTACGATTATCAATGTATATACATGTAACAGATAAATCCATTTCTTTTATTAGATATCTACTCAAGTTTCATAAGATTGGATCTAATAACAATCATTATAATTGATCCGACTAACATCATATGCCTTACTAACAATACAAGCAATCTAGAAGCATAAGCATCTTTGATACGTTTAGTAGTATGGCATGGCTATCAATATTGGCATATTTAATAAAGTGAACCAATCTACATAATAAGTAGAGCTAACATCATAGCTCAACTAACTGCATAATCATAATTAACAATTTAAGCATTTCTAATTATATAGGCATGGCTAGCAGTATTAGACATTGCTAGAAACATAATATTAAATATCAGTGTCAACATATTTGAAAACATAAACATGTTTACAACATGAGCACATATACAACACAAGCATATCTATAATCTCTCATTGTACTATATATCATATCTATATAAGAAGATCAAACAAGGGTTATCATCCAATGTGAGGCATTGTGTATAACCCTAAATAGATATGCTACATGATTGTATTACATCTTTTATTATATTTCCTTGAAGAATTTGAGGATACCACTCAAAATCCAATTGACCACTATTAAGTCGAAATCAGTGTCATAGAAGATCTATGATAACCGGATTCCTAAGATCTTCTTCACCCTCGATCAGTATGAGTCCACCACAATGAAACTTCGGTCAAGCTGCTAACAGCCTAGTCCGTCCTTGGTACATGTCACGATACTAGTGAAAGGAGGTGGGAATACAAACCCTACCATCTGAGGTACAACCACAGTTGTCCTCAATTCTTATCATATATACCTATCTGAGACACGACCATAGACGTTCTCCTACCGATGTAGACCACAATCATCCTCCCAAACATGTGGATTCAGGATGATAAGCACCCCACATACTCAATAGTATGCACTCCGAGTTTCCCTTACGAATACTCATTTCACCATCTGGAAAGTCCTGACACTCAGATAGATCTATGACACAGGGCACTACATGATTAGGGTTACACTTGATTAGTTACTGTCAAGTGTGTGGTTTAAGGCTTCATCCTACAAATGAACATACAAACCCTAATTCATTTCTATTAAGTGTATAAGCATTGCAACTTTAGAAGATATAATATGTTTGAAGTATAGATCTTAATCACATTACCATATGGTATCATCCATTGCATTGTAATGAACCCCATTATCATCATATCATTTCAAGATATCTATTTCTTATCACAAGTTCCAGGGTTTCAGCCCTTATCCGAACATGAAAAGGAATTCACCTCAATCAGGGCTCAACATGCCCAAAGGTCATTAAGACCATCACATTATTCATAAGAAGGTCCTCCTCATCATTCCATGTCTTAAACAAGACTCAAAAGATCATCAACAATTTATGTGTCCATAGGTATTATTATGGCAAGGAACTATGATATTCAAATAGCACTACATTGTGGTTTAGACACAAGAAGAGTGTAATACATTGTCACATTAATCATGCAAGAGGGCTGATTATAACCAATCACCATCATTTAATTACATTAAGGTTAGGTATAGCAAACTATATCACATTGAAGTTACACACCCACTTATTATGGTCATTTATCAAATATAACTATTGGATAGCAAAGGTATAACAGCAAATTAATGATATTGAACCATTGATTATCACTAGGACCCACTTATAATATTATGAGACTCATTATAATCCCTTGGATGTTGAAGCATCCAATCTCATTCATTGGATTGGGTTCAATTGAAGTATAGGTCTAACCATTAGATCAATTGAACCAAGGAATCATTGGTTTAAGGTTTAGTCAAATATACAATTACATCCTTAACTCACCATATGTGGTGATGACCTGATCCACCATTAGTTGTTATCATTAAGTCACCATCGATTGTTAGATCAACACTATATTCATTTAACACCATCATATATTAAGCTAATGTATTCATTGTTTGATAGCATCATTAGAGAATCAAACCATTTCTCATTGAGATTCCAAGAGAGCCTAACACTGACCTAAGGTGTGACTAATAGACCAAACCATCGTTCATCACCCTTGTTCACCACCTCAGTTGTTATGAAGACCACACCTTTGGGTCATGTGTTTAGAGAAGAAACAACCTAGAACCCTAATATGGACTACCGATTCATAGGTGCTTAGCACAATAGGTCATGATGCCAACATGAACTAAGTCATCTCCTTCCTTAGGAAGAATGTGCACATAATTATAGGTTCATTTAGAACTAGAAACAAAATAGGAAACACCGTAAAAATCAAAATCCCAAACAATCTTAGCTTCTTGATGCTTAAATCACTATTTTTAAGCAAGAACATGATCTAACAAGGTTATAGTAACCAATATAAGTTAAGAGAGTTATAAAACTCACCTCTACTGAGAAGAACAAACTTCTAGTAGTAAGAATCTCAAGCCAAGAAGGTAGAAAACACAAGAGGAAGCTTTGAACTCAGCCAAGAAGGCACTCTTCTTCATAAGGAATCAAAATCTTAGAATAAGAAGCAAGAAATGTAGGATCTTGAGCTCTAAAGAAACTTTTACCATGGAACAATAGAGTTCTGACCTGGAGGAAGGTGTAAGAAAGGAGAAGAGCAAGAAAAATGGATACGGAAGAAAACAACTTGCCTTGGTCAAAAACCCTAGAAAATGACCTTAGAAACCCTAGGCAGGGCTAGATGGAGCTCTAGGAGACCTTCTTCTCCAAAAAGAGAAACATACTCGTTTAAGCAAGGTTAGGAGTCTCACATTATATCTCAAAGAAACGTACTTAACATGATTAATATTCAAAATTAGGATTCATATGCTTTAACCACCACTTAATCATGTATTGGTCCTACTTTTAGAACTATAATTGGAATTGGGTCCCAATTATATTGTATTCATATTCCTGTTGTTTTCTTGATAAATTTTACTTAATGTTCCACTGATATCAATATAATGATCAGAGGGGATGTAGATTTTATCATGGAATTTGAGAGTGAGATGCTCTGAACTACCAACTTATGCAGCTGAAGGATTTCCTTCGATCGAACAATCTCATATGGTTTTATGTCCTTTTGGGGATAATCTTGACTTTATAATTCTCCAACATGGGTGCCCAAGATACATTTTCCAAGACTGACTTCTTGAATAATTTGTGGTTTGTTAGATACATATATAATGAATAGTAGTGACCTTAACTGTATCAAGCCAAACAATTTGGATTTTGCCCATTCACCAGTGTGTCAAATATTATACCTCATAAAAAAGCAGAGTTCTGTTGTGTGATCTTCCGGTTACTAGGCTACTAGCTTGCACTTTGTCTCTACTCTACTGTGTGTCATCTATCAGACCGCTACCTATTGCTCGTTTTCTGGAAGAGTGTGCTTATTTTTTCCCAATCAATTAGCATATTTGTGCTATTTTTTATTTTTAAACCAGTTAGGATCACCACAATGGTTACGATGAGCACCATGAATGGATGACCACCATGAATGAATGTATGCTTTCCCTTTAATCCATCTACTTGCTGCTTTCATTCCCCCCCATTTTTAGTTTATTAATCAAATTAAACAAAATGGGTGCAAATCCTTTATCTGTAAGTTAATCAATATAGTCTAGTTATGTCTTTGATATCATCAATTTTATTTAAAGAGAATTTTAGTGAATAGTATGTGCTCATTGATCCAATTTATTTGTATGCTTAATTAGTCTATCTCAGTGCTAACTAACTCAGTCTGTCTGTTTAATGAGTTGTGTGTGAGTTTTTTTGTTAATGAGGAACCCCTGCCTAACAAGATGCCATTATTAGACCTAACTTAGCCAAGAGTATTATGAGGATTTTTTTTAAA
Organism: Alisma plantago-aquatica; assembly: GCA_963693085.1. Taxonomy (NCBI): domain Eukaryota; kingdom Viridiplantae; phylum Streptophyta; class Magnoliopsida; order Alismatales; family Alismataceae; genus Alisma; species Alisma plantago-aquatica. The sequence continues at coordinate 864,904,863 of OY856411.1, forward strand.
TAGACATAATTTTAGTAGAGACACACTACAATTGTAAGGAGTCAACCAACAGTTAATTGAGTATTAATATCCTCTTTGATCAGTGTATGTCAATAATTTTAATACTGTATTACTAACGATCAACAATCACATGTCCAAGAAGTGGAGAACGTGTAACTTTGTTAATATAGAAGTGCAGTATTGATCCTGAATTCAGTTGGATTGTTCTAAAAAAATCAACTTTACTTGAGTCAATTGGCTACTTTTGAGCTGTTTCAGCTGCTCTCCTTTTTTAATTATTCCTATATCAAGCGTTGATATTTTTTAATTGATTCTATCACATTCATTTGTATTTATCCAAGTTGTAGGAGTCTGTGAGCTTGCTCCATATCAGCCTGCGTAATTTTTTAATTTGTATACATATTTCAACAATCTGTATATTAATTACGATGTATATCATGTTTGTGTGCTTACTTTCATACATATTTTTTTTAGAGTAGAGATAATTTCGAGAATTCCACGTTATGTTTTAACTTATTGTAGGTAAATTATCTAGTATGTTTCAACCATCAATATGCACATGCCAAAGAAGGAAAAGCATGTGACTTTACTAACGACATAATCTAGGATAGAGAGAGTCACCCGATAATTATTTATTTAATGATTTGTCTGTAAACTATTTTCAGTATTGGTTATTTATTTTTTTGGAGTAAAAATAGTTATGATAATTTCAATATTTACACACTAAAAATTGAAAAGAGTCACCAGATTGTTGCCAACCGGTACATGCTCAAGAAGGAAAATATATGTAATTTTGCTAATGACATTGCTAAAAATTAGAGTCTTACAAAAGTTAAACAAAATTTTTTTTGACATTTTAATTTATCTATCAACTTAGCGGTCTATTTGTGTGTTTTCTACAATTATTTGGAATAGAGATAATTTTGATAATTCCGTATTCTCTTGTAACTTACTTATTATATATTAGCTGTATGTAAATTACATATTATGTATTAGCTGTCAATCGACACGTTGCTAAGAAGGAAAATGTGTGACTTTTCTAATGATAAACTCCAAGTTATTATATTATGGTGAAGTGTATATTATTGTGAGTATTGTTTATATAATTTTTTGAAGTAAAGACAGTTGCGGTAGTTTCAGTAATCACATGCTACAAACCAGAAAGAATCGTCAAAATATTAGTCGCCGACCGGGGCATGCTTAAGAAGGAGAGCGTATTTAATTTTGCTAATGACATGCTATAAATTATTGTCTGATAGAAGTTAGTCGGCTGTTCTCTTTTACTAAATTAATTTAATTGTGCTACACGGGCTTAACACATGTCTTTCTAGTAGTTAGAACAAAAGAAAAAGATGCGTGGAATGAGTTAGTTGGTCTGATCTTTTCATTGTCAATCCGTTGTTTCATAAGAAACATGCAAGTCTAGTCTATGAGAAACACATGTCTTTCTAGTAGTTAGAACAAAAGAAAAAGATGCGTGGAATGAGTTAGTTGGTCTGATCTTTTCATTGCCAATCCGTTGTTTCATAAGAAACATGCAAGTCTAGTCTCTCAGAAACACAGACTGATCTTTCTACTGTTGCGTGGGATTGCTAAAACTTCTAGAAAAATTTGTATACTATCTTGGTCATACCTGACTTGGGTACGAGTGGATAAACTGTGGCATCAAGAACCACTTTCAGAACCGTGGCCTAGTTAAGGTAGCTTCCTTGACTAATTTGGCTGTTGGACACGTGGTATGTGTGGTGAACGGCAACAGTCTCTTAACCGTATCAGGGGAGACAAAATTCTGCATCAGTCCGTTGCGCCCTGCATAACAACATAAGAGGAGCCAGCAGACGCGTGGGTGAGCTAGTTTGTGCTTTCTATTTTCATTGACAATCTGAGTTTTTATGTAAGAGGTTTTTCAACGCTGCATGTGAAAAACTAAAGTTTTCTTTAATGACTATGCTTCGCTGCATGTCATTAATTATTTCCTCTTTAGCAAAAACTAAAGTTTTCTTTCCTTCATTTTTTATGTGCTGACATAATCGATTTCTCTATTTTTCTTTTCTCTCTCCTACACTACCAATCTCCCTTTCTCCCTCTTTTTCCATCCTCACACGAGCATAAAATAAAGTTTTGTTTGCATTTTTTCTCTGTTAGAGAGTTTATTTAGTTAATTTATTTAGCCTCTTCGCTATATAGGTCCAATGATGTCTTGGCTTATTAGGACTTGCTTGAATATGTATATTTTTCACTTATCTTATTTATAGGAGAGGGAGTAGTCCTTTTATTGATAAGAAAAATTACACAAAGGGATTTCCCCAACATATTTTTTTTCCCATGGTCCCAGAGCAGGCTTTCATGTGTGCCCCAACCATGAAAGAGAGAGGGCAAAGGAGAGTTGCCTCCCCTTGCGGGAGGTTACCATCCCTAGGCGTTGTTTGGTTGTCAATAGGAAATTTCTTCCCCATCTCTTCTAGGAGCTGTTTCCATGGATTATCTCTGTAACGACCTCACTTTTCAGAATCCTCCAATTAAGGAAGGACCTTAAAGTTGAGAGCCATTACCTAAAATTCTCAAATTCTAAATTTAACCAAATAATAAATAATAGAAAAAAATTTCAATTAATTCACAAATATTGATTACAAGAACTATAATGATGCTCCTCTAAGGAGTTATATGAATTTCTAACTCGAGAACTATTACATAGAGAAGACCTATGTAACTAATCCTCCTTTACTTAACTTAAATGTCTTCAGATAATTTCATCTACTTCACCATGTCTCGTTATCTTCATATTTTACATTTACCTAAAATGGCGTGAAATAAAACACAGATCGATATATTGCTATACTGTGTATGTCAGGTGCATGCAGAAGTGTGCAAGTAATATAATAACATATAATCAATCAATTATACAAATAAGAACTAGAGTTCTGCTCGCATATTCTAACCCATACTTGATATGCTATCTTGGGCGTAATCATTGCCCCTTCCAGGCTCGTGTGCATCACCCCTTAGTACATGTCAGCCTAAGGTTTATAATATGATATCTTACTTTATGTGATACTCATAGTGGCATTATAATTGAACAGAATGTAAATAAATATCCAACAGTTTATTTCAAAAATCCTTGAGAAAAGTTTAGCAAACACCAAAAATCGATATTGTGAGTAGTCATAATCATAACCACATGCCTTAATGTAGAACCATGAAAATATCATGCAATATATACTTCAATTATGTTCAAGCAATCCAATCAACATATACAACCAATCAACATTTAATCTGTATGTATGCATATCCTCAAGTGTCACCTTCATATTATTGTGATTAAATCCTACTGAGTCCTAATTTAGGGTTAAGAGTTGTCTCAGGTTTGGATAGCGAATAAGGGTACAAACCCAATTCCATCACATATTAAACATTAGGGAATAAGGGTACCAACTTTAATATTATCACAGATAACTAAGCAAGTATATCAATGTAACCAACTGATAATAGCTAAACAGTTATGCAAGAAGGAATATGAAGAACATGTATATGAAAACTTATACAAAAGACCTTTTAAAAGCAGATGAGAAAACTTACATCATCCAAGGTCTTAACCAATGTTCTGTGTTTTGCCTTAAGCAATATATACTATACGGCTGGATTACGATTTATTATGCCCTGAGGAAGTGAGTCGTCCCGCTCAAATCCAACCTTCGGCTGTGAAGCCCAAAACTGGTGCCATACAAGGTCAATGGAAGAGCCAGACTCTATGACCTCACCTCCTCGTGGTCTGTGCACAATATCCAAAGTAGGACCATAGTCTCTTGCTTGAGTGACCTCAGTCACATGGTCAGCTCCGCAGACTACCCTTTCGCTAGTATATCTTGAGCCACAAGCCTGCTCACCGTGCTCCCGAGCCATGAACACATTCATTCTCTATCACACTGAGCCATGGGCCTATTCACCATGCTCTTATACACATCTTGAGTCTACAACCGCAGTTGCACTCTAATCCTCCTATTTTTGGTTAGGAGAAAACCCGCATATTCAATAATATGCGCTCCGGGTTAGCCCACAGGAGAACCCGTTTCACCATCACCAGCTACTGACGATGATGGATCTATGGTTAGGGCAATCTACATGAAAGGTTCATCTGTATTTAGTTAATGTATTTTAAGTGGATTGTTAGGGCAACCAAGTTGTATTAAGCAACCATATGTAAAACATGAACAACATTAGATTCCATTGTTTTGGTGTCACACTATTACTGCTACTCTCATTGCCCTCAACAATCATCATATTGCCATGGGATATCAATCCCTCATTTCATCACATAATGTCACTGCCTCTCAAGACTTCATAATCATTCATCATAGGATATCAATCCCTCAAGTTACCACTAGAGGGTAACACCTCATTTAGGCACTCAGCCTTTATCAGGTCATCAGACCTTCCTCATCATACTGGTGATACATGTTATCTTATCAACATGGCGCATCATCATTCCTCAGATATTTCTCATATACCAAATTCCACACAAGGCACATAATGATATAATTATCATAGCTCTTACCTGGATATAAATTCAATTGATAATACCTGCATGGTTAGGGAGCATATCAAAGAGATAACTTGATCACCAAATACAATCTTTAAAGAACATATCATGATTATCATATCATTAAGATTAATGTTTATAGGATTGGAACAATCATCCATTATTATGAACACACGAATCATAAGTCATAGATGGTGTATTAAGAAATACACATTACTGTTACCATACCATGGGTATCCACCATACCCTACATCTCATGTCATCATGCATGCCATCCCGAAGGATTCATCTTTAAGGATCATACAACCATGATCTACCATCAAGCATTATCAAAGGTTCACCTATCATCAACCATAGGTAACCCCCATACTAACATTCACAACCTATTCGTCATGTCTTATCATCATGATCAAAGATACAGGCTCAAGGTAGCAAGATAACACACTATCATATAAGGCTCAAGATAACTTTTAGGGTTATCAGGTTAGGGAACAACCTTCACTAGCAGTATTGCCTACCTTTAACAAAACTTGGCAATGATCAACGAACCCTCACTAAAGGGGTGTCAGGTAGGGTACCAATCCTCAGCCAAGGATATCGGGTAAAGCACAATACTCACTAAAGGGATATCAGACATCAACAACCCTAAGCACCATGCCTTCATGCATACCGTGCAAGAACACCTCCAAAGGCCATATCACCCAAACACACCTTAGGCCATCACTGTCAAGAGACCACCTTCTCAGATATCAGACAACTCATAGATCTTAAGCATGTCAGGTTCCATGCTCAACCAACACATCTAATCCGTTTGGGTTAGGCCACCCCACAACTGTGTCGGCCAAGAACCTCATAGCATCAAAACCACAAAGTTGCTCTCTAGGTCATCCCTACCAGGATTGACTTCCTTTTTCCTCATCCATGAATCATCATTAAGGGTATAAGGGTAACAAACTCCACATACCTGGTCCACCTATCATCACTAGTCCTTGTATTGCTCATGACACTATGTCACCCAAATTCTATATCGTCCAAGGCCCTATATCTCCCAAGCTCAAAACATATACCGGCCTACAACTCCCTTCTTGTGTCGGGAAACCATCCAAGGGAGTATATCGGGCAAGGGCATATCAGCCAAGATATCATATCTCCTTATGGGGTATCAACCATGTACTTAACCCTGGTGTCGCCCAAGCCATACACACATACACACTTGTATCGAGTTAGGATTGATGATATCAGGCAACATACCAAGGGACCATCCATAACACCCAAACTCACATCTTTATCATCCATAGAGCACTATCTTGGGCAACACACCATGACGCCCAAGAGATCATCACAAAAAGAGCACCCCTATCGGTTAATCTAGAGTTAGGACAACCCTAATGCCTAAGACTCCATGTCATCCAAGATGCCATGTCGCTCAAGATGCCATGTCACCCAAGATGCCATGTCGCCTAAGATGCCATGTCACCCAAGATGCCATGTCAGGCAACTAGGGTTAGGGTTATCCTATCGGACAAAGCACCCTATTTCCCAAGACAATCATGTCGGGCAACTAAGGTTAGAGCATCCATATCGGCCAAGACACTGTATTGTCCAAGCTAAGGTTAGGACTTCATATCAGCCAACTATCATATCGCCCATCATCATATCATCCAAGAGCTAGAGCTCACCTCACAACTCAAGGAAGGAGGGGTGTTTATCAAAACTCAACATCAAAGCATGTCTACTCATGTCGCCCAAGGTATCCAAGAGGGTATATCAACCAACTAACATGTCACCCAACCATCATATAGAGCATAGGCTCACCTCTCAAGACAATTATGTGAGAGAGGGGTATTGCCTAAGAACTCACTACCGTATATCTTGGATCAAGGGATCCTAAGATCACCTCTCAACAACAAAGTGAGAGAGGGGTATTGCTCACAATCGATCAACCAAGTCATAGCCTATCGGGCAAGGTACTATATCAGGCAAGGTTCTATATCGGGCAAAGCCCCATATCAGGTAAGACACCATATCGGGTTAGTCATCTTCAACCTCAAGACACCTGTTACCATCTTACACATGGAAAACAAGATAAAGACAATAATAAAACGTGACCATTTCCATTAGAGTAGATCTTAAGTTTCCACATACACAACTATCATAGAGAAGGGTATCGATTTAAAGACAAGAATCAATGTATGCACATATGGAGAGTGAACATAATAAAGATGGTTAAGAGTTATGTAACCCACCTTAAGAGGATATCCATGAAAAACATCAAGTTTCCTGATCCATGAAACAAACCCACGTTCCTCACCATGAAGAGCATCCATCCAAAGCTCTAAGCATGCCTTTGGCACCATCATCATCACCTCAAGAAACAAAAGAAGAAGAAGAAGATACCATGGTTATGTATAGCTCAAGAAGAAGAAAAGAGGGGGATATAACCACATCCTTGCATACTCTCATCAAGGGTCCATCCATGTCTGAGAGGGGAAGAAGGGTATGAAGAAGAAAGCACAAGGAAAAGATAGCAAAGAAGCATGACTCACCAAGGTCGGATCTTGAGCAAGAGATCTCCATGGGCAAGGAGGTCGGCCTCCCAAGATCCGTGGGGGCTTTCCTTTAGCTCCCAAAGCTCCCAAGATCATCCAATATAGGAAGGGGAAAGAGGTGGCAAAAAAGGATCACTTGGGTAAGGAGTAAGGGAGTTATATACACCAAGGAAGAGAGAGGTAGCAAAGGAAAGGTGTCATAACCACATAAACTTAGATGCCACTTGCTCATGCTCTTAACGCCACTTGTTGCCACCCAAACTCCACATGCACAAACTGGTGATACACTCTAGGCTGTGTATTGTGCAGTTGGTCATGTCCCATGGACGATACACCTTCTTGGCCGATACACACTCCAAGCTCTACCCGATACACTAAAGGACAAGATAGCACATGTGACATATAAGGCATTAAAACCATTATAGAGATGTCACTCCTCAAATAACATCCAAAAAAGGTGCCCAATCCGTAATCCACATACTAGATGATGCCAAACTGAAGAAAGAAGACTCTAGAGCAGATAAATTGCATATTGACCCTCCATTTTGGGTAATTTAAAATTTGCACCAAAACTAGCACATAAAACACAAACATCATCCAACCGAGCTCAAACTTGGAACATGGCCCTCCACAAGGTGCCCCATAGCATCATTATCTATATAATGATGATAGAGAAGTAAAGGTATTTTCTACATGTGACATATTTCAATATAACCCCTTAACTTGGGTAAATTGCACTTTGGTCCAAAATAAGCAAACATTGCTCAAACAACATCCAAACGGGACCAAACTAGAAACATAAGCTTGTCATATGATATCAAAACTTCTTGAGGGATTAGATTAAGGTTCTAAGTACCTTTCTTAAGCAAAGAAAATAGGGTTAGCCCAAAACATGGGTCATGGTCCTTACAAGTCATAAACCCCTAACAAGGATTTCGTCCCCAAAATCCCGAGCGGAAAGAAGATGGGTGTTACTCATGCATCACATCATACAACTCCACAAAATCTCCTGGGTGTCATAGATCTATGACCAACGTACTTTCTCTTCCTCCAAAGCCATCATAGGGTTTTCTGTACTGGTCACAAGCTCAACCTTCTGTCTCATCATCCTTTCTCCAGTAACACTCTTTATATACTGGAACATCACATGCAACTTGTATCACTTAGGTATCAGTTCCTTTACTGATATATCACCTTCCTTGTTACACTTTTGCTGTGCTACTCTGATCTTACAAGATCAACACTTAAGCTTCACATAACTTGTATCACTATCCTTCTGCTATATACATTTCAACTATTTCTTCTCCTTCCACAAAGGATGTCTCTTATCCAAGGGAGATCTATCTCAGAAGGGATTGTCATAAGATAAACACATGCATACACATAAAAAACTCATAAAGCACTTCATTATGTCTTGCTTAAGATGCAACATAAAGGAGCTATCGAGTAACCAAGGAACTAAACATCTCGATTAGCAACAATAGAGCAAGATATACTACATCATCTTGGATGCAAGGCTGCCACAACTTCATATTAGTTCCCAAGGGCACAACACGTGTCAACACAGTTGTAACATGTATGCATTATTCTCAACTAGTCTGGATAGGGATTACAAACCTTGTTCATCTGTCTCTAACCAATGCACATCCTGCTTGGACCTTCCTTTACTCAAGACTTAGCTAGGAGTATTCCAAGGAATCAAGCTTAACTTGATGAAATTTTCCTAAGATGATCTTACCTCAATTATCTTCCTTGGGTGCATACCTTCCGATGTCATTTTTATGCGAAGCATAAACCCCTTACAGGTGATAGCCATACTATAAGCACTTAGCCAGGTCAAACCAAAGCCAACTTCTCCATATGAGACCACTTCACACCTTTCCAAGGATATCCATTTCCAGGGTTATCTCGATCCTCAATATGTCAAGTGGAAACATATTTGCTTGACTATCATGTCTAGGAAAATAAAGGATACGAGAAGGATATACTTCATCCAACACAACCAAGTCATCCAACAAGGTGCTCGACAACATGTTATCTCTCTCCTAACTAACAACAAGGAAACATCTTCCAAACACACTATAAGCATTCAAAGGAGGGTACATCCTAAACTGGGTTAACTGGAGCAGATAAGAGGCAAGAAGAAGACAAAGCAGAATGAAGTGACTCCATTCAACGTTCCACCACACACTGGTCATCCTACTATTTCTAGCCAGCTCATGTCACAAGATCTAACTGTTGCCTTCTACTTTCTGGTCAAACCATCCAGTCCTCACTTGTGTATCCTCATCAGCAATCCTTTGGGATGATGAACTGCTGCCTCAAGGGTCACCACATAGGTCCAAACTCAAAAACAAGCTTCAAGGTTATGAGTTCTAGTTCAAGGATGATCTATCAAGATGGTTCACCACCATATCTTCACAATCCAGGTATCTTGACTCTTAATTCCTCCTTAGCAGAAGACATGTTCTCACCTGCTCGTATTCTTGGATTCCTTACTTTGGTATCCATCTCTTGATCCAAAACATATCACTTCTGGTATCACATCCATAATCTACCATTGTCACCATATCAAAACGTGTCAAGAGGATCCTATCTTCGTCATTTATCACATGCATCTCCATCTTGGAAACTAAAGTCCAAGATCAACTGATACTTTTCAAAGTATCCAACCAAAGATCGCTCTAAAAGCATACATATCAAGTGACACAAGGTCCACTTAACTACCATTCCCTCGGGAGGAAGGAACACAAGGGAACAAACTCCTCCTATCACCCCATCAACATCTATGGTTTCATATCAAGGGGAGGATATTATCACTTTCTTTGATCCTTACATGAGTTTTCAACTATTTATGCATCATTAAACTTTGTTCCATCTAGTTTTATCCCGTTTCTTCTTGGTTTCCTTGCAATCAACACAGGAATCATCAAGACAATTTCATGTTATTACTCTTTTTCTCTTGTTGTCGTTTCATCATATTCATGATTATTTCCTGATTGTATCACATTTTTGGTTCTCTCTTTGTGGAAAAGATCATTACTCCTCACTTATTCTTTATTAAATAGGGATCATCTCCCTTGTTCTCCTTCACTTATCATGAATTTCACTTTATACTTTCTTATTTTTTGCTTATGTTCATTGGTTGGTCTGATATTATCTCAGGTTCCATCTGGTTTACTCATCACTTGTTCTTCTCTTTCTTTTAACTTTATCTTGGTTTTCAGGCATCTTCTTCATCTTGTGTAAGTTTTATGCTTTAACTTACCATGTTATCATAGGTTATTCTATCTTTTTCCAGGTATATCTCTTGAGATTATAGTTTCAAGAACTTATCTCATCATATTCTCATATGGTTTTAGGTTTCATAGAACCGTTACTTCTTCTTTTTATTACCAAGCATCTAGGTATTAAGGGGTTATGGTGCATTCATTTACCTCTTTTATAACATGATGAAGGTATTAACGTTGTATTTCCTTATTTGTTATGCTCTTTAGATTGCTCCGATATGACTACTTGATCAGAGTAATCAAGGAGGGAATAATCTAAGGCACCACACTTACCTATGTCGTCAATATTTGAATGCCTATCCAGGGCATCCAAGTACTGAGATTAGGTAGTATGCACCATATTTTATGTCATGGTCCAACCTTAGACACCATCCTAATCCTAGTCCTAGTGTCCCTGTAGACTCGGAAAACCTTGTGCTCTGATACCAACTACTTGAAACATCCCATCTCGAACAAAACATGATTACATACTAACCAGTGGATTACCAAAAATCATGGGAAATTAAAACCAATCAACAAGCACCATAAGATGAGACATGTTGCATCTGAGCCAACACTTTCTTTTCATAACATATTTTCAAGGTGCTACAACATAATTTCCCATCATCTCATTACATGAAAGAACTGTTCCACATGCTGATTTATTACATCAATGTACAGAAGCCAAAAATCACATATCGATCATCTTATCAGAAATATCAAAAAACTCCCCTGAAGACCTGAGTGTACAGGGACGAAACATATGACTCTACTGCTAGACACTATCTATTCCACCAGGTACGATACCTCTGCATATCATCTCAGCCACATGATCTTCATCTCGCCATGAACGTCCACCTAAAAAGGGTTATTAACCAGCGGGGTGAGACACACAGTCCCAATGAGAAACATAACCCTCTACCAACTTTATTATTATCATAGATAATTGAGCAGGTAGATCAATGTAACCAACTGATAATAGCTAACCAGTTATGCAAGAAGGAATATGAAGAACATGTATATGAAAACTTATACAAAAGACCTTTTAAAAGCAGATGAGAAAACTTACATCATCCAAGGTCTTAACCAATGTTCTGTGTTTTGCCTTAAGTAATATATACTATACGGCTGGATTACGATTTATTATGCCCTGAGGAAGTGAGCCGTCCTGCTCAAATCCAACCTTTAGCTACGAAGCCCAAAACCCGTGCCATACAAGGTCAATGGGAGAGCCGGACTCTATGACATCACCTCCTCATGGTTAGTGCATAGTATCCAAAGCAGGACTGCAGTCTCTTGCTTGAGTGACCTCGGTCACAGGGTCAGCTCCGCAGGCTACCCTTTCGCTAGTATATCTTGAGCCACGGGCCTGTTCATAGTGCTCCCGAGCCATGAATGCATTCGTGCTCTATTACACTGAGCCATGGGTCTATTCACCATTCTCTTATACACATCTTGAGTCTACAACCACAGTTGCACTCTAATCCTCCTATTTTCGGCTAGGAGAAACCCCACATATTCAATAATATGCACTCCGAGTTAGCCCGCAGGAGAACCTATTTCACCATCACCAACTACTGACGATGATGGATCTATGGCCAGGGCAATCTACATGAAAGGTTCATCTGTATTTAGTTAATGCATTTTAAGTGGATTGTTGGGGCAACCAAGTTGTATTAAGCAACCATATGTAAAACATGAACACCATTAGATTCTATTGTTTTGGTGTCACACTGTTACTGCTATTCTCATTTCCCTCAACAATCATCATATTGTCATGGGATATCAATCCCTCATTTCATCACATAATGCCACTACCTCTTAAGGCTTCATAATCATACATCACCATGGGATATCAATCCCTTAGGTTACCACTAGAGGGTAACACCTCATTTAGGCACTCAACCTTTATCAGGTCATCAGACCTTCCACATCATACTGGTGATACATGTTATCTTATCAACATGGCACATCATCATTACTCAGATATTTCTCATATACCAAATTCCACACAAGGCACATAATGATATAATCATCATAACTCTTACATGGCTATGAATTCAATTGATAATACCTGCATGGTTAGGGAGCATATCAAAGAGATAACTTGATCACCAAATACAATCTTTAAAGAACATATCATGATTATCATATCATTAAGATTAAGGTTTATATGATTGGAACAATCATCCATTATTATGAACACATGAAGCATAAGTCATAGATGGTGCATTAAGAAATACACATTACTGTTACCATACCATGGGTATCCACCATACCCTACATCCCATGTCATCATACATGCCATCCCAAAGGATTCATATTTAAGGATCATACAACCATGATCTACCATCAAGCATTATCAAAGGTTCACCTATCATCAACCATAGGTAACCCCCATACTAACATTCACAACCTATTCGTCATGTCTTACATCATGATCAAAGATACATGCTCAAGGTAGAAAGATAACACACTATCATATAAGGCTCAAGATAACTTTTAGGGTTATCGGGTTAGGGCACAACCCTCACTAGCAGTATCGCCTACCTTTGCCAAAACCCGACAATGACCAATGAACCCTCACTAAAGGGGTGTCAGGTAGGGTGCCAATTCTCACCCAAGGATATCGGGTAAAGCACAATCCTCACTAAAGGGATATCGGGCACCAACAACCCTAAGCACAATGCCTTCAGGCATAACTTGCAAGAACACCTCCAAAGGCCATATAGCCCAGACACACCTTAGGCCATCACTATCAAGAGATCACCTTCTCAGATATCAGACAACTCATACATCTTAAGCATGTTAGGTTCCACGCTCAACCAACATGTGACGTCTCCAAATTTCTATATACTTTCCATAGTGACATTCATAGTTATGCATGCACTCATATCTATAGATGTCAAAAGGGAAAATATAAGAAATTTAGGTAGCCAACTAAAAATAGAGATTGAGCCAAGATCAAATACACATCATCATATAATTCCAAACGAACATTCATTCATAAGGATAAATAAAGTCATTACATATGGAGAGATAATATTGTTCTAGAGAAAAAATAACTTTATTACATAGGATCTCAATCCTCCTCAACATAAACTAGGAAAAGAAACAAACTAACATCTAGCAAGAAATGAGACAAGATGAATAGATCTATCTAATATATCCACCATGCTTATTATTTGTGCCTTCAGGTACTTTGAGCACACGTTTCACTTTGTTGTCAATTATTCCTTACACCTAGAAAATATGAGAAACAAAAACATCAACAAAGTTGGTACGTGATAAAGGTTACACTAGTAAGGTTGCATAAAGGAAAATATTTGAAAAAGAAGGAAAGAGATATAAAACCATTTCTTAAGGCGAAAATCAAGTAAACACCCTTTTATTACGTTCATTTTGATGCGGTTGTACTACACCTATAGCACTTGACTTACATCTAGTATGGGCAATAGAATATCATCATACATCTAACATGGGCCAAGAAATCATACATTCATGTTAGGAAACATACATCCACACCACGCTTGGTGCTCTAGTAGCTACAACCCATCATAATCATTTATGTTTCTCTTAAATTTGGCGAAGTATAACTCATACTAGTTCAACCAAGCAATCATATCCAAATACGAGCATTCAAGATATTACATAGCATAGGCAACCAGAAATCTAGTCTTATACTTATAAGACCACGTACCTATTTGATTAAATCTGGGATCCAAGAGTCTAGAAGAACAACAAATAGATCACCCTGAAAGAAAAAATGAATACCTTATGTCATTTTGTATTGTCAACACCTCATATTGACTCATTAGAGTTGTTCTTTAATGTAGTTAGGTCGGATCAGAGTATTTTTAAGGGTTGAGAGTGGGATTTGGAAATTGGTCATTCCATAAATCACAATATGAAGAGAGAGAATAAGGGTCATCCATGTGTCATTAATGTGAGCCCATTATTGATCATTATCCTAGGGTTTCGATTTAGGGGAAAACATGGTGAGATCTAATGCTAAATAGCTTACTACAAGTACTGTCCTTTATTTTCATATTTATATTCCATTATTAAAGTCAAAAGAAATGACATAAAACAAGGTCATATAGAAGATGTCTCGGTCTAGGGTTGGATTTTTGCACAGATGATGATTTATACAGGTTCTTCTCATTTTTATGAGAACATGGATATTTTGTGGGTATTTTTTGGACAATGGAGCTATTTATAAAGGTTTTTACAATACTAACCAATCAGGTAAAACTTAAAGGAATAAAAGAAAAATAAAAAAAAAGAAAAAGGTGGCTGGCCTCATGGATCAGAGGAGGGATCCGGCTCCGCGGATCCTCTCCTTAACCTGTGAGGCAGCCTCGATCAACAGGGTTAAGGTTGGGAGTAAGGGACGTCAGTGTCCTCGGGGTTGAAGCATTTGTGCGTGACCACACATGGTCAGAGTGGGGTTCTCATCTGGTTCAATTCGTTTGTTGCTCGTGCCATGGCAATAGCTAGGTGAGGTGAGGAATGGTGAAGGGGTGGGGTAGCTAGGTGGGTGCTGAGTGTGTAAGCATGAGCATGTTTCGTTCATGGGATCTCCCTGAGTTCAACGAGCACAAGAAGCTCGCCGGAGGTGAAATACAACTCCGATTACAATGGCAGGAGGCTCTATGAACCGAAATTGGGTTTTAAGGTTTTACCTACCCTATGGCTGGATTGAGGGGTCACGAAGCTCCGCATGAGGTTCGTGAGACTCTGTGTCCACTCCCTGCTACTCGACGTGCCCTGGACCTCACCGTCGATGGCACTTCTGAGCTCAGCTGCGGTGGCTAGTCGACCCGAGGTTCTAGACCTTCACAGATCCAACCAGGGGTGCTGCTCGACTTGTCGGGATACAAGGAACGTGTAGCCCCAGCTGATTGTGAAATAAAGGCTCTGGAGGGAAGGAGAAGGGTCGAGACCAGGCAAGGTGAAGTTTCTCAAGGTCGGGAAGGAAGGGGAACTCTCTACGCAATCAGTGACGGGAGACGAATAAAGGAGGGTTGGAGAAGCTAGTGGAGGGGTTAAAAAGGTGTTTGGGAGGCTAGGCGATGAAGCCCTAAAACTAGCTGCCACCGCCTGGAATGGGGCGAGAAGTTGGGAGTTCGTTCTCCCTATTCTGTGGACGAGGGGAGGTGAGTAGAGGGTTGTTAGGTTCGTTTTTGAGAGTAGAAAGCTTCCTCCAAATATCTTGTGGAGAGGGAACGAGATTTGAGAACTAGATCTTTTGGACGAGTTGTTGTTTTGTTGGAGGTGAAGACCTGGTCTTGCAGGAGGTTGGGGATGACCCGGGGTCCGTTAGATCTCGTGCACTCCCTGATTAGCCGATCGGGCAGTCGTGGTTGATTCCTGATTTGTAAATCTACCTCCAACC
This sequence comes from Alisma plantago-aquatica, assembly GCA_963693085.1. Classification (NCBI taxonomy): domain Eukaryota; kingdom Viridiplantae; phylum Streptophyta; class Magnoliopsida; order Alismatales; family Alismataceae; genus Alisma; species Alisma plantago-aquatica. The sequence continues at coordinate 864,920,616 of OY856411.1, forward strand.
AAAAAAGGGGCGTGTGACATATATATATCAAATTGGAATCTGAAACTTAGGCCCTAAGGTCCAAAATGAAATGGAATATGAACCAAATAAAGTTGATGATATCTCCCAATTGGTTGATCCAATTGCAACCAAATTTTAGGGGTAAATTTATAAGGTCGTCATGAAGCTGTGGTATAAGTTTGAGATCCAAATTCCAATATTTGATATGTTCATTTACTAAATGCACTAACAGATGTATTTTATCATCATAGCATACTAGGGTTTGCATTTTGTGACACATCTTTGTTCAATCGAGTAAAGAAAGCATAAGAGGGTATATTGGTAAACAAAATTGATAATATAACTTTTAAGAGAGAGAAAAATTATAAAAACTCACTTTGTCACATTCTCCCCTCCTTTTAAGAATTTTGCCCTCAAAATTCAAGCAGCCTGAAAGAGTTGTGGATATTTCCGCTCGACTTCAGACTTGAGATCCCATGTAGCATCAGTTTGATCATGGTGGCTCCAGAGAACTTTCACCATATCTATACGCCAATTATTGTGAAGCTCCTTTGTCTTTAAATTGAGGATTTTGATTGGTGACTCAGCATATGACAGATCATCTTTCAGCTTGAGAGGCTCATGATTCAGAATGTGACTGGGGTCTTTGACATAAGGCTTCATATTAGATACATGAAAGACATTATGCATGGCACTATACTGAGGTGGCAAATCAAGATGATAGGCACATTCTCCAACCCTTTCAAGGATCTCGAAGGGTCCCACATAACGAGGACTGAGCTTTCCCTTATTCTTAGCCAAAGGTCAAATAGGTCAATTCTTCAGAAAGACATGATCACCTTCCTTGAACTGACGTTCCTGTCGGTGAGCATCTGCATATGATTTCTGCCTATCCTGTGCTCACTTCATTCTCTGCATGATCAGTGCAACTTTAACTGCATACAACTGCATCTCCTCGGATTTCATCAAGGTGTGTTCTCCGACATCTTCCCAATGTAATGGAGATCTGCACGGTCGGCCATAGAGAGCTTCGTATGGTGGCATCTCAATACTTGCCTGATAGCTATTATTATAGGCGAACTCAGCTAAGGGTAGGTAATGGTCCCACGAGCCTTCCCAGTCAAGCACACAAGCTCGTAGAAGATCCTCCAGAATCTGCACTGTTCATTCTGACTGTCCATCTGTCTGCGGATGATAAGCTGTACTGAAGTTTAACTTGGTGCCCAATTCTTCTTGAGCCTGTTTCCATAGCTTTGAGGTGAACTTCGGGTCCCGGTCTGAGACAATGGATGCCATAAATCCATGCAGACATATAATCTCCCTTATATAAAGGTCATCCAATTAAGAAACTTTTGCAGTAGTCTTCACAGGTAGAAAATGAGCTGACTTGGTGAGACGATCCACGGCGACCCATGCAACATCGTATCCCTTCCTGGTTCTGGGTAGCCCTACCACGAAATCCATGGTGATGTGCTCCCATTTCCATTCTAGAATTTCAAGGGGTTGTAGTAGACCACCTGGTTTCTGGTGTTCGGCCTTGATCATCTGACATGTCAGGTATCTGGACATGAATTCAACAATATCACGCTTCATGCCTCTCCACAAAAACTGACGTTGCAGGTCTTTGTACATCTTCATTGTGCCAGGATGGACTGTTTACTTTGACCCATGTGCCTCCTAAGAATCTTCATCTTTTCAGCTGACTGCTCTGGAACCCACATACGGTTCTTGTATCGAAGACCACCATCAAGACCTACCGACAAATGTGATTGAGGCTTCGTCAGGAGAGAGGAGAGTTCTGCAAGCTCGGGACTAGCTTTCTATGCCTCCAGAAGTTCAAAATGCAGGTTGGATGTGATAGAGATGTTATTGACATGCATACGATCAGCCAGGAATTGTGGTCTCCACCTTGCTAGATCCTCCATGTTCCTCCATTCGGGTATGGACATGGATGCAAAAATGGCTCTTTTCCTGCTAAGAGCATCTGCAACTACATTGGCCTTACCTAGATGGTAGCCAATGGTGAAGTCATAGTCCTTCAAGTACTCGATCCATCGTCGTTGCCACAGATTCAAGTCCTTTTGTGTCAGAATGTACTTGAGGCTTTTATGGTCGGTGAAGATATCAAACGTTGCCCCGTACAAGTAGTGACTCCATATTTTGTGAGCATGGATGATAGCAGCTAACTCCAAATCATGCGTAGGGTAATTCAACTCATTGGGTTTCAGCTGTCTGGAAGCGAAGGCCACTACTTTCCCGTTCTGTTGTAGAACACACCCTAGACCATGTCGGGAAGCATCGATGAATATTACAAATCCTTCATTGCCAGAGGGTAGAATAAGGACATGTGCTGACGTCAACTTTTGTATAAGCTCTTGGAAGCTAGACTCACAAGCAGCTGACCAGATGAAATGTTCGTCCTTCTGTGTAAGCTTAGTGAGAGGAAGTGCCACTTTGGAGAAATTCGGAATAAAACGACGATAATATCCAGACAGACCTAAGAAACTCCGGATTTCAGAAGGATTACGAGGAGGTTGCCAATCAAGTACAACAGATACTTTAGCGGGATCAACATATAGGTTACCCCCAGAAATGACATGTCCAAGAAACATGACTTTGTCAATCCAGAATTCACATTTAGAAAGCTTTCCATAGAATTTCTGGGCTCGAAGAATCTCAAGGACAGACTTTAGATGTTCTCGGTGTTTCTCCATAGAGTCAGAATAGATCAGAATATCATCAATGAAGACGACCACAAAATCATCAAGATAAGGTTGGAAGACTTTGTTCATCAAGTTCATGAATATGCCAGGTGCGTTGGTCAACCCGAACGGTATCACTAGAAATTCATAGTGCCCGTAATGAGTTCAAAAAGTAGTCTTGGATATATCTGAATCCTTGACCTTAAGTTGATGGTAGCCAGAACGAAGATCAATTTTTGAGAAAACTTTAGCAGTATGAAGTTGATCAAAGAGGTCATCAATACGAGGGAGAGGATACTTGTTTTAATGGTAGCTTGGTTCAACATGCGATAGTCAATACACATCCGCATTGAACCATCTTTCTTTTTAACAAAAAGGACAGGTGCACCCCAAGGGGAAACACTAGGGTAGAAAAACCCTTATCAAGAAGCTCTTGTAATTGTTTCTTCAGCTCCATAAGCTTAGCAGGTGCCATCCTATACGGTGCCCTAGAAATCGGAGTGGTTCCGGGAAGAAGATCTATGGAGAAATCAATGTCTCTGTTTGGAGGCAGCCCAAGAAGCTCCTCCGAAAATACGTCAAGGAAATCACGTACCACCTCCAGTCTTTCTACATGCCCATTGTTAGGACTGGTCTCTGAGACGAATGCGAGGAAGACTTTACATCCTTTAGATATGAGCTTTTTAGCTTTAAGAGAGGAAATTATTACATTATTACAGAATTCGCTTCCCTGAGGGATCACTACAGGAGAGGAATGAGGTTGAGAGAAAACTACCTTCTTGTTTCTACAGTCAATATGGGCATGGTATGTGTATAGCTAATACATACCAAGAATAATATCAAATTCTTCCATGGTTAAGAGAATGAATTCAAAGTGCATATCTTGATTTTCAAATTTTAGAGGGAGAACATCAGTTTTCTGTAATGTAGTAAATATTTTTCCACTAGGAGTTGACACATCCAGAATATATCCCAAGTCCCTTATATGTAAGTGCAACATTGAGGCCAGATTTTGAGAGATAAAAGTATTTGTGGATCTAGAGTCAAATAATGCTTTAACAGGATGTCCATTCAAGAAAACAATGCCTATACAGGATAATTACATTTTAAATAATTGAAGGCATTGAACAAGATATTAGATATACGAAAAAAATTTAAGGTTACCTTCGACAAGATGGTTCGGATTTTCCCTATCCTCTTCTGTTGTTACTGCGAACACCCTAGCATTGCGGTGTCCCTGAGGAGGTGGAGCACCCACTGGAGGTTTGCCAAGGATAGACACATTAGGACACTTGGCAAGGAAATGTCCCTCCTTCTTGCAGTTGTAGCATACTGGCTTGGTGTAGTGACAAGGCCCATCATGTCCTCATCCACACATCTTGCATTTGTTGCAGTAATCCTTCAGTTTGGTATTCTTCAGTCCTTTCTTCCCTGAACCTCCTCCTTTTCCTGACCCTTTATTATGGCCAGGGTGGAACTTCTTGAACTTCTCTTCCTCAGTGGTGGTCAACCCTAAATATCCCATGCTAGAAGGCTTCTGCAATCCCTGCTCCCTTTCCTGCTTAAGGGCCATGTCTAGGGCTTCATCAATGCTTCGGGGACGAGAGGTTATAACTAGGGTTTTCAGGTGTGCAGAGAGACAATCTACATAATGCTCAGTGAGGCGGTCCTCAGTCCAGATAGGGGCATAGTGTTCCAGAAGCCTAAACTTCCGGGTATAATTGGCCACTGAGAGACTGCCCTACCTAAGCTCCATGTATATCTTCTCTTTCCTCTTCCTCTCAATTATGGGCATGAAACGGTCAGTGAAGAGGGTCTTGAAGGCTTCCCACCCCAAGTTGTCTACTTCCTCTCCCCGATTCCCACCATAATTCTCCCACCAGATCTTCGCCCCTCCCTTAAGCAAATGGGTGGCAAATTTAACCTTCTTTTCTTCAGGTACTTCTAGGGTACGAAAGGCACTCTATGGAAAGGGCCCAGGCCTCAACCTTGTCCATGACTTCGGGTTGGTCTTCCCCCTAAAAACTATCAGGGTTGAGCTTAATTAAGTCTATCACGGTCACTTCCTTTTTCCTAGAGGAGCTAGGTTCAGGGGTTCCTTTTGTGGCGAGGGTTTCCATAAAATCTAGGAGGATTTTCTTCTGTTCCTCCCACCTTTCCTTGGCCGCGACATCAGGATCAGGTACTTCAGAGGTTTCAGGCTATTTTCTCTTCTTAGAGGACGATTCCTCTGAGGCCTTTGAGTTGCGAGTTTTGGGAGGCATCCTGTAATTAATTTGAACATATTAGATTTATTATTTCAACAATTATTCTCATCATTATTATTATCGTCACATGATATTTCATTATTCTCCTTTATCAATTATTGATGTTCTTAATGTTTATGATTTAGGGAGGATATCCTAGAATCCTTATCAGTCGATCCTTATGACTTTCTAAATAGAGAGACTCCTTCCTAACCATATAACAAAGGTAAGAGGTAAATTTTTCCTATAGAAGGGATGAGAGGGAACCTCTATAGATGAGAAGGTTCCTAAATTAAGGTAAGCCCAAGAATAGGGGACACTTAGGATATTGGCCAGGTAGACTTATACTACCATAAAGGTAGCCTCGTGATTGCCAAGCTAGTGGCTCGGAGACTTTAGTCAGACCCATGGAAGATGCTATCCTAGACACCTCAACCCATCACATCCCTAACTCAAGGACTACCCTAGACTCAAAATAGGGTGAATGAAGTTCATGTGACTTGATGTGTGAACATTGGCTCTGATACCAACTATGACGTCCCCAAATTTCTATATACTTGCCATAGTGACATTCATAGATATACGTGCACTCATATCTATAGATGTCAAAAGGGAAAATATAAGAAATTAAGGTAGCCAACTAAAAACAGACATTGAGCCAAGATCAAATCCACATCATCATATAATGCCACACAAACATTCATTCATAAGGATAAATAAAGTCATTACATATGGAGAGATAATATTGTTCTAGAGAAAAAAATAACTTTATTACATAGGATCTCAATCCTCCTCAACATCAACTAGGAAAAGAAATAAACTAACATCTAGCAAGAAATGAGACAAGAGGAATAGATCTATCTAATATATCCTCCATGCTTATTATTTGTGCCTTCAAGTACTTTGAGCATACATTTCACTTTTTTGTCAATTATTCCTTGCACCTAAAAAATATGAGAAACTAAAACATCAACAAAGTTGGTACATGGTAAAGGTTACACTAGTAAGGTTTCATAAAGGAAAATATTTGAAAAAGAAGGAAAGAGATATAAAACTATTTCTTAAGGTGAAAATCAAATAAACACCCTTTTATTACGTTCATTTTGATGCGATTGTACTACACCTATAGCACTTGACTTACATCTATTGTGGGCAATAGAATATCATCATACATCTAACATGGTTAAAAAAATCATACATCCATGTTAGGCAACATACATCCACACCAGGCTAGGTGCTCTAGTAGCTACAACCCATCATAATCATTTATGTTTCTCTTAAATTTGGCGAAGTATAACTCATACTAGTTCAACCAAGCAATCATATCCAAATACGAGCATTCAAGATATTACATAGCATAGGCAACCAGAAATCTAGTCTTATACTTATAAGACCACGTACCTATTTGATTAAATCTGGGATCCAAGAGTCTAGAAGAACAACAAATAGATCACCCTGAAAGAAAAAATGAATACCTTATGTCATTTTGTATTGTCAACACCTCATATTGACTCATTAGAGTTGTTCTTTAATGTAGTTAGGTCGGATCAGAGTATTTTTAAGGGTTGAGAGTGGGATTTGGAAATTGGTCATTCCATTAATCACAATATGAAGAGAGAGAATAAGGGTCATCCATGTGTCATTAATGTGAGCCCATTATTGATCATTATCCTAGGATTTCAATTGAGGGGGAAACAGGGTCAGCTCTAATGCTAAAGAGCTTACTACAAGTACTGTCCTTTATTTTCATATTTATATTCCACTATTAAAGTCAAAAGAAATGACATAAAAAAAGGTCATATAGAAGATGTGTCAGTCTAGGGTTGGATTTTGGCACAGATGATAATTTATACAAGTTCTTCTCATTTTTATGAGAACATGGATATTTTGTGGGTATTTTTCAGACACTGGAGCTATTGATAAAGGTTTTTACAATACTAACCAATCAGGTAAAACTTAAAGGAATAAAATAAAAATAAAAAAAAGAAAAAGGTGGCTGGCCTCACGGATCAAAGGAGGGATCTAGCTCTGCGGATCCTCTCCTTAACCCGTGAGGCAGCCTCGATCAATAGGATCAAGGTTGGGAGTAAGGGACATCAGTGCCCTCGAGGTTGAAGCATTTGCGTGTGACCACGAATGGTCAGAGTGGGGTTCTCATCCGGTTCGATTCGTCTGTTGCTCGCGCCATGGAAGCAGCTAGCTGAGGCGAGGAATGGTGAATGGGTGGGGTAGCTAGGTGGGTGCTGAGTGTGTGAGCATGAGCATGTTTCGTTCACGGGATCTCCTTGAGTTCAATGAGCCCAAGAAGCTCGCCGGAGGTGAACTACAACTCCGATTACGATGGCAGGAGGCTCTATGAACTGAAATTGGGTTTCAAGGTTTTACCTACCCTCCGACTGTATTGAGGGGTCACGAAGCTCCATGTGAGGTTCGTGAGACTCTGTGTCCACTCCCTTCTACTCGACATGCCCTGGACCTCACCGACGATGGCACTTCTGAGCTCAGCTGCGATGGCTAGTTGACCCAAGGTTCTAGACCTTCGCAGCTCCAACTGGGGGTGCTGCTCGACTCGTCGGGATCCCAGGAATGTGTAGCCACAGCTGATTGAGAAATAAAGGCTCTGGAGGGAAGGAGAAGGGTCGGGACCAGGCAAGGTGAAGGTGTTCATGGTCAGGAAGGAAGGGGAACTCTCTACGCAATTAGTGAGGTGAGATGAATAAAGGAGGGTCAGAGAAGCTAGTAGAGGGGTTAAAAAGGTGTTTGGTAGGCTAGGCGATGAATCCCTAAAACCAGGTGCGACCGCCTGGAATGGGGCGAGAAGTCGGGAGTTCGTTCTCCCTATTCTGTGGACGAGGGGAGGTGAGTAGAGGCTTGTTAGGTTCGTTTTTTAGAGTAGAAAGCTTCTTCCAAATATCTCATGGAGAGGGAATGATATTTGAGCGCTAGATCTTTTGGACGAGTTGTTGTTCTATTGGAGGTGAAGACCTGGTCTTGTGGGAGGTTGGGGATGACCCGAGGTCAGTTAGATCTCGTGCACTCCCTGATCATCCGATCGGGCAGTCGTGGTTGATTCCTAATTTGTAAATCCGCCTCTAACCAAAAAAAGGGGTGCGTGACATATATATATCAAATGGGAATCCAAAACTTAGGCCCTAAGGTCCAAAATGAAATGGAATATGCACCAAATAAAGTTGGTCATATCTCCCAATTGGTTGATCCAATTGCAACCAAATTTTAGGAGTAAATTTATAAGGTCGTCATGAAGCTGTGGTATAAGTTTGAGATCCAAATTCCAATATTTGAGATGTTCCTTTACTAAATGCACTAACACATGTATTTTATCATCATAGCATACTAGGGTTCGCATTTTGTGACACATCTTTGTTCAATTGAGTGATGAAAGCATAAGAGGGTATATTGGTAAACAAAATTGATAATAAAACTTTTAAGAGAGAGAAAAATTATAAAAACTCACTTTGTCATACAACACATCTAATCATTTTGGGTAAGGCCACCCCACAACTGTGTCGTCCAAGATCCTCATAGCATCAAAACCACCAAGGTGCTCTCTACGTCATCCCTACCAGGATTGAATTCCTTTTTCCTCATCCATGAATCATCATTAAGGGTATAAGGGTAACAAACTCCACATACCTAGTCCACCTACCATCACTAGTCCTTGTATTTCTCATGACACTATGTCACCCAAACTCTATATCATCCAAGGCCTTATATCTCCCAAGCTAAAAACATATATCGGCCTACAACTCCCTTCTTGTGTCAGACAACCATCCAAGGGAGTATATCTGTAACATCCCTGACCTGGGTTATGTGTTAACCCAAGATGTTTTGCCTAATAAGGTTAAGTAGATGTTTAATCTTATCTTGGGAAACGTTATTAGGGCTCATGACAAACTTATGTTTCAATTTTGGTCCTGTTTGAACAATGTTGAAGCAAGGTTTGCATATTTTGGACTAAAGTGCAAATTACCTAAGTTGAGGGGTTAATTTACAAATGTTGCATTATAATATGTTCCTATGATGTTGAGACATCATAAGAATGTAGATGATGTAGTGGTATGGTTTTCACAAGCTTGGGCACAAAGATTAAGCTTGTAAAGCAATCCTTGTGCATTAAAACCTAGTTTTGGTGTAATGTGCAATTTACCCAAAACCTAGGGTTCAACATGCAAATTACCACTTCAATAAGGTCCCTAATGTTTCTTGGAATCATGTAGAGCAAATAAAATTAGAGGGGCGCCTCATTTGAATTAAGTTGGAGGAGAGAGAATCTTGATATTAAAATAATTAAGATTTAATCCTAAGTGAAACCCTAATTCAATTTAGGGTAAAAATGAATGTATTAATTAAAGGGCTTTCAACCAAAATTAAAATGGTTGAATTCATATGTGTGTGGATGAGCTTAAAGCCTTGCAAAGGCACGAGCATATCCTAAGGAGGTGAAATTCCACTCACCATTATAATAAGAAAAAGAATTTCCACTCAAATATGGATATTCTTATTATAAGGGTTAAGGTGCTTAATTTATTTTCCCTTAATTCATGGATAATGGAAGGGAACTTGGGTGGGGATAAAGATTCCCTTGCATGCAAGAAACCAAGGGGGAAGTGATGGAAACAATTTTGGAATTAAAAGACTTTTATTAAGAATTTTCTCTCTCATCAATTTTCTTATAAAAGTACCCTTTCCAAGCCAAAACAAAGGCTTTTTCAGATTCTTTTCTTTCCCCTTGCTTGGAAAATGACCAACGAGCTGTGGAGAATCAGGAGGACGACCCCCAACCTATTGGTAAGGTTCTTGACCTCCTTTCACCTTAAATCCATGGTGAAAATCGAAAATCAATGCATGAATTCTTCATATCTCGATCCCCTCTTCAATTCTAACCAATTCTTTTCACTCAAAGCTTGAGGAAGACCCTTGGAATAGTGAAAGGAGTTTCATCCACCATTTTTGCCGTGAGCTTGGAGCTTTGGATCTCAATTGGAGGCGGGTTTTATAACTTGAACCCTTAATTTTATTATTGCAATCAATTCCTTATCAATTGGTGATCATTTCTACATTTCCGAAATTAAGTTTGATTGATTGATGCAATTTCCATGGAAATCACAGTAGATTTCATGAGTTTGGAGCTTGATGATGACGACATCATCATAAGCACACACCTCCCTAAATATCTAGGGCAAACAGTTTCAATGTTGAGTCCAAACGGTTTCACCAAACCGTTTGGTGGTTTGGTTTCCAAACCATTTGGAATGGTTGACCATTTGAGATGGTTGACCATTTGAAGATATATGATTTGGTGCTAGGATCTTGATCCAATGGTTTCAATGAATGATTCCTTAATTGCAAAACCCTAAACGGCTAAGTGCTGATTTTGAAATTGATTGAGATTTTGTTTTGGGTTGATTGATACAAACAGTTTCAAAACCATTTGGGGATCACCCAAATGGTCTCAAGACCATTTGGGGGTCACCCAAGACCGTTTGGAGGTCTAGGGTTAAGTATGGCTAAGTGTTTGAAGGTCCAAAGGTACCAAATTGAATTGTAACTAAGTGCTGATTTGATAATCAATCCAATGGTCCAAAACCCTAATTGGATGTCATGGTTTTTGATGATGGGATGGGAAAACGGTCTCAAGACCGTTTGGAGATCAACCAAATGGTCTCAAGACCGTTTTGTGGTCATTCAAGACCGTTTGAGGTCAGGTCATATCATGTGATGATGATAGTTCATTGATTTCAATTGATTTGGTTCCACAATGTCAACCATTGATGGATCATCGATTTCAAACCCTAAGTGATGGTTTATTGATTATCAAACCTAGTTCAATTGGTTTCAAAACCCTAAATTTAAGGTCTAATTGAATGGTGATTCAGTGGTCCAATTAATGAATGCTTTAGTGATTCAATTTATAATTGGTCCATGGATTGAAACATTGAATTGATTGAGTGTTGAAGTACCTTTTTGGTCCATGCGGTTTTGAGAAGCTTTGTACCAAATGGTCTCAATACCATTTGAGTCCAAACGGTCTCAATACCATTTGGGACCAAACGCTCTCAAACCGTTTGGAGACCCAAAGTGCAAACGGTTTCAATACTACTTTGTCTAATGGGTTTCAAGTATAACTTGTTCAATTGGTTTTCAACCAATTGATGTATGAGAACCAATATCATTGAGGGTCTAAGTAATTAACTTTGTGAAGATCAACATGGTTAATCCATTTGAATATCTCATGTAATTGAAGGTACAATATGGTGAACCTATTTAGATACTTAATGCAATTGAATATTTCAATGGTTAACCCAATTGATCACTTTGTGGAATTGAAAGTTTAATTGGTCAATTCTTTTGAATTCCTTATATAATTGATGGTTTAATTGATTAGACCATTTGGACATCTAATATGATCAAAGGTCAATCAGCTATGTGATTAGTAAAAAGATGTAGACCAATGATGACTATGAAGGTTAACCCTAACTATGTGTACTCAAGTGAAGAGTTGACCTAGATTAATCTTGGAGTAGTTAACATACTACAGAGGATGAGAGATAGAATGAGAGAGATGAATGCTTAATATAATTAAGCCCTAATTCTCTTATTATGAGTAAACTATGTGATAAGGGTTGATCCATAATAATGAGATCATGAAACCCGAATAAATGAGCCCTAACCCTAATTAGAGAAAAGCTATGTGTGAACCCTAATCTAGATCAAAGCTGAGTGTTATCATAAATCTACGGTGATGATGTAACCCTAACTTAGTGTAACAACAAAGGAAACCCTAATTTAATGGGAATTGTACATCCTAACCCTAATTTGGGTATGAGGTAAGAGAAACCCTACTTGAATGTGAATGGAAAACCTTAATCCCTAAAATGGGGAAAGGTGCATGAAACCCTAATATAGGGTAGTGCCACTAATCCTATGTGAAGACCTAGCACTGGGTGATGTGTTGTGAAATCCTAATTTCACATAATACTAGGTGAAACCTTGATATAGAAGGATGATTATATAAAACTCTATTGAAGAGTAATACTATGTGAAATCCATAAATGTATGGAATATGCTATGTGAATCCTCAAGTAATAAATATGGAGAATACTATTCCTAATAATGGAATAGTGATTAATGTTATGACAAATGTAACCCCTAGAGAGGTTGATGATGGATACCCTTATATTAATAGTTTCTGACTCAAGGATGAGTCCATAGCATTGACAACAATTGTATAATCTAAGTGAGTGACTAATGACCAATAACTTACATGATAAATGTGATGAACTAGTGCATAAAGTATTAGGAGGGGGAATACCCTAATAGAAGCTAAGTGAAAAAAACTCAAGTAAGATAAAGGTGTTGAGGGAAGTGATACATCAATATATGATAGATATCACATCCAACTCTCCAATACTGCTATACCTTGATGTGTTATAAGTCCAAATGCAATTGGATGAATGACATATGAGATGTGTCATGTCAATGGTTACATTGATATGTAATGCACCCTATTGAATGTAGGCTAACATGCCTTATGAAAAGGTTAATCCAAATCAATAGACTATGATACAATTATATTCTGATAAAGATGAGAGATAAACTCATACTTGGTGTTGATAATACATTCAATGATGAATGATGAGGATATATAAGTATGTTTGAATACTTATGATATCTATTTTTGCTTTCTAGATTTGAGAAGCAATGGAATAGGGCTGATCATTAATAATATGATCTTAAGAACCCAAGTGGTTATTTATGGAAGACCCTAATGAAGGGTGCTGATATAAAAGAGAAACCATGAACCCTAAAGAGGGAACAATGGTATTACTTAGTGTTGTATGGTACTGATGTGAAAGAGAAATCATGAACCCTAAAAAGGGATGATACTACTTAGTGTTGTATGATACTGATATGAAAGCATTATAATTGTTACCATGGATACTAATCATGCAGGGATGATGAGATGAGAAGCATATCCAAGTATGGGCTATGATGCTTGTTTAGTGAGAATGTTTTATAGGCTTTTATAAGCCTTCATATGCTTTGTGTAGTAAGAATCGATGAGCTTTGTGTACTATGTAAAATACATTGTATAGCAAGAATTATGATGTCTTTGGTTAGATGATCTGAAGGTAAAAAGTTACCTAACAAGTGGTAAAAAGTATCCTATGGTGAGTTATGGGTTCAAATACCCAGATGCTATAATCATGATGATGAACTTGTTAAGAAGAGGAAATGTACTTGGTGAGTTGAGGGATTAAGATCCCGACACTTTGTGAAAAGAATATGGCTACATGCCATGACTCCACAATGACAATGCCAGGTAGTAGATATATGATATAAGCCTGAAGATAGTTAATATTGTGGTAATGATGCTGTAGTGAATAAATGTTATACATGTTCTTCATATTCCTTAATGAATAAGTGACATGTGGCTCTTTCACGTTATATCTGCAATGTTTTAGATAATAATAATATTCTAATCTGTTAGACATTGAATTAGCTTCTGCCAAATAAATATAATTCCTTTGTGCATATTTATCTTCTTAAGCTGCAATAATAATGTTACTGGCGAAGAGTTATATCTCTCACTGGGGCAATTTACAATTGTCTCACCCCCATGGGAACTACATTTTTAGGTGGACACAGACGAGGAGACATGAATCCTTTAGTAGGAGAAGGACAACAACAACAGCAATAGAGACAGCAGTGAAGTCTCAGGTGGAGACACTGGCTGTCATGCCTTGTATAGATATAGATAGAGTCCTATGTGTCGTCTCTGTACTCTCAGGTCCTCAGAGTAGTAGTTAGTGCTTTTGAGATTTTACATTGCATGTGTTTAGCTTGATAGGATAGTTAACGCTTGTAATTCTCAAAAGGAGATGATACAGAATATGTACCTATGAACAAGAATGTAATTATGTTACATTGGTTCTATGTGAGAAAGTTTTCCTTTGATGGATCTTTTGATAAAAAAGTTTTAATTTTTAGTGATTTTTGGTAATCCACTGCTTAGTGAATGCTTCCACATTAGTTAATAATGTTTTATTTGATCGATGCATCACAATTAAGTGGTATCAGAGCTCTAGGTTTGCTAAGTCTACAGAGACATAAGACTAAGGTTGTAGAGTCTGTTCTAAGTGTCTTCCAGTTTATCTGATAGTATCTTCTGCTCACATAGGAGAAGAAGAACTTGAACATGACTGGAGAACATGAGGAACACATTGCTAAGGTCAATGTTGTTGCACTAGGAGAGGGTGCATGGGACCAGGAAAGAGGAGAACAAGTGCCTGAGAATTCCCACCTTGACCTAATCAGGATAGAGAATCCTATGTTATGCTCTTGAAGGGCAGGATATGACAACAATAATGCATATAGAAGACTGGATACTAGTATTATAACCTAAGTTACCAGTCTTTAATGCATAAAATTTGGGCTTTGAAAGGATTCCTGAGTGACATGGTCATGTTAGAACAGTGGAAATGTGGGAAAGATTAATAAATGGCAAGAAAGTAGACTCTGCCATAAGTCTGGACAAACAGTACATCTGTGATGGTAGTGCCCAAGGAGGGGCCATAAGCTATGAATTAAGGTAAGGTCTCTACAATTCTAGAGACATTTGCTTATATATTATGAAAGCTAAAGTTTTTGGTGTCACCAGTGCAATAAATGCCTAGTGCACCAGGGCAGTAGCCACTAAGTAAAGGCAAAAGTAACAACATAAGATAACTGGACACTATGTGTTGAAATCAACCTAATGTGGTAGGTGACCTTGAGGGGTAATACTTAAATAAAATATATTCATCCTAATACTTCATTTCATGATTTTATGTGTTAAAGATAAGAAAGTAGTTGTTTTTGAACTTCCTTTGACTAGTCTTATAAGGACACAAGGAAGATGAGAATTTACATTTTACTCAGTGCTCTTTAAAATGTTTTATGATTTCTCTTATCTTTGTGATATAAGATGAAATATAGAAGTGATGCTTGGAAAAAAAAATCTAGAAATGGAAAATCCTTTGTGTATAATGATATGAAAAGTGAGGAATATGATAGTAAATAAAGTGCATACTACCTAATGTCAATACTTGTATACCTTGGCCATGTATATGATTATTGTAGATTAAGCAAGTATGAAACTCTTAGATTGTTATCTTTTTGATTACTCTGATCAAGTAGTCATTCTGAAACAATCTAGAGAGTATAATGAAATTAAATAGGAAGAGCTAAGTGAAAATTTTCCAAATAAACTACTTAGTGAACATACTCAGTGAACTTTCTCTGTGAATTTTTCCAAAACAAATTACTTAGTGAATATTCTCAGTGAACATTCTCAGTGAACTTGCTCAGTGAATATTTTCAAAACAAATTACTCAGTGAACACACTTAGTGAACTTCCTCAGTGTATATTTTCAAAATAACATAATTAATGAATATTATTAGTGAACTTCCTCAGTGAATACTTTCAAAACAACATACTTAGTGAATATTCTCAGTGAACATTCTCAGTGAACTTGCTCAGTGAATATTGTCAAAACAAATTACTATGGAATATTCTCAGTGAACATTCTCAGTGAACTTGCTCAGTGAATATTTTCAAAACAAATTACTTAGTGAAGATACTTAGTGAATATGCTCAGTGAATATCTTCGAAACAAAATACTTAGTGAACATACTCAGTGAATTTTCTCAGTGAATATCTTCAAAACAAAATACTTAGTGAACATACTCAGTGAATTTGCTCAGTGAATATCTTCAAAACAAAATACTTAGTGAATTTTCTTAGTGAATTTGCTCAGTGAATATCTTCAAAACAAAATACTTAGTGAACATACTCAGTGAATTTTCTCAGTGAATATCTTCAAAACAAAATACTTAGTGAACATACTCAGTGAACTTGCTCAGTGAATATTGTCAAAACAAATTACTTAGTGAATATTCTCAGTGAAAATTCTCAGTGAACTTGCTCAGTGAATATTTTCAAAACAAATTACTTAGTGAACATACTCAGTGAATCTGCTCCGTGAATATCTTCAAAACAAAATACTTAGTGAACATACTCAGTGAATTTTCTCAGTGAATATCTTCAAAACAAAATACTTAGTGAACATACTCAGTGAATTTGCTCAGTGAATATCTTCAAAACAAAATACTTAGTGAACATACTCAGTGAATTTGCTCAGTGAATATCTTCAAAACAAAATACTTAGTGAACATACTCAGTGAATTTGCTCAGTGAATATCTTCAAAACAAAATACTTAGTGAACATACTCAGTGAATTTGTTCAGTGAATATCTTCAAAACAAAATACTTAGTGAACATAATCAGTGAATTTGCTCAGTAAATATCTTCAAAACAAAATACTTAGTGAACATACTCAGTGAATTTGCTCAGTGAATATTTTCAAAACAAATTACTCAGTGAACATACTTAGTGAACTTAGTGAATTTTTCCAAGACAAACTGCTTAGTGAACCTTCTCAGTGAATATTTCTAAATTAATTGCTTAGTGAAATTTCTCAATGAACTTTCCAAAACAAATAAAGGATTTCTGAGTGAATTATCTGTGTTAGATATATATGTTTCTCTTTTGGTAAATATTCTGGGGTGATGATAGAAGTATGTTCTTACAACCCCAATTTTTGGGTTCAATTGGTGAGAAATGTAATTTCTCATATTAAAGATAATTGAACAAATAAAGATATGATTTGTTTTGAATAAATGGATTTTGTTTACAATAGCCTTGATGATTGTGTTGTGGGCTTTATTGGCTATTGGGCCCAAATAACAAGGAAATTCAATTATTAAAATAGTAAATGGATAATTGAGTTTTTGAGAAAAGAATGAGATGGAAACCTCTAGAAGGAAAATCCAAAGAGGGATTTCATGCCTCTTGGGTTCCTTGGGCTCCAAGGAGTCAAAACGTTGCATAGAGAATGCAATAAGAAAAGAAAAGATCAATTAAGTATTTCTTTATTAAGAAAGAAATTGAAAATAATGGTAAAATGTGGAAAACAAGTGAAAAGAGGAATAATTGAGTTATTCTTGGTGGAATTTCGTATCCCAAGGATTTCTAATAATAAAAGGAATACCAATGAGGAAAATAAAAGAGAAATAAAGAGAAATCCTCAAAAAGAACTATTTTAATAAGAAATAAACAAGATAATGAGGAATAATAGGGAATAATGCATTTAGATGCATCTAGAAGGATAATGAGTATCCAATAAAAAGGATTTCGAAATAATAGAGTCTCTTGGGATCCAAAGAGTCCCAATGAATAATAAGAAAGAGAAAATACAAATAATACAAAGTAAAAGGATAATGTGATATATATTTAATGACTTTTGGTATTATATATATAAAAAAGAAATACTTTTGTTATAAGGAAGTAATTTTCTTGACCAATGGATTAAAAGCCAAACTCAAAGAGGATAAAGGAGATAAAATTTGGCTTTACTAATGACTTTTTGATACTTTCCATCCACAAGAATCGTGGGTATGATCAACCAGCCACTCTCCCTCTATTGCTTTTCCCCTTCGTGGGAACCAGTAGGGTTTCCATAAGAGGTGTATATAAGGCAATGTACAGAGAGCCCTCGCCACCAAAGAACGCAGCCTCGATAACCCAGGGTGATCCTTGTGAAGGGTTCTTGTTCCTCCATGTGTAGCCCAGATCTAGACAAAGGTCAGGAAGAAGGGTCGGGCTGAAGTCCAAGGACGGCCAACAGAGATGTGAAACGGTGGGCAGACCTTCTCTACGACCTAGGTAGAAGCATCGCTACACCCCCACAGACCCAAGGAGTCTAAGAAATGACAACATCATGTGAGTATCTATAGGAAGGAGGGGTTGGCACTCTTGGTTGCAGAGAAGGCGGGCGCTGGGAACGGCCTATGGAGGTGCATGCACGACTGTGCCAACGGTGCCCTTGACATGAATGCTTGGCGTGAGGAGATAGTTGCCTCACTGAGGATGGCGCCCAGGACCCCGTCATACATGCACACCAACGCAGAGGCATACACACAGGTTAGAAGATGAGAGAGAGAGAGAGAGAGAGTTCAGCAGATGAGGGATATGGAGGTGAGACGGAGGTGACGTTTGCGGCGAACCGTGGTGTTCGGCAAGAGGAGCCGAGGTTGGCAACGACGCTGGGCGTCGGGAATAGTGCTTGGTGTCAGCAACGGTGATGGGCAACAGGTCAACATCATGCACAGAAACATGAGGATGAAGGGAGTTGGCAGTTTTACCTTGCTGTCCCTGAACCTGTGTCTGCGCCCGTCGACGTGCAGAGGTCAGCGTAATGGAGAAGGAGCATCACCGGCCTGGGCAGTGTTGGGCTATGGCCGAGGAGGTCTTGGAGTCTATAGGGACCCACAGAAGGGTCTGGGATCTGCAACAGCTGTGCAAGGACGAAGGGAGAGGAACCCCCGCGGTTGTGGATGCTCCAGGCGGACGGGATCCTTCTTCTGCGAGGAAGGAGAAGGGTCAAGACGAAAAGACCACTATGCCCCCCGACACATGTTCAAGGAAGAGGGTAGAGGAGTCTTTTGCCTAACTCTTGAGAGCCGACCAAAAATGAAGGATATATAAAGGTAATATGATGACGTGGCGTGCTCTAATTGGCCAATAATGATCTATCTTGTAAAATCTATAGTTAATTATTGGTAACTCTGTTCGTAATAAGTTATATATGAAACTTGCTCAGAAAAATGAGAGGAATACAAATAAAATACTATTAGAACTTGATAATGCTTTCTGTTCTAAAAGTATACATGTGTTAATGTGATTAGAATAAAGGGAAAAGCTAAATTTACCTTAGTCTGATGCTTAATTAGGTATATTCGGTTATGATATGTTAATACTTGATCTTGACGTGTCTAACAAGGAAAACTTTGATGATGATGGATAATGGACGATTCCAGAATAGTAATCTTATATATGTTGTTTTAGGGTTTGAAACCAATGTAGACATCATGATATAATACTAATGGCAGTAATGTGATATAGGCATCATGAGTAGTCTTATATGTTTAAGATGATGATTAGGGTTTCATCTAATATGTATAATGGTATTTGTAAGCTTAGAAACCATAATATGATGGAATTAGGGTTTGTAACCCTAATCCCTAATCCAAACATGAGATAACCCTAAACCCTAGTTTAGGATTGCATCTAGATCTGATTAGTATAATGCAAATACATGGTGACACATATGTAGTATGCTTGTTTCAGATTTTGTTGGTTGAATACTTGTTGCTTGGATGTTTGGATACACTCTTAAAGTACATGTGACATATTCTGCATGGTTTCTGCAATGGCAACAGGTATGTGGTTACACTTATGAATAATCACTCTAGTTTCACAGTGATTCCCGAAGTTTTAATCGGTTGCTTGAAAATAACTGTTGGATGTTTATTTATTTCATGCAACTATAAAGTGACTATGATTATCACTATAAATGTTCATATATAACTGGCTAGATCCAGGTCCACCTCTGTTTCTTTGAAAAGGCTAAAAAAAGGGGTAATCCTAGAGTAAGGTCTAGGTTACCGAGAGTTAGAAACTGGGCTACTTATGAGTAGTGCCATGAGACTCTTTAGCACACACTGAGTTAAGGAGTGGTCTACCTATGAGTAGTTCCATGTGACTCAACCCTAGAAACTGGTTCACTTGATAGGTGGATCATGAGGGGTTTAATGGGGACAACACAGAGGATAGGGTACCCTTGGATCGTGGAGTTATATTTAAAATGTAATCTTGGTTGTTAAATGATTAATTGAATGATTACGTTGTTAACGTATTTACACATTTATTGTTTCCCCCACATACCAGCTTCGGCTGACCGATGTTTTGTTTGTCGGTGTTTTAGGTACAAGCCAAAAGGACAAATAGTAAATCGTCATATTATGAAATACATGAAGTAAAATACAATGATGATTAGTTAGAGTAGAATCCTTAAGTGGATAGAAGTTTAGAGATCCAAGTTTTCAAAAAGGTATGCAAAAATTTATTTTCTTACAGCTTTTCAGTATAGTCTGTTAAAATTTGATAATTATTCATGGTTAATTTCCGAACCTTTGATCCGGAAGTTATGGGTGTGGCTTCAACCTCTCGGTCTCCCTTAATTGGGGGTTATAGGGAGGTGGGGTTGTAACATATGTTCTTTTATGCTTGTTCCTTTCAATAATATGGACATCACATGTTAGGGGTTTATGCTTTGCATGAACATAAACATTGATAAGGCTGAACTAATGAAAGGAACCTTGTGTGGATTATAGATCCATGATACCTCCATGATATTAAGATATTATGTGGAGACTTGAGAGTATGACAAATTAATAAATCCGTTCCTTCTTTTTCCTGGGATTTTGGGGACGAAATCCTTGTAAGGGCTCATGAGAAACTTATTTGTAACATCCCTGACCTGCATTATGTGTTAACCCTAGATTTTTTGCCTAATAAGGTTAAGTAGATGTTTAATCTTATCTTGGGAAAAGTAATTAGGGCTCATGAGAAACTTATGTTTCAATTTTGGTCCTGTTTGAACAATGTTGAAGCAAGGTTTGCTTATTTTGGACTAAAGTGCAAATTACCTAAGTTGAGGGGTTAATTTGCAAATGTTGCATGATAAGATGTTCCTCTGATGTTGAGACATCATAAGAATGTATATGATGTAGTGATATGGTTTTCACAAGCTTGGGCACCAAGATTAATCTTGTAAAGCAATCCTTGTGCATTAAAACCTAGTTTTGGTGTAATGTGCAATTTACCCAAAACCTAGGGTTCAACATGCAAATTACCACTTCAATAAGGTCCCTAATGTTTCTTGGCATCATGTATAGGAAAGAAAATGAGAGAGGCACCTCATTTGAATTAAGTTGGAGGAGAGAGAATCTTGAAATTAAAATAATTAAGATTTAATCCTAAGTGAAACCCTAATTCAATTTAGGGAAAAAATGAATGTATTAATTAAAGGGATTTCAACCAAAATTAAAATGGTTTAATTCATATCTTTTTGGATGAGCTTAAAGCCTTGCAAAGGCACGAGCATATCCTAAGGAGGTGAAATTCCTCTCAAGATGTACTCATAGGTTCTGGTAGATTGACGAATTCCATCCCAGATAGCTGTTTGAGACAACCACTATTAGAGGTGGACGGCGCAGAAGCGTACCTATCGCATCCCAATCTGAGCCATGTGCTATGTCTTTCCGCAAAAGGAGTTGCTGCTTGGTTACTTGTTGTGAGATGTCTATCTTGTAGATGCCGTATAGCTTACTTTTAATGATATTGAGCTATTTTAAAAAAAAAAGAATTTCCACTCAAATATGGATATTCTTATTATAAGGGTTAAGGTGCTTAATTTCTTTTCCCTTAATTCATGGATAATGGAAGGGAACTTGGTGGGGATAAAGATGCCCTTGCATGAAAGAAACCAAGGGGGAAGTGGTGGCAACAATTTTGGAGTTAAAAGACTTTTATAAAGAATTTTCTCTCTCATCAATTTTCTTATAAAAGTACCCTTTCCAAGCCAAAACAAAGGCTTTTTCGGATTCTTTTCTTTCCCCTTGCTTGGAAAACGACCAAGGAGCTGTTGAGGATCAGGAGGACGACCCCCAACCTGTTGGTAAGGTTCTTGACCTCCTTTCACCTTGAATCCATGGTGAAAATCGAAAATTAATGCATGAATTCTTCATATCTCGATCCCCTCTTCAATTCTAACCAATTCTTTTCACTCAAAGCTTGAGGGCGACCCTTGGAATAGTGAAAGGAGTTGCATCCACCATTGTTTCCGTGAGCTTGGAGCTTTGGATCTCAATTGGAGGTGGGTTTTATAACTTGAACCCTTAATTTTATTATTGCAATCAATTCCTTCTCAATTGGTGATCATTTCTACATTTCCGAAATTAAGTTTGATTGATTGATGAAATCTCCATGGAAATCACAGTAGATTTCATGAGTTTGGAGCTTGATGATGATGACATCATCATAAGCACACACCTCCCTAAATATCTAGGGCAAACCATTTCAATGTTGAGTCCAAACGATTTCACCAAACCGTTTGGTAACCAAACAGTTTGCAAACTGTTTGGTGGTTTGGTTTACAAACCGTTTGGAATGGTTGTCCATGTGAGATGGTTGACCATTTGAAGATATATTCTATGGTGCTTGGATCTTGATCCAATGGTTTCAATTGGTTTGAACTTGAAGGTTTCAAATGTGAATGATTCCTTAATTGCAAAACCCTAAACGGCTAAGTGCTGATTTTGAAATTGATTGAGATGTTGTTTTGGGTTGATTGACCCAAACGGTCTCAAGACTGTTTGGGGGTCACCCAAGACCGTTTGGAGGTCTAGGGTTAAGTATGGCTAAGTGTTTGAAGGTCTAAAGGTACCAAATTGAATTGCAACTAAGTGCTGATTTGATAATCAATCCAATGGTCCAAAACCCTAATTGGATGTCATGGTTTTTGATGATGGGATGGGAAAACGGTCTCAAGACCATTTGGAGATCAACCAAATGGTCTCAAGACCATTTGGTGGTCATTCAAGACCGTTTGAGGTCAGGTCATATCATGCGATGATGATAGTTCATTGATTTCAATTGATTTGGTTCCACAATGTCAACCATTGATGGATTCTCGATTTCAAACCCTAAGTGATGGTTTCTTAATTATCAAACCTTGTTCAATTGGGTTAAAAACCTTAAATTTAAGGTCTAATTGAATGGTGATTAAGTGGTCCAATTAATGAATGATTTAGTGATTCAATTTATAATTGGTCCATGGATTGAAACATTGAATCGATTGAGTGTTGAAGTACCTTTTTGGTCCATGCAGTTTTGAGAAGGTTTGGACCAAACGGTCTCAAGACCGTTTGGGACCAAACGATCTCAAACCGTTTGGAGACCCAAAGTGCAAACGGTTTCAATACTACTTTGTCCAATGGGTTTCAAGTATAACTTGTTCAATTGGTTTTCAACCAATTGATGTATGAGAACCAAGATCATTGAGGGTATAAGTAATTAACTTTGTGAAGATCAACATGGTTAATCCATTTGAATATCTCATGTAATTTGGTTAACCCAATTGATCACTTTGTGGAATTGAAAGTTTAGTTGGTCAATTCTTTTGAATTCCTTATATAATTGATGGTTTAATTTATTAGACCATTTGGACATCTAATATGATCAAAGGTCAATCAGCTATGTGATTATTAAAGATGTAGACCCATGATGATTGTGAAGGTTAACCCTAACTATGTGTACTCAAGTGAAGAGTTGACATAGATTAATCTTGGAGTAGTTAACATCCTAAAGAGGATGAGAGAGAGAATGAGAGAGATGAATGCTTAATATAATTAAGCCCTAATTCTCTCATTATGAGTAAACTATGTGATAAGGGTTGATCCATAATAATGAGATCATGAAACCCTAATAAACGAGCCCTAACCCTAACTAGAGCAAAGCTATGTGTGAACCCTAATCTAGAGTAAAGCTGAGTTTTATCATAAATCCAGGGTGATGATGTAACCCTAACTTAGTGTAACAACGAAGGAAACCCTAATTTAATGGGAATTGTACTTCCTAACCCTAATTCGGGTATGAGGTAAGAGAAACCCTACTTGGATGTTAATAGAAAACCTTAATCCCTAAAATGGGGAAAGGTGCATGAAACCCTAATATAGGGTAGTGCCACTAATCCTATGTGAAGACCTAGCACTGGGTGATGTGTTGTGAAATCCTAATTTCAAATAATACTAGGTGAAACCTTGATATAGAAGGATGGTTATGTAAAACTCTATTGAAGAGTAATACTATGTGAAATCCATAAATGTATGGAATATGCTATGTGAATCCTCAAGTAATAAATATGGAGAATACTATTCATAATAATGGAATAGTGATTAATGTTATGACAAATGTATCCCCTAGAGAGGTTGATGATGGATATCCTTATATTAATAGTTTCTAACTCAAGGATGAGTCCATAGTATTGGCAACGATTGTATAATCTAAGTGAGTGACTAATGACTAATACATTACATGATAAATGTGATGAACTAGTGCATAAAGTATTAGGAGGGGGAATACACTAATACAAACTAAGTGTATAAACTCAAGTAAGATAAAGGTGTTGAGGGAAGTGATACATCAATATATGATAGATATCACATCCAACTCTCCAATTATGCTATACCTTGTTGTGTTATAAGTCCAAATGGAATTGGATGAATGACACATGAGATGTGTCATGTCAATGGTTACATTGAGAAGTAATGCACCCTGTTGAATGTAGGCTAACATGCCTTATGAAAAGGTTAATCCAAATCAATAGACCCTGATACAATTATATTCTGATAAATATGAGAGAGAAACTCATACTTGGTGTTGATAATACATTCAATGATGAATGATGAGGATATATAAGTATGTTTGAATACTTATGATATCTATTTTTGGTTTCTAGCTTTGAGAAGCAATGGAATAGGGATGATCATTAATAATATGATCTTAAGAACCCAAGTGGTTATTTATGGGACACCATTATGAAGGGTGCTGATATAAAAGAGAAACCATGAACCCTAAAGAGGGAATAGTGGTATTATTTAGTGTTGTATGGTACTGATGTGAAAGAGAAATCATGAACCCTAAAAAGGGATGATACTACTTAGTGTTGTATGATACTGATATGAAAGCATTATAATTGTTACCATGAATAGTAATCATGTAAGGATGAAGAGATGAGAAGCATATCCATGTATGGGCTATGATGCTTGTTTATTGAGAATGTTTTATAGGCTTTATAAGCCTTCCTATGCTTTGTGTAGTAAGAATCAATGAGCTTTGTGTACTATGTAAAATACATTGTATAACAAGAATTATGATGTCTTTGGTTAGATGATCTGAAGGTAAAAAATTACCTTACAAGTGGTAAAAAGTATCCTATGGTGAGTTATGGGTTCAAATACACAGATGTTATAATCATGATGATGAACTTGTTAAGAAGAGGAAATGTACTTGGTGAGTTGAGGGATTAAGATCCCAACACTTTGCAAAAAGAGTATGGCTACAGGCCATGACTCTACAATGACAATGCCAAGTAGTAGATATATGATCTAAGCCTGAAGATAGTTAATGCTGTGGCAATGATGTTGTAGTGAATAAATGTTATACATGTTCTTCATATTCCTTAATTAATAAGTGACATGTGGCTCTTTCAAGTTATAGCTGCAATGTTTTAGATAAGAATAATATTCTAATCTGTTAGACATTGAATTAGCTTTTGCCAAATAAATATAATTCCTTTGTGCATATTTATCTTCTTAAGCTGCAATAATAATGTTACTGGCAAAGAGTTATATCTCTCACTGGGGCAATTTACAATTGTCTCACCCCCGTGGGAACTACATTTTTTAGGTGGACGCAGATGAGGAGACAGGAATCCTTTAGTAGGAGAAGGACAACAACAGAAACAATAGAGACAACAGTGAAGTCTCAGGTGGAGACACTGGCTGTCATGCCTTGTATAGATATAGATAGAGTCCTATGTGTCGTCTCTGTACTCTCAGGTCCTCAGAGTAGTAGTTAGTGCTTTTGAGATTTTTGGCTCAGTGCCTCGAGATTTTATATTGCTTGTGTTTAGCTTGATATGATAGTTAATGCTTGTAATACTCAAAAGGAGATGACACATAATATGTACCTGTGAACAAGAATGTAAACATGTTACATTGGTTCTATGTGAGAAAGTTTTCCTTTGATGGATCTTTTGATAAAAAGGTTTTAATTTTTAGTGATTTTTGGTAATCCACTGCTTAGTGAATGCTTCCTCATTAGTTAATAACATTTTATTTGAATGATGCGTCATAATATCGGGCAAGGGGATATCAGCCAAGATATAATATATCCTTATGAGGTATCAGCCATGCACTTAACCCTGGTGTCACCCAAGCCATATACACATACACACTTGTATCAGGTTAGGGTTGATGATATCGGGCAGCATACCGAGGGACCATCCATAATGCCCAACCTCACATCTTTATCATCCATGGAGCACTATCTTGGGAAACACACAATGACACCCAAGATATCATCACAATAAGAGCACCCCTATCGGTCAATCTAGAGTTAGGACAACCCTAATTCCCAAGACTCCATGTCATCCAAGATGCCATGTCGCCCAAGATGCCATATCGGGCAACTAGGGTTAGGGTTATCCTATCGGCCAAAGCAACCTATTTCCCAAGACAATCATGTCAGGAAACTAAGGTTAGAGCATCCATATCAACCAAGACACTATATTGTCCAAGCTAAGGTTAAGACTTCATATCGGCCAACTATCATATCGCCCATCATCATATCAACCAAGAGATAGAGCTCACCTCACAACTTAAGGAAGGAGGGGTGTTGCTCAAAACTCAATATCAAAGAATGTCTACTCATGTCGCCCAAGGTATCCAAGAGGGTATATCAGCCAACTAACATGTCACCCAACCATCATATAGAGCATAGGCTCACCTCTGAAGACAATTATGTGAGAGAGGGGTATAGCCTAAGAACTCACTACCATATATATTGGATCAAGGGATCCTAAGATCACCTCTAAAAAACAAAGTGAGAGAGGGGTATTGCTCACAATCCATCAACCAAGTCATAGCCTATCGGGCAAGGTTCTGTATTGGGCAAAGCCCCATATCGGGTAAGGCACCATATCGATTTAGTCATCTTCAACCTCAAGACACCAATTACCATCTTGCACAAGGAAAAAAAGATAAAGACAGTAATAAAACATGACCATTTCCATTAGAGTAGATCTTAAGTTCCACATACACAACTATCATAGAGAAGGGTATCGATTTAAAGACAAGAATCAATGTATGCACATATGGAGAGTGAACATAATAAAGATGGTAAAGAGTTATGTAACCCACCTTAAGAGGATCTCCATGAAAGACATCAAGTTTCCTGATACAAGAAACAAACCCATGTTCCTCACCATGAAGAGCATCCATCCAAATCTCTAAGCATGCCTTCGACACCATCATCATCACCTCAAGAAACAAAAGAAGAAGAAGAAGATACCATGGTGATGTATAGCTCAAGAAGAAGAAAAGAGGGGGAGATAACCACGAACTTGCCTAATATCATTAAGGGTCAATCCATGGCCGAGAGGGGAAGAAGGAGCTGAAGAAGAAAGCATAAAGAAAAGCTAGCAAAGAAGCATGACTCACCAAGGTCGGATCTTGAGCAAGAGATCTCCATGAGCAAGAAGCTCGACCTCCTAAGCTCCATGGGGGCTTTCCTTTAACTCCCAAAGCACCCAATCTCATCCCATACAGGAAGGGGAAAGAGATGACCGAAAAGGATCACTTGGGTAAGGAGGAAGGGAGTTATATACACAAAGGAAGAGAGAGGTAGCAAAGGAAAGGTGTCATAACCACATAAACTTAGATTCCACTTGCTCATGCTCTTAACGCCACTTGTTGCAACCCAAACTCCACATGCACGGCCTAGTGATGCACTCTAGGCTGTGTATCGTGCAGTTGGTCATGTCCCATGGACAATACACCTTCTTGGCTGATACACACTCCAAGCTCTACCCGATACACTAAAGGACAAGATAGCACATGTGACATATAATGCATTAAAACCATTATAGAGATGTCACTCCTCAAATAACATCCAAACAAGGCGCCCAAGCCATAATACATGTACTAGATGATGCCAAACTGAATAAAGAAGACTATAGAGAAGAAAAATTGCATATTGACCCTCCATTTTGGGTAATTTGCAATTTGCACCAAAACTAGCACATAAAGCACAAGCATCATACAACCAAGCTCAAACTTAGAACATGGCCCTCCACAAGGCGCCCCATAGAATCATTCTATATATAATGATGCTGGAGAACTAAAGGTATGCTCTATATGTGGCATATTGCAATATAACCCCTTAACTTGGGTAAATTGCACTTTGGTCCAAAACAAGCAAACATTGCTCAAACAACATCCAAATGGGACCAAACTGGAAACATAAGCTTGTCATATGATATCAAACTTCTTTAGGGATTAGATTAAGGTTCTAAGCACCTTTATTAAGCAAAGAAAATAGGGTTAGCCCAAAACATGGGTCAGGGTCCTTACAAAACTACTTATTCTAGTCGTCCTTCCTATTTAGATGGGAGGTAGGAGATGATGTGGTTGCCGTCCAATCCTAGACCAGACAATCATATGGCCACACAAAAATTAAAAGGGTCGACCTAGTTTTCAATATGAGTGAATGTGGCAAATCATATTTATTTCAATTTATCCTTCAACTTTAGGGAATCCTATTAAATCCATATTTCTCTCCTCCTTTCTCCAATTGACTCCAAATTTTAAAGAAATTCTCCTAACAATTTAATCTTAGATTGGGTATCAAAGAGATGATTCTAGACACCCTTCTCTCTCTTCAAATAAGTAAACAACATTTACTTATTACAAGTAGGTTTCTCATCCTTCACGATTTTTTATAGGCCACTAAGAGCCACCTTTTGATATGAAAATTAGAGGGTAACTCAGTAATGCCTCTCTTAACTTACATCTAATTTTTTGGATTTATTGGTACAAATTTAACTACAAAATCATACTATTTTAACATTTCTTTAAAATAATTACACACATCAAAAGGGAAGTCCTTTTTATCTAAAATTCAAGGATAATCTTAATTTTCTTATTATCTTTAAGTATACTAAAAGTTAGACCAATATATACTTATTTGATGCCTCAAGACTCGTGTTGTCATTCATGGTTAGAAAATTACTCCATTAATTATCTAAAATGCCACACATCTTAATTTCTTTTGAAAACTTGCATATTTATCCATTATCCTTTTTTTATGCACAAAAATTTCTTACTTCTTAAACTTGTGCCATAAGGACCTATTTACAAAGAAAATAATCTCACAAGCCTCCCTTGGGCCATAGGTTGCACCTATGCCACAAAGTGGAATACATTGTTATTCTCTCAATAATAAAAGTAAGGAATTTACTTATCGATTCAAGCCTTATAGTTCAAATTCACCAAATTGAAGGATATCACTGTCTCCGTCAAAGTTCATCTTAAAATTATTGATATTAGATTTACATGGGCTGCTATGCGTCGTCGTTATTGCTTTCCT
Source organism: Alisma plantago-aquatica (assembly GCA_963693085.1). Taxonomy (NCBI): domain Eukaryota; kingdom Viridiplantae; phylum Streptophyta; class Magnoliopsida; order Alismatales; family Alismataceae; genus Alisma; species Alisma plantago-aquatica. The sequence goes on from OY856411.1 coordinate 864,949,739, forward strand.
TTGGAACCACCACCTCAGTCCTATTTTTCACCATCATCTACACCGTTGCCGACCTGTATTGCCATCATCCACACCACTACCAATATACACCATCTCCATCTACATTGTTTTCATCTACACTGTTGTCATCTATACCACTATCATCTACATTGTCTTTATCATCCATGCCACCTCTATTGAGATCAATATCAAATATTGGATAAATATCTCCTTTTCCTATTGATATTGCAGACACATCATCTCTTGCTATGGTGGATATCCGAAAGGATCTATCCACCCATTGTTGCTATCTCAAGATTTTTGTTGTTATTTTTCCACTAACAAATGTGTTGTTGTTTGGCATGCAGTGCATGCAAATTTATGCTTCATTCACAATTTGATTTGTGAAATCTATTCGGTAACACAACATGTCGCCTAAACAACACAACATGTCACCTATGATATTTCCTCTTCTGTAGCGATATTTGTCAACTAACACAGTGAGTCTCCCTAAGACACGATGTTTTATATGCTTTCTACTGGATTTGACATTTGGTGTGTCTCCCCAATAACGTGGCATGTCACATGCTATTGGTGTTAAATTTGGGTGTGTTACATCATTTATATTGATTCTATAATATGTTGAGGTTTCTAAACATGGGAATTCCCTATTTTTATCTTTACCAGCAACACTTATCTTTTTTTATTATAATTTTAGATATTTTTGTGTTCTTTAGTCCCCACCATTTCAATCCCTACATATATATTACCTACCTCCTCAAAATTTGTACTGCCCTCATATACATATTGTATTTAATGTTAATCGACATAGTGGCTAGATAAATCTCCTTTTTGGGTCTTAAAAGATCTATTTATTTTTCTATCTAGATTTGTATAATTGGATCATGCTACACATTGTCTTGAGCTGTTGGTTATCTACTCCACATATTTTACCTACATAAACACTACCTACATTATTGTTTTTGACTCTCCACCCCAACCACTATCTTAACTCTTTCTGTGATTAATGTGAGGGGGGATAATATAGGATAATGATTAAAGGGAAGAGATGAGATGGAGTAGAGAAGAAGATGCGTTTAGTTCTATTAATTTGGATCTTAATGTTATTTTTGCAGCTACCATGTGGTGTTCCTTTTGCTTTTAAATGGTCCTTCTGCTGCTATGTAGACTCTTCATGATATTTTTGTTGCTACTATGGGGTGTTGTTTATTATGCTATGTGGAGATTTATGATACTATTATTGATATGTTTTCCTTATGAAGATCTTGAGAAACTTATTCATCATCATATTGACTACTGCTATGGGGTTATCTACTTTCTTATGCTATATGTTGATTAAATTTTTTATCTAGAAAGGTCACTTTTGTTACTTATGATATGATTATCACATTTTATTTGTTTCTTTGTGATTTTGGACTATCAACCATTCATGGTTTATCTGCACGTTGACTCTCTACTTGTCCGTTCTCTATTTGCATGATGATTCTTTGTCCATGCCCTTGTATGTCAACCATTGCTACTACTGTGACCTAATACTCCTAGACTGTGGCATCTACTACTATGATGAAAACTTTATGATGAGAAAAGATAATGAAGATTTCTACTAGGGATGGATTTTCATTTACATTGGATCCTAGAGTCCTTTATCTGCTTGCTACTTTGCACACTAGTCATCTATCCATCTATGTCATCTACTTTTTACTACTGTGTGCCAACACTCTCCCGCTTGTCTGTTCCTTATGCATGTTGAGTCTTTTCTTGTGCATACTTTTTATGCACATTTACTACTACTTATTGTGTTCTGACACTCTCTGGTCCTGTGTTTCAACACTCTCTAGTCTACTTCATGACGATAACGACTGAGATGAAGACCATTATGCTTACCTGTTGTTGTTTAGTTTGGCTCCAGATGCCACTTCACAGTTTTCAAGAAGCTCTTGCTACCTACCTGTGTACACTCTTTGAGTTTATTTGCTTGAGGGTGAGTATTTGAGATGTTTATTGTAACATTGAGGGGGTGAAATTTTCTTATATGATCTTGGTTTATCATTTTCTACTTTTTTGTCTTTAGTCTGTCTGTTTATTTTAAGATGACTTGGGATTCTCCTAAGCTCAATCTTGAGGGTGAGTGTCAGAGAATCTATTTAGTTAAATTGTTTATTCTCTTTTTTATATGGGATCAATAGTATCTTGGCCCATTAGGGTTTGTATTGAGTCTATATGATCCCCCCTCATCAGGTTTATAGGAGATGGGACTGCCCTTCTATTAATAAGATAAACTACATAAGGGTATTTCCCCATCATATCATCTTTCCATGCTCTCTCTCATTTCATTCACTCTCACTCTCTCTCATTCTCACAACCATACAAATATATAAATTATTATCCTCAATTTGTCTCTTTATACTACTATCCTTTCTCATGATTTGTCTCAATGATTGCACCATCCTCTGTCTTGTCATTTGCTTTGTTATTTTCCTATCCCATCATCATCATGTGTCACACCTCCTCTCACCTATTATATACGATGGATATGTATTCCCCAAATGATTTTAGAGGTGTTCATGATATCATTTATCCTTATGATATAGCTTTACATGCCCACCCAATTTCAAAATTTAAAACAAGCCATGGGCCACCTCTAGGCCCATATAAAAGCATCTATATACATTTGATACATGTAATAATCTATATCTTCATGATTGATTCATGCCAACTGACATGTCCAAATACATATGTTGATATATATTTATAACTATTTATAAAACATCATAATTAAAATATAAATAAAAGTGTATCCAATAATTCTAGGTATATAAGTCTTTAAGTTTGTCCACATGCTTATATATTGGGATCAGTCTCATGTTATATAAATGGGTATTGGAAGCTACCCATAATATTATATAAAGGCTAATCCTCTTGTCTTTAAGAAATACAATATACTCTCCAAGTTCTTTGTGGTAATATGGTGTCAAAGAACCTCAACCCTTTCTTAGAAAGAAGTGACTGAGTTCTCTTAGTGGTGACATCATCTTATCCATCATTCTTATCCAACCTTCTTTTCCACGGTGAAAGTCAAGTTTTTACAAAAATCATCTCTGTGGGAACATATTTATGGTGGACATCATCTCCACCTGGTTCTATCTTGTTTGACCACATTTATGTGGAAGTCACCTTAAACTATGTGGAAACATATATTTGGTGAAAATCATCTTCTATCAGATCCACTTCTTTTGGGGTCATGTTTCCACAAAAATAATCTATGAGGAAATATGTCTATGATAGAATCATTTTCATTGAATTCATATTTGTGGAATTCATCTCCACTCTAGTCACTTCATTCTTGAGCACTATCTGTGCACAAATAGATCTACAAAATCTCTAGATCTAGAGTCATATCCAACTACTAGAGAAGTGTGATGAAAAAACAAATAAAAGTTCAACATGTGGTGTTGCTTCTAGGTTGTACCCCCAAAACTGATTTTTCACTGACTTACATGGCACATCAGTCCAAAAACATGCCATGTTGTAGTCTTTCTACACTATATCATGAGAGATGCAAAGCCTCCATAGTCCACATTGGCACATCTTCTTGTTCTAAAATTTGTATCACGTTGAGAAAATTAAATGGACACAACTTCAATCAATGGAGTCATAAGATTATTATTTGGTTCAAAGGTCAAGGGAAAGAGAAGAATATCACAGAAGGACATCACTAATGACTCTCTTCATAATGGAAACAACACGATACCAACCTCCTCTCTACTCTATGGAGCTCAATGAAGTCTTATATTGTTGATATTATAGACCACCTGACTAACTGCAAGTTAGTTTGGGATCATCTTCAACTGATGTACTCCACCAACATCTCTTAGATTTATGATATGAGATCTAAGATGTACAATCTTGATGAAGAGGAGAAGGTTATACAAAAATATTTTAGAGAGGTCACTAGCATTATAGAATATCTAAACAATCTTCTTCTTATCTACACTGATCTTGTCAAACTCCAAAAGCAGTGACATCAGATGGTTTTCATCAAGTTCTTACCGATCTTCATAAGGAATTTGATAGAGTTATAAGACATATTCTATCAGGGTCGGAGCTTTCCTCCTTGATATAAGCATATCAATGTGTCTCCAAATCCTTTCTTGAGCAAAACTCTACTGCCAATCCTATCACAAATTCATCTATCTTTGTCTCTCACAACACCACTAATCTATATTTTAGATGGTGTAGTTGTAATAAGAGAAGGGGAGGACGCTCTTGGGGAACATGATGACCTGAGTGTACTCACTATGGCAAAAAGGGTCACTAAAAGATGATGTCCATTCATGGTTTCCCATCTCGAACTCCTACTCCTACCATCAATCTCACCATCATTGAGGAATATAACGAACAAACCCATCATCAAATCAAGACGAGTGATGAATAATTTAATCAACTCCTTCATATATGGGCATCCCAAAAAGCACCCTCATTGCATCATATGTTTAGATTCCAAGAATGTTCAATTCTTCTACAACCTGCATAGCTTGATCCCCAAACACAAATTCATCATCCTGATGTAGTAGATCATATTATAAGAATATATAGTATTATTTCCAATATGTCCACCATAAGAGGTAGTACCTCTAGCTCAAAGTTGCGTATGGATCTTCAATTGTCATTCAGGATACGAGGGCCATCTCTCCCCTTCCTCATCAAACTACCATCCAACCTTTTATTCCTTCCTTTCCATTTAATTTACTATCAATTAGAAAATTTATACGTACTCCTCACAGCTCCATTGCTTTTATCATGATTTATATAGGACCTTTGAAACAAATGCATTAATTGGTAGTGAGTATGAGGAAGCTAGTTTCTAAAATCCGGAAAGGACTCTAAAGGCTTGTATGGTTGCATCTCCTCTCCACATACACAGTTGCCTTGGTAAATTATCTATTGATAATATTTGCATTTTACACCATCAAGTTTCCCATTTAGATAAACTTTATTGTGAACCTTGTCAACTAGGAAAGCACCACAAATCTAATTTTCCTTTTATAGATGTTATGCATGCACATTTTATTCTTCATGTTGTTCACTCAGATGTTTGGGGACCTAATAGGGTCTCATCTAAAGTTTCAAAATTCTGTTACTTTTAATGATAAATTTTCTAGAAATATATGGTTGTATCTCATAAAAAATCATTCTGAAATTTTCTCTACTGTGCATATTTTGTATCTTGAAATAAAAACAAAGTTCTCTCAATGTATTTGCATTTTTCCAACTGACAATGTAAAAGAGCACTTCAATCATGCACTCACCTTGTTTCTTTTCAATGAAGGAATTATTCATCAGTATTCTTGTGCCCATTCTTCTCAGCAAAATGGCATAATAAAATTAAAAAATAGGCATATTATCAAAATACAAAAAATCTTCTTCACGGTATGAATGTTCCCTATCATTTATAGGAGATGTTGTCCGCACATCTACCTACCTTACTAATTGTATGACTCCATCCACTTTACATAATTAAACCCCATTTTATATTTTATATTATAAACACTCACTATGCACTGTTCCTCTAAAATCATTGGTTGAATTTTTTTGTCCATGAATTAAGTAATGACCGTGAAAGGTTCAGTCCTCAAGTGGTCAAGTGTGTCTTCCTTGGATATTCTAAAACTCAAAAGAATAGACACACCACCCTACTTCTATATAGATATAGTCAACTTAGGCTCTAATACCACAAAATGTGACACCCTACCCCATGATTTGTGCATAAGATCACCCCAAATCTAAGTAATACATGATGAGAGAAAGCAAAATTAGAAATCCAATACGATAAAATATAAGTCAACCATGATGGAATTGAATTCTCAAATAAATTTTCTTACATGATTCACATGTAATATCACAAAAAAGGCCCATTATATTCATTTATCATCACGTAAGTGTAAAACATTCGTCATATGTGACTAAGTCACAACCTATTAATACAAAAAATGATGTCGTTTATTAGTTACACCTTATTTATCACATTCAAGGCATATAATTGATTGTGTTCTAACTCATGTAGAAAATACAAAGATTATGGATACAAATATTAAGGATTGAACTTAATAATTATAACTTGGTACCTTGGGATGCCCTTAACCAAAATACAGAGTCTGATGCGGTAAAATGGGGCCGAACTCAAGGAGAAGGGGTGAGAAGAAGTTATGACCTTAGATCTTATCTTAGCTAAGTCAATATAAGGAGTAAACATGTGTTCCTCACAAAAAAAGTAACAACCAAACTAGAATAAGAGTGAACACATGAATAAATTGAGTAAACCAAACCAAAACAAGAAATAGTTGTTTTTGGAGATTGTAATATTTGAATGAAACCAAGATTGGGTTTTATCAACCAAGCACACTCCACAAACATGTGGAAACTCATACTCATTGCATACCTTAGTATCATCTATGGTCAATCATCACTTGTGTCTATTTCCTCATATCTCAAGATCTGGTTAGATCTAAATTATAAGAGTGCCTCTCTCTAGATGAAAACAATTAATTAAGACACACAACCATATGATCATTCTCTCTAGTATTGCAACACCTTCATACATTCACACTAATCCTTATCCCTAAATCACATCTAATACTAGTTTCTCAAGATATTAGAAGTTAAGCATCATAAGATGGTAGCTAGGCATATAAGTGACTCTCTCATGAAAAATAATAAGGACATAAACATTGCAAAGACTACATACATTCAATAGAATATGAATATTTACATAATAGGGAGGCCTTGGTGGCTAATCCAAATTCAAATCAATGAGTTCATCCACTCATGTTAAAAGGTGACATGTCATATCTACATGAAACGAAGGAAATTACCCAGCGAATATAGGGAATTAATAAAATAAAGTGAGCGAGACAGAGATGGCAAAAATTGAACAGTAATATGACAGTTACTGAATGTTGAAGTGGACCTCCTCATGAGTGGTCTATGGGGAGGATTATGGAAGAGAGGACTTCTTCTACCTTCCTTGTCTCAAATTTGGGAATTAGACACCTCTAGATGACGTGAATTGATGAGACTATGACCTTCACCTTCATCAACCAATGAAATCGATGGAATTTATATATGTCAAATTCCATCAAGCATTGGACTCTCTATGAAGCAATTGACGAAGAAGCAAACACCTTCAACCAATGGTTGCATCAACCGATGAGGGTGTTGCACTATAAACTGATGATTCTATCATCATTGCCAATTTATGATCCTACAATTCATAGGTTACAAACAAATGGTGGATGAGAATTGTAACATCCCTGAGCTGGGTTATGCTTTAACCCTAGGTGTTTTGATTAATAAAGATGATTATATGCTTAATATTATCTTGTGAAAAGTAATTAGGGCTCAGGAGAAACTTATGTTTCGATTTTGGTCCTGTTTGAACAATGTTAAAGCAATGATTGCTTATTTTGGACTAAAGTGCAAATTACCCAAGTTGAGGGGTCAACTTGCAAATGTTGCATGATAATATGTTCCTATGATGTTGAGACATCATAAGAATGAATATGATGTAGTAGTATGGTTTCCACAAGCTTGGACACCAAGATTAAGCTTGTAAAGCAATCCTTGTGCATTAAAACCTAGTTTTGGTGTAATGTGCAATTTACCCAAAATCTAGGGTTCAATATATAAATTACCATTTCAATAAGGTCCTTAATGTTTCTTGGAATCATGTAGAGCAAATAAAATGAGAGGGGCGCTTCATTTGAATTAAGTTGGAGGAGAGAGAATGTTGATATTAAAATAATCAAGATTTAATCCTAATTGAAACCCTAATTTGATTTAGGGAAAAAATAAATGTATTAATGAAAGGGCCTTCAACCAAAATTAAAATGGTTGGATTCATATGTATGTGTGACGTCCTTGATATTTGCAAGGACCACGAAAATATCCAAGGGAGTGGATAACTCACACACAATTTTATAAGAAAAAGAAATATCCACTCACATATGGATATTAATATAATATGATTTAAGGTGCTTAATTTGCTTTTCTTTAAATCATGGATAATTGAGAGGGATAAGAGGAAAACAAGATAGCCTCGTCCCTAAGGAAAATAAGGGGGAAGAGGCGGCCACATTTTTGGGATTAATTGGATTCTTGCAAAGTACATTCTCTCTCATTGAATTTTTATAAAAGAACCTTTTACAAGCCAAATGGAAGGCTTTTTCGACCCCACTTCTTCTCCTTTCTTGAGAAACGACCAAGGGAGCGTGGGAAGATCAGGAGGACGACCCCAAACCTATTGGTAAGGTTCTTGATCCATTTCACCTTGATTCCATGGTGGAAATCGAAAATAAATTATGGATTTCTTCCTATTTCGATCTCCTCTTCAATTCTAACCATTCCTTTTCACTCAAACCTTGAGGACGAGCCATGGAATGGTGAAAGGAGTTGCATCCACCATTGTTTCCGTGGACATAGAGCTTTGGATCTCAACTGGAGGCGGGTTTTATAACTTGAACCCTTTTTCATTGTTATTCAACCATTAATCTTGCAATTTCATTGATTCCTTCATTATCTTGATTAATTTAACTTTTTGGGAAAACGGTTTCAAAACCATTTGAGAGGGTTGACCAAGGGTTGACCGTTTGAGAATACTGTTTCTAATTATGTTGGTTAATAACTCACCAAATTTAATGGGTTAACTCCCAAGGTATCGTGAGTTAAAGGCTAATCAATTAGGGAAACCGAATTGGATTAAGTGCTGATTTGTCAGCTTGATTAATTTAACTTTTTGGGTAAACAGTTTCAAAACCATTTGAGATGGTTGAACAAGGATTGACCGTTTGAGATTACTGTTCCTAATTATTTTGGTTGATAACTCACGAAATTTGATGGATTATTTACAAAGGAATCGTGAGTTGAAGGCTAATCGATTAGGTAAACCTAATTGGATTAAGTGCTGATTTTCAATCTGATTAACTTGACCTTTTTGGGAAAACAGTTTCAAAACCGTTTGAGGGAGTTGACCAAGGGTTGACCGTTTGATATTACTGTTCCTAATTATGTTGGTTAATGACTCACCAAAATTGAGTGGTTAATTCCCAAGGAATCATGAGTTGAAAGCTAATCAATTAGGCAAACCCTAATTGCAATTAGTGCTGAAATTCCAATGAGTTAATTTGAGATTTTGGGTTGATTATCCCAAACGGTTTCAAAACCGTTTGGGGGTCACCCAAGACCGTTTGGAGGTCTAGGGTCAAGTATGGATATGTGTTTGAAGATCCAAATATGTGGTATGAACCCTAATCGGCGAAGTGCTGATTTTGCAAGTGATTGAGATGATGTTTTGGGTTGTTTGGCCCAAACGGTTTCAAAACTGTTTGGGGATCACCCAAACGGTCTCAAGACCATTTGGGGATCACCCAAGACCGTTTGGAGGTCTAGTGTTAAGTATAGTTGACCAATTGAAGGTCCAAAGGTACCAAATCACTTTGCAATTAAGTGCTGATTTGATGATCAACTTAATGGCTCAAACCCTAATGATTTCTCACTAGAATCCAAGGGTTGGATGAGCCAAACGGTCTCAAGACCGTTTGGAGGTCATCCAAGACCGTTTGGAGGTCTAGGGTTGAGTATGGTTAAGCAATTGAAGATCCAAAGATATTAAGTTGAAGTATGATCAATTGCTGATTTGGTGATCGATCCAATGATCCAAACCTTAATTGGTTGACTTGGATTTTGATGATATGATGGGAAAACGGTATCAAGACCGTTTGGTGGTCATCCAAACGACCTCAAGACCGTTTGGGGTCAGGTCATGTTCAATTTGGATGATGGTTAAGGGGTTTCAAAGTAAGTAATCCTGCATTGATTAGTGTTGAAGGTTCATCGATTCTAAACCCTAATTCAATCGAATCAAACCCTAATTGAAGACCAATTGAGGGTCAATTGAGGGTCAAATCAGTTGAAGGTTGACCTATGTAACTCAATTAAAGTATGAGAATAGGTCCAATTGATGATTGGTTCCATGAATTCAATGATTGAAGGAATCAACATTGGAAACCCTAATTCAATTGGATACCTTTTGTAATGGAGGTTCAATGTGATTGAATCTCTTGAGAATTAAGATGATGAATGTTCTATTGATCTAATGATGATTAGTAATGATAATCAATGAAGGTACAAAGGTTGAAACCCTAATAGTACCTAAGTGATTAGTGCCAATTAAGGGATAAATCCCTAATTGCTTATAGGATCAATAACTTTATACACTATGTTAATCATAGTTGTATGTACTTGATTGAAGGGTTGATGTGACCTAATCAAGTTAAAAGGATAAAAGAATAAAATTCATACATGAATATGATTCATGTGATGATCTTCTGTAGTACGACCATGTAAGGTAGCACGGCCGTGGTGGATTCATTTTGCACGACCGTGCAAGGTAGCACGGCCGTGGTGACTTTCTTTGCACGACCGTTCCTGGTTGCACGGCCGTGGTGCTCTATGCTTGACATAGAGATGATTTGAAAGTGACCTATCATGGTCGTTTTGTTGATTCCCAACTTAAGGATGAGAGAGAAACTCATACCTTGTGTTGATGATCATTTAATGGTAAATGATGAGAATAAATAAGTATGATTGGATACTTATGGTATAAATGTTGGCTCCTAGATGTGTGGAGCAATGAATTAGAGTTTGATCATTGATAATATGATCTGGAAAACCTAAATGGTTAATAGTGGAAAACCCTAACCCTAATGAAGGGTAATGATATGTGATGGAAACCCTAATCATGGTAAAGGAATACGGGTGATACCCTTAAAATTAATGATACATTTGTTTCTGCATGGTGTTGATAGATAATTGATGTACTGCTATCATATGTGCTAACCATGCAGGTATCATGAGATGATGGGCATATCCAGGTATGAGCTATGATGTGTTATTAATTTGAATTTGTTTATTGAGCCTTGTGTGCCATAATATACCTTGTTTCCAGGTAAGAGGTAGCAAGAGAGTTAATGGGCCCCAAGTGCCATGATGGATGCTTGTGTTACAAGTATCATACTTATCTTGGTCAGATGACCTAAATGTGTTAGTTACCTGAGAATGTGGTAACAATGCTCATGTGATGAGCTAAGGGTTTGAATACCCAGGATGGTATTGAAATTATGAAGGGATGAGAATTCCCAGTGTTGAAATGAGGGATTGAGATCCCAATGTATTACAAAAATTAAGAAGCATATTGCTGAAAATAAGTACATGTTTCTTTATAGCATTTGTGTTAATAAGTTATGTTTGAAAACCTGGCTGATGCTAAAAGAATATGATAATGTACTTAATTAATCAAGTGAAATTTATTCATGTAGTGCTCTGACCATAGATCCATCATCGTCAGAAGCAGGTGATGGTGAAACAGGTTTTCCTGAAGGATCTCATGGAGTTCGTATATTTTGAATATATGGGGGTAAATGGGAAAAAATATCCGTACATCCGGATTGAGTAAATTGAGGGAAAGGTTAATAACAGACCTCTCAATTACTCAGGATTTTGGGAGGGATGTATCACAAATCTCCCGAGGATACTGGGTCGATGGGGTAAAACTCTCGATCTCGAAGAGAGTGCAGTTGAGGCTGTAACTCTATAGCTAGATGCCACTATACCCTGGAAAGATATTTTAGCAGAGACACAAGATGTCTTGTAGGTTCTCTCGCACTGACTGGGAGGCAGTGAGGTCATGGGAACCCGACTCTTCCCTAGACCTTGTATGGTATCGATTTTGACTCCTAAAAGTGGTCGGTTGGAGTATGAGGGGTATACCTCATCTCCTCATAGCTTAAGTTATGTTTGTAAAACGTAATCAGTCGAGTAGCGTATTTGCATAAGTTTGAAATACGAGAATCACCGGTTGATGTTATCCTGCTTAGCATGTTCTAGATGCATAATGTTATCTGTGTTATTCAATTCTTTATTGAATAGTGCATTCTGCTTAATCAAGTTATAACTGATATACTTACATAAGAATGTTGCTCTAAACTGCATAGATATTGAGTTATCTGCTGTTGATTACATATGATTCCACTGTTCAGTTTATTTCCATTAAACTTCAATAACAATGTTATCGACGGAGAGTTATTTCTCTAGCTGGGGAAATTTACATATTGTCTCACCCCCGTGGGATCAACATTTTTAGGTAACTGCCAACGAAAAGGCAAGAACCTGATTACATAAGGAGAGCAACAGTAGCAGCAAGGACAACAGTAAATCCCAGGTGGGGATATGAGCTGTCAAGTTGTATATAGATAGTCCTATGTGTCGTCTCTGTACTCTCGGGTCCTAGGAGTAGAGTTTTAAATGTATCAATATGAGTTTTGGCTTGTTGTCTCAAAGTTTTTATACTTCCTGTGTATATTTGTTAACAGGGCAGTCAATGTTGTAATCCTTGAAAAGGAATGGTACATGTTCTGTACTTGTGAAACAGGATGAATTTGAAATACCTTGGTTTTTGGCTAAAGAGTTTTCCTGTGAATGTATCTATTTGAATTTATTTTTAAATTTTTAGTGATTTTTGGTATTCCGCTGCAAATAATTCGCTTCCGCATTAGTTAATCCTATTTTCACGAGATGGTCGATACAATTAGTGGTATCAGAGCTCTAGGTTCGCTAAGTCTACAGAGACATAGGACTAAGGTATCGAGTCTGTGATAGTGTCCTCCAGTATACCCTATAATGATTTCTGCTTGTGCAGAGAAAGGGTAAAAGTTAAAATGATTAGAGATTACAAGGAACACATTGCTGGGAGCAATGTAGTTGCACCAAGAAGTGGTGCAAGGGATCAGGCAAGAATAGAATGAGTGCCTGAGAATCCCCATTAAGACCTGATCAGGATAGAGAATCCTGTGATCATGCTCTTGTTGGGCAGATTGGGGCAACAATAATGCATATAAGTGGACTGGATACTAGCCTTACGATCTAGGTTATCAGTCCTTAATACAGAAAGCTTGAGCTTTAAAAGAGTTCTTAAATGACTTAGTCATGTTGGAACAAGGGAAAATATGGAAAATATTAACTTATGGCAAGAAAGTAGACTTTTCCATGAGTTTAGACCGATAATAAATCTGTGACGGCAGTGCCTAAAAAGGGGCAATAAGCTGAAAAAGTAGGGAATGGTCTCTATAATTTTAGAGACATTTGCCTAATGGTTCTAAAAAGCCAAAATTTTTGGTACTAATAGTGCAATAAATGCCTAGTGTACCAGGGAAGTAGCCACTAAATAAGTGCAAAGGTCTTAACCATTCACCTGTAAGATTCCATGGCCTAGTTTTTGCTTCAGTAATAAGACTAATAAGACCATGATGTGAGGACAAGGTATGCTATTAATGTGTACATGTTGAGTACACTAAACCCTTTTTTTTATTAAAAAAAGAGGATTGTTGATTTTGTTTTCCCTATTGGTTGCTATATAGGGGAAGAAATGATGAGAGCTAGAATTTGAATTCTGTTCAGTATTCTTTTAAATGCTCTATATTGATCTTACCTCTATGAAAGAGGAAGGGGTATAGAAGAGATGCCTGGATAAAATCTAGGGATGTTAAATCTTATGTTATGATAATATGAAAAGTAAGAAATATGATAGCATGTAAGTGCATACTACTTGATCTCAGTACTTGTAAACCCTGATCAGGTATACAACTATTGATGATAAAGTGAGTATGGAAACTCTTAGATTGATATCTTTTTGATTGCCCTGATGAAGCAATCATTCTGAGACAATCTAATGAGTATCATGAAATTGGAAATATGGTATGGATAAATGTATCATACCTTAAGTACAAGAAAGAGGGATCAGATATGAATTCAGATCAGTATGTGTATATGAGGAAGTGGTCAAATATGAAATCAGTCTGATTATATAAAATGATATGAACATCATATGTTAGGGGTTTTTGCTTTGCATAAACATAACAACTAAATATGTCTTTAAGATAAGTTCTCAATTGACTCTATGAGAATATTGTGTGAAGGAACTTTGTGCTGATCAATGTTCTATGATGTCTCCATAACAATGAGGTGTTATGAAGAGACATGATGATATGATGAATGAATAATATCTGTTCCCTTTATCTGGGATTTCGGGGATGAAATCCTTGTTAGGGGTTTATAATTTGTAACATCCCTGACCTGGGTTATGCTTTAACCCTAGGTGTTTTGATTAATAAAGATGATTATATGCTTAATCTTATCTTGTGAAAAGTAATTAGGGCTCATGAGAAACTTATGTTTCAATTTTGGTACTGTTTGAACAATGTTAAAGCAATGATTGCTTGTTTTGGACTAAAGTGCAAATTACCCAAGTTGAGGGGTCAACTTGCAAATATTGCATGATAAGATGTTCCTATGATGTTGAGACATCATAAGAATGAATATGATGTAGTATATGGTTTCCACAAGCTTGGACACCAAGATTAAGCTTGTAAAGCAATCCTTGTGCATTAAAACCTAGTTTTGGTGTAATGTGCAATTTACCCAAAATCTAGGGTTCAATATGAAAATTACCACTTCAATAAGGTCCTTAATGTTTCTTGGCATCATGTAGAGAAAATAAAATGAGAGGGGAGCCTCATTTGAATTAAGTTGGAGGAGAGAGAATCTTGATATTAAAATAATTAAGATTTAATCCTAATTGAAACCCTAATTTGATTTAGGGCAAAAATAAATGTATTAATGAAAGGGCCTTCAACCAAAATTAAAATGGTTGGATTCAGATGTATGTTTGAAGTCCTTAAGCTTTGAAAGGACCACGAAAATATCCAAGGGAGTGGTTAACTCACACACAATTTTATAAGAAAAAGAAATATCCACTCACATATGGATATTAATATAATATGATTTAAGGTGCTTAATTTGATTTTATTTAAATCATGGATAATTGAGAGGGATAAGAGGAAAACAAGATAGCCTCATCCCTAAGGAAGATAAGGGGGAAGAGGCGGCCCCATTTTTGGGATTAATTGGATTCTTGCAAAGTACATTCTCTCTCATTCAATGTTTATAAAAGAACCTTTTACAAGCCAAATGGAAGGCTTTTTCGACCCCACTTCTTCTCCTTGCTTGAGAAACGACCAAGGGAGATTGGGAGGATCAGGAGGACGACCCCCAACCTGTTGGTAAGGTTCTTGATCCGTTTCACCTTGATTCCATGGTGGAAATCGAAAATAAATTATGAATTTCTTCCTATTTCGATCTCCTCTTCAATTCTGACCATTCCTTTTCACTCAAACCTTGAGGACGAGCCATGGAATGGTTAAAGGAGTTGCATCCACCATTTTTGCCGTGGACATAGAGATTTGGAGCTCAATTGGAGGCGGGTTTTATAACTTGAACCGTTTTTCATTGTTATTCAACCATTAATCTTGCAATTTCATTGATTCCTTCATTATCTTGATTAATTTAACTTTTTGGGAAAATGGTTTCAAAACCGTTTGAGAGGGTTGAACAAGGGTTGACCATTTGAGAATCCTGTTCCTAATTATGTTGGTTAATAACTCACCAAATTTTATGGGTTAACTACCAAGGAATCGTGAGTTAAAGTCTAATCAATTAAGGAAACCTAATTGGATTAAGTGCTGATTTTTCAGCTTGATTAATTTAACTTTTTGGGCAAACAGTTTCAAAACCGTTTGAGATGGTTGACCAAGGATTGACCGTTTTATATTACCGTTCCTAATTATGTTGGTTGATAACTCACAAAAATTTATGGATTAGTTCCAAAGGAATCACGATTTGAAGTCTAATCGATTAGGTAAACCTAATTGGATTAAGTGCTGATTTTGAATCTGATTAACTTGACCTTTTTGGGAAAATGGTTTCAAAACCGTTTGAAGGAGTTGACAAAGGGTTGAACGTTTGATATTACTGTTCCTAATTATGTTGGTTAATGACTCACCAAAATTGAGTGGTTAATTCCCAAGGAATCATGAGTTGAAAGCTAATCAATTAGGCAAACCCTAATTGAAATTAGTGCTGAAATTCCAATGAGTTAATTTGAGATTTTGGGTTGATTAGCCCAAACGGTTTCAAAACCGTTTGGGGATCACCCAAACGGTCTCAAAACCGTTTGGGGGTCACCCAAGACCGTTTGGAGGTCTAGGGTCAAGTATGGATATGTGTTTGAAGATCCAAAGATGTGGTATGAACCCTAATCAGCTACGTGCTGATTTTGCAAGTGATTGAGATGATGTTTTGGGTTGATTGGCACAAACGGCTTCAAAACCATTTGGGGATCACCAAAACGGTCTCAAGACCGTTTGGGGATCACCCAAGACCGTTTGGAGGTCTAGGGTTAAGTATAGTTTACCAATTGAAGGTCCAAAGGTACCAAATCACTTTGCAATTAAGTGCTGATTTGATGATCAACTTAATGGCTCAAACCCTAATGATTTCTCACTAGAATCCAAGGGTTGGATGAGCCAAACGGTATCAAGACCGTTTGGAGGTCATCCAATACCGTTTGGAGGTCTAGGGTTGAGTATGGTTAAGCAATTGAAGATCCAAAGATATTAAGTTGAAGTATGATCAATTGCTGATTTGGTGATCGATCCAATGATCCAAACCTTAATTGGTTGACTTGGATTTTGATGATATGATGGGCAAACGGTCTCAAGACCATTTGGTGGTCATCCAAACGACCTCAAGACCGTTTGGGGTAAGGTCATGTTCAATTTGGATGATGGTTCAGGGGTTTCAAAGTAACTAATCATGCATTGATTAGTGTTGAAGGTTCATCGATTCTAAACCCTAATTCAATCGAATCAAACCCTAATTGAAGACCAATTGAGTGTCAATTGAGGGTCAAATCAGTTGAAGGTTGACCTATTTAACTCAGTTAAATTATGAGGATAGGTCCAATTGATGATTGGTTCCATGCATTCAATGATTGAAGGAATCAACATTGGAAACCCTAATTCAATTGGATACCTTATGTAATGGAGGTTCAATGTGATTGAATCTCTTGAGAATTAAGATGATGAATGTTCTATTGATCTAATGATGATTAGTAATGATAATCAATGAAGGTACAAAGGTTGAAACCCTAATAGTACCTAAGTGATTAGTGCCAATTAAGGGATAAATCCCTAATTGCTTATAGGATCAATAACTTGATACACTATGTTAATCATAGTTGTATGTACTTGATTGAAGGGTTGATGTGACCTAATCAAGTTAAAAGGATAAAAGAATAAAATTCATACATGAATATGATTCATGTGATGATCTTCTGTAGTACGACCGTGTAAGGTAGCACGGCCGTGGTGGATTCACTTTGCACGACCGTGCAAGGTAGCACGGCCGTGGTGACTTTCTTTGCACGACCGTTCCTGGTTGCACGGCCGTGGTGCTCTATGCTTGACATAGAGATGATTTGAAAGTGACCTATCATGGTCGTTTTGTTGATTCCCAACTTAAGGATGAGAGAGAAACTCATACCTTGTGTTGATGATCATTTAATGGTAAATGATGAGAATACATAAGTATGATTGAATACTTATGGTATAAATGTTGGATCCTAGATGTGTGGAGCAATGAATTAGAGTTTGATCATTGATAATATGATCTTGAAAACCTAAATGGTTAATAGTGGAAAACCCTAACCCTAATGAAGGGTAATGATATGTGATGGAAACCCTAATCCTGGTAAAGGAATAAGGGTGATACCCTTAAAATTAATGATACATTTGTTTCTGCATGGTGTTGATAGATAATTGATGTACTGCTATCATATGTGCTAACCATGCAGGTATCATGAGATGATGGGCATAGCCAGGTATGAGCTATGATGTGTTATTAATTTGAATTTGTTTATTGAGCCTTGTGTGCCATAATATACCTTGTTGCCTGGTAAGAGGTAGCAAGAGAGTTAATGGGCCCCAAGTGCCATGATGGATGTTTGTGTAACAAGTATCATACTTATCTTGGTCAGATGACCTAAAGTTGTTAGTTACCTGAGAACGTGGTAACAATGCTCATGTGATGAGCTAAGGGTTTGAATACCCAGGATGGTATTGAAATTGTGAAGGGATGAGAATTCCCAGTGTTGAAATGAGGGATTGAGATCCCAATGTATTACAAAAATTAAGAAGTATATTGCTGAAAATAAGTACATGTTTCTTTATAGCATTTGTGTTAATAAATTATGTTTGAAAACGTAGCTGATGCTAAAAGAATATGATAATGTACTTAATTAATCAAGTGAAATTTATTCATGTAGTGCTCTGACCATAGATCCATCATCGTCAGAAGCAGGTGATGGTGAAACAAGTTTTCCTGAAGGTTCTCCTAGAGTTCGTATATTTTGAATATACAGGGGTAATTGGGCGAAAATATCCGTACGTCCGGATTGAGGAAATTGAGAGAAAGGTTAATAACAAACCTCTCAATTACTCAGGATTTCGGGAGGGATGTATCAAAAATCTCCCGAGGATACTGGGTCAATGGGGTAAAACTCTCGATCTCGAAGAGAGTGCAGTTGAGGCTGTAACTCTATTGCTAGATGCCACTATACCATGGCAAGCTATTTTAGCAGAGACACGAGATGTCTTGCAGGTTCTCTCGCATTGACTGAGAGGCAGTGAGGTCATGGGAACCCGTCTCTTCCCTAGACCTTGTATGGTATCGATTTCGACTCCTAAAAGTGGTCGGTTGGAGTATGAGGGGTAAACCTCATCTCCTCAGAGCTTAAGTTATGTTTGTAAAACGTAATCAGTCGAGTAGAGTATTTGCATAAGTTTGAAATATGAGAATCACCGGTTGATGTTATCCTGCTTAGCATGTTCTAGATGCATAAATGTTATCTATGTTATTCAATTCTTTATTGAATAGTGACATGCTGCTTAATCAAGTTATAAATGATATACTTGCATAAGAATGTTGCTCTAAACTGCATATATATTGAGTTATCTGCTGTTGATTACATATGATTCCACTGTTTAGTTTATTTCCATTAAACTGCAATAACAATGTTATCGGCGGAGAGTTATATCTCTCGCTGGGGCAATTTACATATTGTCTCACCCCCGTGGGATCAACATTTTTAGGTAACTACCAACGAAAAGGCAAGAACCCGATTACAGAAGGAGAGCAGCAGTAGCAGCAAGGACAACAGTAAATCCCAGGTGGGGATATGAGCTATCAAGTTGTATATAGATAGTCCTATGTGTCATCTCTGTACTCTCGGGTCCTAGGAGTAGAGTTTTAAATGTATCAATCTGAGTTTTGGCTTGTTGCCTCAAAGTTTTTATACTGCCTATGTATATTTGTTAACAGGGAAGTCAATTTTGTAATCCTTGAAAAGGAATGGTACATGTTGTGTACTTGTGAAACATGATGAATTTGAAATACCTTGGTTTTTGGCTAAAGAGTTTTCCTGTGAATGGATCTCTTTGAAAAAAATTTTAAATTTTTAGTGATTTTTGGTATTCCGCTGGAAATAATTCGCTTCCGCATTAGTTAATCCTATTTTCGTGAGACGGTCGCTACAAGAATATAGTCAACCAATGGCTTCCCTATATCCCTCAACCAATGAAGGAGTAACATCATCAATCAATGACACCATAGCTACACTAGAAAATGAAAGGATTATCTCCAATGAATTACTGCAACCATGGGACTAGTAAATGATGAAAGCACTATCTTCACAAACCGATGAGATTGTATACCACCATAAACCAATTAGTGTCCTCGATATCCATCACCACAAGATTAGTTAAGTGTGCACCCCTAAAGCATGTGCCACTAAGATTGTGGTGCAAGGAAATCCCCACTATGCTCAAGTCCATCGGGTACCCAACCAATCCTTATAAATAGGGAACCCCAACCTCAAGAGATAATGTCTCTATTTCCACCATGAAGTGTTTCTCAATTGAGAGAGAATAGTCGAGGTTTCCAACCTATGGAACATGTTGTACGATATCGATATTTGGGATTTTTTTTGCAAAAAGAAGTACAATAATTAAAACTTAGTAGTGACTAACATTGCAATTAAATTTTTTGTTTAAAATGATAAAAATGGTGAAGGTAGTAGAGAGTAAAATAGTAATATAACATCCATAAAATAGGTTGTTATGAATAAACAAAAATTAGGTCACAGATACATCCTTGTCTACAAACATCCTACACGGTACTTGATTGTATAGGGATGAATAGACACCAAAAAAGGTCAGACTCCCACATTCTTCTCACTACTTCCCTAGAGAAGGTTACTCCTCACTAGAATACCCCTAGGTCAGATGTTGATAAACTAAGAAGGGGAGGCAAACCACCACAGTGAAATTGAAATTCCAGTGGGAGATAAAGAATATGGATAGTAATTAGAGTGGATTGGTTACATAATTCATTATTAAGCCCTGGTTAGTTTAGGACGTGTCACCTAAAATTATTACTAGTGAGATATCCCCTAAAACACCAAAGAGGATCTTTGGATTATTCATTCTCACAAATATCCCTCCATGACATGGTCAATGTGAGTACAAAAAGTAGGGGTGTAACATCCCTAAATTTTTAGTTTGGAAGGAAAGTGACCAATAATGGTCAGCTACTAATTCAACCGCTTTTGATGATGCAAAACCCAAGACTAAGTCCAACACATGATTGTTCAAGATTTTATCACATCTTAGTTCAATAATGTATACGACTTATCCCTAGATACATAATAACGAATGATGAGGGTTAAAGATAAAATGGCCCTACACATATCCATTATATGTTCCACTTATTGTTATATAAGTCGACCATGATATATTAGGGCTTTTCCCAATTAGTTTGGTGATGTACCTTATCTCAAATAATCATTAATGCATTAATCACCATAAGTGTCTAATGTCATGAATCACATGATTCCCTATCTCAAACCTAGAATCTAATTGGATATTAGGAACCCTTGGGTCTAGTTTAGCAAATGATTAAATTTCATTAGAATAAGATAACCCTAGCTAGATCAATTAATCATAAAAAGAAAAGGGTACGCAAATCATATGATTTGACCTTGATAACTACATTTCCATTGATTTAAGACATTTTTTTACCTAAGGTTTATCAATGCAGTATGTTCCATGCATTGTCTTTAATGTAGGTTTTCTAAGGACCGTGGGATGAAGATCAGAAGTAGACTTTGTCTCCTTCCTCATGAAAACAAGGCATTCACATCTAACTGTGTTTTAGTGTCTTCACATGATTTTGGGGTATCTCTTTCCCCCTCTACCCTCCACGATCTCTTCAGATCTCAGCACCATCAGTTTGGCGAGGATACCATGAGTCCAACAAACCCAAATTTAGACCTTATATCTCTACAGACGAGAAACACCTGAAATGTCATCCACCTTCAGTTGACACAACCACCTCCACATGCCTCCATATGCCATCACACTAGATAGATGAAACCTAGAAAATATCCTTTTACCCTAGGTGGTTATCGCCTAGGGTCAATCATAGTCCACGACAACCTAGGAACCAACACAGATAGGAATTCCTTCTCTAGAGATGGCAAGACCAACCAAGAAACACCAGCCATATCTATCCAATCAAATATCAAGTAAGTATAAGCATGCGCTGTTCTATCTTTTGGACATGTTAGTAAGCTCTACGACTTGCTCATCTTATCTACCAACAAAACTAGTTTCATATTTGATAATATCGACTATCGAGCAATATTCTAGGCCACAGTCAAGAGTATAAGTTGTTACCCTATATTTTTTAGATCACCCCAAAGATGATTCCACAATCAAATCTAGTTTCAATTGCTTGGGAGATCAATCCCATCTTTGAGCCTCAAGGCCCTATTTTTGGGTTGAGTACATAATTTGTGGAGATTTTAGTGGCTTGTGTGTAGTGCATCTTGTTCCTTTGGCTTCAAGTTGCATCATGAATAGATCCGGTGGATCACTTTCTTAGCTTTCCTTTTCCCTAGTTTTTCTTTCCCCAGTTTCTTGGCTAAAGTAGTGAACTAGTTTCTTATTGTCCTAACTACCACATCATTACTATAAGAGGTTTTTGAGTCTGACCAGGGATGGGTAAGACATTCATGTTCTCTATTTTCAAAAATTACCCAAGGAAAACAATCTTTGATTGGAGTTCTAGATACAAGGAAGAACAACATGAAGCCATGTGTAAGGACCCTGACCTCTATTTTGGGCTTACCCTGTTTTCTTTGCCTAAACCCTATGTTTAGAGGCTTTCCTAATCACCTGAGTTGTGATTAGGGTTTGTTTGTGCTATGTTGAGAGGTTGAGGTGCAACTTGCAAATTACCCAAGTTCTAGGGTTGGTGTGCAAGTTTGTCACCTTGAGAGATATCTTTCTATCTCCTTGAATCCTCTAGGGTTGAGAGGATGGATTAGGCACCTTGCTTGGTTTGCTTTGAGCCTTATTTGAGCTTGTTGAAGCTTAGGCTTGTTGTTGTGCTTTCTTGGGCCTAGTTTGAGCTTGGTGCCGCCTCCTTGCTTGGTGTGTCTGGAAGTGTGTGTCGGCTAGGAGGTGTGTCTGGCAGGGTGTGTCGGCCAAGAGGTGTGCTGAGCAGTGGTGTATCAGCCATGGCACCATGTTGGGCGATACACACCCTTCTTGACCTAGCTTCATTTGTGTCACCCTTAGTGACACTTGGTGCTTTTTGCTATCAAGGTGGCATATCTTGGACAATTGGTGGTTTGGGCGATCACATGTGGAGCAGCCCTCTAGTGGATGACCACTTGACCCCCTTATATATACGACCCTTCTTGCTTTCTAGCAGCTCCTTTAGTTCCCTTAGTTGCTTCCTTTCCCTTGGTGGCTGATCTAGGAGAAGAGAAGAGGGAGTAGTGACCGATACAGTTGGTGTCTTGGCCAATACCCTCTCCTTGGTGAAACTTGGAGGGTGACATAGCTCTAGTCTTCTTCTTCCTCTAGTGGTGGCTGAAACCCTAGAGTGTCCCTTGGTCCTTTCCTTCTCTCGTGGTGGCCGAAGGTGGTGCCTTGGAGCTTGGAGCTTGGAGCTTGGTGCTTGAAACTTAGAGCTTGAGGAGTGTGCTTGAGGCAGGTTACATAACTCCTACCCTAGCTATATTACCTTCTCTTCATGTTGCTTGTTTATATGCTATCTTGATCGGCCATGCTTATCTTGTTAGTGATATTCTTGCTCTAGTATGTGCCTTGATGTTGTGGGGTATGATGACATGGTTATGTTGTTTAGATGTGTTCTTGGACCTTGTTGGCTGAACCATTGGATTAGGGTTCCTTGGGAAAAACCCCTCTCTCTTAGTTGTTGAGAGGTGAGCCTAGGGTTCCCAATTCCATGGTGTGTGTGGTGTGTTCTTGGGGAAAAATGCCTTTCTCTCTTTGGTCTTGAGAGGTGAGCTTAATCTCTAGTTGTGTGGGTAAACCCCCTCTCATTTGGTTGTTGAGAGGTGAGTCTACACTCTATTTGCTTGGGTAATACTCCTCTCTTACCATGGACTTGAGAGGTGGGCCTTTGGTTGGTCCTGACCTTGTTGGGGTTGGAAGGTTGGTCGGTATGGGATGACCCACCTTGCTTCCCGATATGTGATAGAAGTTGTGCAAAACCCCTCTCACTTGGTTGTTGAGAGGTGAGCCAACTCTCTTGACCTATTAGGGTTTCTTGGTGGCAGTCTTGAGGTTGAAGATGACCAACCCGATACCTTTGACAACCCAAGATGTTTTGCTACCCGATATGATCGGCTGGCCAATATGCCTTATGGTCATTATCAGCTTGATGAGGTGACGTAGCGTTAGCCGTTGTCTCTGGGCATTATCAACCTGTTGAGAGGTAACCCATTATGAGTGATAACCCAAGAAGGGTGTTAGCTGTGGTATTGGTCCCTTGGACTTTAGGTGGTCTATGTTGGACGTCATGGCATGTTGGTGCTTTGCACAACATCCTCTTGGATGGTGCTGCCCGACACCTTGTTGGATGGTGCCTTGCCCGATATGGTTCTTCCCGGTATGATGCTGCACGCTTGGGCGTTGCACATTATGGTGTTGCCCGATAGGAGGTGCTGCTTTGTATCAGCCTTGTGGTGCTTCCTGACATAGTGCCTTAGTGGCTAGGGAGATATGGTTGTAGCCCTAGATGGATGCTGGCCGATACATTAGAATGCTTAACCGATATAGTGCTTGGCATCATACTCTTTGGTGAGAGACGATGTGCCTTTGGTGTGGGTTTTCCCTTACCCTATATACCTTTGGTGAGGGTTGTCCCTTGCCCGATATACCTTTAGTGAGGGTTGTATCTTGTGTTCGGTTAGTAACCCTAATGCTTGTTATGCTTTCATATATGCGGCTGTTACGCTTGATATATATAAGAATGCTATGTTTTGATATACTCATCCATGTTGCATGGTTAACTCTCATAATAAAGTAAGGAGTTGTAAATGTTCCTTGTACCAATATTATTACTCCTTTGTGATTTCAGTAACCATGCAGGTAACATTTGTAAGATGAGGCCATGACGATGGCATAATAATGATATGATATGGAATATCAAGGGTTGTGATGAACCCAGTGATGTATGATGGGTATTACCCATGGAATGGCAATGTGTGCCTTGATGATGGGATTGAGTCCCTGTGATGTTGATCCTTGAGATGGATCTTGATGATTGGCAAGACGCCAAGTGGTAACATGTGACGTTGGATCCTTGTGATGGATCAGGATGATATCGATGACACGGAAGGACTTGGTGAAAATGTAACACAAGATAATGAGTTCTATGTTTATTCATTCTTGATATAGTTGCATGTTACATAACTTGGTTGAATCTTGCAATCTACTTAAAATGTAGTAATTAATTACAGAGGAACCTTTCATGTAGTTTGCCTTGGCCATAGATCCATCATCGTTAGGAGTTTGGTGAAGGTGAAATAGGTTCTCCTAAGGGTTAACCTAGAACACATATTGTTGAATATGTGGGGTGTGCCTATGACCTAAGTATTAGTGCATGTTTAGAGCACAGTTTCAGGCCTGTGGCTCAGTGTGGTTAGAGCATGGTGAACATACCCATGGCTCAAGATATGTGATGGAGCATGGTGAACAGGCCCATGGCTCAGTGATGATGGAGCACAGTGAACATGCTCGTAGTTTAGTTTTCTAGTGCCGATACCTATACCAAGGTGGGCTAGGTAGAGGGTAGCCTGACCCTATGCGTCTAAGAACACTTTAAGCATGAGACTGTGATCCTGCTTGTTGGTTCTTGTGTACTGACCACAAGGGAAAGAGGTATTGGAATCCGGCTCTCCCATTGACCTTGTATGGCAATCGATAGCGACCAAGTGGTGGTCGGTTTGGATCTGAGTGGTACGACTCACTTCCTCAGGGAATAATAAACTGTAAGTCATCCGTATAGTATATTTTTCTTAAGGAAAACACGGAATATTGGTTGAGGCCTTGCTTGTATAGTTGCTCTAGTTATATCTTGAAAGTTAATTACGTGTTCCTCATATCTTATGATAAGTTCTTATATAACTCATTTTTTCAATCATGTTCCATAAGAAATATTTGGTTATATACCTCCCAAATATCTTTGTAAGATGTTATAACAAGTTAGTTCTGCAACGAGGTGGGTAGGGCTTCTGGATAGAGTAGCCTTTTCTTTTAACAAGAAGATGGTAGGGGGTTCGGTGCTTTTGCGGGACCGAACCTATGCTTTCCTTGCTTTTTGATACCTACTTATGAGTTCGAGTTAGGAGTTATGAGTTGGGGGGGAATGGGGGAGTTATGAGTTATTGAGTTATTTTGTTTTGAGCTAAAACCCCTCAGAGGCCTCTTGATTGAGCTGGAAGAGGGGTTTTAGATGCCAGTTGAGTGATAAAGCATGAGAAGTGATAACCCTCATTTGAATGAGGGTTTCATGAGAGACCTTCTCCAATATTGCAAAAGAAGGGGCCTGCCAATAGAGCTGGGCAGGGCAGCGATGCCCTTCCAAAGGTCAGAGAGAGGAATGGGAATGGCTCGAGCAATAGAGAGAGGTGCGAAAGCCGCTCGACCTTCAGGGAGAGGTATTGGAAATGACTCGACTGAAAGGAGAGGAATGACGACCTTTGGAATCCGATGAGAACCGGTGAAGAAGGCAAGCAATGTGGGAGCTCGAGCATTTTGAGAAGGATGAGTAGATGGAACGAGATCGGGCCCCGAGGGGCTCCGTTTCTCAAGAACCTGAGAGGGGGTGGGGGTTCATTTTTGGAGGGTTTCAGTTGACTGGTCAGATCAGAGAATTCCAATCAAAGAATTTTTCTCAAGTCAGTGGCCGGGACCTTACAAGAAACAGGAGTGGATTGAAATCCTCAGCCATATGGACGATCAGAGTCTTGTGTGGAGAGAATCCTGGTCCATGCGATGTGATATACAGATGTGGCAAAACCTCAAGGTTCCTTTACTCGGGATGTGGGGAGCCATTAGCTATGCATCTGCAACGGTTAGGAGGCAGATTGGATCAAAGCAATTCATCTCTATGATCCACGAACTAGACTGATGCTTTCTGACAGTTCTTAAGCTCGAGCGAAGTGACCCAGGGGGGATTCCAGATTACCCCCCGCCCGGGTCCAAGCCGATTCGAGTGGGTATAGAGTTGATAAGAACCGCAGGCTCGAGCATTAGTGAGGGTATTTTTCAACTGATTCAACAACAACCATTCTTCTTCCAAGAGAAAGAAGAGCAAGAACATAGCTTATTCTGCGTAAACCTTCCTTTATGCCTCTGTCGTCTTTTTCCAGGTTAAGGCTTGCTGAGACAATAGATAGTCAGGCATGTGGCCTAGCCCTTCGGTGATTATCGCTCTGACTTGGATTTTGGATTCGCGTAGTGAGAAATTCTGATTGGCTTTCTTTGTTTGCTTTCCCTAAACTTAATCGAATCTTTATGCCCCATAATAAGAGAAATTGGCTTCAGTATGCTGCTCATATACGATCTGCTTATATCAGTTACCTATTTTATCTGTTATAGCTCCCTTTTGAGGTTTTATAGTTTCGACGGGGGTTATGTTTCTCACTGGGACTGTGTGTCTCACCCCGTTGGTTTAAAACCTTTTTAGGTGATCGAGCTATACGTGGTGGTGGTCGTGAGGTTGCGTCTGAGCAGCAAGAAGAACCGTAGAAGGTAGGAGGTGTCTATGTTGTTGTCTTTTGGAGGTTGTGTAGTAGAGTCCTAGAGTCATCCATGTACTCTTAGGTCCTTGGAGGTATTTTGATGAGGTTTCATGATGTATAGTTGTATGGCTTTCTTATCTTGTTGTTGACCTGGTTATGTTTATTTTGTATATATAAATAGGTGATGCATCCTTTGTGGATAAAAGAGAGCTGGATCCTATGAACCATGGACATATGTCAAGTTGATGTATATTTATAAAACATGTTTCCTTGCAGGATGTGGATCTGGATGCAATAGTTCCTTTCTTATCTGCTTTCCGCAATCGGTTTTAATTAACCCGTGTTTTTGGTAATATGATGTTTATGATGGTTCCACACATTTTTGCATGGCATTTTGTTGTCTGTGTGATAGCGGGATGTCACACCATGGTTGTGGAAAAAGAAACTAGGTAGATCAATTACTAGGTTGCCCCTACTACAAAATGAGATATTGCATCAGTAAGTTTAGGCATACAACATCATTAAAAACCAATGACCAAGTGGGACATGCTAAATTCAAGCCATTCATTGTCGGTTAGAGAAACCGATGACAATACTTTTTGTCATTAGGTCCACGTTATAGCAAAACCGACAACATGACATGCAATGAGAGACGAATTTATGGTCCCGTTGACCTTTTTAATCTAATTATGCAATGAAAATGGTTTCCAATTACAGTTCCTCATCGGATGAGTAATGAGAAATAATCGACGCTAAATAGCGTGATGTTAGTTTTATTAGTGATTGAATAGTGAAAACTTTAGATATACCCCATCTGTTTGTTGTAAATAACCAACATAGAACATATATATATATATATATATATATATATATATATATATATATATATATAGTCGGTTATTTATAAATAACCGATAAGAAATGTTTATATATAATTTTATATAGAAGGTTTATAAACCTATTGTCCGACTGCTAGCTTGTCTGCTGGTTGTAGTTATTTAGAACTAAAAGTTCTAAAGATATATAGGACTCTCCAAGCATCATAGCTTAACAATAGGCTGAAAAACTGACAAGAAGATATATATATATGTATATATATATTAATCAATGTATTTGATACAATAGGCACAAACATGCCAACAAACCTCAATATTTTGTCATTTTTCACTTTAAATGCACACACATATCCATGAGCTCACTACTCAATTGATTTATTTCTCAGCCACACATTCAATTGCATACATATACACAAATACACATCATTCTCTTCCTCATGCAATTCACATTCAATTCGCACGCATATGCATCAATACATATCAACATCAACTGTCATCTCATATTTTAAGTCCATAATGTATAATAGTATAACAAAAAAGATCTGACATCAAAGTTTGAACTACAAAATATCAATCAACCCTCCCATTCACATGTCAAGTCTACATGTTTGATGAAGGAGTCTGCCCACTGTTCACATAGGTCATTCAACTGCTCCATGGTATAGGGTTTAGTAATGTCAAAAAACTACAAAGAGAATGAGACATAATTCTAATTGGATTTGATTGTTTGCATTATCAAATGAGAGTACTTCATTAATCTGAGCTAAGACTAAGAACATTACCTTCTCTATACATTCGATCTATTGTGCATGCATGAGAATCATTTGCTTTTACAAAATCACATAATATGCACATACCCAATCATTGTCTTCTATAGGGCCATGTAGAATTACAATTACGTTAATAAATGTAATTAAGTAGAGTTGGTAATATATATGCAATTGGAATGAGAAGACTACATCAACACTCTTCCAACTTACTAATTTCTTTTTCTTATCTACTTTCCCTCTACCACTACGAAATGCCTTCACACCCCTATAAGTTAAATTAACAAATCTGTTGCATCATTAAACTATCATATGATGCAAACATGAAAAATATTTTGAGCATGAAAAAACTATACTTACATGTGAATCACCAATTTCATTGGGTGTTCGTCATTTGGTGTCAATTTTATACTGGAAGGATCAAAGAAATACATAGTCCAAGACTTGAGAACAATCACTAACAACTACCAATTCTTATTTCAGAGTGAATAGAAGGCAAATAAAATAAAAAATAAATTCCATAACAAATTATATTCATAAGTTAGACATATATAAACAACAATCCCAAAACTTACTCAATGTTGAAGAGCTATGATCATGGTCTTGGAAGCACCAAAAAACTACATCGTGGTACTCACATAATCTTTGACGTCACTCAGATCTCTAAGTACATCACTAATCAATGGTGGCATTAGAAACGCCACATTTTCTATTTTGAACCCAACAACCCGATAATACAAATGATTGAACAATATATATATGTAATACTTAGTTAATATATAGGAAAAATAAAAAAGATATGTATTCTTCACATATGACGAGTTATTCAGACTCATTGTATCCAAACTTCTATCATTGATGTGTTCAACCATTGATACCCAAATAGCTTAGAAACATCTGTCAACACTATAATAGCGTCGTGATCTATACCTACGTTCTCCTCCCAAAGGTTGATCACCATGGTATCTGATTGATCTATATTGTCTAACCATCTTGCCAATGTATTCTAGCTAGGGCCTAAGGAGTTGAACAACTCCTATGAAAGAAAATGTGAGGGCGGAGGCTTTAGAACCCTTGGGGGTTTCATAGTTGTTGTGGGTTGTATGCATGTATTCTCATATTAGTTTTTGATTATTTATATAAACTTCAATATACATTTTTCATACCTCATGAAATACAATGAGTACTTTGGGCCACCGAGTAAATATGCCTTCTACCTCTCTGAGTGGTGGTGTCATCCGAGTGCTCGTATGGGAGAGGTATGTCTCTCATTGCTGGCATGCAACATATGACTTTCACATGATTGTGATCAACATGAAGGAGAATAGCATGAAACATATTGGCAAATGAAGCCTCAACATCTGCCATGACGTTGCATGATGAAACATTGATTGCAAGACAATATTTTCTAACCAATAACAATTTTTTAAAACATAAAATTTAAATTGACACACATATATATTGACTTGATGAATTATTTTATCACAAAGTATATATAAATTGACTTAAATTGAATCTTACCCTGACCATTCCATGTGGGTCTGAAGGACTATCCCAAGACACTCTGTCAGGATTTGACGTCGTACATGTTCCATGGCTACTAGAGGAGCTTGCACCACTTGAGAAGCCTTAAACTCCTCCAAGGTTGTAGCTAACAATCTTTGCACCTCTTCCATGTCTGTTCCCCCTTTATTAGCAGATTTGCGCTTTTGCTGGGATGTGCCAGAAAATGATTTTATCCTATACCCAGCTCTAACAGCCCTAACACATCCATGATGCTCTTCCATCCCTAGAGAAAGAGTTAACTAATTGTGTGTGTCCTCAGGGGTGAACTTGCCCTCCTTTGTTTTCTCACCCAACTCCAACTATTCATCATATAAACTGACTAATTAGTAAAACTTAACAATCTTGTGAAAAATGAACATGGACGTATTGTGAGACCAAGAAATTTACCATTTTTGAAGCCACCTCCTGAGTTTCTTGGATGGAGATTTCTCCGGCTTTTTTTTCCCTCACATCTGTTCACTCAATATAGCTAGGAAACTATACAGAAGCACTAGAAGAATCAACAGTGGAAGGAGTATAAGTAGAAGGCCCTTTATCTTGATCTCTCATCTAGCAGTGTTTAATATAACCACCTGAACCCAAGTGGTGGTTGTGACATTCTTTTCACACCTATCTTTTTTAGAATCATGAATGACCGAATTAATTCAATAAGAAATATTGTTAAGTAACCATAAGAAATCATAAAAATGTAATTAATTCAATAAGAAATATTGTTTAGTAACCTTAAGAAATCATAAAAATGTAATTAATTCAATACATGGAATACATCTATTTTTCTCTGCTCAACAAACTCCTTCAAATCATCTTTGTCAATATAGTTCTATTTAAGAGTGGGTTCCTGATCCTTCTTGTCTCCAAAGATGTAGTCTCTTGTGAGGATTTTCACCAATCTCTACGTCTTGTCCTGACAAGCTGCATAATAGAATTGTGATGCAACTTTTCATCAAGCTCATACAACACCCAGAAAGGTTCAACATTCACTACTATTTAAAATGTTAAAATAAAGAATAATAAAATACTATGAAAACATAAATGCATTTATCTCACCATTAAATCCCTCCAAATGAGGTTTTTATTGGTCGTACTCACTTATCTCTGATCCTCAATTTGGAGAGGCACTTTGCTTTCAGCTAATAAACTCTTTAGTAATCGGCGTGCCTGCTTCATTAAATTCAACGACGCCCTTTCCCCCTTCCCTATTTGTGACAATTTATATCATAGTTATCTCTCTCTTACATTTTGATTATCAACACCATCAAAATCCTGGTCAGGATGCTCACGATCCTCACTCTTAGGATCCTGACGCTCAATATCAATGTGCTCTTGGTGATATGCCATCTATAAAATCAAAAGTAAACATATGAAAAAGTTAGATGACATATAAAAGGTCAGATCACATACTAAAAAGTCAGATCACATATAAAATGTCAGATCACATATTAAAAAGTCGGATCCCATATTAAAAATTCAAATCACAAATAAAAGGTCAGATCACATATGAAGAAATAAACATGTTATATAATGGAAATAACATATGAAACATTACATGTAGTATAACTTAAACTAATATCCCTTCTAAAGTGATCATCATGTGTATAGTCATCAGTGTTAGATTCAACATTTACACTTCATAAGACAATAAAGAATGGACTAGATTCATCATACTTGTCATAGTATTCATCTTCATTAATAGGATATGAAATGAGTTGTCTTTTCCCATGAAGAATGACAAACCAAATTTATTTTGTAGAATCTTCGGTATAGAATACCTATTTTGTCTGTAATTCCTTGACCAAGGGTTCCTCCTTCTTGCATGTCCACTCAAAATTCACTTTGTGAAACTGAGTTTGTCAATTATAACTACATAGCCCTCAATGAGTACTACTCCCTCTGGGGTGACAACAGTTCTGAACATCACCTTTAAAAATAGTCATGTACCACTCAGAAGGATACATCCAATTCAAGCAACCTGGACCCAAGATTTTCACTTACCTAGTCAAATGGACAACCATGTGTACCATGATATCAAAGAATGAAGGTGTAAAATACTGCTCATGTTGGAACATGGTAGTGACCATTTCTCTTTGCAACTTATCTACAATCTCAAAATCAATTACTTTGTTGCATAGAGTGTTGAAGAAGAAGCAAATCCTAGTGATTGCAAACTTAACATGCTTAAGAAGGATAGATCAAATGACCACATGCAATATATGTTGCATTAAGTGTGAGAATCATGAAATTTAAAACCTACCGGCTTAGGATCCTTCATTGATAGCAATCTACACATATTGGCTGAGCATCCCTATGGTACCTTAACATTACACAAGAACTCACAAAAAGTTCTTTCTCCTTTGTAGACAAGGTGTGACAAGTAGGAGGTAGATATGTGCAACGATCATGGGTAACTTATTTTTTTGATTCTTTTCTTATACCCATTTCACATATGTCCATTCTGGATCTGATTCCATCTTTAGTCTTATTGGGTGTATTCAATAGAGTACCAATAATGCTATCACACACATTTTTCTCAACATGTATGACGTAAATATAATGTCGTACTATCAAAGAATCTCAACAAGGGAAATCTCAAAATATTGACCTCTTTTTGAATAAAGACTTTTCATGTATGGGAGTAGTACATGGTCTCTTACCAAACTGATTTGCAATGTTATTTACTCTTGCATAAACATCCTCCACTGACATAGGTTTCGGGGAATTCCGTTCTTGAGTTGAGCCATTGAATGTTTTGTGCAACTTTCAATAAGGATGCACCTTTGGCAGAAACCTTCCATGACCACGATATATAGTTTTACAACCATGTTTTAGTAAAAAAATATGTATTTTTCTCACATATAGGACATGCATTGATTCCTTTGATGCAATAGCCAGACATGTTTGCGCAAGTAGGAAAGTCATTAATAGTGTAAAATAACATATCATGTAAATTAAACATCTCTCAATGCAAAGATTCATAAGTCATCAAACCTTCTCCCCATAGTATCTATAGGTCATCAATTAGAGTTTCAAGGTAAACATCAATATCATTGCCAGGTTGTTTCAGCCCCGATATTGACAACGATTACATGACATATTTATTCTTCATGCACAACCACGTAAGAAGATTATATACAACAATCATGATAGGCCAAGTGTTATCTTGTCTGCTTAATGTTCCATATGGATTCATCCCATCAATATAAAGTCCAAGTCTTAAAATCTTGACTTCTTTGCCAAATTCATGTTAGAATAAATCAATCTTCTTACATTGTGGGGAATCAGACGCATGTTGTATAATACCATCATTATTTTTGAAATAGAACACAATCATTCGAGAATACATGTATCTTATTAGCCTCCATTCCCATTGGTCACAAAATATTTTTCATTTCATATGTTGAGAGTGGAAGCTCGTTGCCTTCAGGGAGAATTTCTTTCAACAAAGAAAACAAAGAAGTGAAGCTTTTGTCACTCCAGCTATTATTGTCCTTTAGAGTATACAATCTCAACACAATGTTCAACTTCATAAACTTAGTACAACCTAAGTATAGCTATTTCTCAACATCATGTACAACATTTCTAAATAAGGGAGGTGCGTCTATAACATTTAACCCACAACTATTTAGCATAGCATCAATCATGTCTGTTGGAATTGGTTCATTCTCATCAACATCGTCAGCCATTTCTTCTTCGACACAACTACTACTACCAACATATCCTGATATCATACAAGGAGTCACTCCATGCCAGTACCCTTCTATATAGCCATGTACAATGCCATTTCACATGACATGATCTTTGATCATGTAAGCAATGCCAACTTTCAAGTTTTTACTACAATTCCTACACGGGAAATAGAACCTATGTCTAGGTTGCTTTCTATGTTCCTATGCAAATCTAAAAAACTCATTGAGACCATTAATAAACTTTGGAGTGTAGGGATTTGGTTTCGACATCCATGATCGATCTAATTTGTATGATCATATGGGAGATGTGTAGCACATCAAGTTCTAGCTAATAAGTTAATTTCAGAAAGAAAATATGCTTGAATTGAGCCCTACTCATCTAGTAGCATTCACATTGATGATTGTGTACCACCTATTCTTGAGCACTTCGTCTGACTAGTATGTGTATAATGTGTGTTTGATTTCAAAAAATTTTAGTAGCATTTGCCCCCAATTCTCGAAGTACACTGACGTAGATGGGCAAATACCCACCTACATATGTACCCAAAGAACCAAAGGGGAAATGATGTTGGAATTTATTGAAATAAAACACACATTATACACTTCCATACTGAGTGAGAAGAAGTGCTCAACTATAGTTGTAAATCAAGGACTATTAAATATTTACTCCTAATCTTGGATGAGTTGTTAGGCAAACAAAGTATAGGGGTTAGGGTTTACAAATTAGAGTTTACATTTTAGAAGTTTAGGGTACATTGGTTAATAAGTAAATTTATATCAATTTCAATGTAAATCAAGTTAATATTGAGCAATTATATCAATTTTAGTGTATTAGTTCCTAGGTGTGATCATTTATCCATACTAACATTTAATTGCTAACTTCAAACATTGCACTTATCATAGATATAAAATTAGGGTTATAGTTTCAAATAAACAATGCAATTATTATAATTCATTGATGATCCCTATAATATGATTCTCTCATCATATAAGTTATAGTTGTTGTTATGGTATGCCCAGAGAGCCAATGATATGATGATTGTGATGGCACATTATATACATGATTTGATTAATAATAATGAAGGCAAGATTCCAATTATTCTATTTCACTCAGTAATGAGATAATGAGGAAACATATTAAATGTCTAAAGAATGAAAATTACTCAAACTTGTATGTCTTCAAGCATGTGACTTGAATAATGAGATCATACAAATGTTTAGAGTATGCACATTCTTATTCTGTCCCTAGTCCGTTGTTACTGTGGAAGGTAGATAGACAATAATAACATGCAAGACTAGAGTGTGGATTGGTTGATGAAAGAATCTCATTAGTCACGATATGTGATATCAAACCAAGAACACATATAGTTGTTAGGGAACAATGGGTCATACATACTCACCTTGAGAATGACACATGAAACCATACTTGGTGGTCATAGTAATCTCTCACAGTGAAGGTAGTGTTTGTGATTTTTAGACCTAAAGTGACTACACTCATCACACGTCATTTGGTATAATTTGACATCATCAAATGTGACCCTAAATAAGGATTGCCATAAAGGTGATGATTAGGTAGATGTGTGTAAGACTCCGGACCTAGCTTTATGCTTGATTGTGTTTACTTTGCATAAAGCGATGCTTAAACATTAAATTAATCTTTTAGGATGTCTTAATATCACGTGACATGCTTATATTTTCATTTTGGTCCAATTTGATTAATGTTTGAGCTATCTTGTAATATATGTGCTTGTTTTCGACTAAATTGCAATTTACCCATAAGTGAGGGTTATCTTGTACTTTGTCACATGTTGAGAATGTTTCTTGTGCTTTAGAATCATGAGAGAGAATATGATGCAATGGGGTACCTTGCTTGAATCATGGTTAGTGATGTGACACCTTTTGGTGATTCTAGGGTTTTTAGGGCTTACATAGTTGATATGGTGATTATGCTAGGGTTTGAGTGTTGTGACCACTACCTCACACTTGAGTGAGTGTAGGGACCACAACACATGTCTTGGATAGTGTTGTCTTGACCGATATGATCTAGAGGTGAGGATGGTCAAGATAGTTTGTCCTCTAGTGTCTAGACCATGCACATATGGTGACTTAGGGTTTTGACCTAGCCATGTTGATGTAAGTGTCTCAACCGAGACAAGGTGGTAATTGATCTAGTTGGTCATGAAACCTTGCTGGATAAACATTAACCTTTTTTAATTTGCATGTGAGTGGAGGAAAAGACTATCTCTTTAAAGGGAATGTGTCCCTTGATGATCTATTATGTTGACACCTCATAATCTCTTGCTTCCCTCCTCCTTTGTGTATATAACCCTTTCTCTTCACAAGAAAGTAATCTTTTTTGACCCCATACTCTTTCTTCTTCCTTTCGATCATCCTTGGAGCTTCAGGAGTAAGAGAGGTCAGATCTTGAAGCCCTGGTGGCTGATCTACCTTGCTTGGGGAAGATCTTGTGGTAGATCAACATCTTGGTGGAGATTTTTGGTGATTCCTCTTTTAGTAAGTGATATTTTATTCTTGATCACGTTTTCCCCTCTTTTAAAATCCCCATCATCTTGTTCTTCCTCCTTATCTGTAGACTGTGGATCATCCATGATGGTTTTTCTTGGAGATCTCCTCTTACAAGGGTCATAGATCAGGTTTTGACAAGATGGAACCCGAGTGAGAGGATGATTTCATCTCTTTCTCTTTTTCTTCTTTGGTTTGGCCTAGGATTGTTTTCTCTCTTTTCTTAAGCTCTCCTTTGACCATGGAATTTCTTTCTCTTCTTGAGGTGATCCTTTGGTCGAAGTTTGAAACTTAGATGAATTTCTTGGAGCTTGAGATCTTGGGAGTTTGTTTCTCTCCAAATCAGATAGGTTATATAACTTTTATCCACATCTATTATTGACATCTTAAATCTAATTATATGTTGTTATTCTAGATCTTAAAATGATATCTTTATAGTAGAAAGGATGATAGTGGTTTAGGGTTTAAACCTTGTAGTATTTTTTAAGGGATTGTTCTTGTGATAAACCCTAAATCTATGTACCCGATTTTGTTGTAAATGGAAGATTTGTGTGTTCCTTTGGATCATCATTTATGGAACATTAATATTTGATATATGGTTCATTTGCTATAGATAATAGTAGGTTTGAGGATGATAACATGCATACAAATATTGGTTTTATGTCTCTATACATAGCTCTTTTGATAACATTTGGAACAAGTGTTAGGGTTGATGAACATCATGATCTAGGGTATTATTCACCCTGTTGACGCTTGGTATTTCCTTGATGTTAATCTCATGTTTTGAACTGGTAAGGATATATTTAGATGTTGGGAATATGACTAGCTTGAGAATGAGACTTCCCATGGTCTCCCTCATGGTCGATACCATAGATAGGTAATGGTTTCGACCACAACAACCCTAACCCTAGGGTTTGGTCACTACACTGGTCATGATGCAGCATTGCTGCATGACCACTTGACCTATTGGTTGATGTTACTGGTGAGTTGATAAGTTGTGATGATCAAAATGCTAGTTGGGTTGTGTTTTGGTTGTAATAGGTCAAGGTGAAGTTGGTTTTGGTCGCAACACACCAAGAGTAGATGGTCGACACATTTGGTTTGGTTTTGGTCGCAACACGACCATGTAGGTTGGTCACGACGCAGCGTTGCTGTGTCCCAGTTGTGACACTCCTTGGTGGAGTCACGGTCATGACGCCCATTGTGGTGTTTCCTTGTGTCGCGGTAGTGACTCCATTCATAGGTGGTGTCATGGTCGTAATACCTAGGGTTGTGGCTATGTGGCTGTGTCTCTATCATGACCATGAGGAAGTGTTACGGTCGTGAAACTCTTATTGTGTGAAGGGTCAATGCACATATGCTATCTCAATCATGACAATGTGTGTGTCATGAGAGAATTGACACCAAGTGTTGAGTGTGGCCAAGACCATGTGTTGTGAAGTGGTCGAAACACCTATACATATATATGTATACGATCAATACATAGTATAATGGTCTACATAAGGTGTTGTAGTTATGAATGACTAACCATTAGGAGTAGTACTTAACCTTCATGTTCTCCAAATATGTGGGAGGTGGTAGAATTAGGGTTTAGTGGTTTCATAATTCTATGAAACCCTAATAAGATGCACATGAATCTTAACCCTAATCTTGTGACAACATAATGTATGCACTCACACTACTCAAAGTATTTATTATGTGATTGTGTTTTCTCTCTCCTACTTGCATAACACTAACTTATAGGAGAGATGAATATCATATCTATGAGTATGCTATGATGATCCCTATGTTTACAAAGTGGTGATTATGAGTAATGTTGAGGCATATTGTGACATTGAATGTGTAGGAGTTATATGAATTGGTTTAATGACCTAGCAAGTGCCTTGTGCATAAATTGAGGGATTGATTTCCCATAGTGATGTGATATTGGTGATGGCATTGTGAATGACAGTACTACAAGTGCCATATGATGATGAGAGAAGTTCTCACTTAATATGTTTTAGATATTTTGAAGTCATAATCAATCCTTAATTTTTGTAGAATCTTTTGATGGTTAATACATTGTAACTTGATTGATGCACTAAAAGATGCATAATTGGAATATCAAATCAAGTGAAACCCTAATCATGTAGTTGCCCTATACCATAGATCCATCTTTAGTTTCAATATTTAGCTGGATGGTGAAATAAATAACTCCTACAAGATACTCAGAGCACATATTATTGAATATGTGGGGTACCAGTGGAGATAACTCCCTATATCCTTAAATTGTTGATATAGTGGTATATTGATTTATTATAGAACCTCCATGCGTGAGCCTATTCTATAGTGTTGTGCCATGTACTAAGGTAGATTAGTTGTTTTATTGGACCATAGCTTTGACTATGAGTTGTTGTATTTACAAAACTATAGCTTTGACTATGAGTTGCTGTCTCTACAGAACAATAGCTATGACTATTAGTTACTATTTAACAGTTTGACCGTTATGTCACTGCATTGTAGACTCAAACTGACTGAGTAGTGTTGGTGATGATCATGGAGTCCGACTCTTCCATTGATCTTGTATGGTACTAATTTTGACTTAGTAGTGGTCAGTTGGATTTAAGTGTACCCCTCAAATCCTTAGGGCATATTAATAATAGTGATAATATGACCGAGTAGTATATTTTCTTAAGGTCAAATACAGATCACATTGGTTGACCCCATGCCTTTTTATTATACTATTTAGTTTATAACAGTTATAAATGTTATTCATATTCCTTTTAAAAGTATAATATGTTCTATTGCTCAATTGTAACTTCTTAAACTACTCAAATAGAAATACCTGCTCTATTTATTTTCTTTATTATATTACTATGCTTATTATAGATGTTAGTGAAGAGTTATATCTCTTGTTGGGATGTTTGGTCTTACCCCGTGGATTAGACAACTATTTAGGTGGTCATGGATGAGTAGGTAGAGGTCATGGTGTAGGTGCTGAATAGTAAGGAGAGCAGTAGCAATCAGAAGGTTGGGCATGCTACTAGTTAGAGTCATATAACAGAGTTATATGTGTTGTCTCTATAATTCCAAGTCTTTGAGGAGATTTTGTTGTTTGTATTACGACACATAGGTTTTGGTTTTGTGTCATGAGTGTATTGAAATGGCATGCACGCATAAACAAGTTGTAATATGTAACAACTGTGGCTTAAGAACATTTAAACATGATATATATCATCTTTTGATATATATGGAATACAAATGTCCTGAGTTGAAGGCTTGTTCATAATATACTTCCTCTTGAGATATTAAATTTCAAATGGTTTATTTTACCCTATTTTGTTGTAATACGGCGATTACTGATAATTCCACATTTTTTAGTAATCTCACTTTGTGTGGTGAAGGGCGTCACACTGTGACACATGGGGATTGATTGTGAGTGATGTAGATGGCATTTGTCCCTCCTATTTTAGTTTGATATCCTAACCACTTGATAAGCAAGACTGAGAAACACATGTGCATGACCATGTGGATCAATATATGATATTGAGATCATATATATCTCAGACAATCTGCTCTAGGTTCAAGGAACATGAATTGAACATTGAGAGAATGATGATTCCATGCCTCGAGTTAATTCCAGATATCAGAGACAAAGGAATTATACAATCACTTTAACACCTTACACTAATGTAGGTTGAAGTTGTACTCCAAATTTCCATTCACTTGAGTAGCAAGGATGTGTGACTAGGCACCACTTTCTACTTGTGATGTCATAAACTAGTTATGGACATTCACTGCCAACAAGATATGGGACCTATAGGGTCACACACATAGGAACTCATCTAGAAGAGGAATTTTATCATGAATTATGATTGGATTGATTACTAAAGTGTTTAGGTATTTAATTCAAGAAACACATCAACTGATTGGACTCCAACCGACCGGTTCAAGTGTTGAGATGACCAGTTAGAGTGTTAGGTTGATTGGAAATTGAATTGGCTTAATTCTGTCAGAAGTGGAGAGTCAACTGAATGGTTCACTTAGTTAACTGACCGACTCGACTCACCATCCGCCTAATTGGTTGAGTGTGATTCCCGCTTCACATGGGCAAGTCACCCACTTCATGGATTCCATTT
This sequence comes from Alisma plantago-aquatica, assembly GCA_963693085.1. NCBI lineage: Eukaryota > Viridiplantae > Streptophyta > Magnoliopsida > Alismatales > Alismataceae > Alisma > Alisma plantago-aquatica. Next base: position 864,990,359 of record OY856411.1, read on the forward strand.
TATCAAGGATTAGTGCTATCGTCATGTTGTGCATTAATTGGATTTGAATTTGCTTATTCATGTGTGATTGGGAAACATGGAGAAATGACCAGTTCAAAGTGTGAACCTATCGAATCTCATGTGAAATGACCGGTTCGGTTGCCAACTGACTGGGTTTGATGCTTGCATGTTACAACAATTCATGATTTTCCAGTCCCTTCCACTCCCACATAGATTGGGAACCCAGACCCTAGCCCCTCCTATAAATATAGGGGTACTGTGGCCTTCTTAGAACACAACTCAATTTCCTCTAACAGTTGTTGTCCTCTCTGGTTATGGCAACCAATAGAGAGCCCGAGCAAGTCATGCCTTCTAAAGGGAGGGATATCAAGGGAGAAACAATTATGGGAGACCAAGTTGGTGACTAGTACTCCAATGGGAGGGACAATTCCTTCTTATCTGTTCTACTAGAACAACATAAGTTCTAGGTGGTCAGTATGGACTTATCTAGAGGCGTGGAGGCTATTGTTTGCCGCTAGGAGGGTAACATCAGCCTGCAGTCCATGGTGAAGCTGCTGCTATTCGAGTCTGCTGTCTATGGTGAAGACCAGGAGATGCACATACGCTATCTAAGTGCAACTAGGAGTTGCTGCAGATGAGTCCCAGTGCAACTAGTAGTGCACAACTACTGTAATAAGTTATAGTCATTAGACTTGCTCCAAAACTAGGTATGAACTCATTAAACCATCATTCCCATTTCATAGTAGTTGACGCAATCTTACAGATCTTGTTTCCTCTGCCATGTGTGCTGTTATTTCCCTACAATGGTATCAGAGCCACACTAATTTACTATTTTTTTGAGATAATTGATACAATCATATTTTTGGTTTATCGCTTTTATTTATTGCGTGTGATGTGAATATTTAAAAGACTAATGTGCATATCCAATCAAAGACCACATATAATCCCATATATATGTATGTATGTATGTATGTATGTATGTATGTATGTATGATATGATATATTTGCAGTTTACCTGCGTCACCCTAAAATCGACTTTGATGGTGGATGTGTTACATGGTTATGGGAAATTCCCCGAATATCTGTCCGTGGTTGGATAGTTGGGTTTTACTCCTATTTTATCATAGTTTGCATACCGAGCCTCACGTTCTTCTTCCCAATGTAAAAGTATTATTATTTCCTACCTTTGCTCCCCTCAAATGTAACTTGAGGTTTCTCTTTACTATGTAATAAGTTTAACAACAGTAGGATAGTTTCCTTTATTGCAACAATGAAGAGGACGATCCACATCAGGTGAGCCAGCCATTTCACGTGATGAGTCGATCAGCTGGAGGATTGAAGAGGGCAGACCGTAGGAGGAGCTAATCGACTGGCTAGTAGATCCAACCGACTGTTTGGAGGTGCCCACACATCAGTTAGACATGAGGGAAACTGATCATTTTAGGCGACCAACTGATCATCCAAGAGGCGATACAACCAATTCAAGGATTGAACCGATCAACCCAGATTGGCAAGCACATATCTCATCAACAAATTCATGCATGTGATTTGATGTTGACCTAGGTGGTAGTAATTCCTTGTGGCTCTAAGGAATTACAATAGATATGGCCATAACTATCAGTTTTTGTTTCATATTACACGTTTATGTTGGGGGATACAACATGTATATGATACATACTTGTATGTGATAATTGTATATGTATATGTACACACACACACACACACACACACACACACACATATATATATATATATATATACAATCCCTCAATCAAACATATTAAGTCTAAGATGCTTTCCATTAGTGACACACATGAAAAGCTTGATCGACTAAGCATGGGCACTCTAGGGGTGCACTCTAGCGGTGGTACACTCTCTATCTCATGGAGTGTGATGGTAATGATGTTGGATCGCCAAGCGGGGTGCATTATTATCTTGTCATATTTTAGGTCAAGCTTAACTGTGCGGTCTTAACAAGATTAAGCACCAGAAGCATACAAATAATTTTGGCAAAGAGTTGTGCATATTATCTATATATGGATTGCATAAGATGCAATTAGAAAATGTTGCCTACCTTAATGGTTGATTATGGATGATGGTATTAGTCAGGTAGTAATTGAATCATTTTGGATCTTGACTCATTACGAGATTGTTTGCTGCAATCTTATGAATTGATAATTGAGGGTTATCAATTTGATCAAAATAACAAGAGTGATATCTAATTAAACACCTAATTAACATCGTCAATAAAAATCAAATCAAAATTTGTTTTTGACAAAATTACAAATTCTTCTATATAATCATATGTCTACAAATAATAGCCACTTTTTTGTATGATCAACCCTTGAGAAGGACAGGTTAAATGGGAATAACTTCCGTGACTGGTTCAGGACACTGAGAATCATTCTCACACAGGAGCACAAGCTCTACGTCCTAGAGACACCAAAGCTAGATGAAGACCTTCCCATTGTACCTAAGGCTGATATGGATGCTTACAAGAAGCATATTGAAGATATCATGGATGTTAAGTGTATGATGCTATACTCCATTAACTATGAGTTGTAGAGGCAACATGAGAACATGGATATTATTGAGATGGTCACACATATTAAGAACATGTTCCAAGATTAGGAAAGACAAGAGAGATATGACGTCTCTAAGGTGTTGTTCAAATGTAACACGGAAGAAGGAGATCTAGTAGGTCCTCAAGTACTCAAGCTCATTGGGTATGTGGATAACCTAGCTAGAATGGATTCCCCTTGGGTAAAGAGTTGGACACCTATGTGTATATACAATCTCTTCCAGAATCATACAGTCATTTTGTCATGTTTTAAAACATGAATGACTTTGACAAGTCATTGACAGAGTTATTGGGCATGTTGAGAACACCTAAGGAAAAAATGAAGAAAGAGAAGCCCAAGTCTGTAACGATGATCAACAAGACAAAGGGAAAGTATAAAGGAAAAAGAAAATCTAAGAAGAGTTCTAAAGCTGGCCAGAAGCCCAAATCTTTAGATCTCAAGGCAAAAAGGAGGAGTAAAGAAAAGAGACGATTGTCAATATTGTCACCATTCTGGACATTGGAAAAGGAACTATCATCTCTTTAAGAAGAAGAAGGAAGGGTTAGAAGCCTCTAATTTAGGTATAAACATTATAATATAAATTTGATTACTTTTTCATCTTGGTATGTGATACTGTATAAATATTTGACATATGTGATGTGTAGAATCTGAAAAGAAGTAAATTCTTTTATGAAAGGAAAAATTGGACTATGTAGAGCAAGAGTTTCTACAACCTTAGTCTACATTTAAATTTATCTTAGCGCACATGATGTGTAATAGAGTTAGTTGAACTGCTATTTCATTATGACAATAAATATAAACATTAAACTTTATGCAACTTGTATGACAAGGATGATAAATAAATAGAGAGTTGATTTATGTTTCTGTTTCAAAGATGTGATCTTGAATGGCAATGCCCAAACATCTGGTGATCATTATATGAAAGAATATAAAGATGAATGATAACATAAATACCAAAAGATTATAACTCAAACAATATTTAGCATTGTCATCTAGAGCACATATTTGAGAAATGCATTTCAAGAATACATATTGATGTTTATCTAGACTCTTTTAGTTATTGAACCAATAAGAGACATGAAAATATTATTTATGAGCAACATGACAAGACACCTCTCACTAGGTGTAATGGAGAGAGTGAGAATTCTATTAGGCCTTATACATGATGATGTATGAAGATCATATAGAATAAATGCTAGAGATAGTTACTTGTACTTCATCCTATTCGCTGATGAACTCAGTTGAATAAGGGCTTGTATTTTTTGAAATACACAACATGAATCTCTTAAAGTGTTCAAGGAGATTATCAATGAATTATATGTATGATAAAAGTATTAAGAAACTTTGATGTGATCAAATGTTGAAATACTTTACATCAATAGTTTGAGAACCTTATGGATGGACCTTGATAGTATATTACAAGTCAAATCCATTTGAACATGATGATGTGTCAGTAAGAAGGAATTACAAAATGATGGGTCATGATGTGATTATCATATTGATCTAATCATTTACTAATCTCCTCATACATATATACTTAACACCAAAACAATGTACCATCTTAAATGGTATAAAAGACATCATATGTGATATGATATGGGAATGTCTCGATATGTCTTAAGGATTGAAACTTATACAAAGAAAGTAGTTTCTTAAAAAATTTATCCAAAAAACCATGAATCTTGAATACTACTTTAATCCTAATCAAACAACAAAGTGTTTGTTGCTAGGATAACTGAGTTTTAAAAGAATCAATGTGATTAAAAGTAGAACTCACAAAGTTGGAGGTCAACAAGGAGGTATCAAGGGAACAAGTGGGAATCACAAATTGTTGTGGAATCTCAAGTTCCTCATGTAACACATAACCTTATAGTTATGATAGAACATACGAAATTGAAATATCGTGAATTTGATAACTCAGATGGATTGGTCATAAAATGATAAGCCAACAAATCAACTAGAAACCATTGAGAACCAAAATATGAGAAATGGCTTAAGGCCATTATGAAATCCATGTACACTAACAAGGTATAGCCTTGGTAGTACCACTTAAAGGGGTAAAACCCAAAGGGTGAAATAAGGGTTTTCATTGGAAGAACAACATGGATAGTCTAAAGGGACGAATTGGTTATAAAGGTTTTTATATCAATTCAATTATTGAACATGATGAAATTCCTTGACCAATTGTCATGCTTGTTGTTGTATCTAGTTTAGACTATAAGATTTGTCATATGAAGATTAAAACCATGCTCCTTTGAAAGGAATATTTGAAAGTATGTGTACAGGATACAACCTAAATGTTTTATGACTTCTTGAGTGCAAATAAAATCTATAAGCTACAATAATCAATTTTGAGATTGAAATAAGAATCTAATATATGGGATATTTTGATAGTGACAAGATAATCAAAGAGTTTGACTAGAGTCAAGATAAAAGATGAAATCTGTGATTACAAAAGATTTATGGGAGCATATACAAATATTCCACATATTGATGGGTAATAACATCTCAATACGGTAAGTATTCAAACCTGGGAAGGAAGATACCTTCAATAATGAAGGCTTTGGTGAAACATCGTATGTGATAGAGATCAATATCTATAGAGATAGTTCTTTAAAGTTTCATAACCTAAGTATGAGCACATAAAATAGAAAGGTGTTGAAAAAGTTCAACTTGAAGGATTCAATGAGAGAGAATTCAAATTAGTCTCTCATGCACTCTATGTTTTGATTCTTGTGAAGAATGGAAAGACATGAGTAATATGCCATATGCATTAGCAATGGGATCTATCATGTATGCTAATGTACTCATCCCATAGTGTTGTATGTGTCAGACATGACAAGATCATATTAATTTCTAATGAAGTCATTGGAATGTCATTAAAAGACATCCATTAGTACTTGAGAAGCACTAAAGGGTATGCTTCTAGATTATAGCAACAAGGAAGAGTTGAGTGTAAGTGTTACACTGATGCAAGATTCCTAAATGACAAGAGAATGATTGAAATATAAAGTGTTTAAAGAAAAGAGTTGTAAGGTGGAAGGGTTTTGAACTATAGCCCATTATTCAATTCTACAATAGAAGTCAAGTATCCTGGTGTTATGAACACCAGAGAGGATACTATATGGATCTAGGAGTACATATGGATGAACTCAAACATGTTCCAACCATTGATGACATAGTAGAAGTACTATGAAAATAATGGATTCTCTATTGAAGCAAGGAATATCATATACCATATTAAGGAAATTTCATCTCACAGGATGAGATGAGAAACATGCAATATATAGACTAATAGAAAAATGTTACTGACCCACTGGATTAGCACTTGCACAGTAGAAACATGATGGGCATGTTGAAATAACTAAGAATGAGATTCGTGGGTGATTGGCATTAAGTGCAAGTGGGAGTCTATTGGTATGGCATGCCCAGAGAGTCAATCATATGATGATTGTGATGGCATATTATATAAATGATTTGATTAATAATAATAAAGGCAACCTTCCAATTCATTCTATTTCACTCATTTATGAGATATTGAGGAAACATGATGAATGTATAAAGAATAAAAATTACTCAATGATGCTTGTCTTCAAGTACGTGACTTGAACAATGAAATCATACATATGTTTAGAGTATGTACATTCTTATTGTGTCCCTAGTCGGTTGTTACTGTGAAAGGTAGATAGACAACAGTAACATACAAGACTGGAGTGCGGGTTGGTTGATGACATAATCTCATTAGTCATGATATGTGATATCAAACCAAACACATATATACATGTTAGGGAACAATGTATCGAATGGACCCACCTTGAGAATGACACATGGAACCATACTTGGTGGTCATAGTCATCTTGTGACAAAGTGAAATTTAGCATAATTACTCTTTTGCCCTCCTAATGTTCACTCATGGTCCCAATTTATTTATTTTAGTTGCATAATAAATATTTAGACTCAAATCCAAAAAATGGTGACCAATTTGAATTTTATACACATTATAACACCACAAATTAGATTCAATCATCACTTTGACTAATGAAGTAAATTTGTTCATAAATTCATATATTGGTTCTCAAATTTTTTATATATATTCTCCACATTATTTTGAACCTATGGTCAAAATTTCATCACAATTGGACAGTCCTACAATTTTCTACAAATTATTGAAGTTATCGTGTTGAGAATCCCTTGATATGCCTTTTTATTTGACTTTGTCCAAGTCAACAATCCACTTGCCAAGGGAGGGGTAAATATTGGTCCTTAGATCTGACTCCCCTGGATCCTGCCTTGATCTGATGACCAACAAGTCATCTCCAACCTCCCGCAATCAGTGGGGAGGTGTCATTATGGTTGAGACATGTGATCTCCTTCTTCTGGATGAGATTTGAAATTCTGAGCGAATAGAAATGATCGTATCATGATTTTGAATTGATCTAGCCCTAGTTTGACCATCACTATTGCTCTCTTCAATTGTTAAAATGATTCCCTTTCTTTCCCCTCTCACTCTGGTGGCCATGACTGCTGCCCCAATCTCATTTAACCCTAAACCCACCCCTTCAACACTATAAAAGGGGCCCCTCATGCTCCCCACCACTCCACATCGTTAGAAAACATACTATTTCTCACTATATTGTCCTCAAACACCCCCATTTTTCCTCCCAGCTTCCTTCTGCTCTCTGAGCTCCGTCGCATAGCCCAAAATAGACATTCTTCCTTCGCACCTCCTCTCCCCAAATCCCGACCCTTGACCAATCTGCGAGGTCGTGGTGATCTTGGATGACACTCCCGCTGCCTCCATCGGAGCCCCCTACTCCTTTCTCCCTGAGCACTGGCAATCCCTCTCCACCGTGTCTGTGTGCTCGTGCATGAAGACTGGAATGGGAGAAAGAAAGGTCTTAGACCAAAAGTCTAGAGAACATGACACCCGGTTCAATTGAACCAGCCAACCCTGCCTTGAACCAATCAATTGAAGAAATCAAACTAGGCCAATAACCCATTGGACCAACGAGTCATGATGCCTACATGGAAAGATCTTATCCACCCAATCAAGTGCATCCAACGGTCCCCCTTTTTCCTGATTAAGGTATTTTTCTCCCTCTCTGACTAATAACAATTCAATAGTCAGATCTTGGTTAAATCACTGAAAATGCATCCTAGCTCTATAAATTATTAATAAATAGTCAATATTGATCAAAAAAATCCAATGAATCATTTAAAAATGGTTGGGAAGCCAAATTACAAATAATTTTACATGATATATGTATATTTGATCTCTTGCTTATTTAGTTTATCAATTGGCTCAATAATGGTGTTCAATCCTTGGAAACCCTAATACTTGACTCTAATGATTATCTTGAAATAAAAATCTAGATCTAATATAGTTGACTCATCTACTCATGAAAATGAATTATGCATCTTAAAGTGATAAGCTTGATGATGGGTCCAAACCCTAGAATTATGACTTGGTAATTATGACTATGCTAAATCTTGTGATATACCTAATCTAGACCCTTGAACTTCTTGCATGATGATGATCTACAAATTGATGATTACTTGGATAATCATCATAAAGTTAGGGTTAACACATATAATCCTAGAAAAACTAAGTAGGTCATCCAAACTTGAAATATTCTTGATGCTTGAATAATGTTGGATATATTGAAATATTATGGATTATAAGTGAATGAACTAACCCTAGGGTTGACATAGGAAAAGTGTAACCCTAATCTCAAATATTGAAACATGATCTTTAAATATCATGATCTTGATCCTTGATTCGAACATTGTGATTTAGGATCTGAATCTAAAGGTTGGCTTGTTGAGATCTATACTCTAAATCTTCGGTGAAAGGTACACTATTATATCTCCTCCTTGGTTGTATTGAAGATACCTTTTATGTATCTCTTGATTGTATACTTGGCTATATACTCTGTTGATCTTTTGTTCCCTATTGAGTAGTCTTCCATTTTTACTATATAATGTTTTGAGAAAAACATGAGAAGATAAATGATATTGCCCATTATGACTGCCTGTATATTGATAATGATGATGATGTCAATAATGTTGATATTGAGTGCAAGCAACCTCATCTTTTGGAGGAGGAAATTGTATGTTGACCTCCTACCTCATATGGAGAGAAGGAGACTGGTGTACCCCCCATAGAGTTGGGGCAACGGAGTCACACAAAATATATAGGCATGCTTCTCGATTACAACATAATGGAAACTCATAATAAGAATTTCATTGTTGGAAATAAACATATTGTCGAATAAATTTTGGATTTGGAAAAATTGCTTGTTTTACTTTTGAATATAAGTTCTTAAAAGTATACTCTTATGATATAAACTATTTTACTTGTTTTTGATAGCGTACCATGCAATTGCATGATTGCGTCTCGATTTTCTTGATTTTAGGAAAAATAAATGGAACACTGACTAGATCACTTTCACACTCCATGTACTTTGATGACAAGGATATATCGGAAACATATCCTATTTTTGGTTAGTTTGTTCTTTAAATATCATGTTTTTGAGTTATTATTTCTTATTTTATATGCCAAAGTGTGAGATCCTATCAGGCCACTCAAGGACGGGCGCTTCAATCCTTTTACATCTGTCTAGGCAGTGGGATCGGGACTGGGGTAAGAATTGTTATGTGACAGTTGGTATCATAGCATACACACTCCCATATATTTTAAGTAAATAATTTCTCAAGTCTCTTGAACCCAGGAAACCCTAAAATCCATAATGGTTAAAATTGAGGTGTCTAGGCTCGGGGTTCTGGCATAATTTCTCCTATCCATCTTCACGGTGGCTGAGATTCCCCACTCTACCTGGCCTTAATTGATCCAGAACTAGACATAAATGTTCTCCATTAAATCCCTAGAGAGTATTCTAGCATCTCATATCTTATTTAAGGACTACCTAATTCACCCAGTAGATGATTAGTTAGTATTCTGAACTCCTCATGAGGTCCTTCTCTTATGACCATTTGCCACATGATGTCTCGATTATGAGTAACTTATGTATGGGAAAAATAAAAAATACTAGGAAATTATGAAAGTTGATACCATGGTCTGACCTTAATTTTAAAAATTCGATTTTGATCAATGAAATCTTAGAATAAGATATCATGTATGACCCCTTCATGAAAACTCAATTTAACCAAAATTAGACTGCATGTTTTCTATGTTAGAGGTACATCTTGAATTGGTGAAATAAGAGGCATCTATACCTTATACCTCATTATTGATGAGGTCAATATTTGATTATGTCCATGTTGCCCTATTGTTGATTGAACCTCAAACATAGTTAAGCAAACTTTTCCCTATTTTTGATACACATCATGACTATACCATCAAGTGACTAAGCCTGGGACTCACAAAATCATGATGCAAGACTATGACGCAAAAAGTAGTTTCCTGATTGCCTATTGATGACTTTTGTAATCTTGATTTTGATATGATGATTATGGATCTAGATCTTGCCCTAATATGCACTGATTCTTTGAATTCCCAATTCAAATCCTCAATTTCCAAATTTTAACACTACCTTGATCATGAAAGAAAGAGAATACAACTATGACCCCGGTCTTAAAAAAATCTTGAACTATCTGGCCTATTATGATATTGAAATTTGATCTTATGACCTTGATAATATGACTTGATCATTGACTCTCTCCCCATTTGAACAAGCTTAAAGGATTGTGACTAATGTAGGTAATGTGCTAGATTAGGGTGGTAGTTGACTCCTAACTCCCCTAACCTAGGTCACATCCCTATTATGACTACCTTTAAATTTTCACCTTGTTTATTATTTAGAGTTTGGAAATATATCCCCTTTCACCCGATTTGGATTGGTTAACCTAAGTCTAATAGGTTAAAACCATGGTTAATACTCAATTTTGAATATTGATAATGACCTTGACATATGACAATGTTTACTATAGCTTGCAGTTTACTTCCTAGATATACCTAGGTATAAATCATTCATCAACCTTAGATACCCTGATAATGAAATAGTGATATGTTGCTCGAATATTTCTTGAATATTGTTGCTCAAAATTAAATATAGACGGGTGATCTCCCCTAAGGTCTAAATAGGAATCTCAAACCTAGCTTTGGAATATTTATACATATGATCTTGATGTCTAATCTTCATCTCTTAATATTAAGGTACAAAATCTTGAAACATGATATGGATCTCGAGACCACCCTTGATATATAAATAGTGACTTTCATAAATCCCAATTTTTGAAATGATGACTATTTTGACTTTCTCGATTTATGACTTAGGGTTTAGCTCTCATTAGGACTAGGATGGGTCCTACCATTGATTTTGAGCTTGAAATCATGATATTGAAAGTATGACGTTGTCTTGAAATGTTGAAATATGAAAACTCAAATCATGGATGTATAACCCCACCTAGGCCAATGTAGAAGCTAGGACCCTGAGATATTGGGATTGAAAGTCACCTTGTACACTTGATTCAAGAACTATATTTGTTTGACCTAAAATGTGATTTTTCCAAATTTTTTTATCAATAGGATGTGTTCCATATTTGAGACTCATATGATGAATTTGAACAATATATACATTTGACCTTGATACTCAATTGCTCGATGATGAAATGATGTTAGTACCAAGTTGGTTATAATATGGAACATGGAATCCCAATTACGATTATTGGATAACTTGAACTTTGAGGACATGATTTGATTATATAGTTGAGGATGTTCTAATAGTTAAGGATATGATCTAGATTATGTAGCCCCAATTTTTTAGGATATTTTTGAATTTTGGGGGAAAAATACCCTTTTTAAGGAGGGAAGGATGTGACAAAGTGAAATTTAGCATAAGAATGAATTAATTACTCTTTTTCCCTCTTGATGTGTACTCATAGTCACAATTTATTTTTCTTAGTTACGTAATCAATATTGAGACACAAATCCAAAATATGGTGACCAATGTGAATTTTATACAATTATAACACCACAAATTAGATTCAATCATCACTTTTCCCAATGAAGTAAATTTTTCATCAAACTTAATCTTTTGGTTCTCAAACTTTTTCTAAATATTCTCCACATTATTTTGAACCTATGGTCCAATTTTCATCACAATTGGACATTCCTACAATTTTTGCAAATTATTAAAGTTAAGATGTTGAAAATCCCTTGATTTGCCTTTCTATTTGATTTTGTCCAAGTCAGCAATTCGCTTGCCTAGGGAGGGGTGAATATCGACCCTTTGATCCAAATCCCCTAGATCCCATCTCGATCTGATGACCTACAAGTCATCTCCTACCTCCTACAATCAGTGGGGAGGTGTCATTATGGCCGAGACAAGTGATCTCCCGCTTCTGGCAGAGATTTGAAATTTCGAGCAAGTAGAAATGACCATCTCATGATTTTGAGCTGATTTAGCCCTAGTTTGACCATCACTATTGCTATATTCATACACCAAAACAATACCCTTGCTTTCCCCTCTCACTCCAGCGGCATGACTACTACCCCAACCTCGTTTAACCCTAAACCCTCCCCTTTGACGCTATAAAAGGGGCCCCTCATGCTCACCACCACTCCACATCGCTAGAAAACTCAGTATTGCTCATTATATTGTCCTCTAACACTCCAATTTGTCCTCCCCGCCACCTTCTACTCTATGAGATCCTCCGCACAACCCAAAATAGGCATTCTTCCTTCACACCTCCTCTCCCCAAATCCAGATCCTCGACCAATCTGCGAGGTCGTGGTGATCTTAGACGAAACTCCCACTGCCTCCATCAGAGCCCCCTACTCCTTTCTTCCCGAGCACCGACGAGCCCTCTCCTCCACACCTGTGTGCTCATGCAAAAAGACTAGAATAGGAGAAATTAAGGTCTTGGACCGACGGTCCAGAGTACTTTACACCTAGTTCAATTGAACCAGCCAACCCAGCCTTGAACCGGTCAATTGAAGGAATCAAACTGGGCCAATAACCCATTGGACCAACTAGTCATGATGCATGTGTGACATAATCTTATCTGCTCGATGAAGTGCATCCAATGGTCCTTCTTTTTCCCGATTAAAGGTATTTTTCTCCCTCTCTGATAAATAATCAATTAAATTGTCAGATCCTGGTTAAATCATAGAAAATGCATCCTAGCTCTAAAAATTACAAATAAATAGTCAATCTTGATTAGAAAAATCCACTGAATCATTTAAAAATGGTTGGGAAGCCTAATTACAAATAATTTTCACCTATATCACTATATCTTATCTCTTTCTTATTTAGTTTATCAAATGGCTCAATAATGGTGTTTAATCCTTGGAAACCCTAATATATGACTCTAAATTATCTTGAAATACAAATCTAGATTTAATTTGACTCATCTACTCTTTAAAATGAATCATGTATCTTAAAGTGATAAGCTTGATGATGGGTCCCAACCCAAGAATAATGACTTGGTAATTATGATTATGATAAATCCTGTGAAATACCTAATCTAGACCCTTGCACTTCTTCCATGATGATTGTCTACAAATTGATGATGAATTTTATAATGATCATAATGTTAGGGTTAACACATATGATCCTAGAAAACCCAAGTAGGTCATCCACACTTTAAATATTCTTGACGCTTGAATAATGTTTAACATATTTAAATATTATGGATTATAAGTGAATGACCTAACCCTAAGGTTGACATAGGAAAAGTGTAACCCTAATCTCGAATATTGAAACATGATATTCAAATATCATGTTCTTAACCCTTGATCCAAACATTGTGATTTAGGATCTGCCTTGAAAGGTTGGCTTGTTGAGATCTATACTCTAGATCTTCGGTGAAAGGTACACTATTAAACCTTTTCCTTGGTTGTATTGAAGATACCTTTTATGTATCTCTTGATTGTATACTTTGGATATATACTTGGTTGAGATATTGTTCCCTATTGATTAGTCTTCTGTTCTTCCTATATTATATTCTGAGAAAAACATGAGAACATAAATGATATTGCCCATCATGACTTCCTGTATATTGATAATGATGATGACGTTGATAGTGTTGATAATGAGTGCAAGAGACCTCCTCATTCGGAGGAGGAACTTGTACATTGACCTCCTACCTCATATGGAGAGAAGGAGCCTGGTCACCTCCCCCATTGTGTTGGGGTGATGGAGTCACACAATATATATAATCATGCTTCTCGATTACAACATAATGGGAACTCGTAGTAAAAATTGCATTGTTGGAAATAAACATCTTGTCGAATAAATTTTGGATTTGGAAAAATCACTTGTTTTACTTTTGAATATAAGTCCTACAAAGTATACTCTTTTGCTATAAATCGTTCACTTTTTTTTGATAGAGTACCGTGCAATTGCATGATTGTGTCTCGATTTTCTTGATTTTAGGCAAAACAAATGGAACACTAACTAGATCGCTTCCGCACTCCATATACTTTGATGAGAAGGATATATCAGAAATATCTCCTATTTTGGGTTAGTTTGTTCTTTAAATCTCCTATTTTTGAGTTATTATTTCTTATTATATATTCCAGTGTGTGAGATCCTATCACGCTACTCAAGGATGGACGCTTCAATACTTTTACTACTGTCTAGGCAGTGGGATTGGGATTGGGGTCAGAATGGTTCCGTGACACATCTCTCATAGTGAAGGTGGTGATTGTGATTCTTAGATGTGAAGTCACTACACTCATCACATGTCGTTTGGTCTACTTTGACATCAACAAATGTAACCCTAAATAAGGATTGCCATAAAGGTGATGATTCGGTAGCTGTGACACATGGCGATTGATTGTGAGTGATGTAGATGGGATTCATCCCTCCTTCTAGAGTTAGATATACAGGACACTTGATAAGTGAGATTGAGAAAAGCATGCACTTGCACATGTGAATCAATATATGATATTGAGGTCACATATATCTCAGACAATTTACTCTAGGTTCAAGGAACATGGATTGAACATTGAGAGGATAATGATTCCATGCCTGGAGTTCATTTCAAATATCAGATACAAAGGAATTAGACATCATTGTAAAACCTTACACATATTATAGGTTGATGTTGTTCTCCAACTTTCGATTTACTTGGGTAGCACTAATGTGTGACTAGGCACCACTCTTTGCTTGTGATGTCATAAACTAGTTATGGACATTCACTGCCAACATGATATGGGACCTATAGGGCCACACACAAAGGAACTCATCCAGAGAGGAGTTTTATCATGCATAATGATATGATTGATTACTAAATTGTTTAGGTATTCAATTCAAGAAACAAATCAACTGACTGGACTCCCAACTAACCAATCCAAGTGTTGAGATGACCAGTTGGAGTATCAGGTTGATTGGAAATTGAATTGGATGGGTTATATCAGAATTTAAGGGAGAACTGTCTGGTTCACTTAGTGAACCGACTGACTCAGCTCACCAACTACCTTGTTAGGTGAATGAGACACCCAATTCACATGGATGAGTCACCCAGTTAGTGGATAAATGCAATTGTATCAAGGATTCGTGCTGACTTCATTTTATGCATTAATTTGATTCAATTATGCTAATTCATATGCGATTGGGAAACATGGAAAAATAATCTATTTAGAGTCTGAATCAATCGACTCACATGTGAATCTACTGGTTCGATTACTAGCCGATTGGATCATCACTCACAGGTTATGAAAATTCATGATCTCGCGATCCCTTTCACTCCCACATAGTTTGAGAACCCAGACCCTAGCCCCTCCTATAAATAGAGGGGTACTGGGGGCTTCTCCAAACACAACTCATTATCTTTGACAATTGTTGTCCTCTCTTGTTGTGGTAACCAATAGAGAGCCTGAGCAAGTCTTTCCCGCTAAATAGAGGGATAGCAAGGGAGTAACAATTGTGGGAGAGAAAGTTGATGACTAGTACACCAACATGAGGAACAACTCTTTCCTGTCTATTGATGCACTGGATAATTGTCACTTTCACATGCTATTTATTATTGATTTTTGTGCACTTATTGTTCATTTTTATATTAATTTGTGCATTATTTACTATCATTATCTTGTGATACCTAATTGCATCAAATAAATGTAATTTTAATGTTTCTGAATGATTTAATTAATTTCAAGAGCTTATGTTTGGTTTTTGTGGATTTCAGGTAAAACTCAAGAATCTACACAACTTGGTACTATCGACTTTCTTGTCGGTTGTACTGACACATGCTCAAAGAGGAACATATGAAAATAGATAAAATTGGGTAGTACCAACCATGAAGTTGATACTACCAACAACATTATAAGGATGGATTCAGAATTTATCAAGGAAACTCGGTATTACTGACTTCAAGCTTAGTAGTACTGACAACTTCCCAGGAGACCAAAACTACCAAAGGCATTGGTAGTACTGATATGGCAGGATCAGACAGATCTAAAAATTAAGTCTAATCCAATGACTTGAAATTAATGATGCCTTGAGTCACTTATATGACTTAAGGGGATTTTGACCAAACCTAAGAATCTCGTTCTATTCCTTTGGATGATAGCCGAGAGCAAGGAGAGGATAAAGTGGAGAAGAAGGTCCCACTATGGGAGATTCAAGCACCTCCAGTGGATATATTTGAAAATGGAATGTAGAAAATCATCACATTCATTAGAGGGGATCATCCAGACCATCTTCTTTAGGGGTTCTTTAGGTTTACTAATGTTTCCCATGTTTTCTCTTCTCTCCCATGTACTTGGCAATGGAATTCATGTGGGGCTAAACCCCTTGTTCCTTAGGACCCAAGAGTAGCCCAGTTATGCATTGTAATTAACTTTTATGCATTAATATATCAATTTATCTTAATTTATGGACTTGTTTCTATGAAAATATAATGAATTATCCATACTTGATCACCATAGGTAGTTTACTAGAACATTAATTGCTTTGATGGAGGGGATTAATGGTTGGAAAATTCATAGAAATACATGTTTTATATCACCCTTTGAGAAAGGTGGCTTATGAATGTGAAGAGATTCCCTATAGTATTCATAAAGCACCGAACTAATAACACAATCATTATGAGAGTGGGATTGGTATTAGATTAGGTAGTGAATTATGACATGAGGGTGAGAAATTCTTGCTACATGTCTCTTAGTCTAGGTTTAGGAGAGATGCTTATTAATGTTATGATATTAATTGCAATGTTAACCAAGGTGAAACTATAATCCTAAGGAATTCAATCCAATTAAGATCAATAACTAGTAATTTTAGATTTATTTTCAATTTTAGATAATTAAACCTTCAATCAAATTTTCATTAGTCTACTTGATTGCATTACCGTTAGTAGTAGTTTCTGGATTAACGTTTCCCTGAGTTCAACATCTGGGCCTCTTAAGGCCTATATTACATTGATATGTACACTTACGCTTGATGTGTAGTTTACTCATATCATGTTTTTGTTGTCGTTGCCAGGGAAATGGAAAATCCATCTCTACAAGTGTTGTGATCAACCACTCTAGGCCACAACCTTTATTTTCTTTTTATTCATTTAAAGCTAAATTTCAAATATTTTTGTTCAATCATTAATATCCTTTCTTACATTCTTTTCAATAATTTCAGGTACTAGTGCATGGTACACACTAGAGCTCACAACTATGGAGAGTAGTTTGCACAAGGCTTAGCTCTTATGCCAAGGAAGTCAGTATGATAACTCAGTAGGAAGGATGATTCCAACTCCACCACCAAATACTCCAACACCTCCACTAAAAGAACTAGAAGAACTAGCTGAGATGGGTAACCCATAAGAAGAACAGACTATTTGGGAGAAGATCAAGGAGTCTTCCTCAAAAACTCAGCTAGGACCAATAAAAAGATAAGAAATAAATGTGGGCAACTACAAGATTGATTCAAGGATGGTGGCTTCAGTCAAGTCACAAGTTTATGGCCACATCATTGAAGATCCAATGACACACATAAGCAATTTTGTGGAAAGTTGTGATATGGTAAAGATAAACAAAGTCTGACTATTGTGATTTACTTGAAACTTTTCCCATCATCATTGGCAGACAATGTGAAGTCTTATTTGTACAACCTTCTGCATGAGTCGATTGGAACATGGGACTAGATGATAGATGCTTTCTTTGAGCGTTACTTCCCACCTCAGAAGACAAACGAGCTAGTAAAAAAAATATTCAATTTCAAGAAGCAGGTAGAAAAATCGTACTATGAAGCATGGGAAAGATATCAGTTAGTGCTGAGGATGGTCCCTTATCATGGGATCGATTTGTATGGCTAGAAAAAGATATTTTATTATGGACCGCATCAAAGGGAAAGGACCACATTGGACAATGTAGGAACAAGCTTCTTCCTCAAAAACAAGCTATCTAGGTGTCATGATATCCTGAAGAATATGGCTGAGAACCAGTCTTGGGGAGAAGAAAGAGAATGTCCAACATTCATTAAAAGTGTTTGAGAGTCCAAGGTGATTTCTGCATTGAATGACAAGTTGGACTTGATTGTAAATAAATTATGTGTCAAGGATGGAAACTCGTCTGGAGGTGAGGAGGAAGAGTGCATGTTTGCACGTCACCAAAATTATAGGGGAAATGACTATTCCTGTAGGAAATACCCCAGGTTCTCTTAGAAGGAATCTAATCATTTTCTGTAGGATCCATGACAAGCACAACATCAAGCAAATCCACATTAGCATGAGAGGGCTTCTAGCAAGACAAACCACATAGAGGACATGCTTGGTAAGCTGGTTAGCCAAAATGAAGCTATCATTGTCTAGAATCATAGGTAACTACATAATAAAGGAGCACATATTCACAGTATGAAGACTCAACTATCTTAGATAATAGTGGAGGATGGCATAGGTGACACATGACCGACAGTGACTGCTGATACAACTAAGACATATATTATAGCATTAGACAAGAAGGCTGAAGAAGAAACTCATGAACTAGAGGAGACAAGAAAGAAGGCATTAACCCCACCTCATCAAAGCGAAGTGGTGAAGCTAGTACCCTTTCAAATCATCTTGAAGGAAACCAAGGCTGAGCAAAAATTTTAAAAGTTTTTGTAAAGTTTCAAAAAATTGCATGTCAACATTCCTGTAATAGATGCAATTGAGAAGATTCCTTCATACGACAAATTTTTGAAGGATATAATCAATAAAAAGAGGTGAATAACTGAATCTGATGTAGTGGTATTGAAGGAGTATGTTAGTGCTTTTATTTTGGGAACATTGCCACCAAGAAGGCAAGATCTAGATTGCTTGAACATATCATGTTACATTGGGAATACAAAGTTTGGAGAGGCTATGTGTGATTTAGGGGTGAACATTAATCTTACGCCCTTGACTACCTTAAAGAAGTTGGGTCTTAAGGATTACAAAAAAAGTAGTATGGCCATTAAACTGGAAGATAACTCATGGTTAGGCCATATGGTATTTGCGAGGATGTTCTTGTCAAGGCAGACAAATTTGTATTTCCAGCCATTTTTGTCATAATGGAGATGCAAGATTATCACAACAAAGAAATACTACTTGGGAGGCCATTTCAAGCCACTGCAGACATGATACTTGAGATGGGCAGAGGAATATTGACACTAGGGATTAAATATGATCATTTTGAAATCAAGATGCTCGAGTCTACAAAGACGATTGAAGAGAAGGCACAATGTCATATGCTACAATAGGTCCAAGGAAAGATGTCTCTACATCTTGGAAGGCCATTCCTGGACATGCCTAATGTGATGACATAAGTTCATAAATGCACACTGGCAGTGGACATCTAGGAGAATAAATAAGAAGTTTCCTGGACTAAGGTAGTTCAATATCTAGATGATGAAGTGGAGGAACATTGCCCAACAATAATAGAAGAGGCATCTTTTTACGCTCTTGTGCAAGCATATCCACAGTTTCCTTTGGAGGCATGTCTCACGAAATTTTTGATTGAATATAGTAGACGTTGTTCTTTGGAGGAGTGTGTCTTATTTCTCAAGGCAGTACCATGTTTCTACACCAGACACTTTGAGGATCTAGGACCACCTCCGCCAATTTTGGTCCCATCTTTGCTGAGTCCCTTAGATCTGGAGATGAAGCCATTCCCGCCGAACTTGTAGTACATTTTCTTGGCAGTAGAAGAGAAGCTTCCAGTCATTATCTCATCTTCATTGAGCATTCAGGAAGAGGAGAAACTTCTTGTGGTTTTGAAAAACCACTAAACAACATTGGATGGTCTGTTGCAGACATAAAGGGGATCTCCCCTAGTTTCTTCCAACACAAAATTAGATTGGACGAAGGATCCAAGACAACTGTGCAACCTCAGCGGTGACTCAACCCCATCATTATCAGGGTAGTAAAGGATAAAGTAAAACTCTTATATGTAGGTATAATATATGCTATCTGTGACTCTACCTGGGTTAGTCCAATTTAGGTGGTTCCTAAGAAAGGGGGGATAACGGTCACACCTAATTCAAATGATGAATTAATTTCTACTAGGTTGGTGATTGGGTGGCAAGTATGTATTGATTATCGATGTTTGAATGCCACCACTTTGAAGGAACATTTACCGCTCCCCTTTATCGATCAGATTCTTGAGAGGATTTTTGGTCGCACTCACTTTTGTTTTTTAGATGACCAAATTTCTATTGAGACACAAGATCAAGAGAAGTCAACCTCACTTGTTCTTATGGAACTTTTATGTATCATCAAATGCCTTTCAGTGTTTGCAGTGCACCGACTATCTTTAAGAAATGTATACTTGCCATCTTTTTTGATAAAGTGGAGCGATGTCTGGAGGTATTCATGGATGTTTTTGGTGTATGGGGAATTGTTTGACGGTTGCCTTGACAATCTTGATAAGATTTTGCAAAGAAGCAAATACACTCACCTAGTTTTGAAAATGGAAAAATGTCACATGATGGTGAGTGACATGATTGTTTTGGGACACAAGGTGTCCAGTAAGGGAATGGAGGTTGACCTGATAAAAATAGAAGTAATCTCCAAGCTACCTCCACCATTATGAGTGAAGGGAGTCGGGAGCTTTTTAGGACATGACATATTTTACTGACATTTTATAAAAGATATTTCAAAAATTGCCAAACTTCTCTCTGGGTTATTGGAAAAGGAAGCTCTTTTTAGTTTTGACGAGCAATGTTTGCAGGCAGTTGAGGTGTTGAAGAAGAAGATAGTCTCTACACCTGTTGTCTAGTATCCAGATTGGAGTTAACCCTTTGAGATGATGTGTGACACATCAAATTATGCAGTAGGGGTCGTTGCAGGATAACGTCGAGACAAGGTTCCTGTTATCATCTATTATGCATTTAAAACTCTTAAAGATGACGAATTAAATTACACAACAATGAAAAAAGAGTTATTGGTGGTTGTTTTTGCTTTTGAAAAAATTTCACCAATATTTGATAGGGGATAGGGCCATTGTTTGGACAAATCACGTGACAATCAAATATCTGATGTAGAAGAAGGATGCAAAGCCTAGGTTGATAAGATGGACTTTATTGCTGTAGGAATTTGATATTGAAATCAAAGATAAAGCAGGTACTGAAAATGTAGTAGCGAATCACTTGTCTAGGCTTGAAAAGGTGGATGAAAAAGAAATAGGTATACCCATTGTGGAAGAATTCCCATATGAGAAGTTGTTTTCCATGAAAAGCAAAGATGTGTGGTATACAAATATTGTGAAATACTTGGCATGTGGATATCTTCCAGAGGATTAGGAAAATCAAGAGAAGAAGATATTCTTCCTTTCTTTGAGGTATTACATTTGGGATGATCCTATCTTGCTTAGGCAATGTCGGGATGGTATTTTGAGGAAATGTGTGCTAGATTGTGAGTTTGAGAGTATTTTGGCACATTGTCATTCTTTACCTACGAGGGTCGTCATCCTGGTTCTAGGTCTCCAACTAAGGTTTCAGAATGTGGTTTCTATTACACAACACATTTTAAAGACACATATAACTTTTTGCTTCATTGTGACTCATGTCAACACACAAGTAATATTTTGAAAAGACATAAAATACCCTTAAATGATTTTCAAGAGGTTGAAGTGTTTGATTTATGGGGGATTGATTTCATGCGCCCTTTTGTGTCTTCAAATTCTAATTTATACATATTACTTGCTGTTGACTATGTGTCTAAGTGGGTGGAAGCAATTCCAAGCTGCACCAATGATGCTCAGGTGGTATGCATGTTTGTGAAAGAACATATCTTTTACAAGTTTAGGGTGCCCCGATTGATAATTAGTGATGGTGGATCTCATTTCACCAACATGAAATTTGGATCACTTTTGAACAAATATGGAGTGAAACACATGGTAGGTACTCCATATCTCCCCAAAACCATGGACATGTTGAGGTGTCTAATAGGGAGATTAAGAAAATCTCAGTCTCAACCAACACGATTAATTGGAGCATGTTGCTCAATGATGCTTTTTGGGCATATAGGACATCCTACAAGATTCCTATATGAACCACTCCTTTTAGGTTGGTTTATGGGAGATCTTGTCACTTACCGGTGGAGTTAGAACATAAGGCTAAATGGTCGCTAAGAAAATTGAACTATAATATAGACAACGTAGGGAAAAAGAGAACGTTAGAACTGAATGAGTTGGATGAGCTAAGGTTTTATACCTAGGAGAGCTCAAGGATATACAAAGAGAGAACTAAAAACATCCATGATTATCACATCCTACATAGAGTTTTCACTCCAGGATAGAAGGTTCTTCTGTTCAATTATAGATTGAAATTACATCCTAGTACGTTGAGGTCTAGATGAATTGGGTTATTTGAGGTGATTAAGTCTGCCCCCATGGAGAGATAGAGATAAGCAATGGGGATGAGCCATTCCTTGTCAATGGCTAGCAGCTTAAACACTACTTTGGGGGAGATGTGATTAGGAAAGAAGAGGAGTTGAAGCTCATTGAGCTTGAATAATCTTTGCGCTTTGATTGTCGATCCTAGGAAGTAAAAACAAGGGCGCTCGTTGGGAGGCAAACCAACCATCAGTTTTGTTCTTTCAAATTGTAGTTTGTAGTTTTATTACTTTAGTTTTCATTTCATTCTTTTTTTAATGTAAAAAAGGTACCTTGATCACTTTTGTGTGATGCGCAAGATGAGTATTAATTGGTTGTACCGACCACAAAGTTGGTAGTATCGATGAGGTTACAGGGAAAAGGATCAAGTTTCACAAAACAACTCAGTACTACTAACCACAAAGTCAGTAGTACCGACGACATCACAGGGTGGCTGAGCAAAAATTCAAAAAAACTCGGTACTACCAAACCAAAATTTGGTAGCACCGACATTTTGCAAAAAAGGGGCCAAGTTCACTGATAGGACTCGATACTACCAACCCAACTCGGTAGTACCAATAGAAATGCAAGCTCCAGTTTTGAAACACTGAGATCACACTCGGAAACACTGAGAATTTTGAATGACTCAGTTCTACTGACAAAAAGTCAATAGTACTGACATTTGAAGACACTGAATCAGCGGGAGTTCCATTGACAATCAAGATTTTTCACATCTGACAGTCGGTAGTACTGATCCATTGCACAAGTTGGTACTATCGACACTCCGTCAGTACTACCGACACATGACGATCTGCGTCTACTGAGATTGATGATTCATAGCTGTCGCCATCAACTGATGGTACCAAGTCACACAGATTATGGAGAAAAAGTCAGTACTACCGAATCAAAGTGGGTACTACCGACGTGCGGACAACATGCTGGTCAGGTGATACATAAGGAGGGGTTGGGGTTAGTTTTTCTTCACACGTCCTCCGAGAAAGTTCAAGAAAGCGTCGTTGAGCATTCAAAGTCCACTCTGACCATCTTTCTCTCTATCTCTTTTTTGTACCAGTGATGGCATCCAAGAGAAGATTTTCTTCATTTCTCGGGCAGACTGAGTTGATTCCAAAACGAAGCCACATCTCCCATCCCAACACTGATGTAAAGAAGATCTATGAGGTCCTGATGAGGAGGGAAATAGATGCAACACGGTATGGAGATAGTGCATTTGTCACCTTATTGGGCTTCACTGAGAATATGCGCCAAGTATGCGAGCAGCAAGGACTGGTGGGCAATCATCCAATCTTTAGTGACTGGATCACTTTCCTGGAGCTCGTCTATGAGTTCCTAGCATTGTTGGAGATATGAATCATCCTCGAGCATGGGGATGGATGGATGGAGGGTTGCATTAACTTTCATCTTTTCAACACCAACTTTCATCTGGCATTGCGATAGTTCATTGCCATCTATGTGTGGCCAATGGGTGAAGAACACTTAGTGCCTTGCAACTTTGACTTCAAGAATTCATGTGAGATTTTGGCGGAGGTGCCAGAAGGACACCATATTAGCTAGCACACAATCTCCATCACTGATATCGAGCACACTTTTGCTTCCATCCTGCATCGCCTCATCACCAACACCATCTTCGCAAAGTCAATCCAGGGGGAGGGGAAAACTCAACGGGTAGACATCTAATTCTTCTAGAAATTGCTAGAATTGGGAGGAAAGAATGTGGACTTTGATTCTTTCTTCCTCCATAATATGATGGGCATAAAGCAACTGGTATAGAGGGCTCCTCTTATCCATTTTGGAGGACTGATCACGCAGATAGAACTACACCTGAACCTTGATCTCTCCACTACTAGATCTGTGAAGGCTGCTCCCAAGTTGGACCTGAAGCACTTCAAAAGAGCAAGCCTCCTCAACGTATGCCAGGGTACATTATACACATGCTATACAGTGGGTAGCCAATACAAGGAGTGGGAGATCCCTGACCCAGTCTTTGACTTACAGAGACTTTACCTCATGAGGTGGCCTATAGAAAGCTCTTCAGAGGAGGATGCAAAAGACAACAATGTTGAGGAAGAACAACAACAAGAGAATAACAAAGAAAAAGAGGAGGAACCCACCATCCCCATCATGAGGAAGCAGGTTCCACACAAACGCCCTCCTACACATGGAGCCTCCAGTTCTTCTACTCCAGCACCTTCATCGGAGGATGATCCATACTCCATGGTGGGTATGTATGACATTTTGTAGGAAATACAACAAGGGCAACAACAACAAATGGCTACATTGGTGGGCATCCATGATGTCCAAGGATGACTATTACACAACCAGCAAGAGATATTTGAGAATGAACGAACTCTCTTAGCCAACCAAGATAACATGCACACATTCCTACAATGGATGGAGGGCTACCAACATCCATTCTTTGACAAATACTGGAGACATGGCTACTTTGGTGGTTATCCACAACTACCAAAAATGCAACAATAGCGACAAGTTTTCAGGGGACGTTCTACCCCTTTGATCCTACCATTTCACAACCACCATCACCACCCTTCTGATCGGTACCACTATTCAACCTCTTAAGTGAGAATTCTGACTATGTAGACATAGTCAAGTTCAAGATTGGGAGGGGTGCTGGAACAACTCTATCCATTTATTTTTCTTTTTCTTTTAATTTTTATTTACTTTTTAGTTTTACTTTTCTAAGTTGTAGGATCCATGATCTATATAGTGTAATACTAGATCTTAATTCATGATTCATGTCAATGTCATGTCCTTTCAGGTGTTTGTAATTGAAACTAAAATGAAAAAGAGATATTAAATCTTTGGCTTAGTTGCAAATTTCTTGAGTTGTACAACCTAGAGGAAGTGTATGGGTAAGTTAGGTTAAGGAAATTTGATATGAATGTACATCTTAATTATTCATGTAATATGGATGAAGATGTGGTTTGAGCCTAAATTGGTCAAACCATCAATGAGATCTTAAATTGAAAATTTAGAAAGAAATCCTAAGGTTACCCTGTTCGCAGGTCATTAGAGACGAACATATCATATTTCATGAAAGGCATTGTCTCTTAAGTATGTGATTTCATTCATTTCCTTTCATTTTGACTCACCACCTCAAGATGATCAAGTAATCCGAATTATTTCCTCTTGTTTGCATTGCATGGCATAATAGGTGACATGATAGTTAGTTTCTCTTTAATTATATTATATTAAAAAATATATGCACAAATAATTCTTGTGCATATCAATCTAGTTGAATAACAATTACATGTATATTGCATGCATCTTTCATCATTCCTTTTTGTAGCATGTGGTTATATTGTTTTTGTCTAAAATAAGAGTGGAGGGATACACATGCATACCCTCAGAAAAAATAGGAAAAAAATGAAATGAATGTGACATGTTAGTGAAGCCCGAGCATAACTTTCCATCATGCTAAATAGTGGGCCAATGAAAGAAGAAACAAATTTTCAATATTATGAAATAAAGAGGGAGAAAGGATACCCTAAACTCTTCAGAAAGAGATGGCAACATTCACATGATGTATTCTCTTCTATACTTCATTCTCATCCATTTGATGAGATTTTCAATATATGCATCATTCCACCCATAATATTGGGCATTAGGAATCATGCATTTTTCATTATCTTCACGATATGGGTTCATCATGTTCTATTTTTGCATAAATAATTCAGATGTTATTTGTGATTCTTCATTAGCCACCCATTTCATACCATTTATTGCTCTTATTGGCAAGCCATTTAGATGATTATTATCCTCATTCATTCTTATAAGGGGAACTACTTCCAATTAGTTGGTATTTAGGAAAGAGCAATGTAGAATAGGGAATCACATGATAAACCAAGTGAATGCTTGATTAACTATGATAATAACTGCTCTCTTGATAGTGCTCACTGATATAAGGATGGACGACTTTTATGGATATTTTTGGTCGCTTTAGAGTAGTTGATTGTTCAGTGGTTTATGAAGGCCAATTTGGGACCACTAGGTGGGGATCATTGGTAAATAAATTCATATTTTATGTCCTTTTTATGACTTGTCTCAAATGGATTTGAGGGTGTGTTGCTTGAGGACTAGCAACATTTAAGCTTAGGGGAGTTTGATGCACTGGATAATTGTTGTTTTCACAGGCTATTTTTTATTTTTGTACACTTATTGATCATTTTCATATTAATTTTTTCATTATTTACTATCATTATCCTATGATACCTAATTGTATCAAATAAATGTAATTTTAATGTTCCTGAATGATTTAATAAATTTTGAGAGATTTAGTTTGGTTTTTGTGGATTTTAGGTAAAGCTCAAGAATCTACACATTTTGGTACTACCAACTTTGTTCTTGATGGTACCCATACATGCTCAGAGAGGAACATATGGAAATCGATAAGAATCGGTAGTACCAACAATGAAGTCAATACTACTGACAACATCACAAGGATGGATTCAAAATTTATCGAGGAAACTCAGTATTACTGACTTCAAGCTCAATAGTATTGACAAATCCCAAGGTGACTGCAACTATCAAAGGCATTGGTAGTATCGACACCCAGTTGGTAGTACCAATATGCCAGGATCAGACATATTCGAAAATTAAGTCTAATATGACAGATGGCAATTAATGACGCCTTAAGTCACTTCTATGACTTAAGGTGATTTCATCCAGACCTAAGAATATCATTCTATTCCATTAGACATCAGGTGAGAGAAAGGAGAGGACAAAGCAGAGAAGAAGGTCACGCTATGGGAGATTTAGGCACCTATAGTGGACAAGATTTGTAGCCGAAAGGTAGCAAATCGTCACGTTCATCAGAGGGGATCATATGGACCATTTTCTTCAGGGGTTCTTTAGTTTTACTAAAGTTTCCCACATTTTTATTCTTCTCTCCCATGTACTTACTAATGAAATTCATGCGGGGCTAAACCCCTTGTTCCTTAGGACCCGAGAGTAGCCTGGTTATGCATTGTAATTGACTTTTATGAAATAATATATCAGTTTGTCTTGATTTCTGGACTTGTTTATGTGAAAATACAATGAACTATCCATGCTTGATCACCATAGGCAGTTAATTAAGCCTTTAATTGCTTTGAAAGATGGCATTAATAGTTGGAAAATTCATAGAAATACATGTTTTATACGCCCTTTGAGAAAGGTGGCTTACATATGTGAAGAGATTAGCTGGAGTATTCATAAAGCACCTAGATAATAACACAGTCATTATGAGAGTGGGATTGGTATTGGATTAGGTAGTGAATTACACTATGAGAGCAGGTAATTCTTGCTACAGGTCTCTTAGTCCAGGGTGAGGAGAGATGTTTATTAATGTTAAATTTTACTGTAATGTTAACCAAAGTGAAATTGTAATCCTAAGGAATTCACTCCAATTGAGATCAATAACTAGTAATTTTAGTTTTATTTTATGTTTTATATAATTAAAACTTAAATCAAGTTTTCATCTGCCTAGCTAATCACATTACAATTTGTAGTAGTTTTTGGATTAAAGTTTCCCTGAGTTCGACATCCAGACCACTTAAGGCCTATTTTACATTGATACGTACACTTGCGCTTGACGTGTAGTTTATTTGTATCATATGTTCTACTAGGACAATATGAGTTCTACATGGTCTGTGTGGATTTATCTATAGGCGTGGAGGTTGTTCTCGGCTGCTAGGAGGACAAGTTTAACATGCAGTCTTTGGTGGAGCCACTGTTGTTTGAGTTTGTTGTCCATGATGAAGACCGAGAGCTGGACAGACATTGCCCAAGTGCAACTAGGAGTTGCTTCAGACGAGTCCCAGTGCTACTTGGAGTGCACAACTACTTTAATGAGTTATAGTTTCTAGTCATGCTTCAGGACCAGGTATGAACTCGTTAAACCATTCTTCTCATTACAAGTAGTTGACATGATCTTGGTATTCTTGGGAATACAACAATAATTTTTTTGTTTCCACTGCCATATCTATGCCAATATTTCCCTAAAATAGTTTCATAATGAGCATGTAAAATCCTAAAAAATCCAAATAATCAATAATGAGCATAAAATAATTCATCACATGATCTATTATTTGATCACAATTTTGACACAATTTATACGATTTGTTCTTGACTTCATGACAATTCACTACCAATTGAAATCTCCATTAATTCAATTTCATTACAATTCACAATTTTTACACAATTTATATTAATCTCATCTCCCTTCCCCCTATCCTCCTTCCTCCTCGCTCTCCTTCCCCTACCCTACAATTTATTCTCAATATTGAGAAGAAATCATAGGGAAAGTGAAGGATGATAGAGGATGAAGGAGGAGAGGGGAAAGAAAGAAGGAAATAACTAAGGAAGGAGAGAGGAGCAAGTAAGAGAGGAAGAAGGAGGAGGAAATTTTTTGTCAGAGGATACTGGAATCAAAGAAGGCTGGCATGAGCAGATGTGGCGGCAACAGAGGAAGCGTTGGAGGAGGCCGTCAATGAGTAACTATGGCTGCAGTGAAGGCAACTGGTTGGGGAGGAAGCGAGGAAGCTGGCGGTGACAAAGGCACCTATGGTGGTCGATAATGAGCGTAGGTCCACAAATAGAAGCAGTAGAGCTTGGAGGAGACCTAGTAACGCTAGAGGATCAAAGAAGCAATCAGACAATATTGTGGGGTGGGAAAGAGGGAAAAGAGTTTCTCACATGGTTAATTAATATGTACATTTATCACCAGTTATAAAAAATGATAATGTACAATCATCGTCGTCAGTTGCATTTAAAACACCGATGACAAAAACCCAAAATTTATTGGAGGTTAATAGAGAAAATTGACGCCTAACTCTGCATCCCAGATACAACCCAACGTTACCTATGTCATTGGTTAGGGTGAAGACACCCAACAAGAAACACCAATTGGGGTGGGAAAATTTTCATGAGACACATGACAGATAGACATTTCTCACCGGTTGTTGTAGATACAATCAATGAAATATACACATATGAGTTATAAGGAGAAGTTTGGTGTGTAGTCATTTATACTTTCATATATTTAACAAAAAACTGACGATGTAGGGTTTTGGAGGCAAATGAAATGCCTCACAAAAATTTGTGCAAATCCTATTTTCTTGGGCGATATATCGTGTCGATGTCTTCGAGAAGAAACTGATGACAAAAATAAAACACAACCTATGTTTTCTATGCTGGTCAATCATGGTGGTTGTGTTCAATGAACCAACACTATAGAGTATACCGTCAACTTTTCTTGAAAAAACAACAGATAAGATTTCTCATTTCAATAGTAGTGCCTCAAGATATTAGATTTTCTATCACACCACCATGGTCTTGTTTGGTGTTTTCATGATTTGGTTTGGACTCAGCCGTGATTTGACTTTTGACCATTTATCCCTATCACACACCTAAAGTTTTGCACGACGTGTGAGGGTAGGTTTGCCCTTTTATTGACCGGATAAAGAAAATTTCCATATTTTCACCAAGTATCGTAATTAGTTTATCTCGACTATGTTTGGTCAATATATGTCTGATCTTCTAAAATTAATAGAAAATGATATAGACCTCAGAGGATTATGACCCATACATGAATCTTGATCATTTTCTTGAGATCTAAGTAATGGTCTAGGTTTCATGACCTATTTTTTCTTATTTTCACGAAATATAATATTTACTATAATTAGGGTTTAGAAACCTAATTAGGAAACTTTGGGTGATTATAACAGGTTGATTAAGACATAAGATCAGGGATCTTAGGAGAATTGTTCCTAGTGAATTAGGTATGTGGTCCATGCCCATGAGTATCCAATTATTTATTATTCTTAGTATGTTTACATATTGTTATTGTTAAGTAACATATTCGTGACTTATGTAATCATGTGTTTGAGAATTCCAAGTTAAAGATATGTTTGTAAAGTTTACCAGTAAATGTTATGATTCAAGAATTTAAGTTCATTCTAAGAATTATCATGTCATATTTCATCAAGATTCAAATCTAAGATTTCAAGACAAGAACCCATTAATATTCATGCATAAAGATTTAAGTCAAGATAAGAATTAAGATGACCTTATATTATGGAGTTTGACTTAGGCCTTAGTGCATGTCAACTCAAGATATATGACCCAGGCCTTAGTGTTGGTCATGAGGACTAGACCTTTAGTGCATGCTGACTCAGATAAGATGACCTAGGCACCAAAATACAAGTCATGAGACTGAGGTACCAAAGTATAGGTCTCCATCATAAGTGACGTAAAAAAATAAGAACTAAGCCTAAAAATATCATATGTTCACGTTCAAGTTTGCTTCAGTTTTTCATGTTAGCTTTCATTTATCATGTTTAAGGATAATGTATAGTCGTTTCATTAATATTGTATTTCATATATCAAGAATACTCATGCCACTTATTGATTATCATTTTCCAATGCATGGTTGGGGATGAGATGTCTGTAGGTGAGGAACAAGAGAAGAAATAAAGCCATATAATTGAACAAAAGGATACAATATAATTCTAGAGAGTGCCCTAGTGGGGTGCCATTATCCACCTCAATTTCCTTTATGCATTTAGGCTAGTTTGTTCATATATAGGTATTTGACCAACGTCATGAGTTGTATATAAGTTCCCTTTTTGTGTATACTATTGAGAATGATAAATGAAATGTGTTATGTGATGGTTAAGTTTTCAATTATTTCTTATGCATGATAAACAAGTACTATTATAACTAAAAAATATTATGAGTTATGAATGTATTCTTCCTCTCATTTATATGTGTATAAATTTGGGGTGTTACAACTTGGTATCAGAGAAAAAGTATAATTTTCTACCATTCACTTTCATAATTTTAATTCATTTGATGTCGTTTTTAGGTCTATTAGGTACAAATATCCTTATGCATCCTATATTTAAGCAATGAAGTCGAGGGGTTAAATCCGACATCCTTTTTATAGGATAAATGTTTAAGTTTAGAAACCATGATAGAGTATAAGTATCAAAATTTATGTATGCAAAGAAATGTACATTAGGGATAGATTTCAATCTCTAGTTTATATCTTGTGTATTAAACTTTGCATGAGACATGTCCTCTCTTTTATCAATGGTGTTGGCCAGCCATTTGAGGGATGTATTGGGGATGCCATCAACATGAAGACTAAGTGCATATATTTACCTAGCTTACTAGTGCTCATGGTAAGGGACATGTGTAGTAGTGGGTTGGTGGAGAGTTGCATAATGAGATATGATGCCATTGGGTATGTACCTGATGAACACATATCCAATGATTATGAAAGACCTAAATTATATAGTCTCCTAAAGCAAATAAAATTACTTAGTATAAAGATTAGATGTTATAACATGTATGATTAAGTTATGAGGATGAAGAATATTTCTAAGAGTAATTATAAGAATGTAATGTTTATTAAATTGTTTTTCAATGTAAATGAGCACTTGGGTGCAATGAGTATTTTGGTGCAATGAGGTATTTAGATCAATGAGAACTTAGGTGCAATGAGCTCTTGGGAGCAATGAGAACTTGGGTGCAATGAGCACTTTATTGCAAGGTTATGTAGAGAACTCACCTTACCCAACTCTTTAATTGTGAACATTAAGATTATGCTGATGATAAAGGTATATAGTAACTTTGTGCTATGGTGGATGATGTAGGTATGTTTTAGTTTCATGCTTCTTTAGTAACATATACCCATGTTATTTTTCTTATCATGTTAGACAATATATATTTATCCATGTTACTTCCATATCATGAACATATTATTTCTAAATTATGGGCTTTTATGACAAGTTTAATGTTTTAATGTATATACATACGAAACCCTAAGGCGGGTAGTACCATGTTAGTGCATGCGATTCCTAATCAACGATGTAAGGCAACTGACCAATAATGGTTGGTTACAATTTCATTTAGGAAGGCAACTGACCAATAATGGTTGGTTACAATTTCAACCTAATCAATGATGTAAAACCCAAGACTAAGTCCAACACATGATTGTTCAAGCTGTTATCACATCTTAGTTTAATAATATATACAACTTAGCCCTAGATACACAATATTGAATGATGATGGTTAAAGATAAAATAGCCCCACATATATCCATTATATTTTTCACATATTTTTACATAAGTAGATCATGATTTTACCAATTAGTTTGGTGATGTACCTTCTCTCAAGTAATCTTTAATGAATTAATCACCTTAAGTATCTAATGTTGTGAATCACATGATTTCTTGGCTTGAACCTAGATTCTAATTGGACATTTGGAATCCTTGGGTCCAATTTAGAAAATGCCATAAATTCATTGGAATAAGATGACCATAGCTACACCAATTTATCGCAAGAAGAAAAGGGTACATAAATCATACAATTTTACCTAGATAACTACATTTATGTCGATTTAAGCCCTTTTTACCTAAGTTACATCTATACAGTATGGGTCTCGCACTGGTTTTAACTACCATTTTCTAAGCACCGTGGATGAAGACTGGAAGGAGGAAACTTTGTCTCCATCCTCATAAAAACAACACGTTCATGGCTAACAATGTTTTAACAACTTCTCATGATTTTGTGGTCTCTCTTTCCCCCTCTACCCTCCACGATCTCCTGGGATCTCAACACCAAAAATTTGATGGAGGATATCACGAGACCAATGAACCCTAATTTAGATCCTATTTCCCTACAAACAAGAAACACCCAATGTCGTCCACCTTCAGCTGATGCAGTCACCACTACATGCCTTCAAACACCATCACACTAGATTGTAGAAACCCAGAAAGTATCCTTCGAACCCAAGCAATCCTCATCAGGATCAATTGTAGTCAAGACAAACCTGGGAGCCACCACATATCTAACTTCCTTCCACGATGACATCAAGCCCAACCAAGCAACACTTACCATGTCTACTCAATCAAATATCAAGTAAGTATAAGTATGATCTGTTTTATCTTCTCGACATGTCAATAAAATCTATGAATTGTTCATGTTTATCAATAAAATTGGTTTCATGTTTGAGGAAGTCAACTACTGGACAACATTCTAGGCCACAGTCAAGAGTAGAAGTAGTTTTCCTATATCTGTTAAATCACCCAAAAGACAATTCCACAATCAAATCTAGTTTTAATCGCTTGGGAGATCCATCCCATCTTTGAGCCTCAAGGCCCTATTTTTAGGTTGTGCATAGAAGTTGTGGAGATTTTAGTGGCTTTAACAAAGTGTATCTTGTTCCTTTGGCTTCGAGTTCCCTCATAAGTAGATCATGTGGATCACTTTCTCTTAGCTTTCCCTCTTCCCTAGTTTTGTTTTCCTTTATTTCTCAACCAAAGCAGTGAACTAGTTTCTCATTGTCCTGACCACCATTGGGTCAATGCAAGAGGTCTCTGAATCTGATTGGGGATGAGTAAGGCAGTCATGTGCTTTGTTTTTGAAAGTTACTCAAGGAAAACAAGCTTTGATTGGAGTTGCAGACTCCAAGAAGAAGAAATCAAATCCATGGTTGTGGAAAAAGAAACATGGTAGAGAAATTACCATGTTACCCTCATGATATTAGATTTTGTGGCACACCACCATGGTTTTGTTCATCATTTTCATGATTTTTTGAACTCAACCACAGTTTAACTTTTGACTATTTAGCTATGTCACACACAAAAAGTTGTACATGACATGTGAGGGAAGGTTTGTCTATTTACATGTCGGATAAATCAAATTTCCATATTTTTCAAAAGTATCTTAATTATTATTATCTTGACTTTGATTGGTTAATAAGAGTCTCGTCTTCTAAAATTCATAAAAAATGATAGAGACCTTATATGGTTATGACTCATACATGAATGTTGATCATTGTTTTGAGATCTATCTAATGGTCTAGGTTTTAGGACATTTTTTAGTTGTTTTAAAAATATCAGATTTAATGTAATTAGGGTTTAGAAACCTAATTAGGAAGACACAAGTAATAGTACCAAGTGATAGGAAGAAATATAAGTTTGAGATGGTGGCGCTAGGGCAAGGGTGTAAGGGGGCGAAGGGAGGCGATCACGTGGGCGATCAGGAGAAAGATTTGGCAGATGGAGGAGGAGGTAGGACTTTCAACCCTGGAGTCGGAGGAGGTAAGGACCGAGGAAGGCATGGCAGCCCTAGTGTATTGAGGAAAATAGGGATAGGAGGAGGGGCATCACAACAAATGCAATACTAAAGATCAGTTTGTCATTCAATATGGCAGGTATGCAAGGACATCCTGTCATCACAAAATTGGGCAACGAAGCAAATATGGACCAATCAACATACAAAACAAAAGGGAGTTATTCGATGGCGAAGGGCCAGGGTTCCGCCGGCATAGGCATGCACTACACCTACGCAGAAATAACTGAAGGCAACACCATATCACAAACTGGAACGGACAACAATGACTTCTTCCTAGACAAACTGTTTGAAGACGACCTGCCTCCTGGAGCAGTCTCACTGAGCGAGATGGATGGAGTTCCCTACCTATCTATCGAATTTGAGGCAGAAGAAAGACTCACCAAACTATGGAGGTTCACGGTCATGGCTAGGCTAATCAGAATGGAGATCAGCTACATGACGCTGAGGGACAAGATTAAATTGTTATGGTAGATCAAGGGGAGATTCAACATGTTCAAACTAGAACATGGAACTTCGTCATCCAACTGTCATACTAATCCGATTTTGAAAATGTGTTGATGGGAGGCCCTTGAAAGATCTTTGGCTATTCTTTGGTGATCTGGGAATGGTACCCAAATTTCAAGCCAACATTGGCTCTCCCGGACTACATTTTTACTTGGGTTAGGATATTAAAGCTCCCTCTTCACCTGTATGTTCCCACCATCTTCGAATACATAGGGATGTCACTGGGATGTCTTGTGAAAGTTGACACCCACACAATTCACAAATCCAGAAGTCGATTTGCATGACTAACTATAGAGATAGATATTACAAAGGAGCTAGCAACCTCTATCCTCATAAAAGGGGAGGAATTTGAAGTCTAATATGAAGGCCTACCCTGGGCCTGGGCCAGTTGTGGCATGGAAGGGCACGTTCCTAAGTTTTGCAGAGCGAGTGCGAGTAAAGATAGCACGAACAGCACTGAGGCATCAGATTCTCCGAACACCAATCAACAAATCCCTATAGGAGATCATCAAGGCAACCAGGGAGGTTGGCAGGTCCAAACGAGAAGGAATAACGGTAGAAGGAGAAAGACATTACAGAACAACTCTAGACTCAACTCGTCAAACAAATTTGAGAGTCTTGAGGACTTTGCTAAAGAAGGGGACTACGAGACGGAAGTTGAAACCCCTAACCATCAAATCGAAGACAAAGAGAGACAGGGAAGGACAAAGAAGGTATGGAGGATAAAGAAGGTGTAAGAGAAAATCCCCGTACAAGAAAGCAACAAAAGTGTGTTGAGGGACATAACGAACCAAACTAATGCTGGCCATGACACACAACCAAAAGCTGCAAATACAATCGAAGGAGAAGCAAATCATGTGTCAGTTCATCCAGAGGTGAAGGAGGTCATCATAATTGATACTAAGGACATTGGCGTGGGTAATGAGACATCTATGAGGGATACAGATAAAGAAAATGTGGCAAAAACACTATCCATGTTGGCAAGGCTGAAGAAGGATAGGCCGAAGAAAGGCACCCGCGATATGGAGAAAGCACTGCTCCCAAGAAAAGATGGCACAAGAAACAACCTTAACACAAAATGGAAGGGTAAGAGAAAACCCCCAGATCCACCCAATCTGCGAAGGTGCAGCTCGAGACTATCTGTAAACGCTGATGGTGTAGAGGGTTTGGACAACTGCGAATGGGCTGGGGCAGAGGTTAATACAACAACTTAGTGTTCTAGCCTGATGGACGTTGAGGATCATAACACCCTTACAAACCAGCTATGTTTAATGTTTAAGTCAGATATATTGTGATGGAACGTAAGAGGCATAGGAAATGCAAATACTGTAGGAGTCCTAAAAGACATTATTACCACTACGAGACCGAAAGTGGTGGCCATTTTAGAACCACACATAAGTGGCCCTGCTGCTACTGACACCATTACAAATCTTATATTTACTAAATCCTTTAGATGCGAAGCCATAGGCTTCTCTTGGGGAATATGGGTCTGTTGGAAGGAG
Organism: Alisma plantago-aquatica; assembly: GCA_963693085.1. Lineage (NCBI taxonomy): Eukaryota > Viridiplantae > Streptophyta > Magnoliopsida > Alismatales > Alismataceae > Alisma > Alisma plantago-aquatica. Next base: position 865,026,892 of record OY856411.1, read on the forward strand.
GAAGAAGTCGAGGTCCAAATGGTTAACTACCATAGGCAATTCATCACCTGCAGGCTTGATAACTCAGTCTTGATTATGTTTTTCTATGCAAACCCACACTTTACTATCCACAAATCACTGTGGGACTCTCTCAAGGACATAAGCAAAAACATTCTTATGCCTTGGGTGGCCATGGGGGACTTTAACACTACTCTCATGCCTGAGGAAAAGATGGGAAGCTCACACTACAACTTTAATGAGGCTACTCTCTTCAAAAACACCCTTCTTGAAACATGTCTCTCAGACTTGGGCTTCAATGGTACAAGATACACTTATGACCACGGGCAACTTAGGGAGCGGTTAGATCGAGTTGTAGCCAATGCAAAGTTTATCTAGAAGTTCCCGCAGTATGTGGTAGAACACCTACCCAGAGTGAGCTCTGACCATTGCCCCCTTCTGATTAGGGAAACAAGTAGAGCCGCTACCCCACCTAGGTTCATGATAAGGGAATCATGGTCAATTGATCCTGAATTCCAAAAGATTTCAGGGACAACTGGAACTCGTGCTTGAATTTCCATGAAGCCTTGAACCAAGATAAGAAACACATTCTGAGCTGGGCGTCGAATGCCAGGTGCCAACTAGCGAAGGAGAAGAAATGGATCACTAGAAATCTTGTTATACTCTAGGTTAGCTTGGTGGACGCCTATGATCAACAAACTGTCAATCTTATTGTGGACATGGAAACTGAATATATAGAACTTCTGAAAAAGGAGGAAGATGACTTGAAGCAAAAGAGTCACATTAACTGGATCATCAACGGTGACAACAACTCTAAGTTATATAATGCATACGTCAAACAACGAAGAAGGTTCAACATAGTCTCCATGCTCAAGGATGACATTGGCGCATGGGTGATATATGAACACACCATTAGAAGCATGATCGATAATCACTTCAGGAAAATCTTCACGGAACCAGTGCACACAGTTTCAGAGGCCATTAACAGCTATTGCGGCCCATTCATACCTCTGTCCAGTGAGGAGAAGTAGATGATTCAGTAGGCCCCTACACTCCAAGAGGTACACAACATCCTATTCAGGACCAACCCCCACAAGGCACCCGACCCGGATGGAGTTGATAGCTCATTCTTATTGAAGAATTGGCATGATGTGAAGCACTCCCTCCTAGCAACCATTAGCAAAGATTTATCAGGAGAGGAGCTTGAGCAGTCACTTTGTGATTCTAGCATTGTTCTAATCCCCATTGTGACAAAGCCTGAGAAATGTGAAAAATTCCAACCCATCTCACTCAATAATAATGCCCTCAAGCTAGCTTCCAAGGTTGTAGTTGAACGCTTGAAGCATTTCCTTTCTGATTGGATATCACCTGCCCAGAGTGCGTTTGTGCCTGGTAGGCAAATTGTGGACAACATAACAGTTTAACAAGAGATTATACATTTAATGAGAAGGAATACAACCCCTAAAATGATGGCTATTAAGGTGGACCTCTCAAAGGCCTATGATAAAATGACCTAGCCATTCATAGCTGATACTCTTCTGAAAGCTGGCATACCTGAATCCATCCGGAAGTACATCCTAAACTCCATCTCAGGTAGGGAGGCATCCATCATATGGAACGGAAAGCAAGTGGATTCATTCAAAGCAAAAAGGGGACTCTGCCAAGGAGATCCATTGTCTTCGTATATGTTCATCTTGTACCTTGAACGTGTCTACCAATCCATTGAAAATCTCATATGAGAGAAGAAGTGGAAACCAGTCCAATTGTATAACAAGGGACCCAGGATTTCACATCTCTGTTTTGCAGATGATCTACTTCTATTTGCAAAGGTAGACGTAGCTAAAATTAAAACTATGATTGAATGCTTGAACCAATTCAGCGATATGTCCGGTCAGGTGATCTCGATTAACAAATCATGTATCCATTTTTCCAAGAGCGTTCCAACAAGGATAAGGAAGCGTATTTGCAGAGTGAGTGGATTTACCCAATCGGATAACATGGGAAAATATCTGGGGGTACCACTTATACATGGTAGGGTGAAGCTGGACACATACGACAACATCCTTGAGAAGGTCACAAACAATATCAACTCATGGTCAGCTAGAACCTTGAGCCTGACAGGGAGGGTGTTCCTATCCAAAGTGACTCTCACAAGGATCCCTAGCTACACACTGCAGATAGCAGTGTTGCCAGCAAAGATATGCGAGCGCATAGACAGTAGTATCAGGTCTTTCATTTAGGGAAGAATCCAGAAGAAACACGCCTTATCACTAGTGGCCTGGAACAAGATTACAAGAGAAAAAAAACATGGTGGTCTGGGCTTGATGTCAATGTGAGAACTGAACCAAGCCTTGATCTACAAACATGTCTGGGATCTCAGTTCACGTAGGAGTTCTCTTTTATGTGAGGGTCTGTTGGATAAGTACACTCGATTCAATGGGGGTTGCACAATTCTGTTATGATCCCTGTGAATGTCAAAGACACAAGTGTGTGGTTCGATATATGGTGGGAAAACAACGCACCATTGAAGGACTACGCCACAAAACCTATACCAGAGGACCTGTTAGACCTGAAATTTTCGTGCTTAGTTAACTTGGAAGATAAATGGGACGAGGAGTTCTTGAAGGATTGGCTTCCACACGACATAGTTAAGAAGGTAATGCATACAACCATCCCCTTGAACACTAATGTTCAAGATGTCTGGGACTGGTGTCACACTGACGTAGGTACTTTCACCACCAGAAGCGCTTATGATATAATTAGGTCGGTGAAGGACGTGAGAACAGGAGTCAAATGGGAGATAGTGTGGAAGATGAAAGCAAGCATGAAAATCAAATATTTCCTCTGGCTCATAGGACACAACACCCTTTTAACGAACAATAGGAGAGTTGCTCGAAGCTTGACTACTAGCAGCCTCTGTCTGATATGTGGCCTAGAGGAGGAAACAATCCTCCATGCCTTGAGAGACTGCGAATAGGCTACGCATGTATGGAAGGAGGTCTTAAGCAGGAGTTATTTGGATAAGTTCTTTAGAGAAACAATCATCTGGAACTGGTTACACAATAACTTGAAAGCCCCTGCGCCTCATAGTGTTCAGTTCACCATCGGCTGTTGGCAACTGTGGAAGCACTGGAACCTACAAGTTTTTGAAAAGAAGATGCTAAGTGTGAACCACCTGCGAACCCTTATTGCCAAAGAAGTGCTTATCAACACAAAGGCATGGGCTTTAGATCAGCCGAACCACCTGAATGAGATCCATCATGTTGGTTGGACTAGACCGAAGCAAGGCACTCTGAAGATAAATACTGACGCCGCCTTCAACCTAACAGCCCGAAGAGCTGTTGTTGTAGCAGTGCACCGTGATGAAAGGGGCTGCTGGTGCGGAGGTTGGGGTATGACTGTCCAAGCTGATAGTGCACTTGAAGCTGAAACTCGGGCTATCGAACTCACTATGGAGGTTGGACAGGGTCTAAGTTGTGATAGTATCTGCATTGAAACTGATTCCATGAATGCCAAGAAGGCTGTTGAGGACAAAAGCACAAGCTTCCCAAGGTTAACCAGATGGATTACTACTGTGAGGAGAGGGCTTAAACTGGATTGGTACTGTGTACACACCAAACCTTAGGGGAATAAAGTTCCATGCCAACTATCCAAATTTCATATCAAAAATAATCGTGGCTCTTATTACTATAGGAGTCCACCTAGTCACATTGTTTACCTAGTCAACATGGATACTTGTAATGGTAGTAGTACTACCAAGTTTGATTATGCTTTTAGTAGCTTGGAATGTAATAGTTTTTTGGTTCAGCTTGCAAGAAAGGGGCGAGATGAATAAAAATACCCTCTGTCTTCCCTAAAAAAAGAAACCTAATTAGGAAAACTTTGAGTGATTATGACAGGTTGATTAAGAGATAAGATCAAGCATCTTTAGAGCATTGTTCCTATTGAATCACGTAAGTGGTCCATGCCCATAAGTATCCAATTCTTTATAACTCTTAGAATGTTTACATATCATTGTTGTTAAGTAAGATATTCATGACTTATTTGAACATGCATTATAAGATTCCAAGTTAAAGATATGTTTGTAAAGTTTATTAGTGACTTTTATGATTCAATAATTTAAGTTTATGCTAAGAATTATCATGTCATATTTCATCAAAATTCAAAGCTAAGATTTCAAGACAAGAATGGATTGCTTTATAATTCATGTCAAGATAAGAAATAAGATGATGTCAGATTATGGAGTTTTACCCAAGCCTTAGTGTAGGTCAACTCAAGAGACATTACCCTGTCGTTAGTGTAGGTTATGAGGCCAGGCCCTTAGTGCAGGCCGTATCAGATAAGATGACCTAGGAATCTGAGTGTAGGTCATGAGACCTAGGTACCAGAGTACACGTCTCTAACATAAGTTACGTTAAAAGATAAGAATTAAGCCTAAAGAAATATCATATGTTCACATTCAAGTTTCCTTTAGTTTTTCATGTTAGCATTCATTTATCATATTTGAGGATATCGTATAGTCATTTTCTTAACCTAGTATTTCATATATCTAGAATACATATGCCACTTAATGATTATCGCTTTTCCAATGCATGATTGGGGACAAGATGTCCACAGGTGAGGAGTAAGAGTATAAATATAGCCATAGAATTAAGAAACATGACACAACATAGTTTCAAAGAGTGCCCTGGTGGGGTGCCATTATGCACCTGAATTTCCATTATGCATTTAGGCTAGTTTGTTCATTTATAGGTATTTGACCAATGTCGCAAGTTGTATATAAGTTCCCTTCTTATGTATACTATTGAGAATAATAATTGAAATGTGTTATGTGATGGATAATACTTTTTTATGCATGATATTCAAGTATTGTGATACCCCAACAATATTATGAGTTAGGAATTGATGCTTCCACTCATTTGTAGGTGTATAAATTTGGGGTGTTACAAGGGCCCTATCAACCAATAACCTACATAAAAAATTAGTCCCATATTGGTTACTTAGGTAATACATATAGTATATCATATATAGTACTTCCATATACAATCATATAACAACAATTTCAATCACATTATAAGAACTACCACATACACTGGGAGAAACTACCTCAGGTGCACTCATACAAACATGTGAATTTAGGGTCTTTAGGGGACCATATCTGAAATGCGGTCTTGGTAACCCTATTATATTCAATATATGACTCTAGTGTCTTCTTGCAATCCCTATATTTCTTCAAGGATACCCATTTTGCTTCCCAACTTACACACACTAGGGAAGTTAAATGGTTACATGACAACTATATGGTCAAGGTTTATTCAGTTAATTAGTTTGATAACCAATCTATCATGGAAAAGAAGATATAATTCATAATGTCTTACTAAGATATAAAAAGATAAATCATTAGATACAATGAAATCCTAATTCATGTTCAACATGCATGTATATAGCCAAATGCTCCACATTTTAGCCATACATAGATATACCATAATTGGGCCTTAAGAGACACATTCATATACTAGAATATAATCTTATAAAAGTAATGGATCATCCTAGAAAGTTTTATTCTAAGATTCCTATAAAGTTTCCTTCGTATGTGTTTGATATGACAAAAGTGGTAAAAATAGCAAAATTGACAATTTGGGGAAAATTACATGTAAAGTTTGTACCAATTTTTAATATGTTAGTGAAAAGGTCATGTTTTTCATTCTCTACCAGAAAGTAATAGTAAATAAGGATATAATCTTGAAATTTCCACATTTTTAACCCGAAACACCAAAAAAGATGATCTTTAGCTTATATAACATGCATTTAGTGAAGAGTGGTGGTTATAAATGTTGGGAAATATGGCATCAGATTCGCAGCAAAAAACAAAATCTTTTTATCTGCCATATTCCCCTATAATAGACAATCATGTCAATAACTATGTATTGGGAAGGATGGTTTATGAGGTCATACCTGGTCCTAGAACAAGATCATCGGTTGTTCAATAACTAGTTGAACACCACACACAACAACTTGACATTGTCCTCCTTGAAGGAAAAGCTTCAAGCCTCTATGGTAGTCCACACAGACAACCACAAACTCCTATTGTTCTAGTAGAAATGACAAGAAGTTGTCCCTCTCCGCTAGTGTACTAGCACCAACTTGGTCTTCCACAATTTTTCTCCCTTGATATCCCTCCCTTTATTGGGTTGGACTTGCTCAAGTTCTCTCAGCTACCACAACCATAGAAGACACAAAATTGTTAGAGGCAATTGAGTTGTGTTTGGGAAGCCTCCAACACCCCTTTATTTAAAGGAAGGTTAGGATCAGGGTTCCCAGTATGAGTGCGAGAAGAAGGGACCAGAATTTCACAAATTTTTGCTGCCTCTGAGAGGCAAAATGGTCAGTTCATAGGTGAACCAATAGACCCTTGAATCGGTCGATTCATCATGTTTCCCAATCATAATTGTATTTGGCAATTATAATCTAATTTAATGCCCAACATGACTTCAGGACAAATCCTTGAATCAATCAAATTGATCCACCAATTTCTCAGTTCACAACTTGAGCCGATTAGTTCATGTACCTGAGCCGATCAATTCACTTCCTAAACCGGTTGGTTCATGGTCCATAATTGACAAAGTTGGTTCAATTGGAATGTCAAACTAAAATGATCAGTTCAACAGTTGAACCGGTCAGTTTACAGTTCAGTCAGTCAATACTCAACCAATATTGTTTAAATTGAATAGATAACTATTTAGTAATGAAGTTTAAACCATATTCATGAACGATCTCCTATACCAAGCGCATCCTATGTGTGTGACCCTATAGGTTCTAAGTTACATTGGCAGTGAATGTCCATAACTGACTTATGACATCACAAGCAAAGAGTTGTATCTAGAAAGATATCATTGATACCCAAGTAATATGGAAAGTTAGAGAACAACTTCGACCTACAATCTGTCCTTCGTGATATAGTGACTGTATAATTCCTTTAGCATTGACATATATATTGAACTCTAGGCATGGAATCATCATCCTTTCAATGTTAAATCCATGTTCCTTGAACTAGAAACAAATTGCCTGAGATATATGCGACCTCAATATCATATATTGATTCACATGTGCATGGACATGTATTTCTCAGTCTCACTTATCAAGTGGCCATGATATCAAACTCATGTAGGAGGGAAAAATCTCATCTACATCACTCATAGTCATTTCCATGTGTCATAATGTATCAGATCATCACTTTATGGCAACCCTTATTCAACATCACAGTGGATGATGTCAAAGTACACCGAGTGGCATGTAACGAGTGTAGTTATTTTAGGTCTAAGAACCATAATCACTACCTTCAATATGAGATATGATTATGAACACCAATTATGGTTTCCATGTGTCACTCTCAAGGTGTTTCTGTCTGATACACTGTTCTCCAACAAGTATCTATGTGTTTGGTTTGATATCACATATAATGATTGATGAGATTCGGTTATCAACCAACACACACTACAATCTTATGTGTCATTATTTTCTGTCATCTTTCCACAATAACATATGATTAGGGACATAATGAGAATATACATATTCTTAACATTCATATCATCTCATTGTTCAGGTAATGAACCTGACGACATACGTCATTGAGTAATGTTATTATTTACGCATCTATAATTTTCCATCATTATCTCATAACTGATTGATACTGAACAAATTGGAAGATTGCCCTCGTTTATCAAATCCTTTATCAAATCGTAAGATTGCCCTCATTTATCAAATTCTTTATAATATATTCCATCACAATCATCATATGATTGACACTCTGAGCATACATACCAATCGACTCCCACTTGTACTTAGAGCCAATCACCCATGAATCTTTATTCTTAGTGATCTAAACATGTCCATATTGTTTTTGTTGCTTAAGTGCAAATCTAGTGGGTTAGCAACATTTTTCCTTTAGTCTATATATTGCATGTTTCACATCTCTTTGTTGTATGACATGTCGTATGAGATGGAATTTATTAGTTTCTATCTAATTTTCCTTGCCTAACCAGTAGCTCCATTGTTGCTATAATATTTCTACTATGTCACCAATGGTTGGAACATCTATGAGTTCATCCATATAAACTTCTACATCCATATAGTATCAACTCTTATGTTCATAACACCAGGATGCTCAACCTCTATTGTAGAATTTATATAATGGTCTAAAGTTGTAATTTTCCAACTTATGAGTCTTCTTTTAAGATTAAACATAGTTTCATATTGCGATCATTCTTTGTCATTTTAGAAGCTTGCATCAATGTAACTCTTTATATCGAACTCTTCCTTATTGCCAAATACCAAGAAATAATCCTCATTGCTTTTCAAATACTTATGGATGTTCTTTGTGGCATTATAATGACCTTCACTAGAATCTGACTAATACCATCTTGTCATGTTCAATACTTACAAGATAATGGGATGAGTACACTACAAAGCATTCATGATAGATCCAATTGCTAGTGCATATGGAATCTTACTCATGTTATCCCATTCTTCATAAGATTTGAAATATAGGGTTCTTCAGAGACTAATATCATTTATCATGGATAGATTCTTTCTCATAGAATCCTTCATGATGAACCCTTCAACATCTGTGCTCATTTTAGGTTAAGAAATTATTCAAAACTATATCTTTAGATCTCAGTTCCTATCACATAGGATGTTTCACGTAATACTTATTGAAGAAGGTTATTTCCATGCCAGGTTTCTATAATTAGTATTAATATGTTATTCCCCATCGATATGTAGATTTTCTATATGCTATCACTAAATCTTTTATAATCAAAGATTTCATATTTTATCTGGACTCAAGTAAAACTCTTTGACTATCTTTTCAAATTAAATATTCCTGCGTTGAGATGCTTGTTTCACCCTCTATATTGAACATTATAGCTTATAGACTTTATTTGCATTAATGAAGTTATAAAACTGTTAGGCTATGTGACACACACATCCTTTCAAATATTCCTATTAAGTAATGTGGTTTTAACTTTCATATGCCAAATCTCATAGTATTGATAAGCTACAGTAGCAAGCATGGCAATTGGTGAAAGGGATTTCATCATGTTCAACACTTTTAACTTGTTTGAAAACCTTTACAACCAATTTGTCCTTTTGGTTATCCATGTCAATTTCTTCTAAAAACTTAACCATACCTTATGGGGTTTATCCCTTTAGGTAGTACCACCAATACCATACCTTGTTAGTGTACATGGACTTCATAATGGCCTCAAGTCATTTCTCAGGCTTAGGCCCCTCAGTAATTTCTAGATAGGTTGTTGGCTCATCATCTTATGACCAACTCACTGCCTTTCTGAGTTATAAGATATCACAATAGTTTTATCTCAAGTAGTGTACTACAAAGACTATGAGTTATGTATTACATATAGTACTTGAGATTCCACAAAAAAATGGTATTCCCTTCATTCCCATTATATCTCCATATGTTCAATGTATTATTGTTGATATCAAACCTTTTGAGTTCTACCTTACTCCCACTGATTCCTTTGGAATTCATCTATCCTAGCAACAAACACTTTTGAAATTCGACAGAGATAGGTAGAGTTCAACAAACTAACAATTATGTGATTAAAGATTTTCAAGAAACTATTTGCTTATATATGTTTCAATCCTAAAGACATATCAGGACATTTCCCATACCATATGTTATACGGAATCCTGCAAACCATTTCGGATGATACATTGTCTTAATGTAACACATGTGTCTAAAAGGAGGTTAAAAGATTAAATTAAATGATAATCATATAATGACTCACCAGGATGTGATTCTTTCTTTCTGATACATCATCATGTTTTAGGTGTCATCATGATACACTATGACGGTCAATCCAGAAGGTCCTCAAACTCTTGATATAAATTTTTTCAACATTGATCACATCAAAGTTTCTTAATACTTTTCTCAAAGTTATTTGTGTAATTCATTCATGATCTTCTTGAACACTTTAAGAGATTCATGTTTGTATTTCACTAAATACAATTAGCCATATCTACTGATATTATTGGCAAATATAGTGAGGTATAAATAACTACCTCTAGCATTTATTCTATAGGTTTATATGCATCATTATGTACAAGTCATAATATTCTCCCATTGCATCTAGTGAGAGATGTTTTGTCATCTTGCGTATAAATAATACTTACATGTATCTGATTGGTTCAATAACCAAAAGAGTTTAGATAAACATCATCACAGATTCTAGAAATGCATTCTCATATATGTACTCGAGATGAAAATTTTATAGATATTGAATGTTTGAGTTATGAATTGTAATCCTTTAGGTATTTATGTTATAAACATTTATCTTTAGATCTTAAAGACAATGAGATATTTGGATCTTTGGCACTCAAATCACATCTTTGAAATAGAATGTTAATTACTATTTATTTATAATCATCTTTTCATACAAGATGTAAAAAGTAAAATGTTCTTTTGGCATAAATGAAATAGTAGTTCATCTAACTCTTTTACATTCCATCCAGGCTAAGATAAATTCTAAATATAGACTAATGTTGCAACAACTCTTGCTTCACATAGTCCATGCTTGCCCTTCGTAAAGGCTTACTTCTTATTAGATAGTCCATGATTGCCCTTCTTAAAGGCTTACTTCTTATTAGATCCTACGTATTCAAACATATGTCTAATCTACATATTATATCACATACCCAAGATTAAGAAGTATCTAGACCTATCTTATAATATATATTCTGAGATGGAGATCTCTATCCCCTCCTTATTCTTTAGTTCCTCCAAGTGGCGAGGGAAATTCCTCCTCCAGTGTCCAGGCTGGTGACATGATTGTTGACAATTGTGTCCCTTGTTCACTCCTCCATCTGCCTTGAGCATTGAAGACTTGGGCTTCTGGACAACTTTAGAACTTTTCTTATCTTTGCCTTTTCCTTTGCATTTAGACTTCCCCTTTAGTTTGCTGATCATCATCATAGACTTGGGTTTGTCTTTCTTCATTTGTGCCTCAGCTGTTCTCAACATGCTAAGTAACTCTGTCAATGGCTTGTCAAAGTCATTCATGTTGTAGTTCATGACAAAATGACTATATGACTCTGACAGAGACTGCATAATTATATCAGTGGCCAACTCTTGACCCAAGGGGAATCCCACTCTAGAAAGGTTCTTCACATACCCAATGAGATTGAGCACATGAGGGCATACTGGATATCCTTCTTCCATTTACATATGAACAATGCCTTGAAGAGGTCAAATCTCTCATGTCTTTCCTGATCTTGGAACATGTTCTTAAGATGTATGACCCATATAAATAACATCCATGTTCTCACACCGCCTGTACAACTCACAGTTCATGGATCACAACATTAGGCATTTGACATCAACAACATCTTCAGTGTTCTTCTTGTAAGCATCCCTGTCAGTCTTAGGTGCATTGGGAAGAGGTTCATCTAGCTATGATGTCTCTAGGACATAGAGCTTGCGTTCCTATGTGAGAGCAATTCTAAGTGTACTTAACTAGTTGTGAAAGTTAGTCCCATTTAATTTGTCCTTCTCAAAGACCGGTTTTAGAGAAAAAATGTTGTTGTGTGTTGCCATTTTATTCTACAAAATAAATTTGCAATTATGTCTAAAGCCCATGTTGATTTGAATTGATTTGTAAAAAATTTGATGATGTTCAATTAGGCCTTTAAATTAACTATCACTCTCATAATTTTGTTCAAATTGATAACACTCAATTACCAATTTGGAAGATTGCAATGCATAAACTTATAATGAGCCAAGATCCAAAACAATTGAGTTATTACCCGGCCAATGTCATCGTCCATAATCAATCATTATGATGGGAAATGTTTGCCAATTGCATCTTATGCAATTTGGATAGATGGTATGTGTAACTCCTTGACATAGTCATATGCATGCCTCTTGGTGATGAATCTTATTAAGGACACCCAATTAAGCTTGACCCAAAAGCCAAGATGATAGAAATGTACCCCGCATGGCATGCCCACATAACTACCATCACACTTCCACGAGATGGATAACACACCATGCTTGGCGTGCCCACTCTTTATAGGTCAAGATTTTCATGTGTATTACTAATAGAAAGCATCTTAGACTTCATATGTTTGATTGAGGGATTTTATATTTATAAATATATGTAGATATCCAATCACCACATACCATAGTATGTATCATATACATGCCATATTCCACAAACATAAACATGCAATATAAAACATTAGCAATGGTTATGGCCATTTTATTCTAATTCCTTGAAGCCACAAGGAATTACTACCACCTAGATCTACATGAAATGCCTGAACCTGTTGTTGGTGTAGATCTATGCTTGAACCAATCTGGGTTGACCGGTTCAACCCTTGAACTGGTCAGCTCACATCTTAGTCAGTTGGCTGGTCTGTCAGACCAGTCAGTTGGTCTCCTATCCAATAACTTCTAGACATTTCCAACCTATCAGTTGGTAAACAGATGATCAGCTCAAGTCCTGTGGAAATCCTCCTCGGTCCTCCAAATGGTCGGCTTGTCCTCGTAATGGTTGATTCGTCTGGCGTTGAGTGTAATCTTCATCATAAAAATAAAAGAAACTATCCTAATGCTATAAAACTTATTACATGGTAATGAGAAACCTTGAGTGACATTCAAGGGGAGAAAAGGAAGGGAAGAATACTACTTTTACGTTTGGGAAGAAGAAGATAGAGGCTTTTAATGCAAACCTAGATAAAATAGGAATAAACAAACCATTCAACCACTCACAGATATTAGGTTTATTGGCCATAACCATGCTACCCATCCACCATCAAAACCAATTTTTGGGTGATGTGTGTAAATTGCACACACACACACACACATATATATATATATATATATATATAGTTTGAAATCATATGTGGTCTTTAATCAGACATGCACTTTAATAATTTTAAATATTTGCATCGTTAAAAATAAATAAAAGACATAAACCAAAATCTGACCAGATCAGTTAAATTACAAAACATCGTAGATTGACGTGGTTGTGATACCACGGTGGGAAATATGGCTTCAGATAGTCAGCTAAAAAAAAAATTATCTGGCATATTCCCCAATAAAAGACGATCAAGTCAATGACTATGTAACGAGAATGATGGTTTACGATGTCCTACATGGTCCTGGAGCAAGTCCAGTGACAATTCCTCATTGCATTATGCACTTTCGTCAAGTCACACTCATATGATATTAGCATCGACTGCTGGTTGAACACCACATACAACAACTTGGTGTTGTCCTCCTATTGGGAAAATCTCCATGCCTCTAAGGTAGTCCACATGGAAAACCATGAACTCATGTCACTCGAGTAGAACTGGTAAGAATGAGTTGTCCCTATCTATTGGTATCACCAACTTGCTCTCCCACAATTGTTCTCCCTTGCTATCCCTCCCTTTATTGGGTAGGATTTTCTCATATTCTCTCACTTACCACAACCAGAGAAGACAAAAAATTTTCAGAGGAAATTGAGTTGTCTAAGAATCCCCCAATACCCCTCTATTTGTAGGAGGGTTAGGGTCAGGGTTCCCAGTCTAAGTAGGAGAGGAAGGGACAATAATTTCATGAATTTTACAATGTGTGGGCAGAAAAAGTGTTGGTTCATAGGTGAACCGGTCGGTTGGCATGTGAGCCAATCGGTTCAACCCTCAAACCAATCATTTCATCATGTTTCCCTATTACAATTGTATTGGAAATTATAATTTGATTTAATGCATAGCATGACATCAACACAAATCCTTTAATCAACTAAATTGATCCACCAACCACTCAGTTCACAACCTGAGCCGATCAGTTCACAACCTAAATCGGTCGGTTCATGGTCCAAAATTGCCAATGTTGGTTCAATTCACATGACACACTGAAACAACCAGTTCAACACTTGAATCAGTCTGTTCATAGTCCAATCAGTCAATAAACAACACATATTGTTTAAATTGAATACCTAACTCTTTAGTAATTAAGGTTAAACCATATTCATGAATGAACTCCTATTCCAAGTATCATGTGTGTGTGACCCTATAGGTTCCAAGTTATGTTGGCATTGAATGTACATAACTAATTTATGACATGATAAACAAAGAGCGATGTCTAGCAACACATCATTGCTACCCAAATAATATGGAAAGTTTGAAAACAACTTCAACCTACAATCTGTTATTGGTGTTATAGTGATTTTATAATTCTTTTGTAACTGATATCCAGATTGAACGCGAGGCATGGAATCATCATCCTTTCAATGTTCAATCCATGTTCCTTGAACTGGAGCAGACTGTCTGAGATATATGTGACTTAATATCATATATTGATTCACATGTGCATGCACATGCTTTTCTTAGTCTTGCTTATCAAGTGGCTATATATCAAACTCCTTTAGGAGGGAAAAATCCCACATACATAATTCACAATCATCCCCATGTGTCACAATGCATCCAGTCATCACCTTTATGGCAACCCTTATTCAAGGTCATAGTGGATGATGTCAAAATACACTGAACGACATGTGACGAGTGTAGTGATTTCAGGTCTAAGAACTACAATCACTACCTTCACTATGAGAGATGATTATAACCACCAATTATGGTTTCCATGTGTTACTCAAAGGTGGGTTTGTCCGATATACTATTCTCCAACAAGTATCTATGTGTTTGGTTTGATATCACATATCATGATTGATGAGATTCTGTCATCAATCAACACACACTCTAGTCTTATGTGTCATTGGTGTCTAGCATCCTTCCATAATAAAATCTGACTAGGGACATAACGAGAATATACATACTCTTAATATCCATATGATCTCATTATTTAGGTCATCAACCCGAACACATATGTCATTGAGTAATGTCATTCTTTAGACATCTATAATGTTTCATAATTATATCATAAATGATTGAAACAGAACAAATGGGAAGATTTCCCTTATTTATACCTATATAAGATATGCCATCACAATCATCATATGATTGGATCTCTGGGCATACATACCAATAATAAATAGGAACTACATCACACATATTCCTAAAAAATTCTAAATCATTCACATTAGGAGAAGATAATAATTCCAACTGGTACATGCACGAACCCTAGCTCAAAATTTCCACTAGGTAGTCCAAGAAGGTCAACTTTTGCATTCACTAGTACCAACCAGGCCATAGAAGAATGAATGAAGAGATTTGAACATACTTTCTGTTGATATATTTGATATAGTTGTGGCATGTCTTTTTCTTTTCTAGTACTCACACTTAAGTGGGGCTCCGATAACCAACTTAAGTTGCTTCACTCCTATTTTTACGCCGTGAAGGCCTTAGCATTATAGCTCATCTTCTTCTCTCCAACAAAGTCTGTTGAAGTCACCAAGGAGAATGATATTCTTCTGACTGGCCGCTTCCTTGACAAGCTCCACTCCCTCTACATAGCTATTCAACTATTGGTTTTGGGTTGAATGCCATACATTCTCATTTGAAGGCTATGTGCTCATCTATGTTCTAGTTCCAAATAGTTTAGGCTACTGAAAAAAAGCCATAATGGGAATTCTATCTTCTTTCACCCCTACATCCTCATCTTATTCTAGTTCCATGAAGTTGATATATACAATTAAAAAATCAAATTCAATTGACCCTGTGCTGATTTATAAAGCACCAAAACAATAAAGGGCAAATCTTTACATTTTCTTCCTCTCCATGTGGTTCCCCTAATCCACTTGGTTGAGTGATTTTCTTAAAATTTGGGGATTTGTATGTTCATCGATCCTACAGTGCAATCCATCCAATAACACTTTCTATTTTATTACCAAGATCCATTTTGGTAGTTCCACTCCTTTTTCTACTGAGTTTCATTTTGGTAGTACTACTTTCTTCCTACCGAGTTCCATTTGGTGGTTCTATTCCTCTTTCTACCAAATTTCTATTCCAGTAGTATTTCTATTCTATTATTCGTATGGCGTTGCATTTCAGTACCTTTAATTTATATTGTACCGTGATACTTTTTAGTACTTTTCAATCTGTATGTACCATGCCATTATATCTAGTGCTTTACTCACTTAATCATGAGTGATGCTGCTGAGCTAAGTATCGTTTGTAATGATATGTCACACATATATGCCATTAAAATTAACGACGACAACTTTCTTATATGAACTAATGTGTTTGGGAATTTTTTGAGTCCCAGAGTAAACTCAAATTTATCATTGATAACTCGCTCGTGGTTCTTGATGATGTCTGGAAGATAGGAAACTATCAAGTGCTCTCATGGATATGGGCATGCATGGAGCCAGAGGTGGCAATAAAGTACATGTGGCACCACAACACCAAGACTATGTGGGAGGAGATGAAGCAGTTCTTCACTCAGGAGGAAAATTGCATGTACATGTGCAACATCATGGACAAGATATTCTCTAATCAACAAGGGGAGCGACCCTTGACTAAGCTTTTCAATGTCATGAAGGCCTTGGAAAACTAGTTCAACTTCTTCTCTCCAATGAAGTTGCCTAAAGTCACAAAGGAGTGGGAGACTCTTTTGTTTGATGACTTCCTCAATAACTTCCACCCTACTATGTTGCTATTTGCCAACTTCTACTTGTGGACACTATACATATGTCCAAGGACCAAGACAATGCTCATCTCTCCTAGTTTGAGATGCTCTCTACTCACATGCCCTCCAATGATGCATCTAAGCTTTCCCAAGTGTTGGTTCTTGCTACCACATGATGTGGCCAGGGACAAGGATTGACACCCAAGTGCGCATACTATGGAAAACTTGGCCACACAAAGGAGGTATGTCACTCCAATCATGTCTATGCAGCCAGTTATGGAAGAGGACGTGCCATGGGTTCTTTCCACATTGCCTAAGCTCCCTACCCCATCCATCGGCTGAGCTTGTACCTCCCTACCAGCATCATCCAGTTCCTCTCATGTCTGCTAAGCTAACGAGGCATATGAGTGACTACTGCAAGATGTACAATTCTACTCAGACCAACCACTTCAATCCACTTCAAAAACAAATCCCCTCTGAATGGCAAGTCAAGTATTTACCTACTACCAATTCTTCTACCCACCTAGACACTACTCCTCAAGGTAACTTTGAGGCGTCTATGCTTACTTCCATTACTAAATGGAACGTGAACCCAAGCGTGACACATCATATGATCAGCATGCCCCATATTCCAACGAGATCTATTTCATTGATCCCTCACTCCTTTGTCACCATGATGGATTCAATAATTAGACAAGTAACTTAATGTGGCATTGTGCTATCTCCTATTAAGTTAAGTTGTCTATTGTCCACTTTGTTCTAAACATCAACGCAATCTAACGTCTATAGAAAAAACTATTGATTCCCTCTGATGTTTCATAACATTTGGTGCATCTTGTTTTATTTTACAAGATTGGAGGAATTGGACGACAATTTGAAAGGGAGTACACTCTTGTGATCTCTACTACTTCTTCACCCCACCTTCAAGCCTATCACAAGCCCTTATTGTTGTAAGACCACTGGCCTTGCTTAAATTATTGAACATGCTTAAGTACAATAATTGTATTCTTTAAACCATAATATATCTATATGAAGGGCTTTGATATCACGTGACAAGGTTAAGTTTCATGTTTCGTCCAGTTTGGACACTGTTTGAGCAAGTTATGCAATTTTGTGCATATTTTGGACTTTTATGTAGTTTGCCCATATGATAGGTTTTTCTTGAAACTTTTGACATGAATTATGATCCTTAGACATTTTTTTTATCATGCTTGATCTTTTTGTACAATTGGAACCTAGTTGTAGCTTGGTTTGGTAGTGTTTCTCTTCAATGGTGACTTTGGGTTTGCCCCTTCATGGATGAGCTACCTTTACAGGCTGTGGATCGATGGTCCCCCTACTTGGTGGACAACCAATGGTCACCAACAGGTGGTGACAACCGATGGTCATCCCTATATGGTAGTAGGTTGATGTTTTTCTGGTTTTGGTTCACTTGGACCTATGGTTCACTTCAAAGAGGTGGTAAACTGATGGTTTACCACTTAAGTGACCAGGGTTCCAAAGAAACAATAGTTCCTTTACTTGGAGGCCGATGGTTGGAATGGAGAGTTAAAAACCAATGTCTACAAAGGTCTCCACCATTGGTGGTGCTTCTGCTTGTGTGTCTGTGGAAGCTCTTAGCCATAGACACATGGAGGGCTACTAGGACACCTCATGCTTCTTTCTTTCCTTATCCATAAGCTTTATATACCTATCATTTAGCTCAAAACTGAAACCTTCATTCCTTGTCTTTTCCCTCCTCTCTAGATCTTCGTCCTTCCCTTCTTAGTGGAAAATAGAGTACCCAAGGAAGAGGAAGGTTGCCGACCTTCTTGGTTAAGCATCTAGGGTTTTGTTTTACTCTCTTCTAGGGTTTGCGGAGCTACCCTTGTTGTTTCCTACCTAAATTAGTAAGTATATCCTTCTCTCCTTAATTTCTTACACTTTTATCCTACCTTCTACCTTCTTCTTGGACGGAACAATGTTGTTCCATTGTAAACTTTTCTCTAAATTTTAAAGAACCTACCTTTCTTGTTCCTTATGCTTAGGGTTTTCTTCTCTTGTGTACAAAGGTGCTAGTTGACCGAGTTCAGAGCTTATACTAGGGTTCTTTACCTTCCTTGCTTGAGTTTCCTTTCTGCTTGGAATCTAATCTTCTTCTTACAAGTGACTTTTACAACTCTCTTCTCGTTTATTTCTTACTACAAGCTTACTTACTCATGTTCTTGCCCTAGAACGAAGATCTAAGCACTTAGAAGCTTTTCTCGCCTAGGGTTTTGATTTTTATGTTGTTCCTCAAGTAGTTTCCAGATCTAGATGAACCTAGAATCATGTGCACGATCTTCCTAAGATAGAGAAAGACTTATATCAGGTTTACATGGCAACTGATGGTGCCTAGCACCTATAAAATGATGGCTTATACTTAGGTTTATGAGCTATATTCTTCCTTGTGCCACAAACGATGGTGACAACCAATGGTGTCAACTGAGCTATATTCTTCCTTGTGCCACAAATGATGGTGAAAACCAATGGTGTCAACTGAGCTATATTCTTCCTTGTGCCACAAATGATGGTGACAACCAATGGTGTCAACTTATGGTGACAACTAATGATGTCAACTTATGGTGTAACTAGGTATCATGAGTTGATTATATTAAGATCTAAACTGATGGTTTCTTTGGTTGTATGATCCAAGGGTTAAAGCTACATATCAATGATGGTTTTGAAATGTTGAACCTGATCCAATAAGTAAGATTGGATGCTTCAACATCCAATGGTTTAGAATGAAATCTATAGTATAATGTGTTGGTTCTAATAATGTGAATTCAATGGTTCAATGCCTTTAACTTGTAGTCTTATCTTTTCTCTCGCAAGAATATATTTGATAAATCACCATAATAAGTGGATCTGTAACTTTAATGTGATAATGCTTGTTACACCTAATCCTAATGTAACTAAGTGATGGTGATAGCTTGTAATCAACTCTCTTGAATGATTTAATGTGACAATGAAATACTCTCTTATTGTTTCTAAATGCTAATATGATGCTAATCGAACACCATACTTCCTTTCTATATTAATCTTATATGTCACATGTGTGTTGATGATTGTTGAGCCTTGTTCTAAGGCATAGAAATATATTGGTGAACTTATAGGGATTGATGGGATGGTCTTAATGACCTTTGGACATGGTTGAGCCGTATTGGAGGTGTAATCCCTTTCATGATTCAATAAGGGTTGGAACCCTAGAACTTCATGATAAGAAATTAGTACTCAGTAGTGGAATGATGACAATATAGTCCATTGATTTGAAATGAATGATATTATGCAATAATCTAATTAAGATTTATATCTAAAATGTTATATATCTTCTGAAGTTTCTATACTTATACCTTTGTTAGAAATGAATTAATGTTGTATGTCCATTTGCATGATGAAGCGTTCATACATCCAATTGGCATAATTAATCAAGTGACACCCTAATCATGTAGTGCCCTATGCCGTAGAACCATCTTTAGTGTCAAAATTTGTTGGATGGTTAAGCTAGTATTCCTAAGGGAAACTTAGAGCGCATAGTGTTCAATATGTGGTGGTGGCAAGTTGAGTGTATATCCATGTCATCCACAATTTTAGGTTATGGAGGATGACTACAGTCATGCCTCAGATATTTGTATATATGATGTGATTGAGTACATTGTAGATGTACCTCAGGTGGTAGGGTTTTGCTTTGCATACCCTAGTTTCTAGTGCCATGATTTGTACCAAGGGAGAACTAGGTGTTAGCAACTTGACTATATGTGGTTGTAGTGGTAGCTTGACTGATATCACTACATTTTTTACTCATACTGACTGAGAAGGAGAGATCTTAGGATACTGACACTTGTAGATCTTGTACGGAATTGAATAACACTTCACATTGGTCAGTTGGGGTTCGGGTGGTACAATTCAAACTTCTTGGGGCATAATAAAAGATTTAATAGAGTCGTGTTGCATATATGCTACGGTTAAATATTCTTCACATTGGATGTTAACCCTTGCCTTATTCTTCTACACTTCTAAATGTTATATGATGAAATCAAAGAGATTAATTGTGAATGAATGATAAGTTTTACTTGTTGTCTTACATATCTTGTTGATCACACTTAAAACTATGGTTAATTATGGAATTACTCATTCTTTTGAATTTGTTTAGTATTCTAGAATTATTCAATCTGCTCAATTGCTTATTATTTTACTCAACCTACTTTGTTTATTTATTGTTAAATAATATGTTGTAATCAATGACCAATGTAGAGAGTTAAATCTCTCGCTAGTACATTGATCTCACCCGTAGGTCACTACATCTTTTTAGGTGATCACTAATAATGTGGTCGAGATCATGTCGTAGAAGAGGATTGGCCTGGTGATAAATAGACAAAGAAGGTTGGACAACTATAGTTGTTAGTTGTAGAGTCCTAGTATCGTCCCTTTACTCTCAAGTCTGGGCATGGGATGTGTTTTGTAGATGTTATACTTGTGTTGACACAAGTTTTTTCCAATATGCAAGTGTTTGAATATATGTAATGTACATGTGGAATATCTCTTTTTAATACAAGTTGTGGCTGAGACCACTAGATACAGATGTAAATACATGTTATAGTATATGAGTCATGGAAAAGGAAGGGCCTTTGTGCAAATGTTTTAGAAATTGATTATGATGTGAAATTAGTTTTAGTTCTTATGCTTTTTGGCTATGTGATTAGTTAGCAGTTGATCACGTTTTATGTTTTGAGTAATCTTGTTTAGCATGACAAGGTGTCATAGTTAAGTTGGTATTAGAGCTCTAGGTTCACCGAGTCAATAGGGCCACAGCACTTAGGTTTGAGTCTATTCTTATGTATCCAACATATCTAATCATATCTTATGCTTATGTAGATATGTCTGGAGGACATCAAGAACATGCTGAGAGCAGCTATGTTGTACTAGGAGGAGGTGCTAAGAGGTAGGAACACGATGATAGAGTGCCAGAAGTGGGGCTAGAGAAGCCCACAATGCCTCAGTTTGACCCGATAACTATGGCCATGTCTGCATTTCAATCCATGTTTGGACAAATGATGGCCATGATTACACATCTAGCGGACAGAGTGCTAACTTCTCAAGCTTGGGCAGTCGTCCCTAGTGTGGAATCCCAAGGTGTAGGGAAGACATTTAAATGTCTTAGATGTGTTGGGGCAATCGAGTATGTTGGTACCTTTGACGCAACAGAGAGGTCGACATGTGGCTGACTGAGCTCGTGAAGGTGCTAAAGATCTAGAATATCCTTGAAGAGGATAAGGTGAAGCACGTGATATACCTGTTGAAGGGTAGTGTGGGCCACTGGTGGGACATAAAAGAGGAGGAAAGGTGAGATGTTGTGATAGGATGGGAGGAATTTGGGTGAGATTTTGACAGCCAATAGTTCCCAGAGACATAATTAGATGAGAAGATCTCTTAGATTGAGAAGATTTGTCTGGGATAGATGACCATCAATGAGTATAAGTTGAAGTCTATGGAGCTTCTGAAGTTCTTCCCTCACATGGAATCGACAAATAAGGAAAAGATTCATAGGTTTTAGAAGGGTCTGAGTATGAATTTGACTTCAACAATGTCAACTTTGGAGAATAGAGAAAGGTTTTCCACCTTTGTGGAGTTAGTTAGGAAGATTGGGAGGTTTTCTATATAAAAGCATGAATCCAACACAAAGAAAAGATTGTCTCAGTTCCAAGCGAAATCTTATGGAGGCTTTAAGAAGCCAATGTATTCTCCTTCACAGGCACAACATAGGTGGACTTTTACCAAACATAGGTCATATGCACCATCATAATGGTCTTTGAGTAGGGATAGAAGTTGTAGTTTTTCACCGAAAGGAGCTCACAACTCATCATCAGTCTCAGTGACGGGGTCATGTAAGCCACAATATAATACCAAGGCTTGTTACTGGTGTAGATAGGTTGGGCATATGATGTGGTAATGCCCTATGAATAATGAGGAAGTAATGAACCAACCAAGGCATAATAGAAAAGGGTCGAAGCAACATCAGTATAGCAGTGATGGTGGCACATGACTCGAATAGATATCACATGAAGGTGTTGTTATGTATGCTTAGAGAAGCAATCATGTGATGATTGTAATGGCATAACTTGTAAATGATTTGATTATTTATCAAAGGCAAGCTTCTGATTTATTATGTTTAATTCAATTATGAGATAATGATGTAACATTATAAATGTTTAGAGAATAATACTACTCAATGATGTATGTCTTCAAGTGTTATCCTTGGGGAAATGAGATTATACATATGTTAAGAGTACATATACATATTCTTATTATGTCCCTAACCGGTTGTTATTGTGGAAGGTTGATAGACTACAATAACACATGATTTCAGAGTGTGGATTGGTGGATGATAGAATCTCATTAGTCATGATACAGATATATCAAACCAAGAACATAGATACATGTTAGAGAATAATGTATCAGACAGACCCACTGTGAGACTGACACATGGAAGACATTTTATGGAAGTCATAGTCAACTCTCAAATTGATGGTGGTGGTTGTGGTTCTTAGACCAAAAATCATTGCACTCATCACGTCATTGGGTACACTTTGACATCATCAAACGTAGTCATACAACATGGATTTCTATAACAGTGATGATTGGGTGACTTTGACCCATGGGGATAGACTGTGAGTGATAGAAATGGGATTTGCCCCTCCTACTAGAGTGTGATGTCCTAGGCCTCTTGATTAGAGAGACTAAAAAATACATGGCCATGCACATGTGAGTCAATATGTGATATTGAGCTTACATATATCTTAGACAGTTGGGTCTAGTATAAGAAACAAGATTGGAGATAAAGAGGGTGGCTGCTCCATGCCTCAAGTTCAATCTGGACATAGGGATAAAGGAACTATACTAGCATTGCAACACCATAGATAGATTGTAGGTTGAATTCGTTCCCCAACTTTCCATTTACTTAGGTAGCATTGACGTGCAACTAGGCACCAATCATTGCTTGTGATGTCACAATTTGTTATGGACATTCACTGTCAACGTAATATGGGACCTATAGGGTCACACACATAGGTCTCAACCTAGAAGAGGAGTTTAATCTTGAATGGCAGTTGAATTAAGTACTAAAGTGTTTAGGTATTTGATTCAGACAACATATAGGCTAGTTTCACTTCCAAACACCCATCTCAAGTGTTGAGATAGATGTCTGCAGTGCCAAACAACCGTCTCAAGTGTTGAGATGGGTGTATGGGGTGTTAGGCCTGATTTGAGTTGAAATTGGCTTAAGAGTGAATTGACCAACTTATCGGCTTGGATTGGGTCACTAGACAACCATTTGTGTGACTGAGACAACCTTCTTGCATAGGCGAGATGGTTCAGTTTGGCTGAGGGAAGGTTCAAAATATTTCTAAGTTCATTTTGATTGCACATTAGTTCTTTTGCAAGGAATTAATATGTGATATTAATTGGATTTAAATTATCAATTTCATATGCGATTGGGAAATTATACAAGCATTACAACACTATACGTAGATTGTAGGTTGAAGTTGTTCTCCAAATTTCCATTTACTTGGGTAGCATTGATGTGCAACTAGACATCACTCATTTCTTATGATGTTATAATTTGTTATGGACATTCACCACCGATGTAATATCGGACCTATAGGGTCACACACATAGGTCTCGACCTAAATTATGGGTTTTATCTAGAATGGTAGTTGAATTAAGTACTAAAGTGGTTAGGTATTTGATTCACACAACATATAGGCTGATTGAACTACCAAATTCCCATCTCAAGTGTTGGGATGGCTGCCTGGAGTGCCAAATGGCCGTCTCCAGTGTTGAGACGGGCGTCTGAGGAATCGACCTGGATTCGAGTAGAAATTGTCTTAAGAGAAAACTGACCAAACTGAGCAGCTCAGCTAGGATTACCTGACGACCGTCTCGATGATCGAGACGGTTGTCTTGAATGAGCGAGATGGTCCGGTTTGGCCGAGGGAAGGTTCTAGATATTTCCAGGTTTGTTTCAGTTGTACATTACTTGTTGTGCAAGGAATTAATATGTGATATTAATTGGAATCGAAATTACTAATTTCATTCTTATTTGTATGCTTCTTCTTTTATATCCATACTAGTTGACCTGGGTGCAACACACTCTTTTATCACTAGAGAGATGATAGATAATTGTTATTCGCTTGATAGTTGTAGATCTAGTAGTCTTCAGCTAGAAACTCCTTTAGTTGGTTCCACCGACTTGTGGGAGGTGTGTCCTTCTTGCGTTCTTTCTTTCTTAGGACACAACATTCAAGTGGACCTCATGCCACTTGATATATATGGATTCGATATTATCTTAGGAATGGATACCTTTGAGAAGTACAAGGTAGTGTTGAACTATAGTTCTAAGATATCAACATTCCATGATGGAGATGTCTTGTGGATCTTTCAAGGTAATAGGAAGATTCTTCCTACATGTTTGATGTCATCTATGACAGCTAAGAGGTTGATGAGACAAGGCTGCGAGGCCTTCTTATCTTATGTTGTAGATACCAAGGCGAGAGGTCCCAATACCCAGGAGGTGCCACTGGTGCATGAATTTAAGAATGTTTTTCTTGAGGAATTTCCTGGTGTTCCCCCTCTAGGGAGATTGATTTTGAAATTAATCTTGTTCCTAGAACAAAACCCCTAACACAATCACCGTACAGGATGTCATCAGTAGAAATGCAACAGTTAAAGAAATAGTTGCAAGAACTATTAGAGAAGGGTTTTATCAAACCAAGCACTTCCCCTTGGGGTGCTCCTATGTTGTTTGTCAAGAATAAGGATGGTTCAATGAGATTGTGCATAGGTTATCGATAGTTGAACAAGGTGACGATAATGAGTAAGTATTCTTTGCCAAGGATTGATGACCTTTTTGATTAGTTAAGAGGTTCCACTTTGTTTTAAGAGATAGATCTAAGATCAGGTTATCACCAGCTGAGGATAAGGGAGGATGACGTAACCAAGTCAACATTTAAGACTAGGTATGGTCACTATGAGTTTTTGGTTATGTCATTTGGGCTAACCAATGCACCAACAACGTTCATGGATCTGGTGATGAGGTGTTAAGACAATGTCTGGATCAGTGTGTGGTCGTGTTCATAGATGCTATCCTGATATACTCTAAGGATAGACATCAACATGAGTAACACCTTTGATAGGCGTTGACTTTGTTGAGGAACACCAATTATATGCTAAGTCAGCAAATGCGAGTTCTGGTTGTATGAGGTGTCTTTTCTGGGTCATGTCATATCAGCTAAGGGTGTTTGTGTAGACCTTAAGAAAGTGGAGGCTATTCTAGAGTGGGAACAACCCAAGACCAAAAACGATTTGCAGTTTCCTAGGTTTGGCAGGCTGCTACAGGAGGTTTGTCAAGGACTTCATTTCAGTAGATTTACCCCATACTAGGTTAACTCAGAAGGATGTTTCTTTTTCTTGGAATGACAAGTGTCAACATGCTTTCCAGTAGTTGAAAGAGAAGTTGACCAATCCATCGATGTTAGTGCTTCCAGAGTAAGGGAGAGGCTACATTGTCTTTTGTGATGCTTTGAAGAATGGGCTGGGATGCATACTAATGCATGATAAGACCGTGATTTCTTTTTCTTCATGGTAGCTTAAGAAATACGAGGAGAACTACAGTGTGTCCCGCCAGAGGTGCACACACTAAAAAATTAAATCTTGACAACATGCACCCAACAAGCTCGGGACACATGTATGTTTTAAAATTTGTAAGGTACCTACATGAACACACTCACATACACCAAAACACTACACCCTCAAGCCCATGGGGTCGTGTCGTAGTATAGGAGGGAAAAAAGTATAGGGTCAATCGACAAGGAGAAAAGGGGCAACAAAGCTGAGTTAGTTTTGGGCTAGGTTCCTACTGCAGAGTCTAGGATTGAAGGGTTTGACGTTTATTTGTTGATTACACTAATAGTGAATAAGCAAAAAATTCAAGGAAGAAAACAAGATCAAAACCTAAAATAATCGTAGACATTTAATTATAACGAACAAGAAAGACAAGGCAAGCAGGAAAGGAAAAGAGCAAGCTATATTAAAGCACACAGGAAGAGGTTTACATAACACTAAGATAGCAAACTAAGTACAAAAGCAATGAAAGACCTAAACTAGGAAGAGCAAAGCAAGAATAAGGCAAGAAGCTAACTAAGAAAGTAAAGAGCTAACTAAGATAGCACTAACTAAGCAAGAAGGAAATTAGGGTTTTGATGCAATAAAAGGTAGTGTGAGCTATTTGGGAGATGCACTTATCAATGAGGCTGGGGGTGATGATATATGAGTAGTATACTTTCATTTAGATTGTCCAAACCAAACAACTAGCTAGAGGCTAATGAATTTCCCTAAACTATTAACTGACCATGGATAGGATAAGTTGTGTATGGGGGAACTAGTCCCTAACACCTCCTACTATCCTTACAAGACTCAACCGGGTTAGGGTTTCAGTGTAATTCAATTAGAGTCTAAACAAGCCTAGGTTTATAGGTTAGAGGATCTTAGGGTGATTAGGGGTTGAGGGTAGTAAAGGGAGTGACTAGGAGGTTTTAGGCCTCACACCACCCACATTCTTGCCTTGAGAGAGCTCCATGATAAGCACACTAAGTTCATCTAAATTAGCTACTTAGATCTCTCAACTTGGGTTAGGGGAATTGATTAGCATGTAGGAAGATGGGTGGCTAGATAGGGATCCATGAATTGGATCTAGGAGCAAATCCCAAAATTCACACATATAACCATTTTCCCTAATTCCTAGGTGATTTCAAGCACAAACCAAAAACAATCCATGGAGAATGAGATAGAAATATAACATAATCATTGGAAAAATAAATTACAATGTTTACAATTCATTTTCCCCCAACATGTTATCAAGGTAAAATTTTGAGCCCCAAACAACCCACCTAAGGGCCTAGCTACTCATAGAAATGAAAAATACAAAAATGGAAGAAAAATAGGGAGAAATAGTCATGGATCTCAGTGTAGATGGAGTGACCTCCTATCCAGATGTTGCAGGGACGTCCTCCTCCAAGGTGTAAGGGCATGTAATGATGGTGTAATAGGGTCAAAACACTAGGAAACTAGGGTTTTGGTGCTGAAAAAGAAGAAATGGAGGGGAAATGAGGTGGAGAAGTGAAGGAATGGATGGAATGCAAAAATGAAGAGCTAACAGGGGGTACAAGGTAGCTAACCTTGTTCTAGAGCCACCACCCAAGTATATATAGGTGGTGGGGAAGCATTAGGTTAAGTGGGGGTAAAGTAGGGAATTGAATACAGAAAATTGTAAAGTTTTGGTGGTAGCATGACCGTGCTAGGCAGAAAAGTCATTTTGGGGGTAAATGGGAATGATCGTGGTCGATGGGAATGGTCGTGGTGGAAGAATGGAGCGAACAAGGGAATTTTGAGCTTCTGGGTTTGCCAACACGCCCATTCTGGCTAGCTCAGTCGTGCTAGGCTCTGGCCAACACGGGCTTGCTCAGATTCTGGGTGATTTTTTAAAGGTCTTTCTGATTGGGGTATGTCCCAAAACTACTATTCCTTGGTAGCATATCCATTTTGGAGTCCTTCCCCTGCATATGGGTCTAGAACTTGATCATCCATGAAGGTTATTGCTTCAATACATTCTTTGACCACTTGGGGTAGGTTGAGAGTGGTTTTGCCTCATTTTGGGCTCCTCCAAGCCTGGGGAAACCCTAATTCACCCATCACCTCTCTCTTCCATCAATTAGTGTTCAAATTACCTATTAAACATGCAAACACCATCCACAAGTGCATTCGATAGTAAAACACATATTGAGGGAAATAGCATGTAATCTAACAATTGTAGATGTGATTGAAGTCCAATATGACACAAGATGCAGCCCTAAAATAGGTTTTCATCAAACTACCCAATGCACAATATGGAACTTGCATCATTGGTTCATGCTTTAAAGATCTACATACACTACCTTTATGGAGAAAAGTGTTAGATCTTTACTGACCACAAGAATTTGCACTATATCTTTTTGAAGTAGGAGTTTAATATAAGGCAAAGGAGATGGATGGAGCTAATTGAGGATTATTATTGCAAATTCGACTACCATCCGGGCAAGGAAAATGTGTTAGATGATGCTTTGATAAGGAAACTATCTTCATCATCATCTGTAGACCAGGCATAATTAAGTTCATTAGTATGCCACAAGCGAGACATGTTGGTGTCTCTCAGCTAGATGAATATTCAGCTGGAGGTTTCCTTGTTGGCTGGTTTTTTGTCACAATTACAAGTCAAAATTACCTTGACAAATAGATCAGAGATGCAAAATAGAATGATACTATGATACAAAATATCCAATCAGAGTTTTGCAGTGAGAAGTATGATGGATTCCATGAGGCAGATGAAGGTACTATTTGTTTCCATAATAAGACAATGGTTGCTGATGTTGATGGGTTGAGGAAGATGGTACTTGAGGAGGCTCATTCCTCGATGTATGTGATGCATCCTGGAAGTACCAATATGTACTATAATTTGAAGGACTTCTATTTATGGCCATGATTAAAGCGTGATGTGGCAAAGTTTGTTGTCAGATTTCTAGTCTTTTAGTAGATTAAGGTTGAGCATTAGAAACCTGCGAGAACATTACAACCTTTGCCAATACTTCAATGGAAATGGGATCATATTACCATGGAATTTGTGGTTGGTCTCTCTAGGACATCCAAAGGTCATGATTCCATTTGGGGGATAGTGGATAGATTGACTAAGTAAGCTCACTTCCTTCCAGTCAAGACGAAATCTATAGTAGAAGTTGGCACATGTATATGTTGATGAGATAGTCAGTTTACTCGACATTCTAGTAACATTAGTTTCTGACAGAGGTCCACAGTTTACAAGTTAATTTTGGGAACGTCCGCATTCAGCAATGGGAACACAACTGAGGTTTAGGACAACTTTCCACAAGCAGACTGATGGCCAATCTGAAAGGACTATTTGGACACTAGAAGACCTCTTGAGGGCATGTGTGTTGTAGTTTCTTGGTAGTTGGGATGTACACCTGACTTTGATAGAGTTTGCATACAACAAAACCTATATGGAACCTTACGAGGCTCTATATGGAAGACATTGTCGGTCTCCAATTTGCTAGTATGAGACATGTGAGTATCAACCCTCGGGTCCTGAGCTTTTACAACATACTACAGAAAAGATTAAGGTGATACAATAATGCTTGAAGGCAGCCCAGGATAGAAAAAAATCATATGTAGATAACCATCACAGACCATTAGAGTTCTAAGTGGGAGACAACGTGTATCTCAAGGTTTCTCCTTAGAAAGGTGTGTTGAGGTTTGGGAAGAAGGGTAAGTTGGATCCTAGATTTATGGGACCATACCCTATCTTAGCACATGTTGGAAAAGTAGAATACAAGTTAGAGCTACCTCTAGAGTTGTGCAGGTTGTAGAATATCTTTCATATTTTCATGATGAGGAAATGTCAATACATAGAAGATAATCTAGCCAATGGAAGTTGATTTATACGAGGTTGTTGCCTATGTTGAGGGTCCCTTTTGATCCTAGATAGAAGGGTAAAGAAGTTGGGGAAGATGGATATAGTGTTAGTGAAGGTTTTCTGGCATCACCATGGTATATAGGAAACCACGTGGAATTTAGAGGATGAGATGCATAGGAAGTACCCATCTCTCTTTGTGTAGGATTTCAGGGGTGAAATACTTGTCAGTAAGACTCCTAACCTTTCTTAAAGTGTTTAACATGCTTAATTGAAATATTTGAGTTCTTTAAATCATAATATAACTTTATGAAGAGCTTTGATATCATGTGACAAGCTTAAGTTTCAAGTTTGGTCCAGTTTGGACACTATTTGAGCAAGTTATGCAATTTTGTGTACATTTTGGATGTTTCTACAATTTATCCATCTGAGAGGTTTTTCTTACAATTTGTCACATGAATTATGATAGTTAGATGTTTTATTATCTTGGGCCACGGGGAACCTAGTTGTACCTTGGTTTGGTGGTATTTCTCTTCAATGGTGATTTAGGGTTTACCCCTTCATGTATGAGCTACCTTTAGAGGTTCTAGATCGATGGTCCCCCTGATTGGTGGATAACTGATGGTCACCAACAGGTGGTGAGAACTGATTCTCATCCGTATATGGTAGTAGGTTTATGGTTTTATGGTTTTGGTTCACTTAGACCGATGGTTCACTTAAAAGAGCTGGTAAACCGATGGTTCACCACTTAAGTGACTAGGGTTCCAAAGAACTGATGGTTACTTTGCGTGGAGGATGATGGTTGGCTTGGACAACCAACAACCAATGGATAAGTAGGTATCCACCATAAGTGAATCTACTTCTTTCATGTCTGTGAAAGCTCTTATCCATGGACACATGGAGAGCTACTAGGACACCTCAAGCTTCTTTTTTTCCTTATCGATAAGCTTTATATACCTATCCTTTATCTCACAAATGAAACCTTTGGTTCCTTATATGTTCCCTCCTCTCTAGAGCTTCTTCCTTCCCTTCTTGATGGTGAATATAGTGCCCAAGGAAGAAGAAGGTAACCGACCTTCTTGGTTAAGCATCTAGGGTATCGTTTTTCTCTCTTCTATGGTTTGTGGAGCTACCCTTGTTGTTTCCGACCTAAACTAGTAAGTATCCCCTTCTCTCCTTCATTTCTTCTATTGTTCTCCTTCCTCTTACCTTCTCCCTGAATGAAACTATTATGTTCCATGGTAAAATTTGCTCTAAAGTTCAAAGAACCTACCTTTCTTGTTCCTTATGCTTAGGGTTTGCTTCTCTTGTGGTGAAAGGTGCTAGTTGGCCGAGTTCAGAGCTTATACTAGGGTTATTTACCATCCTTGATTGAGTTTCCTTACTTCTTAGAGTCTTATCTTCTTCCTATAGGAGAATTTTATAACCCTCATCTCATTTATTGCTTACTACAAGCTTACTTACTCATGTTCTAGCCCTAAAACGAAGATCTAAGCACTTAGAAGCTATTCTTGCCTAAGGTTTTGATTTTATGTTGTTCCTTAAGTAGTTTCCATCTATATATGAACCTGGAATCATGTTCACAATCTTCCTAAGGTAGAGTAAGACTTAGATCAGGTTTACATGGCAACCGATGGTGCCTAACACCTATCAAATGATCAATTATACTTAGGTTTATAAGATGTTTTCTTCCTTGTGCCTCAAACAAAGGTGACAAGTAATGGTGTCAACTAATGGTGACAACCAAAAATGTCAATCGATGGAATAACTAGATATTATTAATCGATTCTATTAAGCCCTAAACTGATGGCTTCTTTGGTTATATGATCCAAGGGTTAAACCTACATATCAACCGATAGTTTTGAAATGTTGAACCTGATCCAATAAATAGGATTGGATGCTTCAGTATCCAATGGTTTAGAATGAAGTCTATAATATAATGTGTTGGTTCTAATAATGTGAATTTGATGGTTCAATGCCTTCAACTTGTAGTCTTACCTTTTCCCTTGTAAGAATGTATTTGATAAATCACCATAATATGTGGATGTGTAACTTTAATGTGATAAATTGTGTTACACCTAACCCTCATGTAACTAAGTTAATCATCTCTCTTGAATGATTTAATGTGACAATCAAATACTCTCTTCTTGTGTTGAAACCCTAATATGATGCTAATTGAACATCATAGTTCCTTGCTATATTAATCTTATATGTCACATGTGCGTTGATGACTTGTTAAGCCTTGTTCTAAGGCATAGAAAGATAATGGTGAGATTACAAGGATTGATGGAATGGTTTTGATGACCTTTGGGCATGTTTGAGGCCTTTGGGAGGAGTAATCCTATTCATTATACAATAAGGGTTGGAACCTTCAAACTTTTTAATAAGAAATTGGTACTCAGTAATGGTCTAATGGCAATATGGTCCATTGATTTGCAATGAATGATAGTATGTGGTAATGTGATTAAGAATTATGTCTCAAACATTTTGTATCTTTTAAAGTTTCTATACTGATACATTTGTTAGAAATGAATTAGGGTTGTATGTCCATTTCTATGATAAAACCTTAATACATCCAATTGGCATAACTAATCAGGTGAAACTCTAATCATGTGGTGCCCTGTGCCATAGAACCATCTTACAATTTGTTGGATGGTGAAATGAGTATTCCTAAGGAAAACTCAGAGTGCATACTGTTGAGTATGTGGGGGTGGAAAGGTGAGTGTCTATCCTTGTCATCCACAATTGCAAGTTATGGAGGATGGTTGCAGTCATGCGTCATATATTTGTATATATGATGTGTCTGAGTACACTAAAGTTGTACCTCAGGTGGTAGGGTTTTTCTTTGCATACCCTAGTTTCTAGTGAAGTGACATGTACTAAGGGCATGGACTAGGTGTTAGCAGCTTGACTATATGTCACTGTAGTGGTAGCTTGACTAATATGTCACTGCCCTTTTGACTCATACTAACTGAGAAGGTGATATCTTTGGATATTTACACTCCTAAATCTTGTATGGAACTAAATAGCACTTCACAATGGTCAGTTGGGGTTTGGGTGGTACAACTCAAACTCCCCGGGCCATAATAAAAGATGTTATACAGTCGTGTAGTATATCTACTAGGGTTAAATATGATTCACATTGGATGTTAACCCTTTCCTTATTCTTCTACACTGGTAAATGTTATTTGATGTAATTAGAGAGATTAATTGTGAGTAAATGTTAAGTTTTACTTGCTCTCTTACATATATTTTTGATCATACTTACAACTATGATTAATTGTGGAATTACTCATTCTTATGAATTTGTTTAGTATGCTATAATTATTTAATGTGCTCAATTTCTTATTAAATATTCATCCTTCTTAGTTTATTTACTATTAAATAACTATTGTCATCAATAACTGGTGTAGAGAGTTGTATCTCTTTCTTGGACATGGGTCTCACCCGTGGGTACCACATCTTTTTAGGTGGTTGCCGAAAACAATGTTGAGATTGTGTTGTAGAAGAAGAGAAGCCTGGTGATCAATAGACACAGAAGGTTGGACAACTATAGTTATTAGTAGTAGAGTCCTAGTGTCATCCTTGTACTCTCAGGTCCTGGTATGGGATGTGTTTTGTAGATTTATACTTGTATGGACACAAGTTTTTGGCAGTATGTCAATGTTTGTATATATGGCATGCACATGTGGGACATCTCTTTTTAATATATGTTGTGGCTGAGACCACTAGATACAAATGTAAATACTTTTTATGGTATATGAGTCATGGAAAAGGATGGAACTTTGTGCAAATGTTTTAGAACTTGTTTATGCTATCAAATTGGTTTTAGTTCTTCCACTTTTCTGTCTATGTGATTAGTTAGTAGATGATCATGTTTTATATTTTGACTAATCTTGTTAGCTTGATGAGGTATCATAGTTAAGTCAGTGTTAGAGCTCTCGGTTCTCTGAGTCTACAGTGACATACGACTTAGGTTTCAGTTTGTTCTTATGTATCCAACATATCTGATCATAGCTTATGATTATGTAGATATGTCTGGAGGATATGAAGAACATGCTGAGAGAAACTATGCTTCACCAGGAGGAGGTGCTAGGAGGCATGCACGTGATGATAGAGTGCCAAAAGCAGGGCCAGAGCAGCCTGTGATGCCTCAATTTGACCCAAAAACTATGGCTAGCCCTGCGTTTCAGTCCATGTTTGGACATATTTAGATGAGAAGATCTCTCAGTTTTAGAAGATTTGTCAGGGAACGATGACTGTCGATGAGTATGAGTTGAATTTTTGGAGTTTATGAGGTTCTATCCTCACATGAAAGTGACAAATAAGGAAAGGATCCATTGGTTCGAGAAGAGTCTAAGTATGGAAGTGACTACAATAGTGTTAGCTTTGGAGAACAGAGAAAGGTTTTCCACGTTTGTGGAGTCCGTAAGGTAGATTGAGAGGTTTGATATAGAAAAGCATGAAGTCAACACAAAGAAAAGACCAACTCAATTCCAAGGGCAATCTTCTGGAGGATTTAAGAAGCCAAGGTTTTTTCCACCACAGTCGCAACAGAGGTTGACTTTTATTGAGCATAGGTCATATAATTATCACAATGGCCACCAAGTAGGGGCAAAGACTACAATTTTCCGCCAACAGGAGCTCATAGCTCATCATCAACCTCAGTGATAGGACCATCTAAGCCATGATATAATACCAAGGCTTGTCGCTGGTGTGGAAATGTTGGGCATATGATGTCGTCGTGCCCTATGAACAATGAGGAAGTAACACAATAGACAAGGCAAAATCAACAATGGTCACAACATCATCAGTACAGCAGTGGTGGTGGCAGAGGATGTAGACAAGCGTCACAAGAAAGATCCTCTAAATAGGCTAGTAGAGGAAACAGATGGTAGCAAGCGGTGACTAGGTTTTATGCCATGAACCACTCAGAAGCAATGGTCAATCCACATGTCATGACAGGTTAGATGGAGTTATTTCATCTTGATTCATCTGCTTCTTCTTTTGTATCTGTACTAGTTGACCCGGGTGTGACACACTCTTTTATCACCAGAGAGGTGATAGATAGTTGTTATATGCATGTTAGTCATAGATCTGATATTCTTTGGCTAGAAACTCCTTTAGTTGGTTCCGCCGAGTTGCGTGAGGTGTGTCCTTCTTGCATTCTTTTTTTCTCAAGGCATAACATTCAAGTGGACCTCAGGCCACTTGATATGCATGGATTCAATGTGATCTTAGGAATGGATACCTTGGATAAGTACAAGGTAGTATCGAATTGTAGTTCCAAGATACAACACTCCATGATGGAGATGTCTTGTTAATCTTTCAAGGTGATAGGAAGAATCTTCCTACATGTTTGATGTCAGCTATGATAGCTAAGAGGTTGCTGAGACAAAGGTGTGAGGCCTTATTAGCTCATGTTGTGGATACCAAGGTGAGAGGTCCTAGTACCCAGGAGGTTCCAGTGGTGTAGGAATTTGAGGATGTTTTTCCTAAGGAATTTCTTGGTGTTCCCCCTCCTAGAGAGATTGATTTTGCAATCAATCTTGTTCTTGGAACACAACCCATAACACAATCACCGTACAGGATGGCACCAGTAGAAATGCAAGAGTTAAAGAAACAATTGTAGGAACTGTTAGAGAAGCATTTTATCAGACTAAGAACTCCCCCTTGGGGTGATCTCGTGTTGTTTGTCAAGAAAAAGTATTGTTCAATGAGATTGTGTATAGATTACCGACAGTTGAACAAGGTGATGATAAAGAATAATGTATTCGTTACCAAGGATTGATGACCTTTTTTATTAGTTAAGAGGTTTTATTGTGTTTTTAAAGATAGATCTAAGATCACATTATCACCAATTGAGGATAAAGGCGAATGACATACCCAAGTCAGATTTTAGGACTAGGTATGGTTACTACAAGTTCATGGTTATGTCATTTGGACTAACCAATGCAACAACAATGTTCATGGATCTGACGAACATGACATTCAAACAATATCTAGATTACTATGTGGTTATGTTCATAGATGCATATTGATATACTCTAAGGACAACCAACAACATGAGAAACACCTTCGATAGGCATTGACTTTGTTGAGGCATTACCAATTATATGCTAAGTTCAACAAATCTGAGTTTTGGTTGTCTGAGGTGTCTTTTCTAGGTCATGTCATATTAGATAAGGGTGCTTGTGTAGACCCTAAGAAGGTGGAGTCAGTTCTAGAGTGGAAACAGCCCAAGACACCAATAGAGATTTGCAAGTTCCTAGGTTTGGCAGACTACTGCAGGAGGTTTAACAAGGACTTCAGTTATGTCACTTTACCCCAAACTAGGTTAACCCGGAAGGATGTTCCTTTTTCTTGGGATGACAAGTGTCAACATTTTTTGCAGCAGTTAAAAGAGAAGTTGATCGGTGCACCAATGTTAGTGCTACCAGATCAAGGGAAAGGCTACCTTATCTTTTGTGATGTTTCAAAGAATGGGTTGGGATGCGTACTGATGCATGATAAGAAAATGATTTCTTTTGCTTCATGACATCTTAAGAAACACAAGGAGAACTACCCAATGCATGATCTGGAGCTTGCAATGCTGGTTCATGATTTTAAGATCTAGAGACACTACCTTTATGGAGAAAAGTGTCAAATCTTTACTGATCACAAGAATCTATAGTATATTTTGTTGAAGTAGTAGTCAAATATGAGGAAGATGAGATGGATGGAGCTAATCAAGGACTATGATTGCACAAACAACTACCATCATTGTAAGGAAAACATGGAAGGTGATGCTTTGAGTAGGAAATTGTCTTCACCATCATCTGCAGACCATGCACAGTTATGTTCATTAGTATGTCACAAGCGAGACATGTTGGTGTCTCTTTGCCAGATGAATGTTCAGCTGGAGGTTTCCTTGTTGGCTAGTTTGTTGGCATAGTTACAAGTCAAACCTACCTTGAGACAAAAAATTTGCGATGCTCAACATAATGGTATTGTAACACAAAATATCTGATCAGAGTTTGGCAGTGAGAAGTATAATGGCTTGCATGAGGCAGATGACAATACACTTTGTTTCCATAACAAGACATTAGTTCATGATGTTGATGGGTTGAGGATGATGGTACTTGACGAGGATCATTCCTTGATGTATGCAATGCATCCTCAAAGTGCCAAGATATACCATAATGTGAAGGACTTGTAATGGTGGCCAGGATTAAGGCGTGATGTCCATTCTATTAACAGATTAAGGCTGAGAAATAGAAACCTACAGGTACATTACAAACATCACCAATACCTCAA
The DNA here is from genome assembly GCA_963693085.1 of Alisma plantago-aquatica. Taxonomy (NCBI): domain Eukaryota; kingdom Viridiplantae; phylum Streptophyta; class Magnoliopsida; order Alismatales; family Alismataceae; genus Alisma; species Alisma plantago-aquatica. The sequence goes on from OY856411.1 coordinate 865,064,304, forward strand.
TGGAAATGAGATCACATTACCATGGACTTTGTGGTTTGTCTTCCTAGGACAGCCAAAGGTGATGATTCCATTTGAGTGATAGCGAATAGATTCACTAAGTCATCTCACTTCCTTCTAGCCAAGACAAAGTTTACAGTAGAAAAGTTGGCACATGTATATGTTGATGAGATAGTCAGTTTACATGGCATTCTAGTAACGATAGTTTCTGACATAGGCCCATAGTTTACAAGTTGGTTTTGGGAACATCTACATTCAACGATGGGAACAAAATTGGGGTTCAACACAACTTTCTACTCGCAGACTGATGGCCAGTCTAAATGGACTATTCAGACACTACAAGATCTCTTAAGGGCAATGTTTGTTGTAGTTTCTTGGTAGTTGGGATGTACACCTGAGTCTGATAGAGTTTGCATACAACTTCAACTATAAGAGAAGCATCGATATGACACCTTACAAGGCTCTGTATGGGATATGTTGTCGGTCTCCACTTTGTAGGTATGAGATAGGTTAGTATCAAATCTTAAGTCTTGAGCTTATACAACATACTACAAAAAAGATTAAGGTGGTGCAACAATAGTTGAAGGTAGCCTGTGATAGAAAGAAGTCTTATGTAGATAATTGTCATAGGCCATTAGAGTTCTAAGTGGGATACAGAGTGTATCTCAAGGTTTCTCCTATTGAAAGGTGTGTTGAGGTTTGGGAAGAAGGGTAAGTTGTCTCCTAGATTTATGGGACCATACCCTATCTTAGCTCGTGTTGGAAAAGTAGCATACAAGTTAGAGCTACCACCAATGTTGCATAGGTTGCACAATGTCTTTCATATTTCCATACTAAGGAAATGTCATCCAGATATAGAGAAGACAATCCAGCCAGTGGAAGTTGAGTTAGATGAGGATATTTTCTATGTTGAGAGTCCCATGTTGATCCTAGATAGAAGGGTGAAGAAGCTAAAGAAGAAGGATATAGTGTTGTGAAGGTTTTGTGGCATCACCGTTGTATAGAGGAATCCATGTAGGAGTTAGAGGATTAGATGCATAGAAATTAGCCATCTCTTTTTGTGTAGGCTTTCAGGGGTGAAATACTTGTTAGGGGTTTATATCGGTATGACCCTTTTTTTTATCGGTATGACCCCTGACCTTATTTAAAGTGTTAAACATTCTTATTTTCCATAATTGAGTGCTTTAAACATTAATCTAACTATATGAAGATCTTTGATATCATGTGACAAGCTTAAATTTCAAGTTTGGTCTAGTTTGGACATTGTTTGAGCAAGTTATGCAATTTTGTGCACATTTTAGACTTTTCTACAAGTTCTACATATGAGAGGTTTTTCTTGTAATTTTGGACATGCATTATGATCCTTATATGTTTTCTTATCATACTTTATCTTTTTGGGCCATGGGTCACCTAGTTGTACCTTATTTGGTGGTGTTTCTCTTCAATGGTGACTGAGGGTTTACCCCTTCATGGATGAGCTACATTTAGAGGCTCTGGATCGATGGTTCACCTTCTTAGTGGACAAGCAATGGTCACTAATAGGTTGTTACAATTAATGGTCATCCCTATATGGAAGTAGGTCGAAGGTTTTTTGGTTTTGGTTCACTTGGACTGATGGTTCACCTAAAAGAGGTGGTAAATCGATGGTTTACCACTTCAGTGACTAGGGTTCCAGAGAACCTATGGTTTCTTTGCTTGGAGTCTGATAGTTGGCCTGGAGAGTCAAAAAATGATGGCTAAGTAGGTATACACCACCAGTGGAGCTACTGCTTGCATGTCCATGGAAGCTCTTAGCCATGGACACATGGAAAACTACTAGGACACCTCATGCTTCTTTCTTTCCTTGTCCATAAGCTTTATATACCTATCCTTTAGCTCAAAACCAAAACCTTCAATTCCTTGTCTCTTCCCTCCTCTCCAGATCTTTGTCGTTCCCTACTTGTTGGTGAATAGAGTGCCCAAGGAAGAAGAAGGTAGCCGAACTTCTTGGTTAAGCATCTAGAGTTTTTTTTTTCTCTCCTCTAGGGTTTGTGGAGACACCCTTTCTTTTTCCTACCTAAATTAGTAAGTATCTCCTTCTCTCCTTCATTTCTTCTGCTGTTACCTTCTTCTTGGATAGAACTGTGTTGTTCTATGGTAAAGTTTGCTCTAAAGTTCAAATAACCTACCTTTCTTGTTCCTTATGCTTAGGGTTTTCTTCTCTTGTGGATAAAGGTGCTAGTTGGCCGAGTTCAAAGCTTATGCTAGGGTTCTTTACCTTCCTTTCTCGAGTTTCCTTACTACTTGGAGTTTGATTTTCTTCCTGGAGGCGAGTTTTATAATACTCTTCTCATTTATTGCTTACTACAAGCTTACTTACTCATGTTCTTGCCCTAAAATGAAGATCTAAGCAATTAGAAGTTATTCTTTCCTAGGGTTTCAATTTTTATGTTGTTCCTTAAGTAGTTTCCATCTCTAAATGAACCTGGAATCATGTGCATGATCTTCCTAAGGTAGAGGAAGACTTATATTAGGTTTACATGGAAACTGATGGTGCCTAGCACCTATCAAACAATGGCTTATACTTAAGTTTATAAGTTGTTTTCTCCTTGTGCCACAATTTATGGTGACAACCAATGGTGTCAACCGATGGTGACAACCAATGGTTTCAACTGATGGTGTAACTAGGTATCATGAATTGATTCTATTAAGTGCTAAACTGATGGTTTCTTTGGTTATATGATCCAAGGGTTAAACCTACATATTAACTATTGGTTTTGAGATGTTGAACCTAATCCAATAAGTAGGATTGGATGCTTCAACTTCCAATGGATTAGAACTAAATCGATAGTCTAATGTGTTTGTTCAGATAATGTGAATTTGATGGTTCAATGCCTTTAACTTGTAGTCTTACATTTTCCCTAGTAAGAATATATCTGATAAATCGCCAAAATAAGTGGATGTGTAACTTTAATGTGATAAAGCTTGTTACACCTAACCCTAATGTAACTAAGTTATGGTGAGAGATTGTAATCATCTCTCTTGAATGATTTAATGTGACAATGAAATACTCTCTTCTTGCGTTGGAACCCTAATATGATGCTAATCGAACATCATAGTTCCTTGCTATATTAATCTTACATGTGTGTTGATGATTTGTTGAGCCTTTCTCTAAGGCATAGAAAGATAATAGTGAACTTATAGGGATTGATGGGATGGTCTTAATGATCTTTGGGCATGGTTGAGCCATGTTGGAGGTGTAATCCTTTTCATGATACAATAAGGGTTGGAACCCCAAAACTTTGTGATAAGAAATTGGTACTAAGTAATGGTATGATGACCATATGGTTCATTGATTTGCAATGAATAGTAGTAAGTGGTAATATGATTATCATTTATATTTAAAATGTTTTATATATTGTGAAGATTCTATACTTATACCTTTGTTAGAAATGAATTGGGGTTGTATCTCCATTTGTATGATGAATCCTTAATACATCCACTTGGCATAACTAATCAAGTGAAACTCTAATCATGTACTGCCATGTGTTGTAGAGCCATCTTCAGTGTCACACTTGCTAGATGGTGAAATGAGTATTCCTAAGGAAAATTTGGAGCACATACTGTGGAGTACGTGGGGGAGGAAAGTTGAATGCATATCCTTGTCATTCACAATTTCAGGTTATGGAGGATGACTGATGTCGTGCCTCAGATATTTATATATATAATGTGACTGAGTACATTGCGGGTCTACCTCAGGTGGTAGGATTTTTCTTTGCATACCCTAGTTTCTATTGTTGTGAACTATACCAAGTGTGGACTAGGTGTTGGTAGCTTGACTATATGTCACTCTAGTGGTAGCTTGACTGATATTACACTACATTTTTGACTCGTATTGACCGAGAATGAGAGATATTAGGGTATGTACACTCCTAGATCTTATACAGAATCGAATAGTCCATCGAAGTGGTCAATTGTGGTTTGGGTGGTACAGCTCAAACTCACTGGGGCATAATAAAAGAGTAATACATTCGTGTAGTATATCTGCTAGGGTTAAATACAATTCACATTGGATATTAACCCTTGCCTTATTCTTCTACAGTGCTAATGTTATATGATGCAATCAGAGAGATTAATTGTGTGTAAATGATAAGTTCTACTTCCTCTCTTATTCTTGTTGATCATACTTAATGCTATGCTTAATTTTGGAATTACTCATTATTCTGAATTAGTTTAGTATGCTAGAATTATTCAATTTTCTCAATTGATTATAAATACTCAACCTTCTTAGTTTATTTACTTTTAAATGATATGTTGTAACCAATAACTAATGTAGAGAGTTATATCTCTCCATGGGACATGGGTCTCACCCCTGGATCACCACATATTTTTATATGGTCACTGAAAATGTGGTTGAGATCGTGCCGTAGAAGAGGAGCATTGATCAAAAGACACAAAAGATTGAACAATTGTAGTTGTTAGTAGTAGAGTCCTAGTATCATAATTGTACTCTCAGGTCCAGGTATGGGATGTGTTTTGTAGATGTTATACTTGTATCGACATGAGTTTTTGGTAGTATGCCAATGTTTGTATATATGTCATGTACAAGTGGAATATCTCTTTTGAATACATGTTGTGGCTAAGACCACTAAATATAGATGTAAATACATGTTATAATACATGAGTCATGGAAAAGGGTGAACCTTCATGAAAATGTTTCAGAACTTGTTTATGATGTGAAATTGGTTTTAATTCTTCTGCTTTTTTGGCTATGTGATTAGTTAGTAGTTGTTCATGTTTTATGTTTTGAGTAAAATCATTTAGCATGATGGGTTGTCACAATTTCCTCCACACCACTTAAACTACACCTATATGATAGCCGTCTACCTTTAGACAAGCTTAAACTATTGGATAGTTCTTTATATTCTTGTTCTTTTATTTCTTATAATGCCTTTCAGATAGGGAAACACCATCGACTTTCCTTCTTGGCCCGTACCTCTAAAAAATCATCCCATATGTTAGATTTGGTTCACAGTGATATTTGTGGTTCATTTAGAACTACTAGTTACAATCAGTATAGATACGTTTGTGGATGATTTCTCTATAATGACATGGCTTTATTTACTTCAAACCCATGATGAAGTTCTTACACTAATTTGTGAGTTCCACAAGTTGGTTTGTGTTCAATTTCGACCTCTATTAAGATTTTTCAAACTGGCAATGACGTTGAATTTATCCAAAAGATTGTCACCTTTTTTTTCTCGTGACATAGGGATGATTCTTCAATGCTCGTACACCTATACATGATAAAACAACATAAAAATTGTCATCTACTTGACATTACACACTCTCTTCTTATTCATACCAACTCACCTGAGTATTTTTCTTATGCAGTTCTCACTGCTCGCTTTCTTATCAATCACCAACCGTCCTCTGTTCTCAAGAGGCACACTCCTTTTTCTGTTGTTTACCTTCAATCCACACCATTTCTTCTACCATATCAAGATTTTGGGTGTGTCACAATCATTCATCATTTTTATCCTGAGGCTGACAAGATTCCCCTCTATCTATTCAAACAATGTTCTTGGTTATCCTTTTTCTCATAAAGTGTACAAATGTTTTGATCCTAGATTTGTCAGAGTCTATGTCTCCACAGATGTCACCTTTCATGAGGATGAAATGTTCTTTTTGTCATCTTCACCACCCATATATCATGTTAATACTATGGTATCAATGCATTATCCATTCACCTCATCAAAATCACCAACATTACCACCAATACTACCTCTACCACCAGCATCAAACCTAAACCAGCACATTGAAGATGATTCACCGGATGCACATGAATCATCATCGTTAGTTTTAGACCGATCCATTCAAGCAGTGGCACTACACAAAGGTATATGTTACTGCACTATTAATCATTCCATTCCTCACACTTGTTGTATGACACATCTTTCTTCTTTTGTCTCATCCTTTGTTACAACCCTAGACACAACATATGTTCCTAAGTGTCCAACAAATGTTGTGCGTCATCCTTAATGGAAAGATTCCATGGTGGAAGAAATGAAAGTTCTCTATAATAATAAGATAGGGGATCTTGTGAACCCATTAGTAGGTAAAAATATTATGGGTTTTCTCTGTCAAGAACAAGTTGGATGGCTCTATTGAACAACCCAAGGCGCACCTGGTTGCCAAAGGATTCACTCAAACTTTTGTCAAGGACTTTGAGACATTGTCTCCAATGACAAGGATTTCTTCAATTTTCATCCTTATCTCCCTTACAGCTCACCTCGACCAGCCTCTCTATTAGCTCGACATTAAGAATGCATTTCCTCATAGAGATCTCTTGGATGAAGTCTACATGCAACAACTTCCATGTTTTGTTGTTGAGGGGGAATTTTTCTCAAAGTGCGCCATCTCAAACAATCTCTCTAAGATCTCAAGAAGTCCCCACAGGACTAATTCAACAAGTTAAGTGATTCCCTTACACAACTTAACTTTTAGATATTAGCCACAAACCACTCCTTGTTCTTCTCCAAATCCTCCAAAATTCATATTCTTGTTGATGTCTATGTTGATGACATCTTCATCATTGATGATGATATGATGGTGACATCTCAACTAAAATAGTCCCTGCATGCACATTTCCACACAAAGGACTTGGGCACCTTGTGATACGTCCTAGGGATCGAAGTCCTCCACTCAACCTCATGAATTATCTTGTCACAATGACACTATATCTTGGATCTACTTCATGACACCAACATGATAGGTGCCAAACTAATCTCTACTTTGATGAACAATCATATAAATCTTATGCATGAATGGAAACTCTTTGTGGATCCAGAGAAGTATCAACATATAGTTGGAAGCTTATTTACTTGACTTTCTCAACCAAACATTACCTATGATGTTGGGGGTAGTCATCCAAAACATGATTGCACCACTCAAGCCCATTCGTCCATCGTTCAACGCATTCTCTGCTACCTCAAGAGTGCTCCAGGATGAAGATTGCTCTACAAATGTTGTAAGTCCAAGGCAATCTCAATATCCAGAAATGCAAATGTAGATTGGGCATGTGACCTAAAGGTCGTCAGTCCACTTATGTTTATTGTGTCATGATTGACACTCACAAAGTTTCCCAGAGGAGTAAAAAATAGGTTGTGGTAGCTTGCTCCAACACTGAGGCAAAATATCGGGCTCTGACTCATGCATGTTGTGATATATAGTGGGTCCATTACATTTTGACTATGATTGGAATCACTTTCCAAAATCCATCTACTTTATATCATGACAACCAGACAACTATACACATAGTTAATAAACCAATACTCCACGAATGTACAAAACACATTGAAGTCATTTGCCATTTTGTGCGTGACATGGTAAAAGCCAAGTAGATCATCAATCCTCACATTAGGACAAGTGATCAAATTGTGGACATCCTTATGAAATCTATTACTTCTTCTTTATTACAATACATGGATGTCAAGTTGGGACTTTACAATGTTTACTCTCCAACTTGAGGGGACATGTTGATATATTTATATAGTTGTGTCCACTCTTTTCCTTCTCTTGTACTTACTTGTAAGTGGGCTCTTATAACTCACATATGCGGTCTCACTTCATATATAGGAGGCTATGGACTCTCCTTTTAATTATTAAATAAACACTCCTTTCTACATTTCCAAGATAGCTTGCTAATAATTTCTGTTAGGAGCATATCGAGGAGTGAAAACAGTAGAAGATATGAGAAGAATTGAAGAAGCTTACATATATTTGAGCTAAACTAGCTTAGGAATGAGATTACAATTTTTTTAAAGAAATTCAAGGAATCAATAACATGCAAGGGGTCCATGATATAAGGGGAATCATATATTAATACATATTATATACATATGAATGCAAGAAAATTGTATTACAACCCTTGTGCAACTCAGTTTGACATCAAAACATGATTGAAGTGCCTAAAAACACCCCTTCCAACCTGCTCAAACATGCATAAACCTTCCAAAACACCCATCAACCATAAAGCATGAACAAAGCGTCCAAAATCCACCCTCTTTAAACCCTCTCTCAACTGAGATCCAACACACTTTAACCACATGAGGTGATTGAGGCAAACCAAACCCGGCTTAGGTATGTATCAATTGCATGCATCAGTAGAAGTAGTAGGTATAACCTGCTTGGACCGTGAGGCTATAAGCGTCCAAACCAATGGCCATCCCAATCCCATAGATTGGACCTAACACATTGATATCGATTCAATCAATCGGTGAAAGATACATAAGATTCATGCTTTCGATCTAGAACTTTTGAGATTTAAACCAAAATCTGAACACAACTTCTCCCTCACCATTTGAGACACATATGTGAGTTAATCGAAATATGTAATATTTATAAAATTGATTCAATAAATAGACAAGAAATCACAAAAATCTTATCATTAAGGAAAATAAAGAATGATTAAAGAAAAGCAAGGTTCGTGGTCTCACAATAGTCATACACTTAGATACTTTCCTAACATGTTGGTTCCATGTATACTTAAGGACCTGTTGATTATACACCAACCAACAAGGTGTCTTCAACAACTTATTGCATTCAAACTTACACCATGTAGATGTATGTGAAGAGAGAAACCTTGCTCGATGTTGTATAATTAAGGTATTTCTATATTGAGTTCAGACTATCTGCAATGTAAATATCATCATTGGTAAATCATTTATCTTTTTTTTTTGTTTCACTTAGATAACAAACAAACATATATTTAGAATTCTAGACACACATATCTATTAGTATATTGATATTTTCATTGTAACTCTAAAGAAAAGGAATGGGAAGGGTTAGAAACATCTGTAAGTTTTATTGCATTAAATCATTTTTATTCTATCACTAGGAAACACAACTACCATTCTAACAATTGTAAATATGAGTTTGTTTTATTATTAAAGAGAAGTCTGAGACCAGTCTACGTCTAAGGTTTAAAAGGATTTTATGATTTAAATAACTTAATTAGTTCTTTTAGTAATTTATACAAATATTAAATAAATATAGTAATAATGATTACAAGTAACTCAACTTTGAATCGTGAGATTTAGGTTTAGGATGAGCCAAAATCAAATATGAAACCTAAAGTAAACACCTTATATGATGAGCCTACATTATTCCCGATGTTCTAGAATTTAATTAATTACATGATGTGAATAGAAGTTTGAACCAAGATACACATCGAAATTCCTCCTCATGTCATCTACTCCACTTGGGATAGATGCGTGCTATACATATCTATTCAAATATATATATATATATATATATATATATATATATATATATATATATATATATATATATATATATATATATATATATATATATATATATATATATATATATATATATATATATATATGGCTATTTTTTATTGCCCACGCGGGTACTGTAGATCTGCTACCTGTCTCTTTGGTGCGGTGGCATTTTTTGTAAATAATGACCGATTGTTGTACGCATCAACCATCGACCCCGCCGCTGCGGCGTCCTTCTCGTCGAGCATCACGATGGTCAGGTCCGTCAACACCCTCTATGCATGCCTTAACTGGTCGTCTCTGAGCAACGCAACACTGGAAGAGCTGGTAGACCTCTGCTGAGTTCAACAATACCAGTGTACCTCCCAAATATGTCTCTGGAATCTGCAGTCCTGGCTCCGTCTATCTCCAACCTCTGCCTATCTCCGACTCGCCAATCTCTCTAATAAGAAGGGTTCTAAATCCCAACAGGTCACTCACGGTCTTCCTCACAAATCCATCCTCCACGTCATTCCAATCTATGACTACCCTTGGAGGTAATCGCATTCATTGAACATCCGGTAGTGCGGCTGTGGTCACATGTGACAAGGTGCTCGAGTTTGTGGATGTATCCGGCAATCGACTAGTAGGCTCCCTCCCGAAATGCCTTATTGGAAGGATAGGGGTAAAAGTGTTCAAAGTCGGAAAATGCCTTGCTCTGCCAGCAGTTGACCAGCAACCCACATTGAAGAAGTAGGTGTGTTTTTGAATTCTGGTTTACAACCAGATACCAAATTTTGTGTTGAGCAGTTGATTATCTGCTAAGTATAATCCCTTCTATTTCCCTTCTTTTCATGCTATATGTTTTTAAATGAAGTTTTTTAGTATTTTTCAATGTATATGTATCTGTCTATTTAGTAGTAACACAGTCTTACTACCTATTTTATTTTGTAGTTACTTTTATATGATCTGTTTGTTGTAGTTACTTTTCGTGATGTATTAGTCACTTTTATATTTATATAGTTACTGTTTTGTTTACAGAGTTACTTTTTGATCTCTGCAATGGATGCTAGTCTTAATACTGATGTTGCTAATGCTATTATTGACATTGACGATGATAATGCTCATTCTTCTTCATCTGTTGCTGATGATACTGTGTCCTCAGTTGATGTCCCTAGAATTGGATTACAATTTGGAAGTTTAGATGATGGCATATCATTTTACTATAGGTATGATGGTTTGATTGGGTTTAATGTTAGAAAAGATGATAATCGTTATGAACGAGGTACTAAGATCTTACTTGCTAAAGATTTGGTATGTGATAAGTAAGGTCAGAGTAGTTGTTCTAAGAGATCCAAAGGTCTTCTTAGTCCTGTGTGTGACAATATTGGTGATTTGCATGAGAAGTTATCTAAGAAGCACAAGCGTTCTGTGAAAAGGTGTGGTTGTAAAGCAATGATCCGATTTACACTAGATAAGTCTTTGTCTGTATGGGTTGTTACTGCTTTTGTTGATGAACACAATCAAGATCTTGTCGATGATTCTCACTTGCACTACTTGAAGTGTAATTCATCTCTTGACCAAACTCAAAAATAGATGCTTTCTTCTATGAGTCAAGCAAATATATTTGTCTCCAGACAACTTGCATTGATAGCAACTGAGTCTGGTGGTTATGAAAACTTGACATTTACAAGTAGACAAGCTCATGGACATCTCAGTAGCAAGAGGAAGGAGTCATCTTTATATGATGTGGACATGGTTTTGGATCGTTTTGCAAGCTTGAAGGTTTTAGATTCTAAATTCGTTTACACTTATCAAAATGATTCTGATGGTTGCTCGACACATTTGTTTTGGTCTGATCCGGTTTCTGTTGATGACTGTGCATTATTTGGAGATGCTATTGTATTTGACACCACTTACCGTACCAACAAGTATTCCATGGTTTTTGGAATGTTTGGTGGTGTGGATCACCATTGTTGTGGATTTGATGCTACTGCTGTTGTGGTCTACTGTGGTCTTCCTGTTGTACTTCCTGAAGCTGCGAATTTTCTGCTACTACTGACAATGTTGTTATTGAAGTTGATTTATTCACTAGTTTTACTATAATGGTATCCAATTGTTTAGTGTGTGAGTCATGTCAAATTCTGATGTAATTGTAATGGCCAAGATGTACTGTGTGACCGTTGTAATTGATATTTGATTATAATAGTATCCAATTGTTTAGTGTGTGAGTCATGTCAAATTCTGATGTAATTGTAATGGCCAAGATGTACTGTGTAGCTTCCATTGTATCGAATTTAAATCTTTTATAAAGATCATCCAAAATTTGTTTGTTGTGTGATATGTTTTTCCATTTTATGTTATATATGTATTTCTTAATTAGTCTCATATTTCCTTTATATTAGCATCATACTTCAGAATTCCTTTTTGATAAAAATTAATCCTTGCTTAAGATTAGTGTCATTCTCCTATACTTAATTACTAACTTATTTGTATTTTTGAAGGTTTCTTTTTGCACCTCAGAGTTACTATTTCTATCTAAATCAAATGTTTTGTGTGCACCAGTTACTTTTTATATGTTCCTGTTACTTTACAGTTCATATAATTACTTAAAGGTCAACAGAATTACTTTATAAATAGAAATACGAATCTTTATTATCTTCATCCTTGATAATACTACGACCGCACTGAAGAACGAGCATGTCTGGGAGATTTGATGTATAGCAGTTACTTTTTGATCCACAGAGTTACTTTCATGTCAATATAGTTACTTGTTAGTTCATCTAGTTACTTTTCTTGGATCAAAGTTACCGTTTGATGTATAACAATTACGTTTTTATCCACAAAGTTACTTTCATGTCGATATAGTTACTTGTTAGTTCATCTAGTTACTTTTCATAGATCAAAGTTACTATTTGATGTATAGCAGTTACTTTTTGATCCACAGAGTTACTTTCATGTCGATATAGTTACCATCTAGTTACTTTTCTTGGATCAAAGTTACTGTTTGATGTATAACAGTTACTTTTTGATCCACATAGTTACTTTCATGTCGATATAGTTACTTTTCGTGGATCAAAGTTACTTTTTAGGATAATTATTGTGATCAAAGTTACTCTATTGTCAGCACTGTTACTCTTTAGTCCAGCAAGTTACACTTTCATATAGAAGTGTAAAAATAATCAATATTACCTTCTTCTGCAATTTTTGCTTTTCCTTTTTGCTTGGTTTTTTGTTCCAAAGTCTTATTCTGGTTTCTTTTGCGATCTTCTACTTCATCCTGTTCAACTTATTTAGCATCTTCTATTTCTTGCTCTTCAGTCTCTTCATGCTTTGTTTCACAATAACGTCATCGACTGGTTTCTCCCCTGATTCGTTGTCAGTTTCTGGCTCTTCAGTCTCTTCATGCACTACATCTAATTGTTTCTCAGTAACGTCATCGGCTAGTTTCTCCCCTGATGTGTTGTCATCTCCAGCAGTCTTCTAGAGAGTGTCAGTTTTCTCAACGTTGTATTTCTTCTTCTTAACTTTCTTTTCTTTTCTCGGCATAGCATGCTCGCTGTGCTCTTCAATACTCTTGCCTATTTCATCTCCTTACAATATGGTTGCAGCTACCTCTTCTACCATGTTGTCCACATCTTCATAGTGCTTTCTTAACAAATCTTCACTATCCGTTATTTTTGTACTTCCCTTTCCTGTCGCCTTCTTTGCTTTTACCTTTGTTTTCCCCATTTTGATCTCAGCAGCAGAGACTGGCAAAAGCAGTTGCGGCAGAAACTGCTGTGAATGCTGCAGCGGAGAAGAACGCCACACACAACAGCGCAAGTACAGACCAAATCGCCCAAATTATGGGCAATGTAGACCACAGGCAGAAGAATTGGACAGTTGGGGTTGGGGAGTGGAGACCAAGGTGGATGAATTCGGGAGTTCTTGAGCGGGAAGAAGGCAAAATTGGGATTTTCGGGCGGAGAATGAGTCGCGAATGTGTTTCTTCTGTAAGTCGTGCATCCTTGCTTTTTTGGATTATTTATAATAGATGCCACCGCGTTCTCTGAAACGGGCAGCTCCACTACAGTACCTGCGTGAGCAATGAAAACGTACTATATATATATATATATATATATATATATAGAGAGAGAGAGAGAGAGAGAGTCAGGCTAGAATACACTCGAGTGTACGGATCACATGAATACACTCAAGTGTGTTTACATATCAAGACTATTTTTTGCAAAATGTAAACCGTTTATCTTCACCGTCATACTATAACTAGGGTACATATAAATTTTTAGCCCATTTGGATGAGTTTAAGTCACTCATCCAAGGGCAACAAAATTGACGCGCGGAACTAATTTGAAATGCATAATTTTTGCGGTCTTCATAACATGACCTATAAATGTCCAAATGTGCTCAAATTTTGCATATGAGTTGTTCACAAGATGTTTAAGAAGATCAACAGATTAGATTTTAAAAAAAAAATATTGCAGCATGAAAAATTACTTGAGTGTATTCCGCTCCGGATACACTCAAGTGTATTCTAGCCTGACTCTCTCTCTCTCTCTCTATATATATATATATATATATATATAGCTAAAAGAATTGTGCACTCGAGTACATGTAGCTTACATGTACCCATCTTGATTTATAATGATTTTAAAATTCTACTGAATAATCCAACCTTATGGATGTAAAGTATACCCCTTAGATAAGATATGTACAAAAAATCACCACAATATGACATTCATAGATCATCCAACGAAAGAAAATGTGTATTTCCTAATCAAGGGTATGTTACAAAAATTGTAGAAACCATTGAATGCTATATTGCTATACCTCATGATCTATGTGAGATATGCTTATGATTTTTTAAACACATATAATCTGTATAGTGTTGAATCCATCCATATGGTTATAATTTATCAACATACTCCACATGTGCTATTTTAATGGCCGATACACATAATTTACATGTACCGGCCAATACACACTTCCGAACCTCTCTCTCTCTCTCTCATATATATATATATATATATATATATATATATATATATATATATGGGCGTTCATTCGTTGCCCGTGCGGGTAACCTGGATTTTTGCTACCCTGCAGCCAAAAAAGTAACTCTCCTAGCCAAAAAAGCAAGTCTGTTGTAAAAAAAGTAACTATGGTGGCCAAAAAAGTAACTCTGCTGGCCAAAAAAGTAACTCTGTACAAAATATACAGCAGATATATATAAAGACGGGTTTTTTTGATTTTCGAGGGGCAAATGATATTATTTTTGGCCAAAATTGTTTGGAGGGCTAGACAAAATAGTCCTCTACAATTGCGAAAAAAAATTGAAAAAAAGTGATGGGAAGGGTGGGCGGGTAGCTACCCGCGCGGGCAATAAAGATGGGCCCTATATATATATATATATATATATATATATATATATATATATATATATTGTTTATTTAATACCCGCGTGGGTAGCCTAGATTTCGCTACCCGACAGCTAAAAAAGTAATTGTTCTGACCAAAAAAGTAATTCTACTAAAAAAAAAGTAATTATGTTGATCAAAAAGTAACTATATGACCAAAAAAGTAATCCCGTACAAAACACACAATAGATATATATGTAACCGTGTTTTGAAATCTGTTGTTACAAACATAACTATCTATGCATAAAACTCAATAGTTTGTAAGGTAAAGTAACCCTCAACATGTCAAAAGTAACCAACTTGAAAAAAAGTAACCGAAATGGGGGCGGGTAGCTACCCACGCGGGTATTAAAGATGGACATATATATATATATATATATATATATATATATATATATATTATACGACTCAAATTTTCTATATTGGTTGACTTAGTTTTTCATGTAGGATAAGATTTCATTTGCTAATATATGTAAACTCATGAAAATGACATGGTAATTTTTTATCCTCACTATAAAAATTAGGAGGGCAACACAATTTTCTAAAGGTTAGTCTAACCTTTCAAGAAGTCAGTGAACAACCTTCCTGTAGAGGCTCAACCGTTAGAGACAAACCCTGGTAGGTCAAAGTGATTAGGCAAAATTTTGATGCAACCTTTTCCTTCGAATCTTGACCAACCAACTCCTTCATATCTAGTGACTGATTCATTTTATTAGCGATATACAATCATGTAGGTTAGACAAATAGTAGGACGGTTAGTTTGACCTTTGACTGATAGTTTGCAAAAACTCCGACCTAATCTCATGTCAACCACTTGGGCCCTCCACAATGGTTGAAAGGTTATCTAAACCCTAAATGAGGCCCATAGCAACCCGGAACCACTCTTAAGAATTAGGAGAATACATGTGATGATTATTTTATCACATTTAATCAAAATTAACATGTGAAAATACCATTTTGCCCCTAAAATCTTAAGTTAGCCAACTCTAGGGTTCCATGTTATCAAACCTTAATTAATCAATTGTAATGTATATTAAATACATAATTTAAGTTGTAAATAAATTAAGTATCAATTAAGTATTAATAAGATGCAAACCTCAAGATCAAGTGATAAAATGCAAATAAGTTCAAATTGAAAAAATGTCTCGCGAAATAAGTAGATGGAGAAAAGGGACAAAATGGTGTGCACATTCAATATGTGCATGCATCCAAGGTAGAAGCACACACATAAACAAAGCAAAGAAATAGCATTAGGAAGACAAAATGGATATTCCCTTTCGAGTGTAGATATATAAATGGGAAAGAAGATTTGGCATTCATTTATGTTTTAAATACACAAGTATTATAAAGACACAAAATTCTCCTATAGACCATCATAAATTAATAACTCCAAATAAAAGGAAAAAAGAAAAAAAAATCTCTACAACAAAGTCATATATATATATATATTCTATCTGAATTATGACATGCTTGTGATGCAACAAGTCTTAAAGTAAGAATGTGAGGGCAAAAGATAGAGCCATTAAGAACAAATCAAAAAGAGGTGACATTTATGTTAACGAAAGATCCATTGCATCCTGATAAAAGGAAGAAAACCTTAATCTTATGAAAAGAAACACTGTGAAAGGATGAAAGATAAAAAAGACGCAAACATTGTTAAGGATGTTCGACACTTTCCAGCTAGCTCAGCTGGTTAAGCCTATGCTTGTGAAGCGCATGTTGTGAGTTTGAATCTCAGTGAATCCCGTTGGGGCACTACAAGAAGGGATTAAAGGCCCTCGACGTATGTTGTTGTCTTTTTTCTCTCTCCTGCTACCTTGGACAGGGGTGATTCTCCACTTTCCAAAAAAAACTGTTAAGGATATTCGTGCGTTGTTATGAAAAAGAAAGGTTCAATCTTTGCAATGTGTTATGCATTAGCGCCTATATGAGAAGTACTTTCAGGTCTTTTTATGAGAAAGAGGTCAGAACACATCCTATATTTCACATGTGAATTTTTTTATTGATCCATAGGAGGGGAGATCGACACTTAGATCAACAAATATTTTAATATTTGACTAGATTGGAGGGAAACATGCATATGTTGATTTAACAAGAGTTTTTCCATTAGTGGGCCTGAAAGGGGGCGATTTTGCAGGACAACTGCCCAAAAAGCTGTCTCGGTTAAAGTGCTCAGATATGAGAAAGCATGTATTAACAATCAACACGTTTTGTGCCTTTCGATTTTGATACTTTTGAGTTCTTGGCGTCTGAGGTGGTGGAGCTCCTCAAGAGGGTCCGAAAAAATATGTATATTAATGATATAACTCCTAGGTCTATAGATGTAGTGTTTCATAGGATTAGATTTGCCATCCCGTCATCTATCTCTTTGTAATCCGTTTTGATACAAATTCATTTTATACACGGTGGTTTAGGTTAATATGAAGCGCCTTAAGAAAAAAAAGTTTAATATGAAGCAAACTCAACTCGGAAAAGGTTGTCTATTGTGATGGTAGGCGGGACAAAAGTGAATCATGAACATCATATGCTGGTAAATTATTAAGAAAAGATGCTAAAGGTACATTCCCTAAAATGGGCTTATTCCGCTCTCTTACCCAATTTATACTAATTTGACGACGCACTTTGTAGTCCATCTGCTTTCCGCTTTGATATAATTTAACACTTTTTTAATTAATGATTATATAACGAATATTCTGGCAGTATGTGATATGGTGAACAAACTTATAATACGCTACTTTGGCTAATTGGTAAGTCCATCATATGTTTGTATGTGAATAGAAAAAAAATGCAAACATAAGATTCTCGCCAACGACTGTCAGTGGGATATTTGTGGACGTGGTATCGAGGGATAGGTAAAGTGAAGCCCGTACAATCTTGATGCCGCAATATAAAAAAAATAGAAGTTTACTATACAGACCCATTTTGAGATCCAGAACGAACAATCCAAGCATTCTCCAGTACAAATTTGAAGACATAACAATAAAATATATTATTTTATTTGTTATACCTTTTAACTTGTGGTGGATAATGTTTGGGGTGTCATTTCAGGTCTCAAAATGCTGTCCACCTAGCACATTTCAAAAAATAAAGCATGGGCCTCCCCAGATGACAAATGGATTAGTTTGAGTGTGAAAAGAAAAAAAAAAAAGAAACAAGTTGCATGCCAACGCGGTGGTATTTGTAAAGCAGCGACCAGTTAGATATATACTATTTCTTAAGCTCGGAGTATCAGCGTCAATTGTCTAATGTTTTTAGGACAGTCATCAATCTGTTCTTCTGTTGTTGGTTGCTAAACCCACCGTCACCCAGACGTAAATCCTCCACCCGTTCCGTCCTAGGGCCCGTTTGGTTATGACGAAAACAAACTGGATGAGCTGGAAGACACAGCGTTTTCCATTTGGTAACGTTTGGTTCGGTGGAACTGCAACCCACAGTCAACAAATAAACTGCACGATCATGTTGGAGGATGCAGAAAACAAGCCGCGTGTGAAATGGGCGCGATTTATTTTCCCAGCCGCTCCAGCACTACAGTTACCATCCGGTAACATGTACCGTATACCAGACTTGTCTCCTCCTGCATATGGTGTTATATAGGCATAGACAGACGGTAACATTATTTTGGTAATCAGATTAGTACCGATACAGTTTTCGTATACATACAAACTGAAACTACGTAATACCAAACAGCAGCAAACGAACAAGAAGAACACAATTTACACCTAACCAAACTAAAAACATTGAATTCCAGTTTATGTTTTTCTGTTTTCTGTTTTCAATTGTTAGTGTGTGTTGATTTTACACCCAGCCAAACTAGCCCTTAAACAGATAGATCATAGATGTAACACACGGGCTTTTTTTGATAGAGCCAAGTATTGGATGTGTCCACTACCAATAACCATCCCGATATGTCGAATAGAAAGACGGTCACAACGGAATGATCCGGTAAGTCATCGGTGTTGTTGCACTTCCGAATTCTAGCAGTTTAGAGATACTGTCTGTACATTATATGATTAGCATTTAAAACCTAATATTCGATATGCACTTCACCTACATTTTCTATACATAACTCTGCCGAGGAGCCCGCTGCTATTGCTTTTTTTTTTTTAATGGAAGATTTCATATATATAGATACAAAATTAGCATACAAAACTGTATTTTAATAGAGAGTAAGATGAGCCGATCAGAGTATAGCCAGCACCAGGGGTGCCGTCTTTACTAAGCGCAAAAGACTTTCAAGTAGTAGCAAAGTAGGCTTGATAGATGAAATTAAATATCGTGCAATACAACAAAGTTAGAAATCGCTAGTATTAGCAAGGATTTTCCTCCAGGTAGAAGTCCTGTTGCCACTGCTATTGCTGCTTGTGTCGTATCTTCATTCATGTGCCATCGCCATCCATTTTCGTAGTCCTCATCTCCCTCATCGTGATCCACTACAGCAGAGCTCTTAAATGCACTATACGTAAATGGGCAGTGCAATCATGTTCCTTATAAGATTATTTTATCTAAAGTCTAAAATCCTAGGATGTTATATGGAGGATGTGCATGTTGAACAAATACTAGGGAGGAAGAAGATGAGGCTGCAATTGAAGAACTAAATTCTATTTGTATTGTTGATGACAATGACAAGGCATAGAGCAACATAGATGAAGCCATAGCCCGAGGTATTGTGTAAGGCTCCTAATCCTGCTTAACATATAAACATAATTTTCTTGGCCTAATTAGACTAATTTGATGCTTAGTCCTGAAAGTTAACTCCAAATTTTGATGTCACTAATGATGAAACTGTATTTATAATTGAAATCAGATCATATCTTATTTTCTCAAGATATACAAATTCATATAATTTGTGAACCTTTATGTAAATTATCCTTTTTTTGTTGGTGTGGACATAATTGTGACACTTGCTTGAGTTGCTTCATGACGTGTATAATAATTTTATAATTCTACTTCTCCTTTGGATGCTTTTGAGTTGGCTTTGTTGGCATTTATATAAGCTTGAAATGATAAGTATAGTGTTTTTCATCGGTCAATGATTTTCCGGTGACCGTTTGTCTCTCAGTGACCGAT
Source organism: Alisma plantago-aquatica (assembly GCA_963693085.1). Classification (NCBI taxonomy): domain Eukaryota; kingdom Viridiplantae; phylum Streptophyta; class Magnoliopsida; order Alismatales; family Alismataceae; genus Alisma; species Alisma plantago-aquatica. Next base: position 865,084,048 of record OY856411.1, read on the forward strand.
GGTTTTCCCTATGTCGATGGAGTTCCTGGGCCAACAAGTTTTTGTATGTTGATCGATGAACCTTTAACCGATAGGGTTTGGTGATCAACGGTTTGGTAGTGACTGACAAATTTTCATCATCCGTTCTCGATTCCCAATAAACATGCTGAGTGACTTCTAGATGGATATACTGACCGGATGGAAGTTAGTCTCTTGACTTACCAAGCTACAAATGCCCTCTCTTTCTCTTTCCTTATATTCTTTTGGTGGAGCTCCAGATGCAACCAGAGGAGCCTAACGAGATTTCTTGGAGAGACGAGGTTGATGAAGGTCTGTTTAGGTCAGTGATCACATGCTTTTTGTGGATGCATGTGCAAGAATCGAGGTTCTTTGGTCTGATCTAAGTTCGCCGATCATTTTCATTGCCTCTTTTGTGTAAGATTCTTGCCTTTCTAATTGCTTTCTTGTTGATTTTACCCTCCTTCCTCATGTGGCTGAGCTCTATGATTTTCTTAGTATTTTCTTGTTGGAACCCTACACATGTGGGTTGAGGTCTCTCTTTTCTTCCTTTATTGCTCTAGTTCCACTCTGTTTGTGGAAAGACGAGATGTTCTTGGAGCTTTGGTGGGCCGATCTTAATATTTTGATGTTGATTTTGGAGTTTCTACTTTTGATTCTATTTTCTCTCTCTACTAAGCAAGTTATAGACCCCTAAGTGCATTTCTTGCCTACCTTCTACATGCATGTCATTGACTTACTATACAACTCTTAAAATAGTAAACGATGGTCTTTTTAGTACTATTCATATCACAAAATGATTATGATATGAATCCTTAAGCTTTGTTTAGTCTTCATGAACTTTACTTGTGGCATAATGAATCTTACTTGTGTACGGAAGGTCTGAAATCTCAAAATTTAAGTGCCTGAACTCCCCAAATACCATGTATGTGATGTCTTGGTACCCAAGAGATAAAGTAATTTTACCTACATGCTAGAACTTGTAGTTTTTTGAACATTTTATACAACAATGCGAACTGAAATTACTATTTTAATGATGTGATAGTGGTTGGACAAGACCTAATATTGAAAACAACCATTTATTATAAGTTTGAGTGTACATACACTTATGATTAGAATGTCATGAAACTATTTAATACATCTTATATCTTCTAAGGTTGCAAATCCCAATAATCTTTGTAAGAACCTTTTTGTGTCCATACGTAACTTGATTGATGCAATTAAACTATAATAAATAACCAAGTGTAACTTTAATCATGTAATGTCTTGAGTCTGTATAGATATTTCAGTGTCAATATTTGTTGGACAGTGAAACTAGTAATTTGAAAGGAACTGGAGTCATATATTGTTGAGTATATACAGGTGCAGGAAAGATATATCCCTGTCATCTTGATCCCAGGTTTTTGGAGAGCGGTCAAGGTCGTGTCTCAGATATGGAAGTGATTGAGGGAGACTATGGTCATAACTTAGATATGAGGGTTTATACCATAGTTTCTAGTATCTTGTGTTGCGTATCCAGGACAGACTAGGTTGTTTAGTAGTTGGGCCAATGCACCACTATGGTTGTTACTTGTACTGACCAAGGGGAAGAGATCTTAGAATTTGGGTTATCCTAGATCTTATACGGGGCTGATATTAACTTCACAGTGGTCAACTAGTAGTTTGAGTGGAACGTCTCAAACTACTCATGGCTTAATATAATAGGTAACTCAATTGTGTAGTATAACTGATAGGGTTACTTGGAGAATCAAATTGGATGATGATCCCTACTATGGTTCTTTTGATGCGTTGAAAATTTGTAACCGATAAGAGAAATCAGTTGTACTTATGATTCTAACTATGCCCGGTATTTTGTGTAAGTTATGTAGTCTTTAACTCTGTAATACTATCTACTTTCACTGCTTAAAATACATAACTATAGTAAGCAATAAATGTTTTTGGATTTATATCTCTCACTAGGATATGGGTCTAATCTTGTGGGTCACCACATTTGTTTAGGTGACCGACAACGCTGTCAAATGTAGAGTGATGAGGAGGCACAATTTGAATATCAATGGTGATAGGAGGTTGGGTTGGTTAGTATGGAGTCCTATATTCGTCCTTGTACTCTCAAGTATGGGCATGGAGTTTGTATATCATGTATATCGACTGGATATTTTACTTATATGCCTTGAGCAGTGTAAATGTTGTAATTATGCAGCCAACACCTTTTGTATATAGGTTGTGGTTGAGGCCATGGATTTCATGTAGAGATACCCACTATATATGTCTATGAAGTTAGACCTTTGTACAAATGTTTCCTTTAACATGTTTGGAAAATTTTATTTGGGTTTTAACTTTGTACTTTTTGGTAATGTTTTTAATTAGTATTTTGGTTTTAAGTAATCTCATTTAGTGTGGTGGGTTGTAAAATTTGGTAGTATCAAAGCTTTAGGTTCACTGAGTCTACATGGACATAGGACTTAGGTTGTTGTGTCTATTCTTACTTACCCTGTATATCTATTCATTGATTATGGTTGTGTAGATATATCTTTGTGGGGCTAGGAGGTGGTTGTAGGAGAAGGATAATGGATGGGGAAGTACTTAAGACAGGGTCAGAACAACATGTTCCACCTTCGTTTGACCCTTTGACTGTAGTTGATCCTACCTTTTAAACTATTTTTCGACAGCTAATGGCAACGATAACACATTTTTTGAATAGGGTGCATGCACCTCAACCAAGGGAACATTTTGCCAATGTAGAATCTTTGGGACCAGGGAAGACCTTCGAGAGTCTGAAGTGAGTGGGGGACACCAAGTACGAGGGAATAGAAGACCCAACTATTGTGGATATGTGGTTTACAGAGTTGGAGAAGGTGTTCAAGATCCTGAATATATCTTAGGAGGATAAGGGAAGCATGATATCTACCTTATAAAGGGTAGTATTGGTAGTTGGTGGGTCATTGAGGAGGAGAAAAATCCAGGTGAGGTGGTCCACTGGGAAGAGGTTGGGCAAGAGTTTGTCAGCTGTTACTTCCAAAAGACATCTCTGGAAGAGAAGATGGCTCAATTTAAACAATTGCACCAATGTCATGGTCTATCAATGACTACATGGGGAAGTTCATGGAGCTGTTGAGGTTCTGTGTTCACATGGAAGTTATAGATAAGAAGAGAATCACAAGGTTTGAGAAAGGTTTGAACACCGAGTTGGTAAGGACAACACCTGTTGTAAGGACCCTGACCTTCGTTTAGGGTTTACCCTATTTTCTTTGCTTAACCTTGGTGGTTTGATGCTTGCTAATCACCTTTAGTGGTGATTAGGGTTTGGTTGTGCTTTGTTGAGAGTTGGAGGGGCTAATTGCAAATAACCCAAGTTCAGGGTTTTGTGTGCAAGTTTGCCATCTTGTGAGGTGTTTCCCTCTCTTTGCTTCCTCTATGGTTGAGAGGAAGGCTTGGGCTTGTTGCTTGAGTTCTTTGGGCCTTGGTTGAGTTTGTTTGGGCCTTGAGGTGTCTTGTTTGGGCTTGGTGGAGCCTTGTGTCGGCCAAGACTTGCCTTGTGTCGACCAAGACTTGCTTGTGTCACCCAAGGTGAGTCGGCCTAGTGTGGCTTGTGTCGCCCAAGTGAGTGTGTGTCACCCAGGGTACCTTGGTGTGTCGCCCAGTGGAGCTTCTGGTTGTGTCGCCCATGATGCTTGGTCCAGCCTTGACCATGTTTGGTGGACACTTGGTGCACATCTTGGACAAGTGTCTTATGGCTTGCTAGAGTGGTGGCTTGAGCTCTAGGACAAGTGTCCCTTGGGTGGACGACACATAGCATGGATCTACCTTGTTTTCTCCTCCCTTTCCTTCTATATAGGTGGTTCTTTCCCTTGCTTTAGCTTCCTTTGATCTTTTGGTCTCTCCTCCACCTTGAGTGCACGACACTCCTTCCTTCTTTGTTTGTGTCATCCGATACACTCCCTTGGAGGAGCTGTGGTGGACGATACCCTTGAAGCTTGGAGCTCTTCTTCTTCCTTGGAGCTTAAGGCGGGTTGCATAACTTCTAACCCTAGCTCCATTACCTCTTGTTATGTTCTTGTTCATATGTTAGTAGCTAGTTTCTTGCTTTTGTTCCTTTGGTGGCCGATCCTCCTTAGGGTTTATGGTTTCCTTGTGATCTAGTGTACCTTGCTCTCTAGGGTTTGAAGTTTCCTTGTGCTGGAGGTAGATGATGACCTTGTTGGGCGATACCCTCTCTTGTCTTGGTGTGTTGGACGACATGAGTGTCTTTAATTTTTGTTGGACGACAGGAGTGTTCTTGATGTTGGGCGATACATCTTGGGCTTGTAACGGGTGTCACGCCTCTCTCTTTGGTGTGTATCGACTGATAGGCCTTGGTTGGTGGTTGCACATTTTGTGGAGTGTTCCTTCCCTCTCCCTATCTCTCTTGGTGGTTGGAGATGGTGGTGATCTGGCCGTTATGCTAGCAGGAGTATCGGGCATTGTGGTTGGGGTGCTGTGACGGGTGTCACACTCCCTGGTGTGTCGGCCGGCAGGAGGTGTGACGGGCGTTGCCCGATACACATGGAATGCCCGACACCCTCTCTGACACGCGTTATCTCCTGTAACGCTGTGTCGCGCAGCCTTGCTTCTTTGTGAACCAGCCGTTGTTGTTGGTGTTTGGGTGAGGGTTGTGAGGAGTTTTAGTGAGGGTCTTGTGATCTTCCAGCGACAGACCCTTGTTTTATGAAAGTGAATGATTATGCACAAACAATAACAATGTTAATGATAGCAATAATGATAATGGTAGTAGTGATGATAATAAGGAAGGTAGTGGTAATGATATGCATGATGTGATCCTTGTGCTTATCTGTTACTGATAAGGTGAATGGTGGTAGTTACACTAGTAGTTTGCACAATGATAATGGTAATGATAGTGGATGGTGACAATAATGATAGTGGTAATAATAATAGTGTTTGTTCTGTATATTCAACATGACTGCTTACATAAAGTAAACATCTTGTTTATTCGTATAATTATGAGATGAGGATAAGCATGGGTATGGTTTGATGTGCTTTATACACTTGATCACCAAATAGTGTAAGAATGATAAGTAGGGTATCTTGAATGGCAGTTTTATGATAGTAAGCATATTCCTTATGTTGAAACTATGATTATTGTGTATCCTAACCATGCAGGTGATGATTAGCCATAAAAGGGCTATGAGATATATGTGATGAGTAACATCACTTTGATAATTATCCTATGAGGTTGTATGTATGATGTGTTTGTCCCATGATGTTGATGTGAGCCTTGAAGAGGCATTGACAGTACATGGTGAGGGATTGAAATCCTGTGGTATGTGATGATCCTTGAGATGGATCTGGATGGTTGGCAAGAGGCCAAGCAGTAACATGTGATGTTGGATCCGTGAGGTGGATCAGGTGGATGTGGTTACAATAATAAAATAATGTTGAATTTATGTTATTTACTTTCTGTTATATCTTGCATGTTATACAACTTGATTGAATCCTGCAATCCATCTAAAAGACACTAACTAATCACAGTGAAATATATCATGTAGTTGCCCTGGCCATAGATCCATCATTGTCAGGATTTGGTGATGGTGAAACAAGTTCTCCTACGAGTTAACCTGGAAGCGCATATTGTTGAATATGTGTAGGTTGCTCCTAGCCTAAAAATGAGGAGATAAGAGTGTAACTTCAGTTGCAGACTCAGATATATGTATGTGTAGAGCATGGTGAACAGGCCCATGGCTCATGATATGTGATGTGAGGAGCATGAATGCGTTCATGGCTCAGAGCACGGTGAACAGGCTCGTGGCTCAGTTTTACTAGCGCCGAGACCTGTACCAAGGTGGGCTAGAGTGAGTGTAGCCTATGGAGCTGACCCTGTGGCTAAGACCACTTCAGCATGAGACTGCGGTCCTGCTTGTGTTGTACTCGTGTACTGACCACGAGGTGGGAGGTCATGGAGTCCAACTCTTCCATTGACCTTGTATGGCACCGGCTTGGGTTTCGTAACCAAAGGTTGGATTTGAATGGTACGGTTCACTCCCTCAGGGCATAATAATACGTAATACAGCCGTTTAGTAATTTCTACTTAAGATAAACACGAAACATTGGTTGAAGCCTTGTTTGTGTGATATCTCTGTTATACCTTGCAGTTACTTCTATAGTCATCAGGTATGTGGTAATATGTCTTATCTTGATAATCAGGTTATGTGACGTTATATATTGTTCTGATAATCATGTTACATAGTGATATATGTTAACTTGTCAATCATGTTCCAGTGAGAGATATTTGGCTATATGCTTTTGTACAGCTGGTAAGCTTGTCGGTAAGAATAGCTTGGCTTTATATAGACTGCTCTTGCTATACCTGTTATTAGTTATCTGCTGTTATAGTTTGTCTTACTGAGGTTCTGTAGTTGCGGTGGGGAGTTATGTTTCCCGCTGGGACAATGTTCAATTGTCTCACCCCGCTGGTTTACACCCTTTTTAGGTGGTCGAGCTAGACGTGGTGGTGGTCGTGGTGTTGCGGCCGAGCAGCTTGACGAGCAGTAGAAGGCAAGCGATGGATATGCTGCTGTTTTGGATGTTTTTTAGTAGAGTCTAGAGTCATCCCTGTACTCTCAGGTCCTTGGCAGTGTTTTAACATTGTTTCACAATGAACGATCGATGATGTTGGCCGGGTGTGGGCCTTTATGTATATGAACAGGTGGTGAACTCATGTGATGGATGAACAACTATTCCTGAGCTGTGGACACGTATCAGATCTCGTGTATGTATTCATATGACATGTTTCTGTGCATGATGAGGACTGGAAAGTAATAGTTTCATAGTTTATCAATTTTCCACAATCGGTTTTAATTAACCCGTGTTTTGATAATCTGTGGTTATGGTGATTTCCGCACGTTTTCACGTAACACCTCATTATCTGTGTGATAATGGGATGTGTTGCCACATGTTTTTGGTATCAGAGCTATAGTTTCGCTGAGTCTACATGGATTTAAGACTAGGTTGAGTCTGTTCTTATGAGTTTTCTAGGTTTTATTACAATATCTTCTGCCCTCAGCGGAAGAAAAGATAAGATGTCTGGAAACCATGAAGAACATTGTTACGACCCCACCTCCCGATAACCCCCAATTAAGGGAGACCGAGAGGTCGAAGCCGCACCCATGACTTCCGGATCAAAGGTTCGACAATTAACCAAGAATAATTATCAAATTTTAACATACTATACTGAAAGCTGTAAGAAAATAATTTTTTTTGCATACCTTTTTGAAAACTTGGATCTCTAAACTTCTATCCACTTAAGGATTCTACTCTAACTAATCCCCCTTGTATTTTACTTCATGTATTTCACAATGTGACAATTTACTGTTTGTCCTTTTGGCTTGTACCTAAAACGTCGACAAACAAAACGTTGGTCAGCCGAAACTGGTATGTGGGGGAAACAATAATCATGTAAATACGTTAACAATGTAATCATTCAATTAATCATTTAACAACCAAGATTACGTTTTAAATATAACTCCGCGATCCAAGGGTACCCTATCCTCTGTGTTGTCCCCATTAAACCCCTCATGATCCACCTATAAGTGAACCAGTTTCTAGGGTTGAGTCACATGGAACTACTCATAGGTAGACCACTCCTTAACTCGGGATACGCTAAAGAGTCTCATGGCACTACACGTAGGTAGCCCAGTTTCTAACTCACAGTAACCTAGACCTTGCTCTAGGATTACCCCTTTTTTAGCTTTTTCAAAGTAATAGAGGTGGACCTGGATCTAGCCAGTTATATATGTACATTTATAGTGATAACCATAGTCACTTTATAGTTGCATGAAATAAATAAACATCCAATAGTTATTTTCAAGAAACCAATTAAAACTTCGAGAATCGCCGTGAAACTAGAGCGATTATTCATAAGCGTAACCACATACCTTATGCCATTGCACAAACCATGCAGAACATCATATGTACTTTAAGAATGCAACCAAACATCCAGGCAACAAAGCATATAATCAACACGAATCTGAAACAAATCATACTACGTATGTGTTACCATGTATTCATATTTCCTTACTCAGATCTAGATGAAATCCTAAACTAGGGTTTAGGGTTGTCTCTCATTTGGACTAAGAACTAGGGTTACAAGCCCTATTTCCAACATATTCTAGTTTCAAAGATTACACACCCAATTATGCATATTAGATGAAACCCTAATCATCAACTTAAGCATATTCGACTTACCGTGATACCTAGATCTGATTATCAACATTAAATCATAGAAAGTTGTTGACATTGATTTTAACTTCCTAAATAGCATAAAAGATTACTAATTTGGAATCATCCATTAACCATCATTATCAGTGATTTCTTCATTTTACAAGTCTAGTTCAGGCATTAGCTTAACATAAGAGAATATGTCCAATTAAGCATTATATTAAGGCAAATCTAGGTTTTCCCTTTATATTAAACACATCAACTCATGAATTACACATACTTTTAGAACAGTAAGCATATTCAGGTTATAATTATATTTTATTTGGATTCCTCTCATTTTTCTAAGCAATTTGATATATACTTTTGCTATCATTGGAGTTACCATTAATTAATTGCATATTTTGCAAGATAAACCAGATCAGACCAATAAGATAACGCCACATCAGCTTTTAATCTTTCTTTATGTTATTCTCGTTAGCTACAACTAAAAGGGGAACATTACCTCTTTGCCCGTACGAGTAACATGTACAACCAGGGGTGCTCGCGTCTTTTCGCTCCTGGTTACCCCCAACCTCGCGATCGTCAGGTCACAGCGATGTCCGCCGCGATAAAAAGATCTTACAAGGAATGATTGGACTACCCATATCACCAAGGTGCACCTCCTTTTTCGGGAGCCCATAACTAAGAACTCCATAGTTAAGCGTGCTTGGCTTGGAGTAGTACTAGGATGGGTGACCAGTCGGGAAGTTGATCCTGGCTTGTGCGTCAGTGTGGACAAAGTGCGCAGTTAAGGCTAGTGGTGGTTTGTGGGGCCAGTCGTCATTCCTGAAACTCTACTAGAGCCGTGGGCAGTGAGCCCGGGCGTTACAAATGGTATCAGAGCCAAAACCCCTCCATTAGGTGGGGCCCACATGGGCATGGCATGCCAGTCTTGAGTTGTGCAGTCCAGGCATGTAGGAAAGGGTTGTCCATGGTTGACGTAGCCACCCTTGCGCTGGTGTTCCGTGATCGTGAGCTGGGTGTCTATGGGTCATTATGGGTTTGCACTGAAATGGGGAAGAGATTATGAGGCCTTATAGTTGAGCCTTGACGAGGACGTCAAGAGTCTAAGTGGGGGAGATAGTAACATCCCAGGATTTGAGGCCTCGGATAAAAAGATCTTACAAGGAATGATTGGACTACCCATATCACCAAGGTGCACCTCCTTTTTTGGGAGCCCATCACTAAGAACTCCATAGTTAAGCGTGCTTGGCTTGGAGTAGTACTAGGATGGGTGACCAGTCAGGAAGTTGATCCTGGCTTGTGCGTCAGTGTGGACAAAGTGCGCAGTTAAGGCTAGTGGTGGTTTGTGGGGCCAGTCGTCATTCCTGAAACTCTACTAGAGCCGTGTACAGTGAGCCCGGGCGTTACAAACATGCTCCTGAGCATAGTGATGCTGCATCAGTTGATGGAGCAGATCGACAGGCACATGAAGATCGGGTGCCTGAGGGTCCCCAATTTAACCCAGCCATACTTGAACATCCTGCTTACCAACAGCTTATGGGGCAGTTAATGGCTACGATGAATCTCATGGTCGAGCGATTACCAGTGCCTCCTCTGCGAGCACATGTTCCCCATGGAGAAGCATCAGGTATTGGGAAGACCTTCGAGCGGCTTCGCCGAGTTGGAGCTTCGGAGTATGCTGGAACGGATGATCCAGCAGATGCAGATCTGTGGCTGACAAGTCTCGAGAAGGTTTTCCGGATCCTTGACATCCCCGAAGCAGACAAGGTAAAGCATGTTGTCTACCTTATGAAAGGTAGTGTTGGTCACTGGTGGACCATCGAAGAAGAGAAGCGGCCTGGTGAGGTGATCTGTTGGGAAGTGTTTCGACGTGAGTTTGTCACCAGATACTTCCCGAAGACGTATCTGGATGAGAAGGTGAGTTAGTTCGAGAACATGAGACAAGGAACGATGAACATCACCGAGTACAAAGCCAAGTTTATGGATCTGTTGAGGTTTTGTCCTCACATGGTGGCAACAGATGAAGAGCGGATCAGACGTTTCAAGAAGGGTTTGAGTGCTGAGTTGAAAACCCCAGTATCTGCGTTGGAGAACCGATAATGGTTTGCTACGTTCGTGGAATTTGTTCGAAGGATCGAGAGGACAGTAAGGGAGAAAAGAGAGTCTATGTCTCACAAAAGACCTGCTCAGTTTCAAGGTCGAAGGTTTAGTGGCTTTAAGAAGCCCAGGTTTTCAGCACCGTCAGCGATGAGAAGTTCTGGTGTACCATCTCAGTGGTCTCCGAGTAAGGGGAGAGGTTATGTTTCTTCACCATCTAAGGTGCACAATTCAGCTTCCGTGGCAGTGATAGGGCCAGCTAGGCCACGGTTTGAGGACAAGTCATGTCATCTTTGTGGACAAGTCGGGCATTGGAAGTTCAATTGCCCAAATAGAGATGTTGAAGTGACGCAGCAGCCGAGACAGAGTTTTCAGCGGTCAGAGAGACCACAGCCCAGTGGTAGCAGAGGACGAGGACGCGATCAGGCGTCTCAAGCGGGATCATCTGCTCAAGGAAGCAGAGGTCGTGGACAACAAGCAACGGCTCGATTCTATGCCATGAGTCAGTCGGAGGCGATAGTCAACCCGCGAGTGGTGATAGGTCAGATGGAGTTATTTCATTCTGATATGTCTTCTTCTTGCTTTATATCCGTTCTGGTTGACCCGGGTGCTACACACTCTTTTATCGCCTATAGTATGCTTGAAAACTGTCGTTTACCTATTAGCTGTAAGAAGGATAGCTTGTTGTTAGAAACCCCTCTTTATGGTTCCTCTTTGCTTCGAGAAGAGTGTCCACCTTGTGACTTGTCTTTCTCGGGACATCGCATCCAAGTGGATCTTATACCACTTGATATGCATGGTTTTGATGTTATCCTTGGGATGGATACCTTAGAGAAGTATAAGGTTGTTTTGGACTGTGGTTCCAAGCCGGCAGTGTTCGATGGTGATGGAAAGAAGTGGATCTTCCAGGGAGATAGGAAGATTCTTCCGACGTGTCTAGTATCATCTATGGTGGCAGATAGGTTGTTACGACAAGGATGTGAGGCATTCCTAGCTCACGTGGTGGATACCATTGTGGCTATCAAGGCGAAAGGTCCTAGTCTTGAGGAGGTATCAGTGGTTCGAGAGTTTGTAGACGTGTTTCCTGAGGAGTTTCCTGGTGTTCCTCCACCTTGAGAGATTGATTTCGAGATCAATCTGGTTCCAAGAACACAACCAGTTGCACAATCACCATATAGGATGGCTCCAGCAGAGATGGCAGAGTTGAAGAAGTAGTTACAAGAGTTGTTGGAGAAAGGTTTTATCCGACCGAGTATGTCTCCATGGGGTGCTCCCGTGTTGCTCGTTAAGAAGAAGGATGGTTCGATGCGGTTGTGTATAGATTACCGGCAGTTGAACAAGGTCACGATCAAGAATAAGTACCCGTTGCCGAGGATAGATGATCTGTTTGATCAGTTGCGTGGTGCTACAGTGTTTTCAAACATTGATCTACGGTCTGGATATCATCAGTTGAGGATTAAGGCGGATGACATACCAAAGTCAGCTTTCAGGATGAGGTATGGTCATTTCGAGTTCGTGGTTATGCCGTTTGGGCTAACCAATGCACCTGCAGCTTTCATGGATTTGATGAACAGAGTGTTCCGTCCATTCTTAGATCAGTTTGTTGTAGTCTTTATAGATGACATCTTGATCTATAGTCGGGACAGACTAGTGCATGAGCAACATCTTCGTCGAGCGTTGACTCTTCTTCATCAACATCAGTTGTATGCCAAGTTCAGTAAGTGTGAGTTCTGGTTGGAAGAAGTGACTTTCTTGGGTCACGTGATATCTGCTGAAGGAGTCAAAGTAGATCCGAAGAAAGTGGAATCCATTGCGGATTGGGAACAGCTGAAGACGCCGACAGAAGTTCGTAGTTTCCTTGGTTTGGCAGGATACTACCGGAGGTTTATCAAGGACTTCAGTGTGATCGCGTTGCCAATGATGAAGTTGACCAGGAAGGATGTACCTTTTGTTTGGGATGATCGATGTTAGCAAGCTTTCCAAAGTTTGAAGGAGAAGCTGACCAGTGCTCCAGTGTTGATCTTTCCAGAGCCTGGGAAAGGCTATGTTGTTTTCTGTGATGTTTCCAAGAAAGGTTTAGGTTGTGTGTTGATGCAGGAAGATCATGTAGTTTCTTTTGCCTCGCGATAGCTCAAGAAACATGAGGAGAACTATCCGACTCATGACTTGGAGTTGACAGCTGTGGTTCATGCATTAAAGATTTGGAGACACTATCTGTATGGGGAAGTGTGTCAGATCTTTACAGATCATAAGAATTTGAAGTATATCTTTATGCAGCAAGAGTTGAACATGCGACCGTGACGATGGATGGAGTTGATCAATGATTATGACTGCACTATCGAGTATCATCCTGGTAAGGCAAACGTGGTAGCTGATGCGCTTAGCAGAAAGTCTTCTTCTCTTTCTTCAAAGAAGGCACAGTTGAGTTCTCTGGTATGCCATAGGCGAGATATGTTTGTTTCTCTACAACAGATGAATGTGCAGATAGAAGTTTCTTTGTTGTCTGGTCTTTTCGCACAGATGCAAGTTAAGCCTACATTGAGGCAGTAGATCAAGGATGCACAGTAGATAGATGATACGGTACAGTTGATCAGATCAGAGTTCGGCAGCGACAAGCGTGATGGGTTTCATGAGTCCGAGGATGGACTCATTTGCTATCGTGATAGGATGGTGGTTCCAGATGTCAATGATCTAAGGAAGTTGATGCTTGAGGAAGCACACACGTCGATGTATGCGATGCATCCAGGTGTCACCAAGATGTATCATAGTCTGAAGGACTTGTATCGGTGGCCCGGTTTGAAGAAAGATGTAGCTGAGTTCATGGCGAGATGTGCGGTGTGTCAGCAAGTGAAGGCTGAACATCAGAAGCCGGCAGGAACATTGCAACCTTTTCCGATACCGTAGTGGAAATGGGATCATATAACCATGGATTTCGTAGTTGGTCTACCCCAGACAACTAGGAATCATGATTCCATTTGGGTGATAGTGGACAGATTGACAAAGTCTGCCCATTTTCTACTAGTGAAGACGACGTATACATCTGAGAAACTCGCTCGAGTATATGTGGATGAGATAGTACGTTTTCATGGTGTGCCAGCAACGATAGTTTCTGACAGAGGTCCTCAGTTTACAAGTCATTTTTGGGAACAGTTGCATAGAGCGTTGGGAACGCAGTTAAGGTTCATTACAACTTTTCACCCGTAGACAGATGGACAGTCTGAAAGGACTATTCAGATTTTGGAAGGTCTCCTTCGAGCTTGTGCTTTGCAGTTTCTAGGCAACTTGGATGTACATCTGAGTTTGATAGAGTTTGCCTACAACAACAGTTATCAGCGGAGCATTGACATGGCTCCTTATGAGACTTTGTATAGAAGGAAGTGCAGATCTCCTTTGTGTTGGTATGAGTCTGGTGAGTATCAGCTTTTGGGTCCTGAGTTAGTACAACAGACAACAGATAAGATCAAAGTGATACAAAAACAGTTGAAAGTGGCACAAGACAGGCAGAAGTCTTATGCAGACAATCGCCGATGACCTTTGGAGTTCCAGGTAGGAGACAAAGTATATCTTAAGGTCTCACCGTGGAAGGGTGTGATAAGGTTTGTACGGAAGCTTAAGTTAGCTCCCAAGTACATGGGGCCTTACTCAGTCATAGCACGTGTTGGCAAGGTAGCTTACGAGATAGAGTTGCCTCCAGAATTGCACAAGTTACACCCAGTATTTCATGTCAGTATGCTGAAGAAAAGTCATCCGGATTTAGGTACAGTGATACAGCCAATTGATGTTGAACTTGATGCAGATGTGACCTACGAGGAAGGTCCTGTGGCGATCCTTGACAAAAGGATCAAGAAGCTGAAGAGGAAGGACCTGGTTCTTGTGAAGGTGCTTTGGCAGCGGCGTGGCGTTGAGGAAGCCACGTGGGAGCTTGAGGAAGAGATGAGGAGGAAGTATCCCTCACTTTTCTCTTCGGATTTCGGGGATGAAATCCCTTAAAGGGTGTTAGCTTTAAAGGACCCTGACCTTCGTTTAGGGTTTACCATGTTTGCTTTGCTTAACCTTGGTGGTTTGATGCTTGCTAATCACCTTTAGTGGTGATTAGGGTTTGGTTGTGCTTTGTTGAGAGTTGGAGGGGCTACTTCCAAATAACCCAAGTTTAGGGTTTTGTGTGCAAGTTTGCCATCTTGTGAGGTGTTTCCCTCTCTTTGCTTCCTCTAGGGTTGAGAGGAAGGCTTGGGCTTGTTGCTTGAGTTTTTTGGGCCTTGGTTGAGTTTTTTTGGGCCTTGAGGCGCCTTGTTTGGGCTTGGTGGAGCCTTGTGTTGGCCAAGACTTGCCTTGTGTCGACCAAGACTTGCTTGTGTCGCCCAAGGTGAGTAGTGTGTCGGCCTAGTGTGGCTTGTGTCGCCCAAGTGAGTGTTTGTCACCCAGGGTACCTTGGTGTGTCGCCCAGTGGAGCTGCTGGTTGTGTCGCCCATGATGCTTGGTCCAGCCTTGACCATGTTTGGTGGACACTTGGTGCACATCTTGGACAAGTGTCTTATGGCTTGCTAGAGTGGTGGCTTGAGCTCTAGGACAAGTGTCCCTTGGGTGGACGACACATAGCATGGATCTACCTTGTTTTCTCCTCCCTTTCCTTCTATATAGGTGGTTCTTTCCCTTGATTTAGCTTCCTTTGATCTTTTGGTCTCTCCTCCACCTTGAGTGCACGACACTCCTTCCTTCTTTGCTTTTGTCAGCCGATACACTCCCTTGGAGGAGCTGTGGTGGATGATACCCTTGAAGCTTGGAGCTCTTCTTCTTCCTTGGAGCTTGGAGCTTAAGGCGGGTTGCATAACTTCTAACCCTAGCTCCATTACCTCTTGTTATGTTCTTGTTCATATGTTAGTAGCTAGTTCCTTGCGTTTGTACCTTTGGTGGCCGATCCTCCTTAGGGTTTAGGGTTTCCTTGTGATCTAGTGTACCTTTCTCTCTAGGGTTTGGAGTTTCCTTGTGCTGGAGGTAGATGATGACCCTATTGGAAGATACCCTCTCTTGTCTTGGTGTGTTGGATGACATGAGGGTCTTTGTGTTGGACGACAGGAGTGTTCTTGATTTTGGGCGATACATCTTGGGCTTGTGATGGGCGTCACGCCTCTCTCTTTGGTGTGTATCGGCCGATAGGCCTTGGTTGTTGGTTGCACGTTTTGTGGAGTGTTCCTTCCCTCTCCCTCTCTCTCTTGGTGGTTGGAGATGGTGGTGATCTAGCCGTTATGCTAGCAGGAGTATCGGGCGTTGTGGTTGGGGTGCTGTGACACACTCCCTGGTGTGTTGGCCGGTAGGAGGTGTGACGGGCGTTGCCCGATACACATGGAATGCCCGACACCCTCTCTGACGTGCGTTATCTCCTATAACGCTGTGTCGCGCAGCGTTGCTGCTTTGTGAACCAGCCGTTGTTGTTGGTGTTTGGGTGAGGGTTGTGAGGAGTTTTAGTGAGGGTCTTGTGATCTTCTAGCGACGGACCCTTGTTTTATGAAAGTGAATGATTATGCACAAACAATAACAATGTTAATGATAGCAATAATGATAATGGTAGTAGTGATGATAATAAGGAAGGTAGTGGTAATGATATGCATGATGTGATCCTTGTGCTTATCTATTACTGATAAGGTGAATGGTGGTAGTTACACTAGTAGTTTGCACAATGATAATGGTAATGATAGTGGATGGTGACAATAATGATAGTGGTAATAATAATAGTGTTTGTTCTGTATATTCAGCATGACTGCTTACATAAAGTAAACATCTTGTTTATTCGTATAATTCTGAGATGAGGATAAACATGGGTATGGTTTGATGTGCTTTATACACTTGATCACCAAATAGTGTAAGAATGATAAGTAGGGTATCTTGAATGGCATTTTAATGATAGTAAGCATATTCCTTATGTTGAAACTATGATTATTGTGTATCCTAACCATGCAGGTGATGATTAGCCATAAAAGGGCTATGAGATATATGTGATGAGTAACATCACTTTGATAATTATCCTATGAGGTTGTATGTATGATGTGTTTGTCCCATGATGTTGATGTGAGCCTTGAAGAGGCATTGGCAGTACATGGTGAGGGATTGAAATCCTGTGGTATGTGATGATCCTTGAGATGGATCTGGATGGTTGGCAAGAGGCCAAGCAGTAACATGTGATGTTGGATCCGTGAGGTGGATCAGGTGGATGTGGTTACAATAATAAAATAATGTTGAGTTTATGTTATTTACTTTCTGTTATATCTTGCATGTTATACAACTTGATTGAATCATGCAATCCATCTAAAAGACACTAACTAATCACAGTGAAATATATCATGTAGTTGCCCTGGCCATAGATCCATCATCGTCAGGATTTGGTGATGGTGAAACAGGTTCTCCTACGAGTTAACCTGGAAGCGCATATTGTTGAATATGTGTAGGTTGCTCCTAGCATGAAAATGAGGAGGTAAGAGTGTAACTTCGGTTGCAGACTCATATATATGTATGTGTAGAGCATGGTGAACAGGCCCATGGCTCAGGATATGTGATGTGAGGAGCGTGAATGCGTTCATGGCTCAGAGCACGGTGAACAGGCCCGTGGCTCAGTTTTACTAGCGCCGAGACCTGTACCAAGGTGGGCTAGAGTGAGGGCAGCCTATGGAGCTGACCCTGTGGCTAAGACCACTTCAGCATGAGACTACGGTCCTGCTTGTGTTGTACTCGTGTACTGACCACGAGGTGGGAGGTCGTGGAGTCCAGCTCTTCCATTGACCTTGTATGGCACCAGCTTGGGTTTCATAACCGAAGGTTGGATTTGAACGGTACGGTTCACTTCCTCAGGGCATAATAATACGTAATACAGCCGTTTAGTAATTTCTACTTAAGATAAACACAAAACATTGGTTGAAGCCTTGTTTGTGTGATATCTCTGTTATACCTTGCAGTTACTTCTATAGTCATTAGGTATGTGGTAATATGTCTTATCTTGATAATCAGGTTATGCGACGTTATATCTTGTTCTGATAATCATGTTACATAGTGATATATGTTAACTTGTCAATCATGTTCCATTGAGAGATATTTGGATATATGCTTTTGTACATCTGGTAAGTTTATCGGTAAGAATAGCTTGGCTTTATATAGACTGCTCTTGCTATACCTGTTATTAGTTATCTGCTGTTAGAGTTTGTCTTGCTGAGGTTCTGTAGTTGCGGTGGGGAGTTATGTTTCCCGCTGGGACAATGTTCAATTGTCTCACCCCGCTGGTTTACACCCTTTTTAGGTGGTCGAGCTAGACGTGGTGGTGGTCGTGGTGTTGCGGTCGAGCAGCTTGACGAGCAGTAGAAGGAAAGCGATGGATATGCTGCTGTTTTGGATGTTTTATAGTAGAGTCTAGAGTCATCCCTGTATTCTCAGGTCCTTGGCAGTGTTTTGATGTTGTTTCATGATGAACGATCGATGATGTTGGCCGGATGTGGGCCTTTATGTATATGAACAGGTGGTGAACTCATGTGATGGATGAACGACTGTTCTTGAGTTGTGGACACGTATCAGATCTCGTGTATGTATTCATATGACATGTTTTTGTGCAGGATGAGGACTGGAAAGTAATAGTTTCACAGTTTATCAATTTTCCACAATCGGTTTGAATTAACCCATGTTTTGATAATCTGTGGTTATGGTGATTTCCGCACGTTTTCGCGTAACACCTCGTTATCTATGTGATAATGGGATGTGTTGCCACACCTGCCTTCGAATCTTGAGAGAAGTTTTCCACCTTCATGCAGTTTGTGAAGAGGATAGAGAGGATAGTTGTGGAGCATTAAGAAGCTCATTGCAATACCAATAATCTTAGTGGAGATTGACTTTTTTGAGCTAAGGACACACATACATTTACAGCGGTGTCCTAGGTAGTGGTATCCTAGTAAGGAGAGAGGTCATAGTTTCCCACTAGTCATGGCAAACAATTCAGGTTTAATGTTTGTGATAGGTCCATCTAGGCCATAGTATGATACCTAGATCTATTTCAAGTGTAATGACCGCCACCAAACCGACAGCCAAATCGTCACTAATTATGCAGAATAATCATAAGCAGCGGATTAACAAAATCACTAAAATTTAAAACCATTTTGCAAAGAGATCCATTTCCTGGAAAACCATTAATGAAAGAACTAAAACTTTATATACATCAGGGTTCACATTGTACATACATTGTACCATCTCATCTCGAGGATAACATATAACAGTTGCTTTGTCAAAACATATAATGAAGCAACATAAAACCTCGAGGCATACAAGACAAATTATTAGATTGTTCATAAAACCATCACGTACTAAATCTGAGGACCTGAGAGTACAAAGACGACACATAGGACTTCTATCTACAAGACACGACAAATAGTACACTCAACCTGAGCTATTATTGTTGTCCCTGCTGCTGTTGTTTTCCCTCTATAGTATGGTATCTACCCCCTCATATACGTTCACCTACAAAATGTGGATCCCACGAGGTGAGACAATTTTCCCAGTGAGAGATATAACTCTTTTCCAACAATGTTATTATCGTAGGTAAACAATATAAAACTGAGCAGAGGTTCTTTTATATTAATAAGCAAGGTTAATCATTGTGGATAAGCAGATTAGAACATTTATCATCTTTTTAAAGCATTGTAACTATCTATGATAGAGCAGTAAATCATCTATTCACTTTATAAGGAATATGAAAGACATGTATATCACTTACCCATCATACTATACCAACATCTCAAGCTTATCATGTGATACTATTTTTATGGTATGAATCATTCTCATTTCTATCTGTTGGCCTCATCCAATCAGCTAGCCAGGTATTGGATTGTACTAATCATGTGAATATACATCATTATGTTCTATCTTTATACCAATCTTGTAAGAGTACCACCAGGTATTGGATTGTACCAATCCTATAAAATTACAACCAGGTATTGGATTGTGCCAATCCTGTGAAATTACAACCAGGTATTGGATCGACCAATCCTGTGAAATTACAACCAAGTATTAGATTGTACCAATCCTATGAAATTACAACCAGGTATTGGATTATACCAATCTTATGAAAGTACGACTAGGTATTGGATTGTACCAATCCTGTGAAATTTAAGCCAGGTATTGGATTATACCAATCCTGTGAAAGTATGACCAGGTATTGGATTATACCAATCCTGTGAGATTACAACCAGACATTGGATTGTACCAGTTCTATGAAAGTATGGCCATGTATTGGATTATACCAATCCTGTGAGATTACAACCAGGCATTGGATTGTACCAATCCTGTGAAAGTATGGCCAGGTATTGGATTATACCAATCCTGTGAGATTACAACCAAGTATTGGATTATACCAATCCTGTGAGATCATAATGAGAGTACAACCAGGTATTGGATTATACCAATCCTGTGTGATTACAGCCAGGTATTGGATTGTACCAAACCTATGAGATTATGGCCACATTGCTAAGGATCCCATAGTAGTTAGGATACCTTTATGTTTCCCTTTCACTTTTATTATGGGATATCAATCCCTTGAACTCATCATTGAGTACTACATCACTTTTACTAGGCATTATACCTTAGACAAGCCATCATACCCATTCCCATCATTTATGTGATACAAGTGTTGCTCATATCTCATTTTAGCATATTCAAAACACTATAGCCATTTATTGGCTATCACCATAATGCATGTATGACCAAGATTTCATTATGATCCTTGTAACCATTTATTATTATTATTATTATGTTACGAGGTTTCCATTTCCCCTAGTTTATTTTTAACATTACCATTTCTTACATGAGACTTTTATAAACATCTTGTCACCTCTCACTAGGAAACAACTATTCATATGGTTCACCATGCCCATTAAACATCTTGTCACCTCTCACTAGGAAACAACTATTCACATGGATAACAAGGTCCATTAAATATCTTGTCACCTCTCACTAGGAAACAACTATTCACATGGATCACAAGGCCCATTAAACATCTTGTCACCTCTCACTAGGCAACAACTATTCACATGGATCATAAGGCCCATTAAACATCTTGTCACCTCTCACTAGGCAATAACTATTCAGATGGCTTACAAGGCCCATTAAACATCTTGTCTGAATTAGGGTTGTGATTCTTGATGAATGTACTTGTAAATCCTAGTTGGCTTAAAAAGGGAAACCTTAACCCTAATGAAGGGTAATGATATGATTTGAAACTACAATTAGGTTAATAAAGGGAAACCCTAACCATATTGAAACCATGTTGATAGCATGATATAATGAGCATAGCTAAGCATGAGCTATGATGTTTCATATAATATCGATTATATTGGTCTTATGACCTAGAGATAGTTGTTTCCTAGTGAGACGTGACAAGATGTTTAATGGGCCTTGTGAGCCATGTGAATAGTTGTTGCCTAGTACACATATAAGGAGTATCAATGTATACTCATTACATGAGTACTAAACAAGTATACGTTTCTCTTTCATTCTCACTAGGATATTGATTACATCATACTCCATTAGGTTGGGTCAATCCTACTCTCAGGGTACATTGGCCCATATTTATCAAAATGCATTGAACCCTTCATGTCTTAAATTATCATTTGACATAACATACTACATGTATCACTCAATCAAGTGTATTGGATTGAGGTGCTTCCTCCATATTGGGTATAGAGGTGTAGTTATGCTTCCATATCATATATATCATGCATCCATATCGGATTACTCAACCTTAGGGGTTTGCATATCGGGTTTCACAACACCATGTTGAGTTTCAACATCATATCGGGTTAGGGTATATACTGAACACCATATCGGGTATAAGGTGTGTACTTGACCCCATATCGTGCACAAGGTGTGTGTATGTATCACTCATATCATCCATGAGTATAAATTCATCACTATATCATGCTAGTGGTTGTGTTCATATCATCATATTGGGTTACCATATCAAGTCACCATATCGGGTTAGCATATTGGGTTAAAACTTTATGCTCATACTCTTTCATACCTTCACGGGATGAATACTATCACATGTTGAGTGATAGGCTATACAACTGGTTGAACCCTTCATAATTAACCCATTACACAAAACGATAGGGGTGTGGGGTTTCAAGGTATATCAGATTCCATATCACCATCTAGGGTTTCAATACTATATCAGGTATAAGGTGTATGTGTGCTCACCATATCAACCTTGAGGTGTATGTGTTCTCACCATATCATACATGAGGTATATGGGTGCTTCCGTATTGCCCATGAGGTGTATCTTGATCACCATATCATTCATGAGATGTGTGTGTCACCATATCATGCATAAGGTTTATGCTCATCACCATATCGTTCATGAGGTGTGTGTGTGTGTGTCACCATATCGTGCATAAGGTTTATGATCATCACCATATCATTCTATAGGTGTATAATCATCACTATCTAGGGTTTCAACATCATATTGGGCAAGAAGTGTAGCCTTCAACACAATATCAGGTTAGAGGTGCTTCAACCCAATATCGGGTTGAACTAGGATGATGTCATCATCATAAACCTCTAGACTCTTGTTCTTATTGTTCTATTTCATGGAAAACAGTCCTAGGTTGCTACTAGAGCTCATGGATTCATCAATTATGCAAGAAAATTCTTTTTGAAAGTAAATCATTTAACTAACACAATATTGATTGGTAAATAATAACATAATTGAGTTCAAGTTATATAACCTGCCTCAGGAGTAACTTCAGAGCTCCAAGATCCTAAGCTTTACATTCCCAAGGTTGAACATGATCTTATCAAAGGTCCAATACTTGAGCTCCTTAGTACTATGCACAACACTTCAGCACTTGTGGCCGATATCACCTTACTTGGCTGATATCACTTCACTTGGCCGGTATCACTTTGCTATGGAAGATACTAAGGCTCTATGCACGATACTACTTCTCATATGCATGATACCAAGACTCTATGCACGATATATAAGAGAAAGGGGGTGGTAAAATTCAAAATGTTCCACTAATAGGTGAAAGAAGGGTATATATACTTGAGGTTCATGAAAAAGTGTGTATGTGAGGTGTCATCATTTTAAGCTACTAGGTGCCATGTGTCCATGCATGGTTGAAACTTGTCCTTGCATGCACTTATATTTATCTTGACATGCAAAATACTTGAAGATAATCTAGAGATCATATTTTGGCCATCACTTATCTCTTTGGATAAGATATCTCAACTTAATCACCACTTTATTTACAACCCGATACAACTTTTCCAAGGAAGATGTAAACCGATACACTTCACCTCCTTGAGGTTCTTAGCTCATCATGGAAAAATCCAAGAGTTCATAAACCAATATGAGACTCCCTATATGGATCCTTGGATGATAGGCACTCTCATATGAACTCTACAACCCGATACAAGCTCAAATTAGGGTTTCATATTCAACTCTTTCTTGGTCTTTCTATCACCAAGAATACTCTCACTTATACATGATTCAAACATGGTGTCTCCTTCTTTTTCTCTCCTATAAAAGATACTAAGAGGGAGTAGGGACACTCTATAGGTGTTAATTTTTATATCAACCCGACATTTTGGGTAAATTATAATTTGTACCAAAATTGGTACACAAGGCACTAGCATTATTCAAACAAGTTCAAGTTCAGACTTTTAGGCTTTCCACAAGCCACCACTTAGCATCATTCTCTCTCTTATGATGTGAAAACACTTAAGTCACATTCACACATGTGACATGTTGCAATATAACCCCTCATCTTGGTTAAATTGCATTTTGGTACAAAATAAGAGAACATTGCTCAAACAATATTCAAACATGACCAAACTTGAAACCAAAGTTTGTCACCTGATAACAAAACACTTTAGAGGATTATATTAAAGTTCTGAGAAACTTATTTAGGATAAAAAAATAGGGTTAGCCCTAAACCCAGGTCAGGGATGTTACATCAAGTGTGTTTAGGTTGGGCATGTGAGATGGTCTTTCCCTATGAAGAATCAGGAGGTTATGCAATAGTCGATGTAGAGCCATCAAGTCTCAAAATAGTAGCAACACTACAATATCATTGGTAGTAGAAGATGTGGTCAGTCCTCATAGGAAGGGTCATAAAGACTAGCTTGTAGAGTTTGAGGATGAAAACAAGGAATGACTAGATTATATGCTATGAGTCAGTTGGAAGGAGTAGTCAATCCATATGTCATAACATGTCTTATGAAACTCTTTCATTCGGATTTATCTACTTCTTATTATGTATCTATTTTGGTTGACCTGAGTGAGACACACTAGTTTATCAGTAGAGAGGTGATAAATAGTTGTAACCTTCCTGTATGTAGTAGAGATGATAACCTCATGTTAGAAACCCCTTTGGTTGATTCTGTGGTATTGTAGGAGGTGTGTCCATCTTGCATTCTTTCTTTGTCAAGATGCAACATTCAAGTTGATCTCATGTTACTTGATATGCATGGGTTTGATAAAATCATAGGTACCTTGGATAAGTATAGGGTTGATTTGCAATTTAGTTCTAAATTTTCAATGTTCAGAGGTGGCGATGTCTCCTCGAATTTCCAAGGAGATAAGAAGATTCTTCCTACATGTATTATGTCATTGGTAATAGAGGAGAAGTTGTTGAGACAAGGGTGTGAAGCTTTCTTGGCACGTGTTTTGGACACCAAGGTAAGGAGTCTTACTATCCAAGATGTACCTATGGTGGGTGAGTTTGAGGAGTTTTTGGGGAAGAGTTTCCAAGTGTTCCACCCCCCAAGGGAGATTGATTTTGAAATTAATCTAGCTCCTGATGCACAACCCATAGCACAAACACCTTATATGATGGCTCCAACTGAGATGAAGAAGTTTAAGAAGCAGCTGTAGGAGTTGTTAGAAAAGGGATTCATATGGTCGATTACATCCCCTTGAGGCTATCTAGTGTTTTTTGTGAAGATGAAGGATAGTTCTATGAGGCTTTGCATAGACTATCAATAGTTGAACAAGGTCATAGTGAGTAACAAGTGTAAGGAAATATGACATCAGATATGACAACAGAAATAGAAAATTTACTATCATATTTTCCTTGAACAGTAGATAGTGTGACCAACTATTTAATGGGACAGAGGGTTATAAGGTTTATACCTGGTCCTAAAGCAAGTCTAGTGACTATCAATTGTTGTAGAATACTCTTTTCTTCAAGTTGCACTTGGATGGCATCGACAATGGACTCCCGGTTGATCACCACATACGGCGGTTGACTTCCCCCTCCTTGAGGGTGGCAATGACCTTCTCGCCTCTATAGTAGTCTACACAGACCACTAGGAACTCCTGTCATTCTAGATGAATGGACAAGAAGGATTCCTCCCTTATAATCAATGTGCTAGCATCGACTTTCTCTCCCATTGTGTCTCCCTTATTTCCCTTTGATGTGTAGAACTTTCTCGAGTTCTCATGCTACCACAACTGTACAAAGACAACAATTGTCAGAGCTTATTGTTGTGTCTCTAGAAATGGTCGACTACCCCTCTATTTATAGGAGGGTCGGAGTCAGAAGTTCTAGTATGAATGGGAGTCGACGGGATGGAATTTCATGAATTTCCAAAACTACAAACCATGAACCTATCCGTTCACACATGTGACAATCTTTTCAACACTTGAAATGGTAGTTTCACTATGTTTCCTATTCACAATTCTATGGAAAATTAATATTCAATCATGACACAAAATTATGTCAGAATTCATCCTTTATCTGATCGAATTGATCAACCAATTGTTCGGTTCACTACATGAACCGGTCGGTTCATAGATCTAGCCGATCAGTTTACTACATGAAGTGGTTGTTTTAGAGTTCTGATTGCCAATGTTGTTTCAAATTGACCTGAGATTTGAATCGATCAGCTCAACACTTGAATCGGTTGGTTCATAGTCTAGTCAGTCAATTTTCAACCATTGTTGTTTAAATTGAATACCTAACATTTTAGTAATCAAGTTAAACATCATTCATGAATAAAATCCTATTCCAAGTGTATCCTATGTGTGTGACCCTATAGGTTCCAAGTTACGTTGGTAGTGAATGTCCATAAATTATTTATGTCATAATAAGCAATGAGTGGTATCTAGAAAGATAAATTACTACCCAAGTAATCAGAAAGTTGTAGAACAACTTCAACCTACAATATGTGATTGGTTTTACAGTGATCGTATAGTTCCTTTGTCACTGATATCCATATTGAACTCCAAGCATGGAATCATCATCCTATTTAATGTTCAATCCGTGTTCCTTTAACTAGAGTAGACTATCTGAGATATATGTAAATTTAATATCACAAACTGACTCAGATGATCATGGCCATGTATTTCTCAATCCCGATCTACATCACTCATAGTCATCCCCATGTATAACAATGCATCTAAGAACCACATTTATGGCAATCCTTATTCAAGGTCATGGTGGATGATGCAAAGTACATCGAACGACATGTGATGAGTGTAGTGACTTCAATTTAAGAACCACAATCACCACCATTACTATGAGATATGATTTTGACTACCAATCATGGTTTTTATGCATCACTCTCAAGGTGAGTCTTTCTGATACACTATTCTTTATCAAGTATCTATGTGTTTGGTTTGATATCAAATATCATGACTTAATGAGATTATGTAATCAACCAACACATACTATAACCTTATGTGTTATTGATGTATATTATCCTTCCACAATAACAACCGACGAGGGACATAACAAGAATGCACATATCCCTAACATCTATATGATCTCATTTTTCAGAGCCTCAACCTGAAGACATCTGTCATTAAGTAATATCATTCTTTATACATTTATTATGTAATATCCTTATCTCATGACTGAATAAAACATGATAAATTGGAAGATTGCCTTTATCATTAATCAAATTTCTTACAAGATATGCCATTACAATCATCATATGATTGGCTGTGTGGGAATACATACTAACAAAATCCTACTTGCACTTAGAGACAATCACCCATGAACTTAATCCCAAGTGATCTAACATGACCTTCATGCTTCTATTGTGAAAGTGATTTTGTCAAGGGGTCAACCACATTGCTCTCAGTTGGTACTCTATGAATCTTCACATAGCCTTATTGTACAATCTCTCGAATGAGATGGAACCAAATTTGTATGTGATTGGAAGGATGATGTGATCTGGGTTCCTTAGCTTGTGCAGTAGCTCCATTGTTGTCACAATGTAGCTCAATTGCATCACTGATGCTTGAAACCAACCCAAGTTCTGAGATGAACTTCATGATCCAAACAACCTACTATGCTGTATTGGATGTAACAATATACTTGGCCTTTGTTGTATAATCAACAATTGTCTCTTTCTTAGAACTCTTCTAGCTTGCATATCTATTGCTTAAGAGAAACACAAATCCAAACTAGGATCTATAGTTATATTTTTTAGTTTGGAAGTTGGCATCGGTGTAACCCTTTACCACCAACTCTTCCTCATTGTTGTAGACAAAATATTGATCCTTAGTTCTTCTCAAGTACTTAAGGATGTTCTTCACACAGTTTAGTGAGCTTCACCGGGATCTAACTGATATCTACTCGTTATGCTCAAGGCATACAAGACATCTAGATGAGTACATAACATTGCATACATGGTAGATCAAATTGTTCATGCATATAGAATCTTACTCATGTGCTCCCTTTCTTCAGAAGAATTGGGACATTGAGATCTTGAGATAGTTACGCCATGATACATGGTAAGGTTTCCTCTCTTTGAATTCTCCATATTGAACCTCTTCAACACTTTCTCAATGTATGTGCCCTGACTTAGCCCAAGAAGCCTTCTATATCTTATCTCTATAGATATTAATTCCTAATATGTAGGATGCTTCACCTAAGTCTTTCATAGAGAATATATTTCCTAGCTAGGTCCTTACCATATGTAAAGTATGAATGACATTCCCCATCAATAGAATGTCATCCACATACAATATTAGGAATACAATCATTCTCCCACTAACCTTCTTGTAAACACATGGTTCATCTTCATTTTGACTAAATCCAAACTCTTTAATTATTTCATGAAATCAAAGATTCTAGCTCTGAGATGCTTGATTCAATCCATAGATTGACTTTTACATCTTAAAGACTTTATTTTCACCCTTTGGATTTATAAAACCCTCAAGTTGTGTCATATAAACATCCTCAAGAATATTCTTGTTAAGGAATGTGATTTTAACATCATATTCCATATCTCATAGTCATGATAAGCTGCAATGGCAAGCATGACCCTGATGGACTTAACCATTGCAACTGGAGAAAAGGTTTCATCATAGTCAAAAACTTAAACTTTTCTGAAACCCTTTGCAACTGACCAACCTTTGTAAGTTTGTACATTATCATCCATGTCAGTCTTCTTCTTGAAGTCCCACCTACACCCTATGAGTTTTACCCCTTTAGAAGGACCGACCAAGGTCCATACCTTGTTGGTGCACATGGATTCCATATCAGATCTCATGGCCTCAAGTATTTATTAGATTTTGGTCCCTTAACAAATTCTAGGTATGTAGTTGGCTCATCACCAATGACTGACTCAATGCCTTTTTGAGTCATAGGATAACCAAATCTATTTGTCTCAAGGCATGTCCTACTAGATCTGTGAGGTTCCTATGTTACATGAGGAATTTAATATTGACTCTATATAATCCTCTTGTACCTCTATAGGTTCAATACTTTCTTGTTGGTCTTGGACTTTATTGAGTTCTACTTTCCTCCCAC
The DNA here is from genome assembly GCA_963693085.1 of Alisma plantago-aquatica. NCBI lineage: Eukaryota > Viridiplantae > Streptophyta > Magnoliopsida > Alismatales > Alismataceae > Alisma > Alisma plantago-aquatica. Next base: position 865,112,142 of record OY856411.1, read on the forward strand.
TAATTCCTATGGAAATGAATTCATTTTCTAGGAATACATAATTCTTGGAAACAAACACTTTGTTGTCAGATGGAGTATAAAAGTAATATCGTATAGTTTCCCTAGGATATCCAACAAAACAACATTTATCTGATTCGGGTCCAACCTTTTTGGGAAACTACTTTATCACATAAGCTTCACAGCCCAAAATCTTCATAAGAGACACATTAGGAAGCTTCCCATACCATATCTCATATGGTGCCTTTTTAACCGATTGATATGGTACACAGTTTAGTGTAAATGTGACAATTTCTAGAGCATAACCCCATAAGGAAGTCGAAATATAAGCAAAACTCATCATAGATTGCACCATACTTAGTAATGTGTTATTCCTTCTTTCTGATACACCATTGTGTTGTGGTGTTACAGGTGGAGTCTATTGTAATACAAATGCCATGGTCTCACAGAAGGTCCTCAAACTCTTAGTTTAAGTATTCTCTATCTCGATAACAACAAAGTGCCTTAATACTTTTACCAAGTTGGTTACGTACATCATCCATGAAATCCTTAAACTTTTCAAGAGCTTCCAACTTATTTTTCATCAACTAAATACAACCATACCTACTGAAGTCATCACTGAAGGTAATGAAGTACTGATAACCACCTCTAGCATTTCTTCTAAAAGGGCTACACACATCAATATGTATGAGTCCTAATAGGTCACTATCCCTCTCACTATTGCCAACGAAGGGAGTCTTTATCAACTTGCCCAACAAATAAGACTCGTAGGACTCTATTGATTCAAAATCAAAAGAGTCTTGATAAGCATCTTCATGGAGTCTAGAGATGCAATTCTGAATAGATGTGCGCTAGAAGAAAATTCCAAAGACATGTTATTGGGGTTTAATCTTTTGGTATTAACATTATAAAAATTTGTCTTCAGATCTAGCAAATAAAGACCATAAGATATTAGGGCACTGTCATAAAAGATATCATCTTTCGAAATAGAACATTGACCATTTCTTTATATGAAATTCATATCCATCCTTGTCCATACAAGGTACAAAAATAATGTTTCTATTTATGGCAGGTACAAAATAGATCTTATTTAACTCTATTACAAACCCCATGGCCAAAGATACATTATAGGTCCAACTACAGTGGCAACGACTCTTGCTCTATTTGGAACACACATTTCAACCTCACCAGTTCATAAAGGCTTACTTCTTTTTAGATCCTACGTATTTGAACATATGTGAGATCCACATCCCATATCTAGTACTCAAGATGAAGAAATCAACAAATTTATGTCAATAACATATATACCTGAAGTGGAGATCTCTATCCCCTCCTTCCTCAGTTCCTCCGGGTATAGAAGGAAATTTCTCTTTCAATGTCCAAGTTGGTGACAGTTGTGACAATTACCTCCCTTGTTCACCCCTCCCTTTGCTTTGAGTGCAGAAGACTTGGGTTTCTGGACAACTTTAGAACTCTTCTTAGATTTGCCTTTGCCCTTGTATTTCCCCTTTTCTTTGTTGATAATCATCATGAATTTGGGTTTGTCCTTCTTCATTGTGCTTCAATAGTTCTCAACATGCTAAGTAATTCTAACAATGGCTTGTCAAAATTGTTCATGTTACAATTCATGACAAACTAAGTATATGATTCTCACAGTGGCTGCAAAACCACATATGTGGCCAACTTTTAACCCAAGGTAAATCCTAGTCTAGCAAGGTTTTGCACAAACCCAATAATCTTGAGCACATGGGGACCTACTTGATCTCCTTCTGCCATGTTGCACTTGAACAATGCCTTTGTAACATCCCTGACCGGGGTTTAGGGATAACCCTATTTGTTTTGGCTAAGTTTCTTAGAACTTTAATATAATCCTCTAAGGTGTTTTGTTATCATGTGACACACTTATGTTTCAAGTTTGGTCCTGATTCAATGTTGTTTGAGCAATGTTCTTTTGTTTTGGACTAAAGTGCAATTTACCCAAGATGGGGGGTTATATTGCAAAATGTCACATGTTGAACATTCCTTAAGTGTTTTAGCATGATAATAGAGAGTATTATGCTAAGTGGTGTCTTGTGGAAAGCCTAAATGCCAAGTTTGAACTTGTTTGAATAATGCTAGTACCTTGTGCACCAATTTTGGTACAATTTGTAATTTACCCAAACTGTAGGGTTTATATGTAAATTACCACCTCTAGAGTGTTCCTACTTCCTCTATGTATTATTTAGAGGATATATAAAGAAGTATACACCATGTTTGAATCATTTTTTAGTGGTAGTATCCTTGGTGATGAAAAGACCAAGAAAGGTTGTGTAATGGAAACCCTAATTTGAGGTCGTATTGAGTGTATCAGGTTGTAGTGTTAAATGGGAGTCCCTATCGGCCAAGGATCTAAAGAGGAGGCCCCCATATCATTTTGTTAGCTCTTTGACTTCGCAAAAATGAGCTAAGCACCTCAATAAAGCAATAGATATCGTCTTGCAACTTTCCTTTGGAAAGGTTGTATTGAATCGTGAATAAAATAATAATGTGAGTGGAAGTGGCTTGCCCTAGAAGATAACCAAAGGGGCCGACCCTTATCTCTTGCATTATCCTCGAGTTAGTATTTTTCATGGAAATATAAAGATGGAATGCATGCAAGTACATGTGTCAATCCATGCATGGCCATGTGGCACCTAGTAGTAGTAAGGAAATGACACCTCTTACACTCTATCCCATGAACCTCAAGGATATATACCCTCCCTTTCACCTACTAGTGAATATTTTTGACACCTATCACTCTATTCCTCATAGACATCGTGCATAGTAGCTCAAGGAGCAAGGGGAGCTCAAGAACCAAGCTTATGGTGAGGCCATGGTCATCTTCAACCTTGGTTGAAGCATGATTCTCGGGTTATAGTTATTCCTTTCTTTTCTTCCTCACCAAGTTCTTAACTATGGTGATTCCTTGCATACGAAGGAGTTGTGAACGAGCCTTGGACTTTTGATAAGTCATCTTCAACCTTAGGAACGTGAAGATTTGGATCTTGGAGCTTTGAAGTTGTTCTTGAGGTGGGTTATATAACTTGAACCCAAACATGTTATTACTCACCATCTTTCTAGTTATATTCGATGATCTACTTTCAATTATGAGATTTTATTGAATACTTGATATATCTATGAGTTCTCATAGTTGCTTAGACCTGTTATTCATGTACTAGAACAAGTATAACAAAGGTTTAGAGCTTGAAGATGATGGTATCATCTTATAAAATGATATCGGGTTCGAGCACACAAGCAAGCACCTCTAACCCGATATGGTGATACACATACACAATTAAAATGATATGGATATGAGTTTATACTTCCTTTCATGATATGGTGATGAAGTATAAACCCTATGCACGATATGGTGTCAACCATACACCTCTTGCATGATATGAGGTCAAGCAAAGGCCCCATGCATGATATAGTGTCAAGTATACACACACCTCTTTGCTCGATATGGTGTGAAGCATACACACACCTCTTTGCCCGATATGGTGTGAAGCACACACACCTCTTTGCCCGATATGGTGTGAAGCGCTCACACACCTCTTTTCCTGATATGGTGTGAAGCACACACACAACTCTTTGCCTGATATGGTGTGAAGCACACACACTTCTTTGCCTAATATACACACATCTCTTTGCCTGATATGGTGTGAAGCACACACACATATCTTTGCCCGAAATGGTGTGAAGCATACACACAACTCTTTGCCAGATATGGTGTAAAGCACACACACACACCTCTTTTCTCGATATGGTGTGAAGCATACACATGCCTCTTTACCCGATATGGTGAGAAGAACACACACACCTCTTTGCCCAATATGGTGTGAAGCACACACATACCTCTTTGCCAGATATGGTGTGAGAACACACCTCTAAAACGAAATGATGGGTAACCCAATATACTAGATGACAAAAGTGGTAAGGAGGTTAATACCTTAGAACATGTGATGGTCAATACTCTAAAGTATGGTGTGGCCAATATATTCAAGTGAGGTGAGGATGTTACACCATGTATGGTAAAGGTTATACACCATATGATTGGTAAGGTTGATACCTTAATGGGTAAGGGTATGAGAGAAATGATGATGCCTAGCTCGATATACACCTAACCCAATACATGTGTTCAAGTTGACATACATGATTCAACCCGATACGCATTGTAAAGGTGTGGGAAAAAAACTCTTAGGAGCTATGATGACCCAATTACAAATCAAGCCATCACCCGTAATAATTGTGGAATAACCATAAACAATAGAATTAACAAAAATCACTAAGAATTAAAACCATTTTGCACATAGATCCCTATCCAGAAAACTCTTGTAAAAAGAACCAAAACTTTATATACCTGTGGTTCATATTGTACATATAGTGTACCATCTTTCCTTGAGGATAATAAGTACCAATTGCTTTACTCTAATATATACAACAACAACATAAAACCTTGAGGTAAGAAAACCAAAATCTCAAGTCGTTGTAAAAACCACCAAGAATTATCTCCCAAGGACCTGAGAGTATAGAGATGACACATAGACTTCTATCTACAAGACATGACAGATTGTGTACTCAACCTGAGCTACTACTACTATCCCTAGTGATGTGATCCTTCCTCTACAATCCAGTTCCTAGTCCCTCGTCCGTGTCCACCTAAAAATTGTGGATCCCACAGGGTGAGACTATTGTCCCAACGAGAGATATAACTCTCTGTCAACAATATTATTATCACAGGAAATAGTATTAAACTGAACAGAGGTGCTTTATACAACTAGCATGTATATTTAAATATAACAAAATTATAATTCATCTATTTGATTTAAAAGGAATATGAAGAACATGTATAACATCTATCGAATAATATGTATAAAAGTAATGAAGCATCAACTAATGTTTTCTGTATTCAATCCTTAAGAAAATATGCTACATGGCTGATTACATGTTCTCATTCTTACTTATGCCCAGAGGAGATGAGATATACCACTCATACTCCAACTGACCACTAGTAAGTCGAAATCGATACCATACAAGGTCAGTGTCAGAGGCAATTGTCAAGACCTCACCTGCCTTGGTCAGTACGAGACCACTTAGATTTAGCAGGACATCTCGTGTCAACTACAATTAGCTATGTTGGGGTATAGAGGAATCTTTCCTATAGAGTTACAACCGTAGCATGTACTCTCTTTAGGAGAAGACCACTAAGCGTTCCCAGATTATTTGTCATCAGGAAGATCACTGAGCGATCTTGGTTTAGTTTCATCAAGAAGTCCACTGAGCAACCTGGTGTATTTGGGGAGTTCACTGAGCACCCTCATTTAGTTTGGGGAGTCCACTGAGCACCCTCATTTAATGATTACATATTCAAAAATATGTAGACCAAGTAAAACTCGTTTCACCATTCAGCAATTGCTGACATTGAATGGATATATGGTCTTGGAAACTACATGATAATATTTAACTTTCTTAGTTAAGTGTATTTCAGTATCTTTTAGCATCAATCAAGTTACAAACAAGAATTATTTCAAATGATACAAAGAAATGCATAAATGTGTTTATCAAGTACTTTCATGTTCTTTGAAACACATAGATCACTTAGAATTTCATTCTCTTATCATCATCATGCTTGGGTATTCAAACCCTTAGTTCATCATTGAGTCTTGTCACCACTTAGCAAGAAATAATTACCTCTAGATCATCAGACCATGGTATTTATTCACACAATTCACATAGCTCATTGAATTTGTATCATATAACATCATATCTCTCACTTAGCTATGCTCATTACCTTATGAAACATGCATGGTTAGTATATCATGCTAATCACAATATCACATACATGTCATAACCATGTAATACAAAAGAAACATATTCTTTCCATGAATTAGAATTAGGGTTTCCCTTTAACAACTAATTAGGGTAGCAAACCATCTCATCACCCACACTTAGGGTTGTGATTTACCTTTACTATTCAATTAGGATTTCAAGATCTCATCATAAAAGATTAAACCCCAAATCATATATCATTCATGATGGGAGTATCGACATATGTTCATTACATAATTAACTTTCCAATCTTAGTTTCTCTCTCATCCTCACTAGGATGTTGATTATTTAATTCACTTCTTAAGGTCTATTATCTCATCATTATCAAATTGAATTTAAACTTATCGTATCTCAATGTTGAATTAATCATACAACATACATCACTTACCAAGTCTAATGAATTGGAGCATGCCTACCATATCGGGTATCATGTTATATAATGTTATGCTATCATGATTGAATATGCACATATCATCATATCATGGATCCATATTAGTCGTGTGGTAAAACCACATCATCATATCGGGTTTAGGGTTTATCACCTAACACCATATCGTGTAGCCATGTCGGGTTAGCTATCACTTAGCTTTTATCATCTCAAACCAACCTCATATCATGTATGGGTTAGACTCTTAACCTTATATCAGGTATAGAGATATATTAGATTCTCATATCGCACACAAAAGTGCACCATATTGGGCATATCATGTTTTGCTTTACTATGTATTGTTTATGTAATATAGAGATAATACCATCTTGGTTTCTTACCTTGGATTGTTATATCAATTTTCCATCTTGAACTACCATATCGGTTTGCCATCTTGGATTACCATATCGGTTTTCCCACTTGGATTTACCATATCGATTTATATGTTGGATATCATATCGGGTTACCTATATTATATAAACCCTTAAAATCATAACCTCTTTATACTTTCAAGGTTCAGTTCTTTCATTATAAATACATGACAAGCTAGATACTTAGTTGGTCTTCAACCCATCATAAGGTAGTAGGGTATGTTGGGTTTCAAAGGCAATCAGATTTCAAAGCATATTAGGTTTCCACTTCTTCATCTAGGGTGTTTCCCATATCGTGTAAAAGGTATAGCTTTAACCTTGTATCGTGTATAAGGTGCTAGTAGGTATCTCCTATATTGTCCATAGGACATGCCTCATATTGTGTATGAGGTATCACCTACTTTTATATCGGGTAAACCACCATCTTGGGTTCCATATCAGATTTTAAGGTACTTCAACCCATTTCGAGTTGTACCATGATGATGTCATCATAATCAACCTCAAGACCTTTGTATTGCTATTATAAACCATGGAAAACAGTCCTAACTACTTGTTGGAACTCATAGATATATCAATTAATAAAAGGAAATCTGAGTTTGAAAGTAATCAACAAGTTCAACAATATTGAAAAGGAATAATAATATGGTTGGGTTCAAGTTATATAACCCGCCTTCTAAAGCAACTTATAAGCTTCAAGCTCCAACTCTTCTTGTTCCAAGGTTGAAGATGAGCTTATCTAAGATCCAAGACTTGAGTTCTTGAACACTTGCACGATATCTCTCCTCCTTATGGCCGATATCACCTTACTAGGTTGATATCTCCTTCTTGGCCGATATCCTTTGTCTTTGGTCGATATCCTTTGTCTTTGGCCGATACCACTCTACAACTCAACTCTCCTCACTCATGAACAATACTAGAGTGATATGCACGATATCTGAGAGAAGGATGATAACAAGATTTCAAAATTTCTACTAATATGTGAAAAGAAGGGTATTTATACTTGGGGTTTTATGAAAAAGTGTGTAAGAGGTGTCATTAGCTTAAGATAATAAGTGCCACATAGCCATGCATGGTCAACACATGTATTTGCATGCATCCTATATTTATCTTTCCATGCAAAAATAAAAGCTCAAGGATAATGCAAAGGATAAGAGTCATCCCTTTAGTTATCTTTTAGGGCAAGTCTTCTTCCACTCACTTCATTATTATATTCAATACCACCATTTCCAAAGAAAAGTTGTAAGCCGATACATATCACTTCATTTAAGTGCCTTGCCTGTCATGGGCAAAGCCAAGACTCTACAAATCGATAGGAGACTCCCTTTATGGCTCCATGGCCGATAGGGACTCCTACTTCAAATCTACAACTTGATATAGTTCATGTATATAGCTTTCAACTATGCATTTCCTTGGTCTTTTCATCATCAAGAGTGCTATCACTCTAGGATGATTCAAACATTGTATATCTTTCTTTATCTCTCCTCTAGATAACACTAGGAAGGGTAGAGACAACCATGGTAATTTGCACATCAACCCTACATTTTGAATATATTACAATTTGTACCATAATTGATGCACAAAGAACTTAGCATTATTCACACAAGTTCTCACTTAGAATTTAGGATTTCCACAAGCCATCACTTAGCATTATTCTCTCTCTCATGATGTGAAAACACTTAGAATACATTCAACATGTGACATTTGCAAAATAACCCCTCTTCTTGGGTAAATTGCACTTTACACTCAGACTATCATATAATGCACACATAGTTTGCGTATAAGCTCAAATTTGAAAATAAACTTCACAAAGAGTCTTAATACTTTTCAAAAGATTAGAACAATTTTATAAGTAATTTACTTTAAGCAAAACTTCTAGGGTTAAGCCATAACCCAGGTCAGGGATGTTACAGTAGTGATAAGTGTAACACCAAGTAATGGTGTGGCTAATACCTTGATAGGTGAAACACCTAAAGTGGTCGATAATGGTCAACCCTATATAAACAATGCCTTAACCCAAGATGAGTGCATATCACTTGATGATAGTTGGGTAATTCAATTATGTGACTTATGTCTAATACACTACATGATAAATGTGATGGGTTAGTGCATAAAGTAATAGGATGGGAAATACCCTAATACAAGATAAGTTGATGAACTTAAGTCACTACTAAAATAATGGTCTATAGCGTCAATATTTTTAAGCATGTAGTGTCACTTTTTAACCGATGCCTAAGTGACTATCTCTATAGAATTTTCTCTATAGGGTCAGTTTTTTTGACCAAAGAAAACTGACCTTATAGAGTAAAAATAGACCCAAGAGGCTATAAAAAACCTGAACCAAGCGAGAAAGAAGAGGTTGTAAGGTCAGTTATTCCTAAAAAACTGACCCTAGAAAGGTCATGTAAGGTCAGTTATTGCTAAAAAACCGACCCTATAAAGAAACAGAGGTTTGCTTGGTCGAGAAATACGTCGATTGAGAGGAGAAAATTGTCGACTAAGAAAGTACTGTCTTAAGCTTCCCAGATCCTATAAGGTCGATTTTTCATAAAAAAACTGACCCTAGAAATGACCTATAAAAACTGTTAATTAAAAAAACCGACCCAAAGTGTAACAAAAATGAGTTTTTTCCCATTTCCTATAAGGTCGGTTATTCCAAAAAAATCGACCAAGAGAGTACAAAAAATGAGCTTTCTGATCCCAGATCCTATAAGGTCGGTTATTCCTAAAAAACCGACCCAAGAAATCTATAAGGTCAGTTTTTTTTAAAATAAATGATCCTAGAGGTTAAAAAATCAACCCTATAAAGAAATAGAGGTCCTATAAGGTCACTTTTAGGTCAATACATTAACTTGCTCGGTCGAGAAATTTGTCGACCGAGAGGATTTCGGTCGAGAAAATTGTCGACCAAGAAAGTTACTGTCTTAAGCTTCCCAGAGCCTATAAGGTCGGTTATTCCTACAAATATGACCCTATAGATCTATAAGGTCAGTTTTTTAAAATAACCGACCCTAGAGTTTACAATTTTTTTAAAGAAAAATTCTACAGAATAGAAATCTTCAGAACAAAAACCTGTAGAACAGAAATCTACTTTACAAAGATCAAAACCTACAATAGAAATTATGCAAGCTAGAAATTCATTTCAAAGCCACATTTTCTAGCTTTTATGTCCAATCCTATTCGAATTGGATAATTTCCTAACCACACACATTCATAACAAAAATCATTCATATATCATTTAGTTGAGACATTTTATACACATATCACATCATAACATTCACAAAATGATAGATTGCAAGTCTGAGATGATATTAAAATTGTTGTTAGATACAAAAGTAAATTTGAAAGAGTTCTAGAACCACATACATAAATGGAGCTGACATATGCATTCAATCCAATGCTATATTGACTTCATTTAAAAAATCATCTTACCACTCTTCTTGAAATTCATTTAAATCCTCAAGGGTGTAAGGATGAGTTGTAAAGATCTGCAATAGAAAATGCACATGCTAATATTTTATAAAATGACTACAACTCACTTGTAAATTTATGATGTTATTCTTTATTACCTGATCTATAATCTGAATGTCATGTGATGCTTGTTTGACAATAGTTTGCATATATTTCACTACATAGTAGCCACAAGCCTAGCCATTATTTTGTATAGGACACTACAAAATAACAAATTTTACTTAATGTTAGTAAACTACTATAAACATAGTTAAGACTATAAGAGTTGAGATATAATACTAAGCAGCCATCAAAATAGCTACCTTGACATTTTTCAAAGTCAATGTCTTTAATTTTGTGGGTATTTGTTCTCCACCTTCACGAAAAGCCTTTATACCCCTATCAATTAAATAATTACGATAGTTGGTAAAATAGAAATTCTAAATAGAAATATCATGTTGAAGCATAAAAAATGACTAATTTATGCTTACTCCATAGTTGGCAATTTTAGTTTGTGGCCCTTTGGGACAACCACCAATAATTCCCAATGTCTAGATCTAAGTAAGAATAAAACAAACATTAAAATAAAGAAATTTATTCATTATTAAAATTATATTGAATAATAATACTTACTGGATATTAAAAGGAATCAAAATAATTTCCTTTCCTGCACTAGAAAAAAATTTGAATGCAGTTGAGAAGTACTCATTCACATCCTCAATATGTGTCTCCACTTGACTAGTGACTGAAGGAACTAATAATCCAACATTCTTTATATCAAAGTTTATGACCTCGGTATATAAATGGTTGTATAACATTTGTAATCATTTCATTATATAGAAATAAGTTTAAAATGTGTATTGGAATTTTCTATATTGATGGATCCTTACCTTATCCATACTTCTAATATCGAAGTATTTAGCCAATCATATCGGAATCACTGTCCTTAATACGGAGTTGATGATATCCTGACCTCAAATCTATCTTTGAGAAGACGGTTGCACCACACAACTGGTCAAAAAGATCATCAATCCTCGATAGAGGGTACTTGTTCTTTATTGTTACTTTATTCAATTGTCTGTAATCAATGCAGAATCGCATTGATCCGTCTTTCTTTTTAACAAAAAGAACCGGAGCACCCCAGGGTGAAGTACTCGGTCGAATGAAACCCTTCTCAAGCAACTCTTGAAGCTGTTTCTTGAGTTCTACCATCTCAGCCAAAAATCACCTATCGATCATCATGTCTACAAAATAGATCAAGAACACCCCCAAGGACATGAGTGTACATGGACGACACATATGACTCTATTACTACACACTTTTCATATACCACGACCCACCGGGTGTAGTTTTCTCGTTGTAGTATATCATCAGCCACATGATTTTTAACTTAGCATGCACGTCCACCTAAAAAGTTATTTAACCAACAGGGTGAGACAACAGTCCCAATGAAATATATAACTCTCCGCCAACTCTATTATTATCACAGATAACTAAGGAGATAGTGTAACATGCTGAGCAGTTTGAACATGATTGACTAAAAGACATATATCTCATGGATGAAGTAAATAGAGTAGTAATGTGCACTTGCTAATGATCAATAGAACAATTCATAATTTAAAAAGGAATATGAAGAACATGTATAACTATTATAAACTAAATAGTATAAAAGCAAGGCAAGGCTTCATCCAATGTTTTCGTGTTTGATCCTATACATATACACTACATGGCTGATTACATATTTATTATGCCCTGAGAATTTGAGTCATACCACCCAAATCCAACTGACCAGTGCTAAGTCCAAATTAGTGCCATACAAGGTCTAGTGGAAGAGATGGAATCCATGACCTCACCTTCCTCAATTAGTACAAGTGAACATGCAGTGACATCACAAGTCAACTACTTCCAGTGTCATATAGTCCAGATGTGCAAACCTAGCCCACCTTGGTACAGGTCACAACACTAGTAAAACTGAGCCACATCCCGCAGACACACTCTTCCAGGGTATGGCCCGCAACCAATCCTGTGAAATATCACAAATATAACATCACTAAGTCTACGACCCAAATTCACACTCTTTCTAGGGTATGGCCCGTAGCCAATCCTGTATCACATATCCTGAGCTACGATCCTAAGCCGCACTCTTCCATGTATAGCCTACAACCTATCCTATGTCACATATTCCTAGATGTAAGGGGATATTCATCCTCACCCCCGCATATTAAAAAATATGCACGCTCTGAGTTAAACTCATTTCACCATTCAACAAATACTGACACTGAATGGGTCTATGGCACAGGGCAAGCTACATGATTAGGTTCTACTTGATTAATTAGACCAATCAAAGTAGCATCAATCAAGTTACAATGTACAAACCACAAACAAATCCTTTAAAAGATAGGGGCACAGTATAACAACAACATATATCATCGTTTACACTACAAATTGATTTCCATCATCTCTTAACATTATATCACTGCCAACCACACGACTATTGTATCATTCCCAGCCACAAGACTACTGTATTATTGCCAGCCACAAGGATAATGTATCATTTCCATCCACAAGGCTATCATCTTCAACATATTATCCTGGAATATCAATCCCTCATTCCAGTACCATAGGATATCACCTCAACCAGGCACTAAGCCTTTACCAGGTCCTAAGACCCATCGCATCACACTTATGATTCATGGTTATCTCATCATGCCTCATTGAGCATATATGTATTACTCATGCCAAATGACTCATGCCACATCACATGTACTTTCCATAGCAACCATTAGCCATTATGTTAAGAGAGAGAATATGTTAAAGCATATTAAACATCTTTTACTAAAGCAAGCAATGCAGCATAAGATCTCTAATTTAGGGTTAGGCTTCATTCTGATTCCACATAAGGTTCTCAAAAGTTACAACACCCAATTAACCCACTAGGTTAAAGCCATGTAATTTAAGAGAGAGAACAATATCATCCTTTCCATTCATTCTTATTCAATATTATGACCTACCCTTAGAATTAGGGTCAATGCTCTTCTCATAGAATCAATTAGGGTTTTACTTCATGGTTACACCACCAAACCCTAATCACACCCAATCCCACCTTTCTAAAACTAATTAGGTTTGAACAACATTAGTTAGATATGAATTCAATCATCATACCAACAATACTAGGTATCACCCTTTCATAAGTGCATATGTGTATCATCTTCATGAAGCTATATGTGGGTAACAAAAGTGTATTATAATAACATATTGACCATTGCACCAATGTGACGTTTTAACATTAGGTGACCGATACCTTATTACTTCTTACAAACCACATATCATACTAAGGAGAGTCGAACCTTAGGCTACATAATTGGAGGGTTTCACTTCAAACTATCCACAAGGCACCTATAAGGTCATTAGACTTGTTTATATGATTTATACACAAATGTTGTCACCATGTATTCCAACAAGGCTTATCATCACCATCAGATATATCTTCACATAGTTGTGTCATTAACCTCACTCCACAAGTTAATATTATGATAGGGAAATATAGTTGACACTTTCCATGGATTATAATCTTTCATTAAGATGAGCACATGGGTCATATTATTCCATGATTAAGGTTATCATATGGATACTAAACCATTGAATACTACATCCATAACTTCCCACATTGTTGTAGAGTTTAGGGCTAAGATCTTTGGTTAAAGATGGACAAATCATAGTAACATCGTCCTATGGTGCACTAGCTTTAGGAGAAGAAATTAAGATTAATCATACATTATTCAAAACAACACTCTGCTATATCATGCATTAATCCTATGTGTACATCATTGAGTATCCAAGCATACCCTTCAATTTTCATCATGTGATATCAGTTTCACCTCATCCACTTGTGTTGGCTTGACTACATCATGGTGTGTCGGGTTAGCTCATCCAAGGTATCAATTTGGACCCTCTTGGGGTGTATCGGTTTAGGCCATCTTGTCCGAGCATGTCAGATTAACCACACATAAGGGGTGATGGTTTAGCTACACTTAAGCTTTCGAATTAACTACACAAGAAGTGTATTGGTCTAACCCACCTTATAGTGTATCATTTTAGCTTTTCTTGAGAGGGTGATGTGCAACACCACCCTAAGGTGTGACGGGCAACACATAGTGTGATGGGTTGCTTAGGCTAGGGTTAGGTCATGTCAGCCTCTTACACTATCAAGGGTGTCACATGTTGGAACTCAAAATAGACCAATTACATAAGGTGTCCTCATTATCATGATGGGATAGCAAGGCATATCAGTTTAACCCCATCTAGGGCATATCGAGTAACATCATCAAAGCCTATTGGTTTTAATAACACATATCAGTTTAGGTGCTTCTAGGCCATAATGAGTTAACCCCATCAAGGCATGACGGTCTATCCATCATATTGGTTTAGGTATCTCTAGGGCGTGACATTTTAGCATCCTTCCAAGCCTATCGACCTAAGTACCCCCAAGTCATGACGACTTGCAACATGTTGTGTCAGTTTAAGCATCATGAGTCATGACGACCATTCACCCCCTAAGTGTCGACTTAGTCATCTTCAACCTTAGAAAACTCGGTCACTATTCCATCTACTAATCAATGCAAGAAAGAGCAAGACATGGGAAGCAACTTAAATGGAGTTATTTCATGAAAATAGTCCTCAAAACCAAGCTCTAACGACTAACATATAAGAGGTACACGATCTAGAGATGAAGAACAACTTAAGCATATAAAGAGTGATAATAAAAAAGGAGGTAAAGAGTTATATAACCTTCCTCAAGAAGGTCTTCGTTAAGAGTTCAGAATTCGATAATCAAATCTCCAAAGCACACATTCCTCAACTTGAAGATGATCAATCAAGAGTCCCAACTTGACCTCAACATCACCTCAAGAAAGAAGAAGAAGATGCCATGGTTATGATAGCTCAATAAGAAGTAAAGAAGGAGAGAGAACCACGTCCCAATAAACCTTCATCCAAGGTATGATCCATGGCTAAGAGTGGAAGAAGAAGATGAAGAAGAGAGCTCAAAGTAACAACCATCAAAGAAATATAACTCACCAAGATGGAAGTTGAACAAGAAATCACCATGAGCAAGGAACTCGACCTCTCATGATCCATGGGGCTTCCTCTTGATCCTCAAGATTCCAAGATCATCCACCAAGAGGATAAGAACAAGGATGGATGAAAGGGTTTACTTGTGTGAAGAAGGAGGGGGTTATATACTTGAGGGAAGGAAGAGAGATCAAAGGAGATGTGTCATCACCTGGGAGCTTAGGTGACACTTGTCCAAGAGAAAAGAGGCAAAGAGGCACATGAAACAACATGAAAGGCATGGTGATATGATCTAGGCTATCTCATCCTCGAGGTATCCTTCCAAGATCATGGCCGATATGCCAAAACTCTACACCCTTCACAAACTGATATGGTAAAACCCAACATACTCACAAACCGATAGGGCACACTCTACACACTCACAACCGATAAGGAAAAACCCTAAAAACTACACAAATTGATAGGGCACAATCAACACACACAAATGATAGGGCACAACCCTACTCACTCCACAAACTAATAGGCAACCTCTCCAAGGCTCTCTAACCTGAGATAACCCATCTAAGAGAAAACACACCTCACACATGTGTTCTATATATCACCAAAGATGTTACCATACAAACAAGATCCAAACAAGGTGCCCACCTCTTCCTCTTTCCTATATATGATGCCAAGAGAGGTAAGTAACACTCTAGAGATGGTAAATTGCATATTAACCCTTCAATGTAGGTAGATTGTAATTTACATCAAAACTAGCACATAAAGCACAAGCCTCAACCACACAAGCTCAACTTGGAACTTAGGCTTTCCAAAAGGTTCCCATAGCAGAATTATCTCTCTTATGATGCTAAATCACTAAGGACACACTCATCATGTGACATATTGCAAGGTAACCCCACATCTTGTGTAAATTGCACTTTGGTCCAAAACATGCAAACATTGCACAAGCAACATTCAAATAGGGTCAAACTTGAAACATAGGCGTGTCACATGATTACAAAACACCTCAAAGTATTAGATTAAAGTAAATTTCTAAGAAACTTACTTAATTAAAAAAAATAGGGTTATCCCAAAACCCAGGTCAGGGTCCTTATAGTTTTCCTTAATGGAATGTCCCTATATCAATCACCTTCCCTCGTCGTCCTACCAGGGATCATCACTAGTATTAGTCACTATATTTTCATAGTACAATGAGCAACATGCTTTTGAATAGATCTACGTTATCGATCTAGAGCCCCTCCTAAAGTGACAATTTCTTGGCATGCAACCTACATCACCGCCATCTGCATCTATGAGATGAAAAAGCCCATTTATCTCCTTTTCCTCTACTCTAGGGTGTTCATAACTAGAACCATGGATGTATGACTCACTGGCATGCACCACCAACATTCATGTGTCATAACATTCACCTTACACTTGACACCCAACTTCCTACACATGATCTAAAGTAGAGGCTCATGGTCTTGTCAATAGAACTTAACTGTAGATGAACACACATATGATGGCTTGGCCTTCTAAACAGATGCATCCTTTGTCTGAATATCCATGTACTTGGGGTTGCAACCATGCTAATTGATAGAGACGTAGCAACAACAAAGTTGCCTTTCAACTATATATGATGGAAACCAACAGGGTTAATGATGGTGCAGTAAAGCAAGACGATGACAAGATATGTGCTTGCCTCATTGGCAGGTTTTCTAAACAATGAACTCATTATTTTTTCTATGTGAACCCTCTCAACAAACTACATTGTACCAAGTTAATAACAAGCCATATATATGAGTCAGTATGCACTGAACCAAACAAGGATAATTTAGTTTCATTTCACTTAACCATATTAGCCCTTTCAAAGTCTTTACAAGATACAACATATATGACATTGGAGATGGGAAGAGGAAGGATAACTCTAGGCATTGAAGATGATAGGTTGTAGTTCAAACTTCTAGAACAACCAAAGCAAGAAAAGTTGGGTAGTGCATCTGCATGCTGCATCATGCAACATTGTGATGTAGATGCTTCCCTAATCTTATAGAATCCCTTTGCAACCATGGTGAATATTATGTGGTAGGTTGATAATGGTTGTCTTCAATAAATGAATTGGAGGAAGTGTACACAGTCTTGCTTGTCAAAGCTATAAGAAGTCCAAAAGATCTAGAAGATTTTCTTGTACCTACACAATTTTCTAAAGGATCTAGGGCAACATTGCATCATTGATATCTTTAAATCCCATTGAATGCATACTTGAGAAATATCACAGAGATTATTATTCATGAGGATATTATAAAGGAACATGCCTTATTTTTGAAGGTATCTTAGGTTTGCTATAAACAACACTTGGAGGACTTGGGTCCACCACCACCTCTGTTGGTGCCGACACTCGAGTGCCTACCTAATCTGGAGCTGATGCCATTGCCACCACACTTGAGGCATACCTTTATGGTAACAAACGAGAAGCTTCTAGTAGGGCTATAAATGGTTAGGGTATTGCCCATTTAGCCACCACTCATACCGTGTAGGGTAGGGCAAGGGTAACTTTTTTTTACCCACCACACGTTTACCCTTTACCCACTTTACCCAAATATAAATAGGGTTGGGTAAGGGAGAACCTTCACCCTACTAGATTTACCCATTTACCCATTAATATATAGTTGAACTAACAATTTTATATTATAATACATGCATTAATGCCTACTTAAATTCTCAAAAAGCATCACCACTACTCTCTTACTTTGTACTATCATGATTCCCACAAGTTTAGTAAATGATGGGTAGCATCTCACTCATTTTATAATTATATATCCAAGAGAAAAAGGAATTCCACCATAAGTAGTATATTTGAAAATTTAGGCCTTGTTTGTAAGAATAATTTGGGTTAAAATATTACTATTGACAATGTGTATCACCAAAACATAATTATTAATATCTAAACTCAATGTTAAGAGTGTCTTATGATTGGTGTAGGGTATATCATATGAAATTTTTGTTGAAATTATTGTATATCTATCTTCATGGTACTTTACTCATTTAACCCGTTACCCTACCCATCTACCAGGGTAAAAGGGTGTGGGTATGGGTAGGGTAAAAGTTTCCAGGGAAAGGGTAATTACCCTACCATCTACCCACAACTTTGATGGGGATAAGGGTAAGAGTAAGCCCTTACCCTACCCTACCCATTTACAACCCTAGCTTCCGGTCATCATCTCTTCTTCCTTGAGAAGCTTAGAGGAAGATCAACTAATAGTAATGCTAAAAAACCAACGAGCTACATTTGGGTGGTCAATATTAGATATCAAGGGGATTTCTACAAGTTTTTGCAAGAACAAAATCTACTTGGAAGAAGGAACCAATCTAGTTGTCCAACCTCAGAGGAGTCATGCTAGAGTTGGTGAATAAGGAGGTAACTAAGCTCCTGTATGCATGTGTCATCTAGGCAATTTCTATTTCTACATGGGTACATTCGAGACAAGTGGTCCCAAAAAAGGGTGGTATAAGAATTACCAAAAATACTATGAAGGAATTATTATCTACTATGCTAGTGACAATTTGGTATGTATGTATCGATTACTGCTGCATCAACACCACTATGATTAAGAATCATTTTTTGTTGCCTTCTATCGACTAGTGGAGTGGCTCATCAAAAGCTCTCAGTTTTTCTTTTTGGATGGTTATTCAGATCACAATCAAATATCATTAGAGTTAGAGAATCAAGAGAGTATTCCTTCACTTTTCCTTATGACATGTTTTTGTACCGGTGAATGCCGTTTGGTCTTTGTAATGTGCCTACAACTTTCAAAAGGTGCATGCTCACCATATTTTTTGATATGGTTGACAAATGCCTTGATATTTATATGGATGATATTCATGTGTGTGGGGAGTCTTTCACAGACTGTCTTTTGAGTTTAGACCAGGCTTATAAAGATATGAGGATATCTATCTCATTTTGAATCGGGAGAAATGCCATACGATGTTTAACAATGGGATAGTCTTGAGGCACAAGGAGTCCAATAAAGGTATGGAGGTTGACACAATCAAAGTTGAAGCTTTATCCAAGATTCCTCTATCATTGGTAGTGAAGATAGTGAGCATCTTCTTAGGACACATAGTTTTCTATAGGTGATTTATCAAAGAATTTTTGAAGCTCACAAAACCTCTTTTGAAGCTTCTTAAAACGAATGTGGAATTTAATTTCACAGATAGGTGCTTAAACACTTTTAATGTTTTGAAGGAGAAATGGATCTCTAGACCTATGGTTGTGGGTCTAGATTTGAGCCTCACCTTTAAGTTGATGTGCAATGCTTATAACATGTAGTTGAGCAATTTTGAGCCAAAGGGAAGTCTAAGATTCATATGTAATTATTTATGCTTCTCAAACTCTCAATGGTGCTCAATTTAACTACAAAACTACAAAGATCTTGATAGTTGTTTGTACCTTTGATAAATTTAGACACTATTTAATTATGTCAAAAGTAATTGTTTATACTGACAACTTATTTACTACAAAAAAGGAAGCAAAACCCATACTTATTTGTTGGATCCTTCTCTTGCAAGAATTTCATATAGAGGTTAGGGACAAGATTGGCACAAGAAATGTTGTGGAAAATCATCTCTCTTGTCTGGAGAGAGTTGATGACATTGGGTTAGAGGTACCCATTCAAAAGACTTTTTCCTGATGAGAAATTGTCATATATAAAACATGGATACCCTTGGTTTGTTGACATTGTGAATTATCTTGCAAGTGGTGTGGTTCTTGGTGATTCAAACTACCAATATAGGGAAAAATTCTTTCATTCTTTGTGCTATTTCATTTGGGACAACCCTATCTTATGTAAACAATGTAGGGATGGAATCTTGATATGTTCTGCTCCCAAGTGGCAGATGGAGAATAATTTTACTCATTATCATTCATTGCCCATGAGGGGAATCATGCAATGTCTAGAAAAACAACTGAGGTTTTGGACTGTTGATTTTATTGGACATCCTTATTTAAGGGTTATTACAATTATGTAAAAAGGTGTGATGGATGTCAACAATATGGAAACACATTTAAAAGACATGAAATGCCCCTAACTATGTTACATTAAGTCTAGGTGTTTGACTTGTGGGGGTTTGTTTTATGGTGCCATTCATGTCTCCAAATTCTAGTCTATAAATTATACAATTGGGTGGAGGCAATCCTCACTTGGACCAATGCACAGTTGGTATGTAAGTTAGTGAAGAACAACATTTTTTGTATATTTGGGGGTCTGTGATGATATTCAGTGATGGGGGTTTGCATTTCAGGAACTGCCATTTTGGTTACTTATTGAAAAAATATGGGGTCTCACACCGAGTAGACAAACCCTACCATTCCCAAAGTGAAGGTCAAGTTGAGGTCTACAATAGGGAAGTGAAAATGACTTTAGAGAAAACATTCTCTAACACAAGGACCAATTGAATTATGTAGCTTAATGATGCCCTTTGGGCATATAGAACCACTTTTAACATCCCCATGGTACCATACCTTACGTATTAATCTATTGTAGGGCTTTCCATTTATCAGTTAAACTAGAAAAGAGGGCAATGTGGGTGCTCAAGAGATTGAGTTTTGGTTTATCTTCTGTAGGTGTGAAGCATAAGTAGGAATTGAATAAACTAGACAAGAATATATTAAATTCCTATGAGAATGCTAGATTTTACAAAGAACATCCATGATAGGCACATTATTCATAGTAATTTCTAGTTAGGGCAACACATTTTGTTATTTAATTTTAGGATGAAGTTGTACTAGAGGAACTTGATATCTAGATGGTCATGCCCTTACACTATGGTCAAGGCATATCCACACAGAGCAATAAATGTGAGCAATGGTTCACAATTCTTAAAGACCAATGACCACATGTTGAAGCATTACAATGGAGGGGAGATCATATATGAATATGAAGATATTAAGATCTTAACCATCCCTTTATTTCATCTTGCTTAGTTGAGCCTATGACTTAAAAAAGGGTTCTTATTGGGAGGTAATTGTAACACTCTAGCCCACTACTCAAGTTTCACGAATGACGACTGGCCCCATAGACAAACACTGGCCTAAACAGTGTGCTTTGTCCTCACCCATAAACAAACCAAGATCAACTTCCTAACTGCTCACCTATCCTAGTACTAATCCAAGCCAGGCACACTTAACTTTGGAGTTCTTAGTGATGGGTTATGTAAAAAGGAGGTGCACCTTGGTGATATGGATAGTTCATTCACTCCTTTTAAGATAATTTTATCAGATGCCTCAAGACTTGGGATGTTACAGGCTATTGGGAAATATGGAGATAGATATGGTAGTGAAAAAAAACTTCTATCCATATTTCCTAACTACCATATCACATCGACAATTATGTATCTATAAAGAGGTTGCAAGATATACCTTGCCCCGGAGCAAGTCCAATGATTATCCTTGCACACAGATGTGCTCCCTTTACAAGTAGCACATGGATGGCAGTCCACAATGTCCTCCATGTGTAACACCCATTGAAGGTGGTTTGCACTGTCCTCCTAGTGTGGAAAAAATGTATTCCACGCCTCTACATAGTCCACGCAAACCACCGAGAACTCCACATTGCACTTCCATAGTTGATAGGAAGGAGTTGTCCTTCTATTTGTCAACATGCTAGCATTGACTTCCTTTCCACTTTCCATATCTCCCTTTCTTGGGTAAGACTACTCAGGCACTTTCACACATTACTAAAACTATGTAAGAGAAGTTTGTCGAGAGTCTTGGCTATCCCCTCATTACATAGGAGTGGATGGGCTAGGGTTTCCAAAATGCAGGGGACATGAAAGTACATATCTCATAGTTTGACAGTGTTTGCATGCAGCCAACCAACTAACTAAACCATCTAGTCAATCAACTAGCATATGGTCAATGATGCAATAACATTGGCATTTAAAACAATGGTTAATGCACATCATTATGAATATTATTAATTGTTTGACCCAGTCAAACTGGTTGTTTAGCATTTTTTCTTGACCCAGTCCAACTAGTTGGTCTCAAAGGAAGTCCACTCAGTCAAATAGATAGTCCAGTTGGTTGACTAGCTCACTAGTCGATTGAGTGGACAATGAATACTTCAGTTGGTTAACAGACAACTCGATTTGTTTAAGTTGATTACTTGAACACTTTTAGTAACCAACTTAAATCTTATCCATGAGTAAAATCCTATTCCAAGTGCATCCTATGTGTGTGACCGTATAGGTCCCAAATTACGTTGGTAGTGAAATCCATAACCATCATGACTACACAAGAAATGAGTGGTATCGAGAAACACATATTCTTACCCAAGTATTTTGGAGAGTTGGAGACCAACTTCAACCTACATCTATAATTAGTGTTACCGTGATCATATAGTTCCTTTGTCTTAGATATCCAGATTGAATGCAAGGCATGTAATCATCATCCTCTTAATACTCAATCTATGTTTCTTGAACTAGAGCATATTGTTAAGATACATGCAGGTTCAAATATCACATATTATCTCACATGAGAATGATCATGCATTTCTCAGGCTCTCTTATCAAGTGGCTAGGATATCGACTCTCGAAAGAGAGACAGATCTCATCTACATCACTCATAGTCAATCCCCACGTGTGACAACATATCTGAACACCACATTTATGGCAACCTCCATTCAAGATCATGTTGGATGGTGTCAAAAAGTTTATCAAACAACATTCAATGAGTGTAATAACTTTAGGTTTGAGAACCAAAATCACCGCTATCACTTTTAGAGCTGATTCTGACTACCATTCGATGGTTCCATGTATCACTCTCAAGGCAGGTCTATCTAGTACATTGTTCTCTAACTGTACCTATGAGTTTGACTTCATATTCAATATCATGACTAGACTCTATCATTAGTCAACACACAATCTATTCTTATGCATTATTGTCATCTATTATGCTTCCACAATAACGTCCGACTAGGGACATAATAAGAATGTATGCAATATTATCATACATCTAATATCATTATTCAGGTCCTTAACCTGAAGACATATGCCATTGAGTAACATAATTATTTAGACATCTATCATGTTATATCATTATCTCATAACTAAACAAACTTAATAAATGAAATTGCCTATATTTTTATCAAATAAAGTACATGATGCCACATTAAAATCATCATATGATTGAATCTCTAGGCATACATACCAACAAACTCCCACTTTCACTTAGAGCCAATCACCTATGTTTCTAATCCCAAGTGATCTAACACGACCATCATGTATCTGTTACAAAAGTGCTTTTGTCACGGGGTTTGCAACATTGCTTTCAGTTAGTACTCTAGAAATCTTCACATCCCCTCGATGTAATATCTATAATATGAGATGTAAATGCCAAAGTATATTCTCGGAACACTGATGCAATCTAGGTTCCTTAGCTTGTGTAATAGATCCATTGTCATAATACAACTCTATCACATCATTAATTCTTAGAACCACTCCAAGTTCACTAATGAACTTCTTGATCCAAACAACTTCCTTTGATGCACTTGAGGCAACAATGTACTCAACTTCTATTGTAGAATAAGCAAATGTCTCTTGCTTGGAACTTTTCTAACTCACAACTCCATTGTTAAGGTAAAAAAAAACATATATTGCAATCAATGATCATCTTTGTTAGTTTGGAAGATTGCATAGGTGTAACCCTTTACACCCAACTATTCCTCACTTCCATAAATAAGAAATTGATCCTTAATTCTTATCAAGTACTTAAGGATGTTCTTTATGATAGTCCAGTGACCTTCATTGGGATTTGATTGATATCTACTCATCATGATAAAAGCATACGAAACATCAAGAGGAGAACATAACATTACATACATGATAGATCCAATTGCAGACACCTATGATGTCTTACTCATGTGTTCCCATTCTTTACAAAAACTGGGACACTACTCTCTAGAGAGACTAATTTCATGGGACAAGGGAAAATTTCCTCTCTTTGAGTCACACATGTTGAACCTCTTCAGCACCTTATCAATGTACGTACTCTATCTTAGGCCAATAAGCCTTCTAGATCTATCTCTATAGATCTTGATTCCTACAATATATGATTCTTTGACCAAATCCTTCATAGAGGAGGTACTTCTTATCCACTTCTTTACCATTTGTAGTATAGTGATGTCATTCCCCATCAAAAGTATGTCATACACATATAATAGGAGGAATAAAATCACTCTCCCACTAACTTTCTTATAAACACAAGGTCCATCTTCATTTTGACTAAAGTCAACTCTTTGATTTCCTCGTCAAATCAAAGATTCTAGCTCTGAGATTCTTGCTTCAATTCATAGATTGACCTTTGTATCTTACAAACTTTGTTTGTATTATTTAGAATTATAAAACCCTCAGGTTGTGTCATATATACATCCTCAAGAGAACTCCCATTGAGGGAGGCAATTTTAGCATCCATTTGCCTAATCTCATAGTCATAATAAGTCACAATTGCAAGCATGATCCTGATGGATTCAACCATGGCAACTGGTGAAATAGTTTTGTCATAATCAAAACCTTGCACTTGTCTGAAACCTTTGCAACCATCAACATTTATATGTTTGTACATTTCCATACTTGATGGTATTTTTCTTAAAGACAAGCAAACCCACTTGCACCATATGGGTTTTGCCTCTTTAGTAGATCCACCAAGGTCCATACCTTATTGGCTTAATGGAGTCCATCTCAGATCTCATGGAATCAAGCCATTTTTTAGATTTTGGTCCCTCTATAGCTTATAGGTAGCTTGTTGGCTCATCATCTATGACCAATTCATCGCCTTATAGAGTCACAACATATCCAAATCTTCCAGGCTCAAGGTGTGTCATACTAGATCTATGAGGTTCTTGTGTTACATGAAGAACCTCAAGTTCCACAACAATTTGTGATTCTCCTTATTCCTTCTGTACCTCTACAGGTTTAATATTTTCTTATTGGTCTTGAACATCTTCGAGTTATACTTTTCTCCCACTGTTTCCTTTGGAAATAAATTCCCTTTCAAGGAATACTGTAGTCCTGGCAACAAACACTTTGTTGTTAGATGGAGTGTAAAAGTAATCTCCCTTGGTTTCTTTGGTATATCCAAAAAAATAACATTTATCTGATTTGGGTCCAAGTTCTTTTGGGGAACTATTTTCTCACATAAGATTCACATACACATATCTTCATAAAAGACACACTGGAACATTTCCTATGCCATATATCATATGGTGTCTTTTGAACCAATTTGAATGGTACACCATTTAGTGTAAATGTTTTAGTTTATAAAATATGTTCACAAAAGAAAGTTGGAAGATAAACTAGACTCATCATCAATCACTCAATTTCAATAGGGTATGACTACTTATTTCTGTACATGATTTTATTGTGGTGTACCAGGTGGAGTCAACTGTGGTACAATACCACAGTCTCACAAAAGGTCCTCAAACTCTTGTTTTAAGTATTTTCCACCTCATTCAGATCAAAGTGTTTTAATACTTTTACCAAGTTGGTTCTATACTTCATTCATGTAATCCTTGAACCTTTCAATGGATTCTGACATGTGTTTCATCAAGTACACATAGCCATGCCTACTGAGATCATCAATAAAAGTAATGAAATACTGGTAACCTCCTCTATCATTTGTTCTAAAAGGTCCACATACATCACTATGTATGAATCCCAATAATTCATTTGCTCTCTCACTATTTTTAGTGAAAGGTGCTTCTGTCATCTTGATCAACAGATAAGATTCACATGTCTCTATTGGTTATAAACCAAAAGAGTTTAGATAACCATTTTTATGGAGTCTAGAAATGTATTTATTATTAATGTACCCTAGACGACAATGCAATAAGTATGTTATGTTTGAGTCACTGAGTCTTTTAATATTTACATTATATACACTTGTATCTAGAACTAACGAGTATTGACTATGAGACATTGGGCCATTGTCATAAAAGATCTTATCATTAAAATAGAACATCGATCATTCATCATATGAAATTCAAATCCACTCTTGTACAAAAAATATACAATGATGTTTCTAAAAATGGTAGGTACATAATATCTTTTAATTCTGTTACAAGCTTGCTGGGATGAGATAAGTAATAGGTTTCCAACTGCAGTGGCAAAAAATCTTGTCCCTCACACTTTCACCTCACTTTGCTTACTTCTTCTTGGATCCTGCACATTATAACATATGTGAGATTCTCATCCGATATCTAATACCTAAGAAGATGGAGTAGGTATATTTATCTCAATAATATATATGCCTGAAGTGGAGATCTCCATCCCCTTCTTCTTCTTCTTGAGTTCCTCTATGTAAAGAGGCAATTCCTTTTCCAGTGTCTAGGTTGGTGTCAATGGCAGAGATTCCCTTCCTTATTCACTCATCCCTTTCGTTAAGTACATACGCCTTGGGTTTCTGGGTAGACTTAGAACTCTTCTTGGATTTCCCTTTTACTCTACTATACATCATGAAAGATCTAGGATTGTCCCTCTTCATTTGTGTCACGACAGTTCTCAACATGCCAAGAAATTTATACAACAATTTAGCAAAATTGTTCATGTTATAGTTCATGATAAATTGGCTATATGATTCAGAAAAAGATTGTTGAATCACATTTATGGCCGACTCTTGGCCTAGAGGAAATCCCAGTCTCTCTAGGTTTTCCATGTACCCAATCAATTTGAGCACATAGGGTCTTACTGGATCTCCTTTTACAATATTGCACTTAAACAATGCCTTGGAGACATCACATCTCTCTTTCCTAGCCTGATCATGGTACATATTATTAAGATGTGTCACCATCTCGAGAACATTAATGTTTTCATTCTGTCTTTGCAGCTCACACTTCATAAAGCATGGCTTCATGCATTTAATGTCTACAACATCGTCAGAATGCTTCTTGTAAGCATCCCTTTCCGCCTTAGATGCGTTAGGTGGAGGTTCCACTGGCTTGGTGTTTCCAAGACATAGAGCTTGTGCTCATGAGTGAGAATGATTGTTAGATTCCTAAACCAATCATGGAAGTTGTTATAGTTTAGTTTTTCCTTCTCAAGAACCGATCATAAAGAAAGGAGTTGGTTGTTTCAATCTACTTTTATGATAAAAATGAACATTTTGTCAAAACACTTTTGATTCGATTTGAAAATATCAACGATATTAATTAGGCCTTTAATTAATTGTCACTCCCACTATTTCATTCAAATTAATGGCCCTCATCATCAATTGAAGATTGTATCATACAATCCTCTACAGGACCAATATCCAAAATACATTGAGTTGCTACCCAACCAATATTGGCGTCCATAACCAATTATTAAGGTAGACAACATTTTCCAATTGCATCCAATGCAATTGTTGGATAGATGGTATGCAAAAATCATTGTCATAGTCTATATGTTGTTTTTGGGCACTTATTCCTATGAAGGTCACCTAGTTAAGCCTAACCCAAAACCCAACATGATATAAATGCACCCTACTTAGGTAGATCCACATAACTACCATCAAACTTCCATGAGATAGATGACACACCCCACTTTGGCATTCCCATGATTGGTCAATCAAGATTTTCAAGTGTGCTACTTATGTAAAGCATCTAAGACTTAAGATTTACTAATACATATACATATCCAATCATCACATACTTATAATATGCATCATACACATACTATATCCACAAACTAAACATGTAATGAAAAATATGTGAGAGATGGTTATGGCCACACTAATGCTATTCTTTGGAGCCACAAAGAATTGCTCTACCTAAGGTCATACATCATATGTAGGAACCTATACTGAAAAATATTGTGCTGGAATAGGCCCGTCGGTTGAGTATACTCTTCTAGTTAATCTATTGGATCTCCTGTCATTTAGCTGGTCTCCATTAGTCAGTTAATTAGCTCTTAGATCAAGTGGTTGACATGACTCCTCTAGTCGGTCGATTGGGCCTCTAGTTGACTGGCTCCTCCAATCCTCTGGTCGAACGACTCATCATCTAGTCAGTCGACTCGCTTGGTCGAGCACCTTCATCTCGCCAAAGTTAGAAACTAATTCTATTCCTATCTACATATTACATTGTTTGGTGTGAATACCTCATCCATATTTGAAGGGAGCATAAGGGGTTAAGCATTAATTACATATGAATAAGAAAGAGGAAGGCTCAATATGCAAACCAAATTTATAAGGTAGAAAATAAAACATTCACCCACACAAGCATCCAAAGGGTATTGGACATAACCATGCATATATCTACATCAAAAATCAATTTAGGAAGACGTGCATGCGTTGTATATATATCATATATATGTGGAGAATTTGTGGGACATTCCTTAGAGTATGTGGCATTTAATCAAATATGCACATTAACAATTTAAATGTGCACATCATATGCAACAAAATAAATTATAAAACAAAGTCGCTATCATATCGATTGAAATCCTGATGCACTGTAAATTGAAATGGCGCTGATACCTCTATTGGGATATATGGAGATAGAGATGGCAGTGGAAATGAAAATTTATATCCATATTTCCTGACTAGTAGATCACATCAAAAAAAATGTATCTAGAAAGAGGGTGCTAGATATACCTTGTCTTGGAGCAAGTCTAACGACTATCCTTGCATGGTTATGTGCTCCCATCACAATTATCACACAGATGGCAGTTGACGACATCCTCCAGGTGTAACACCCATGGATGGTGGTTGATGATATCCTACTAGCAAGGCAACAATGACTTCCATGGCTCTCATAGTCCACACAGACCATCAAGAACTCCACACCACACTTCCAAAGCCAAAGGAAAGGAGTTGTCCTTATGCTTGTCAACATGCTAGCATAGAATTCCTTTTCCCTTGTTGTCTCTCCCTATATTGCGTAAGATTGCTTAGGATCTCTCACACGTTACTACAACTATGAAAAGAGAAGTCTATCGAGATCCTTGTCCATCCCCTCCCTGTATAGGAGTGGAATGGGCTAGGGTTTCCAAAACTCAAGGGATATGAGATGCCACATCTCATGGTTTGACAGCTGCTGCATGCGACTAATCCCTCGATAGGACCATCTAGTCAATTGGCCGGTGTGTGATTAGCGGCACAATAACAATGCCTTTTAATGCAACGATTAATGCACGCCATTACAAATATCATTAATTGTTTGACACAGTCAAACTAGTCATTTGCATCTTTGCTTGACCCAATCCAACTTCTCAATTTCAAAGGGAGTCCCATCTATCGAATGTACACTCCAGTTGATCAAATAATAACCAGTGTTATTTAAGTTGGTTACATTAACACTCTTAGCAACCAAGTTAAATCTTATCATAAGTAAACTCCTCTTCCAAGTGCATCCTATGTGTGTGACCCTATAGGTCCCAAATTATGTTGGCAGTGAAGTCCATTACCATTATGACTACACAAATAATGAGTGCTATCTAGCAATATGTCGTTGCTACCCAAGTATTTGGAAAGTTGGAGAACAACTTCAACCTATATATGTGATCAGTGTTACCATAATTATATAGTTCCTTTGTCTCAGATATCTAGATTGAATGCAAGACATGACATCATCATCCCCTTAATACTCAATCTATGTTTCTTGAAGTAGAGTAGACTACTAAGATATATGTGAGATCACATATCACATATTGACTCACATGAGGATAACCATGCATTTCTCAGTCTCTTTTATCAAGTGGCCTGGATATCAACTTTGAAAGGAGAGATAAATTGATCTACATCACTTACAGTCAATCCCCATGTGTCACAACGTACCTGAGCACCACCTTTAAGGCAACCCTTATAAAAGGTCACGTTGGATGGTGTCAAAGTTCATCAAACAACATGTGATGAGCATGGTGACTTTAGGTCTAAGAACCACAATCAACTATCAATTTAAGAGCTAATTCTAACTACCATTCAATGGTTCCACGTATCCCTCTAAAGGTGGGCATGTCCGGTACAATATTCTCTAACTATTACCTATATGTTTGACTTGATATCCAATATCATGCCTAATGAGACTCTATAATCAATTAACACACATTCTAGTCTTATGTATTATTGTCATCTATTTTGCTTCCACAATTATTACAAATAGGGACACTACAAGAATGTATGTACTCTTATCATACATATGATCTCATTGTTCAGGTCCTTAACCTGAAGACATATGTTATTGATTAAAATCATTCTTTATATAACTATCAAGTTATATCATTATATCATAACTGAACCAAACATAATGGATGGAATTACCTCTATTATTATCAAATCAAGTGCATGATGACACATTACAATCATCATATGACTGGTTCGCTGGACATACATACCTATACAATCTTCCTCATATAAACTCATGACGTCCTCATCAAGGCTCAATTATAAGGCCTTATAATCATTCCCCATTTAAGTATATACCTACAGTGACCCATGTGGACCTAGCTCCCGATCATGACTACTAGAGCAAGGGTGGATACATCACCATGGGTATCCCTTTCCTACATGCCTAGACCACACGACTCAGGAGTGGCATGCCACATGCCCATGTGGGCTCCACCTATTGGAGGGGTTATGGCTTTGATACCATTTGTAATGCCCAAACCCACTGTTTAAGAATATAATAGAGTTTTAGGAATGACGAATAGCCCCACATACAACCACTGGCCTTAACTGTGCACTATGTCCTCACTCATGCACAAGTCAAGACAACTTCATGAGTGGTCACCCATCCTAGTGCTACTCCAAGCTAAACATGCTTAACTTTGGAGTTCTTAGTGATGTGATCCATGAAAAGGAGGTGCACCTTGGTGATATGGGTATCCCAATCATTCCTTTTTAGATCACTTTATCTAAGGCCTCAAGACCTGGTACATTACAACTGCATTTTGTATTATATTTGTTACTTAATTTTGATGCATTTAGGAGATGCTTGATGGTTTGTTATAGGCACAATGTAAACTCAATGATATTGAATTCAAAGTTGGAGACACTAACTCCACATCAATAACTTACTATTATTTTGGATTCCAAAAGTCAGTACCACCAACTCCCAAGTTGGAGGCACCAACTCATGTTGTGATAAGAGCATATTTGAGGCTACATGTGATTTACATGGCATCTATATACCCCTATATACCAATGACAATCATATCAATTGGGACTAACATATTGGGTGATTTTTATTAATCATCTTTGTACCACTAATACATAAAAATATGAATTTTATGATTTTCTACAAGAAATCTTGGTGACAGTGAGTCCCTAATCGATAGCACTGACTTAACATAATCAACTGATCATCTAATGTAGACACTTATACAAAAATCTTCGTGGCACCAACTCCCTAGCCAGTACCATCGAGATGGTGTTTTATTTAGCAGTGTTCATACATGTGAATCTCTATGACACCTACCCTAAAGCTAGTATCACTGACATTATTTTATGTTCTTACTGATGGATCATCATAGGACCTTATTATGGAATCTTTACGACACCAAATTGCCACTCAATACCACTGAAACCAAATTTAGGAGCAATCAATGGCTCCCCATCCAATAGCCCAAGTGCACAAATTCTATAATGATCAACTGTCAATTCAAAGAAACCCTTAATTGATACCACCAACTTGGGGGAATCCATGTGTCGATACTTTACTCAATCAGAGTCACCGATACTGATGGTGGGTATTGAGCGCATGAGGATGGAATTGCATGTTGGTAACACCAACTTCCAAGTATGTGTCACTAACTTTTCACTGAAGAGGTGCTCTCCTCCATGTATAAGTACATGGATTCATTTGCTTTCTTCACACCTCAAGCATCTCTTCCTTGAGAAATCTTCTATGAGCTTATGCAAGTGATTCCTTGATGATCAATCACCATTTACTGAGCTCCCAACCTTCACCTTCATTCTCTCAATGGTGAGCAAATGACCCCACCAAGAAGGAGCTGCATCACATGAAACTACATCCTACCTCATCCCTAATCCATTTCTGGATCTTGGGAGTGACGAGTGAAAGGAGCACTATGCCGATCTTAAAAAACATGACCTGGAGGCCACTTGCTTTGGAGACACATCCTTCACCGAGTAGCCAGGATTCACCAAATACATGCGCAAAGGCGTTCCCAGGTCAGGGATGACGACAAACCACCATGTCTTGGGTAAATGACCAACATACATGGAAATTACCCTCGAGTTCTTGGTGTGCTTCCTCACACACCAGACTAGCAACAATGAATGGGAAGTCGGTTGGGTTAAGTTTCAACTCTACAACACCATCCACAAACTCGCCTTGGAGGTGTTCAACACCATCTTTGAGGTGGGCCAATCGTAGAATGTGATGCAATCCCTATGACATCTACATTCCATGGCTTGACACAGGATGGAATCCTAGACAAAAAATGCTATGATCAGACAACCTTACCAATCTTGACCAAGTTTACTAGCCAAATGATGATGTGGGAGGGATCAATGACAAATAAGAGAATAATTGTAATGACCACATTTGTGCTAAATTGGTAAACTAGGGTTTACCTGAATGATTACATGCTTGATTAGATTGAACATCGTTTAGACTTGATTAATGATAGTAGATCAATTGTGATGTTTCAAACCTAAGACGAAACTCTAATGATGATTTTAGTTTGATGAATTAGGGTTTGAGAAATGTAAACCCTAATTGGCAAAAATTAGGGTTTTGATAGTACACAAATATGGAATTTAATTAGGATAGCAGTATGGTAAATGATTTTTCATATTTTCTAAAAAAATGTATTTAATTGAATTTTGGATATGATATGGATAACTCAATCATGCATATTGGAGAAAAATTTCAGAATATTTAAATGTTCTTTAAATCTTATTCTCGGTCAAACTATACTTTGACCAAAATGCTGACAGAGTGCTTTTTAGCAGTGTAGTGTTTTATTTTTAATTATTTATTGTTAATTCCAAATTATCTAAAAATTTAACCCGAGAACTGAAACTCAATTATAAACACCATGTAAAATTTTCATAATTTTGGATGCGTTTAGACCTTATCAGTAGACGAAATACAATAACTGATATTTCTGTAGAATTCTAGATAGTAGTGCACTATTCGATTTTTAATTATTTAATGGATGCTTGGAATGATCTCAAATTTTATCTTAAGGATGTTTGATCTTTGAAATACACGAATTTACAGAAACCTTTTTATGACAGAAAAAACATTTGCTGAAATAATAAAAAATATAGTAAGGGGTCAAAGTGCAATTGACCCAAACTACTCAATTTCTCTATATGGTCAACCTAAAACACAAGGAGATCTCATAATTCATGATTCAATCTAGAGAAATGAAATCTTAGAGAGAGAGAGAGTTAGGGTTTGAGAGGAGAAATTGATGGAGATGCTAACCTAGGGTTTTGCGGTCTGAGGAATGATGAAATCATGTAAGTTTAACTTCCTTGGATATAGTTTCATGGTAAATCTTATCTCACATGTAAAAATTCCATCCCTCCTCTGATTTGATCCAAAATGGTATCAAAACTTCCCCTTTAATCACTCTTTCTTCATAATCCCTCATTTTTAGGATTTCCGAGTTGAAAGGTAGATGAATTGGGTGAATTGGTAGGGATTTGATATGAGATCGAGATTTTTAGGGATGAGCTACGTTTTTAAGGTGTTTTCACACCTTAGGATGAGTGGTAACTTTCTTTAAACAATATATTGCACGAAAATTGGTTAATTCATCCATAATCTTTAATTACTAGTCTGTGACTACAAACCCTGAATTGTCTATTTGTTCTAAGTTGTTGCAAAATGATATGAAATGGATCCTTCCTCTGTTTGGATGAAGTTCAGATGATAAAACTAGATTAGAAATGTATACAATACATCATAATGAGAATTCCCTAAGTATTCATAGAGGTTATCAGAGTAAACTGAAATATAGGGAATTTGTCTATGACTGAAATTTGCTGTATAAGTAAATAGAGAAAATTGCTTATCTAGATCCCCTTGGTGATGAATGATTGTTTATCTAAATTCATAGTACATATATGTCAGATTCTATCTTAAATTTCGTTCAAAGTGAATAGTGTTTGTTTGATATCTCAAAAAAGAGGGTGAAACCTAGATGCGAGGAAAGTTGGATATTTGCGAATAGATATCGTGAAATCCATTTGAAGGGATTTTCTTGACATGATAGACTTTATTTATTTAATGTTATTATTGATGCATGATATCCTAGTGAATGGTATGGAAACCCAAATTCAACTCAGTTCCAAGGTTTCATACATATATTGATTTTATATGATTTGTTGATAGTAGTCTTTATTCAGCGAATGTTTATGTCGCATGAAATCCTTATGAGAGCCATGTGATAAGTGAATGAGGTAAATGAAACCCTAAGGATAGGGTGTTCAATGAATTAAGCATTTTGATTACCATGTTTTCAATATGAGATGCACAACCCAGCATTTGGGTCGATGTGCATGTTTTCTAAGAAAGTGCAAATAATTTATGGGTGCAAATGACGATTACTCGTATGCCAAGTAATTAGCTCTCATAAGTATATTAAGATGTTTAATTGCATGATTCTAGTGTATAAGTGCCAAATGGACATGCATTATGTTTATTTAAGTATTTCAGTCTACCTGCATGTATAGTATGTTGATTTCTCAGTATATTACAATGTTTTAAATATACTTCTCTGCCAAATATAGAATGATGTACATGTTGTATTATAAACTTCAATTAAATAGATGCGGTGCCATAGAGATATTAGAGTCAAGTATAAGTAAGAGAAAGGTAAAATGTAGAAAGAGCTTTCTAAGAATAATAAAATAATAGACATAGGTGCCCTGAACACCGTAGATTCCCTACAGATGTCTACACTGTAGGAAGGAAACGATCCACCCTGGAAGTGACCATTATACAGGGATCAGATCGCACCCATAGAGCATGCGGGGAGGCAAAGCCCTTAAGGAAGTCTCCTAAGAGAAGATAGGTTACCCAACACAAACCGGAGATCCCAGTGGTAACCCAAATGTACCCACAGAGCATACCAAGATGAGGCCCATAGAGAGTCTCAGACCCTCCACCTGTGTACTCAGCCTAGAAGGAGAGGTCTAGTTAAAGGCCAACTATTTAGCCGCCTTAGTCAGACATGACAGATCGAGTCAAGCAGACCCAGATTCAGTTCTAGGCTTAGCTTCCCGAGTTTTAAACTAAGTCTTGTACGGTGAGATCGTAGTTCACTACGAGTTTTCATATGTAGAGTAAACTACATATGATTAGGGCATAATAAAATGAATGAGAGGTCAAATAAGTGTGTACAATTATTCAATTATTCTTTATATGTTTCTGAATTATTAGTTCTCTATATGATCAATCAAACATTTCATATATTAATTCACTCTTATTGATATTTAGAGTATCCTACCATATTTATGATTGTCAATTATTAGACTCTCTAAAGCTTTCTGCCGTTATAATTGATATCAATTGCTCAAAAGTATATATGTAATTATATCAGTGCTTTAGACTGTTTCTTTGAAATACTCATTCACTGAGCGAGTAGGCTCACCCCTCTACTCAAAATTTTTAGGGAAATCACATGGACTTAAAGAAGATATCATTGCATCAGAGTAGATCTACCACAAGAGTTAAGTTTGAGTATAGTTAAGTTCAGTCGGTCCCAGTCACTCTAGGTCCTAGTATAGATGTGAGAGTGTTGTAAGTAATGTTTTGTGTCTTTGTTTCCTTAATAAGAGAGAATGTATTTGATTATCATGTCGTATGTACCTGAGAATGAATGTATGGATGTGTATCATTTATGTTGAGATCATATTAAAGAAATCAATGTTTAGATTCCCTTGTAAAGTTAGGTTATGTAGTTCAATGTGAGAAAACAAAAAGTTTGAAAAAAAAAGAAAAAGTTAAGGGTGATCTTTGTATTACGTTAAATCATCAATTTATGCCCTAATCTCATGATTAATTATAATTGTGAGATCGGGGTGTAACAACTTGGTATCAGAGCTTAGTCTGAGTTGTCAGGGACCATTAAGTTAGTAAATTAGAGTCATATGTGTGGCAGATAGGAGATGTTATGATGTTATCTCTGGGGATTTGAGTATTTGGATATCCTGGCCCAATATCTGAGTACTTGGATCAACCAGTATCAAGCTACTCTGTCTATTCTTTCATGTATACCATGGCCATGTATACAGTGGAAGAATGGTCTAGAGAGGAACCCTAGAAATATCAGGGTTAGAAACAATATAAGTAACATGAATTAAGAGCATAAATATAAAATGAGAAAGAAATTTCATTTCATATTGTTGTTTTATTGGAGATGAATAGAAAAACTCTTATATGTTTGAATTCAAATATTCAGTATTTTGAAATATATATGGGTCTTTAAGATTTTTTGTACACTATGCAGTTGTAGCATTTATTGATTGCATTCTTTGTATCAAGTAGACTAGAAATGATCTTTGAATGAGCTTTCCTAAGTAGATAAGTTTTCTTCCACACATTTGAGATAAATAGGAGTTAAGTGATCCTGAGTACCTCTTGGCTTCATGACTACAAGTTTGGCCTAATCTGGCTGGCAGGATGCATTACTGGGATCTAATGACTCCTACTAGTAACATAACAAGAGTAAATTCTGGATAGATTAGATCCAAATTCTAGTATGAATGTATATACTCTAAGATCTTGAAGTATAAGGGAAAGACTGGGATAACTAAGAATCAGTTGGAACTAATATTTGAGATCCAACTTTGGGGCCTCATATGAGAAACCATTAATTAGGAATAAAGGAACACGACATAAGGTTCAGATTAAGTAAAATTATTAGTATTATATGAACTCTAAATATGAAATATGGAAAGGATATGAGAAAAGTATGTAAGGGGCCAAGATAGTAAGAATCAATCATGAGGAATGGATTATATAACTGAGTACAATGTTTTTATGTACTTTAAAGATAATGGAAAATAGAAGAAAAGAGTTAAGTATACGATAAGTACATATAAGTGAAGAGTCTTCAGAAGAGTTAAAGTGAAGAGAACTAGATGAGCATGTAAGTCATAAGACTAGGATAAGAAACTTTGTTGAAATAAAGAGAAATGTTAGAAATAGTAAGCTTGATTAAGGAATGAGGGTTATAATATAATCGAGAGCATAGAATGTATACCTTTATTAATTAGTTTAATACATTCATCCTTGCTACGTTTGGATTCTAAATCTCTATAGAACAACAAATTAGTTTCTAAAAGAAGAACAAAAGTGTAGCTTAACCAATGAATAAGTCATACAAAGGTAGACTATATTCAGGAGGGAAAAACATGATTGAAAGAGAAACTAAGTTCGACCCATGAATGAGTCGTTTGTTTTAAAATGAAGGATATGTGATGTATTAAACATTAGTTGAAACTAGTAGAGAGACTATTGATTTAGAATTTCAACTTCACATGCATTAGTAGAAGGATAAAAAGAAATATGTGCAACATGGTATACATGATCATACACATGAATAAGAAACATGATCATAAGAGAAAACTAGAAGTTAAAGATGATAGGTGGAATAGTAGTATATGGTAAGGGGATTATGGAAAGTAAAGAAGGGTTTGAAACATTATGGAGTAATATAGATTATAAAAGAAAGAGATTGCAAGATTCAAGAATGTGCTAATTAGTCAAGTATACCTGATGATACTTAATTAAACATACATATGAGAAATGTATTATTGAATGTTTGAAGATAAGAATTCTAAGTCTCAAAATCATCTTCTCTTTCATATCTTCCTTAATGAGAGCAATGTGGTAATGAAGTGATAAGAAAATGAATCATATATGATGCATAGCCACCGTGGTAGAGACATCTAGTGAATGTAACAATGACACACAATATGATGATGAAACCCTAGTAGGGTAGTTGAGAATGTAATCTATCTAAATGGCCAAGTAAGAGAAAGGAAATTCAACCGATAAGATAAAGAAGACTTTAGTAAAACTTGTGAGATCCAAAGTTTGAATTTCAAATTAAGGGAGCAAAGTCACATCACAATAACATCATGCTACTGATAAGGACCAAACCCTAGAATGTTTAGAGTTGTAGTAGTTCAAGGGATGGCACTAGTGATTTGACCTTGAATACTAGAATCTCTATAAAACAAGATTATGAGATTTGTATTATGAGAAGTAAACTAGCACTGATAGTAATATAGGTTTTAAAGATAGTTAATCTAAAAAATTGATAAACAATATGGAAATGATTTGGAATAAAGAGTAAGATATAAATTTTAAAGGTAACAAGTGTGTTTTGAACAAAAGGAGAAATACAATATGAGTGAAGTGTGATATGAGATAAATTCTTGTAGTGATAGCAAGAATGATGAATAATCTATTTGTACCTTATATGTTTCAATTTTAGGAATGTTTAATCTACATGATTAAAATGAGAAGGATAAGTAGCAAAAAGTAAGTAGTAGTGAAGGAGGAGAGAGATAAGATAAAACAATGGATTTTAGTAATATGTGAATTTGTTTTTAAAAGTATAATTTGTTGAAGGTATATTAAGGAATGTAAATTGGTTCTACATATGATTTCAGTGTACATGTGCACGCAATATGTTAATTAAAGGTGTCTGATAGTTGTAGTCATTCATACTAGTAATACATCTTAGTATTGTACAATTGTGGTATGGTGATATGGGTTGAATAATGATGGAACAAATGAAGGGTTACCCTGAATAAGGTAGTCTTACCTATTCACTCATATGAATAGAAGGGATGATAACCATATTGTATTTATATGTAACCCTAATGAGGTATAGCTTGTTATACCTAGCTTTAATATAACTTAGTGATGGTAATTGGGTATGAATAGTCCTTGAATGACTAATACAATCATGGAGTACTTTGTTACTGTTTTTCAAACCCTAGTATGCTATAACCCTATGGTTACACCTTGAATTATGTGTGGGTTCATACTTGAGAATAATATGAAATGTGATGGTAATGCTTCACCTTATGCATCTATGATGTAATGGGGATGCCGTGAGTAGTATTGTACAATTGTTGTTGAATCTAGTCTTCCAACTCAAGACCATTTTGCTATTTGAGTAGCACAATAGTAAAATTCAAAAGAACATGGTGAACTCTCTTTTGTGACTTAGAGGTAATACATAACAACAGTACATATTGAGCTGTATGAATTTAGATAGTTGGATCAGATTATCAATGTTGGGGTAACACCTCAAGAGTATAAAAAAATATTAAAATGGTTGTTTCTTTCTCTCTCTCTGCTATGATTGATTGTGGCATAGAGAATTTGTTTATTGTTATTGAGAACTATTTCAAACATATTGTGATTAGAAAAGAAATAAAGGACTTAATGTTGAAAAATGCATTCAAGTATGAAATACAAGAATGTAATGAAATGTAAGATTTCAGAAGCTTAAAATAAACTTTGAATATACTTTGTTTGTGTATTTATGTTTCGGGGACGAAACTTTTTAACGGGGTGAGAATTGTAATGACCACATTTGTGCTTAATTTGTAAACTAGGGTTTACCTGAATGATTACATGCTTCATTAGATTGAACATCATTTAGACTTGATTAATGATAGTAGATCAATTGTGATGTTTCAAACCTAAAAATAAACTCCAAATATGATTTTAGGTTGAAGAATTAGGGTTTGAGAAATGTAAACCCTAATTGGCAAAAATTAGGGTTTTGATAGTGCACGAATATAGAATTTGATCAGGATAGTAGTGCGGTAAATGATTTTTCATATTTTCTAAACATTTTTTATTTAATTGAATTTTGGATATGATATATATAACTCAATCATGCATATTGGAGTAAAATTTCCGAATATTTAAATGTTCTTTGAATGTAGTTCTTGGTCGAACTATACTTCGACCAAAATGCAGACAGAGTGCTTTTCAGTAGTGTAGTGTTTTATTTTTATTTATTTATTGGTAACTCCAAATTATCTAAAATTTTAAATGGAGATCTAAAAATGAATAATAAATAACATGTAAAATATTTATAATTTTTCTATGTATTTAGACCTTGTCAGTAGATGAATTACAGTAACTAACATTTCTACAAAAGTCTGGATAACAATGCACTATTAGATTTTTAATTATTTAATAGAAGCTTGGAATTATCTAAAATTTTAGATGTATCTTTATATCTGAATTATACACAATATAATAAATTATCATAATTTTTAGAGGAGGTTTGATCTCTCAAATACATGAATTTACAGAAACCTTTTTATGACAGAATTGTTTTTTGTTGAAATAAGAAAAAGTATAGTAAGGGGTCAAAGTGTAATTGACCTAAGCATCTCAATTACTCTATATGGTCAACCTAACACATACTGAGCTCTCATAATTCGTGATTCAATCCATAGAAACAAAATTCTAGAGAGAGAGAGAGAGAGAGTTAGGGTTTGAGAGGAGAAATTGATGGAGATGCTGACCTAAGGTTTTGCGGTCCGAGGAATGATGAAATCATGTAAGTTTAACTTCTTTGGATATGGTTTCATGGTGAATCTCCTATCACATGTCAAAATTACGTCCGTCCTCTGATTTGATCCAAAATGGTATCAAAATTTCCCCTTTTCTCACTCTTTCTTCATAATCCCTCATTTTTAGGGTTTCCGAGTTGAAAGGAAGAAGAATTGGGTGAATCACTAGGGATTTGATATGAGATCAAGATTTTCAGGGATGAGCTACATTTTAAGGTGTTTTCACACATTAGAGAGAGTGGTAACTTCCTTTAAATAGTATATTGCACAAAAATAGGTTAATTCATCCATAATCTTTAATTTCTAGTATGTGACTACAAACCCTGAATTGTCTATTTGTTCTAAGTTGTTGCAAAATGATACAAAATGGATCCTTCCTCTATTTGGATGAAGTTCAGATGATAAAATCATATTATAAATGTATACAATACATCCTAATATGAATACCCTAAGTATTCACAGAGGTTATAAGAGTAAACTGAAATATATGGAATTTGTCTATGGCTGAAATTTGTTGTATAAGTAAATAGAGAAAATTGCTTATCTAGATCCCCTTGGTTATGAATGTTTATTTATCTAATTTCATAGTATATATATGTCAGATACTATCTTGGATTTTATTCATACTCAATAGTGTTTGTTTGATATCTCAGTAAAGATGGTGAAACCCTAGATGCGAGAAAAGTTGGATATTTGCGAATAGATATCGTGAAATCCATTTGAAGAGATTTTATTGACATGATAGACTTTGTTTATTCAATGTTATTATTGATGCATGATATCATAGTGAATGTCATGGAAATCCAAGTTCAACTCAGTTCCAAGGTTTCATACATATATTGATTTTATATGATTTGTTGATAGTACTCTTTATTCAGTGAATGTTTCTGTCGCATGAAATCCTTATGAGAGCCATGTGATAAGTGAATGAGGTAAATGAAACCATAAGGATAGGGTGTTCAATGAATTAAGCATTTTGATTACCATGTTCTCAGTATGAGATGCACAACCCAGGATTTGGGTCGATGTGCACGTTTTCCAAGAAAGTGCAAATAATTTATGGGTGCAAATGACGATTACTCGTATGCCAAGTAATTAGCTCTCATAAGTATATTAAGATGTTTATTTGCATGATTCTAGTGTATAAGTGCCAAATGGACATGCATTATGTTTATTTAAGTATTTCAGTCTGCCTGCATGTATAATACGTTGATTTCTCAGTATATTATAATGTTTTAAATATACTGCTCTGCCAAGTTTAGAATGATGTACATGTTGTATTATAAACTTTAATTAAATAGATGCAGTACCATAGAGATATCAGAGTCAAGTATAAGTAAGAGAAAGGTACAATGTAGAAAGAGCTTTCCAAGAATAATAAAATAATAGACATAGGTTCCCTGAACACCGTAGATTCCCTACAGATGTTTGCACTATAGGGAGGAAACGATTCACCCTGGCAACGACCAGTATATGGGGATCAAATCACACCCATAGAGCGTGCGGGGAGACTAAGCCATTGAGGAAGTCTTCTAAGAGAAGATAGGTTACTCAACACAAACTGGAGATCTCGGTGGTAACCCAGAGGTACCCACAAAGCGTACCAAGATGAGGCCCACAAAGCGTCTAAGACCCTCTGCCTATGTACTAAGCCTAGAAGGAGAGGTCTAGTTAAAGGCCAACTATGTAGCTGCCTTAGTTAGACGTGCAGGTTGAGTCAAGTAGACCCAGTTCAGTTCTAGGCTTAGCTTCCCAGGTTTTAAGCTAAGTCTTGTACGGTGAGATCATAGTTCACTACATGTCTTCATATGTAGAGTACACTGCATATGATCAGGGCATAATAAAATGAATGAGAGGTCAAGAAGTGTGTACAATTGTTCAATTATTCTTTGTATGTTTATAAATTATTAGTTCTCTTTATAATCAATCAAGCATTTCATATATTGATTCACTCTTATAGATATTTAGAGTATCCTGCCATATTTATGATTGTCAATTATTAGGCTCTCTAAATATTTCTGTTATTATAATTGATATCAATTGCTCAAAAGTATATCTATAATTATATCAGTGCTTTAGACTATTTCTTTAAAGTACTCATTCACTGAGCGAGTAGGCTCACCCATCTACTCAATTTTTTTAGGGAAATCACATGGACTTGAAGAATATATCATTGCATCAGAGTAGATCTGCCACAAGAGTTAAGTTTGAGTATAGTTAAGTTCAGTCGATCCCTGTCATGCTAGGTCCTAGTATAGATGTGAGAGTGTTGTAAGTAATATTTTGTATCGTTGTTTCCTTAATAAGAGAGAATGTATCTGATTATCATGTTGTATGTACCTAAGAATGAATGTATGGATGTTTATCATTTATGTTGAGATCATATTAAACAATTTAATGTTTAGATTCCCTTGTAAAGTTAGTTAATGTGGTTCAATGTGAGAAAACAAAGAGTTCAAAAAAAAGAA
This sequence comes from Alisma plantago-aquatica, assembly GCA_963693085.1. Taxonomy (NCBI): domain Eukaryota; kingdom Viridiplantae; phylum Streptophyta; class Magnoliopsida; order Alismatales; family Alismataceae; genus Alisma; species Alisma plantago-aquatica. The sequence goes on from OY856411.1 coordinate 865,155,312, forward strand.
AAAGTTAAGGGTGATCTTCGTATTACGTTAAATCCTGAATTTATGCCCTAATCTCATGATTAATGGTAATTGTGAGATCGGGGTGTAACAATAATAACAATGATGAAGAGGACATGGAAGTAGCAACTATACTCGTGATGCCTATAAGTCACCCTCATCATACTCCACACTTCCATGGTGCATACTCCTCCACCGCTACTCAATCTTAGTAATGGCCATATTCCTTTGAAATCATGTACAACTTGCTCAATTCTATCTTGGCAAGCCAGCAACAGTAGCAACACGTGACCATGACCCAGACAACATCACAACTAGAGATGATTTTATGGAATCAGGAGTAGATCTTTACGCATCGATATGTAATGTTCACAAATGAGCACCTCATATTAAGAAACCAAAACAACATTCATCAACATCTAAAACATGTGGAATACACTCAATAACATATGTATGATTACTATTTGAGCACTAAAAAACTTTTTCAGCAACCTGTGACCGCCAATGATGCTATTTGATTTGCCTTATTTTACTGGAACTTTGTATCCACTAAATCCACATATGCCAACAAGAACTTTCTTTCTTTTTTATGCTTGAGTACATAGAACACCCATTATGCATTTAGTTTTCCATTTTGATAATGAGGACATTGTCAAGTTCAATCTTGGGGGTATGGAACGTGATCATTATCTTGCATCTATCTTTACCTTGCATATTTCTATCAACTTTTGTTTTTATCCTCACTTATACTAGGTTTCATGTTTAGTTTAAAATTTAGTTTTTTGTTTGTGTCATGTAATCCACATATATCTAGTGTAAAAGTGTATTTGTAAGCAACTTATTACATGTGTCAATTAAAATAATGGTTTATATGTACCCCTTCAAAATTGAAATTGCTTGTTTAAAGGTACACTTCATTAGGAATTGATTGGAATAGTCAATCCAAAGACATATGTGGAAAATTTAACACCTGATTGAACCCTTGCCTTATGAAATGAAGATGAAGTTTGAGTCCAATATGACCAAGCTACAAAATGAACTTTTATGCAAATTCAAGAATAGATTTTGGATCACCTTGGAACATTTGTTAATAGAAGAGAGATGCTATCACAGTTAGGAAGATTATGTCCCTAGATACTTGATCTCATCCACCCTCACCTCATGCCATCACCACCATAGAATGACTACATGACCCACTTCATTTTCCTTTTGATCTCATTACATGGCATGATAGGAAGCATATAGTGCTAATTTGCATTTGAAAATAAAAAGATAGTTGCATGGGTTGTACAATTTTATAAGTTAGTTTGCATAAAAAAAGTTCATATCATGCATATTTCACATCATTGTTCATAAAGAGGTAATGTATATTCTCCACATATATTTTGAACTAATATAACAAAAAAATGTGTACTCCAAGTTTTGTTAAAACCCTATCACATATATCATATATATCTTGAAAGTAGAAAGGCAGTTGATGAAAAAAATAGAAAAAGATATATACAAGTCAAAAGGAGTTGGAAAAGGATTTGAAAATAAGATTAAACCTTTCTCAAGTACAAAGAAATAAATTGTGGAACTCTTTTAATAAACACGTTCCACCTATACTCATCATGAGGATGAGACATTTACAACATGCGTCATTCTACCATAAATAATAGGAATTAGGAGATATTAAATTTCATTGCATACATGATTTAGTGCATCATTTTGTTTTATGGCATAAATGACAAATGCATATTCGTTCCAATTTTAGTTGCATTTTCAACATATTTTGCACTCACACACTTCATTTACTTGGGAATTAGCTTCCATTTAGTTTTCCTTAGATTTATGTTATTTGTAGGATTTTTATTTAATTGATTGATTTCTATGATAGGTATGAGCTTCATATCATGTGAAACAACATAGGAAATGGTGGTCCTGCTAACTGACTAGCATGCATAATAATTTTTTGATAAATGAACCAAATTTTCATTGATCCGTCCCCTCATCGATTTATGATCTTCATTGATGGTGCTTAATTAATTGTAACATTCCCTTGTCCACACCCCAATATCCCCCTGGGTTGGGTTAGCCTTAAACAAAATTCTTATTGGTTTGCTCAAAGTCAGTTCTTTCATCTGTTGACTACCGATAGGAAGTCTCATTCAACAATGGATGAGAGTTCTACTCCTAGGCACCAATGACAATCTCACCTCACGTACCAATGTAAGTCCTACCCTATCTACTGATGGATTTTTTCCAATGGAGATCCTACACCCTTTTTGCCGACAAGAAGCCATCATGCATCATCTGATGAAATTTCTACCTTGTTAATCGTTGGAACTCTGACCCTTTCATCTACCAATGGATATACTAAACATCGTGAGACCATCTTCCTTGCACATCAACCTCTTCACATTCACAATGTCTAACCACTTAACTGTAAGATGATTAGGAGTGTTCCAAACTCTAACAACTATTAGTAAATATAAGTCAATGTCCTTTGTGGAAATGGAACCACTGTTAATGATTCCAAGATTGCAATATCAATGCTGAGGATCCATACCCATTTTCCATCAACTACTTTTGTGGGTTGACCAACCAATGAGATCTCTTCCTCCACCAAAAATCCATGGTCCCGACTTCGAAAGAAGCTAGAATCAAAACATCTTTCACTCATAAATCCATCGTCTTCCTCCACCTGGTCTGCCTCTATAGTAGTATATCTCGTAAAAAAGGAAAGGAGAATGAAAATTTCTAGTTCACCTCCAACAGACATGAAAGGGGTGTTCTTGATGCCTTCATCTTCTAGTTTGAAGGACCACTTCCACACACCATGTCTACAATTCCATCTTATACTATGACGATGACTTTTTATCTCTTTTCACATATTTTACTTGTCATTGCTACCATGAGAAAGTAGTACTCTTGTTAGGGTATGGGGAGTATCCATGCTACCCAATTTTTCTCTTGTCTACCGCTATTATGCCTGTATGAACATCACTTGTATGGATGAAATGTATTATTGCTTGCAAATCTTTTTTCCCAACCTTTTTCATATTTATCAACTCATAGATGTAAATAACTTCAAGCCTAATATCTAGGGTATCACTTAGTTGATGTTAAACCCTTGACGAGAACTTTGAATAGGTATTTACTGAGGTGATAGGCAAACCATCTCTAGGTAATGAGATGACAAGCTTAGAGTAATATCTATCCACTTTTAATCATAATTTCAAAATAGGGATTCAACCTATATCATCATAGACATGTTCATACTTATTGTGATGCAATGAGAGTGAAATATAGATGGTGGTGGTGTAACCCATCTACCTTAGTGATTCCATCCCTCGATAATCTAGAATTTTGATCCAACCTTTTCCATTGCAATTATAGTGTAATCAATAAACAATGACATTTTGTGTTGAACTAGTACTTTCTCAATTACAATTCATTAGATAACTTTTAAATACAATGTCCTTTAGGTTTGATCATGAACTATACTATCTATCCACTTATGACTGGGATTGTCATACATTTGGTTAAGGTAAAACCTAGTGATTTCATCCTTTGGGAATTTGATGTGTGATGATATTCTACATAAAATTTTGGCATCGTTGTCAGGGGAAACATATTTTCTAATCTACTCAACTAACATGTATTACTAATTGTTTTTATTTACATTTGATAACATAACATATATTCTTGAATTGCATTCCACTTCAGACATCTTAATTTTTTCCACCTTTCTCAAGTAACATATTAGGTGTATGCAATGCTCTTCTAGCATGGAAACCATACCAAACTTCAATCCTGAAATCAATTAAACCTATCATACGCTCCTTCATGAACACAAAGACAATATGGAAAAAGAGGAGATCAGTCATAGAGTGCAAGAAACACTCACATCACATAGAGATAGACTCTTGGTTGAGGCCAGAGCTGTTGTGTAAGCAAAGTTATGAGTAGATGAAGAAGCAACATGAAAAAAGATATATGAGAGTTATCTATCCCTAAAGATGCAGATGTTCACCACCCAATCGTCTAAAATACTATTAAAGCACAAAACTTTGAAATCAAGATGCAATGGGTGACGATGATGCAAAATGTCATTTTTGTTGAAAGAGGTAAGAGGATGCGCATGACCATTTATAGAAGTTCATAGATCTCTATGGACTAAGAAAACATGCTGGCTTGTCTGAGGAAGTGATCAAGATATGACTATTCTACTATTCCTTCACTAAAAAAGCTAAGGTGTGGTATAACTCCCTAGATGATCACAACGTCACCACTTGGGAGGGACTTTAGAACAAGTTCATGGGAAGTTATTTCTAGCCTCACTCTTATCAATTTTGGAGGCAAACCACCCAATTTGAACAACTTCCAACCAAAACTCTCTTTGAATCACGGGAACAATTTAAAGAGTTATTGTGTAATATGCCTCATCAGGACATTCCCTCATCACAACTTATCAGACAACTCCATAGGGGAGTGGATAATGGCATCAAATAATTTCTTGATTCTACTTTCAATAGAGACTTCATGCAGTAAAGCTTTGGTGATGCATGGAAGGTTGTCAATAGGGGAACAAAGAACCAATATAATTGGGGCTCATCATGAAATAAAGGAGTTCTCAAGGTCACCATGAAAGGGGACACATATGATAAGAAAGCTATTAGTGAATCTTTGAATGTTCTTGATCTTAAACAATACAACCTTGAGTCATGTTTCCCTAGGCATGGGCAAAGAAATTCATATTCTTTTCAATCCAGGGCAGCCCAAGAGGCATGCATTGTAGAGGGGCATACAAGTCTAGAGTGCAATTACCTCTACCAAGCCATATTGAACATGCACCAACCAACCTAATAATCTGAGGTAACATTGCCCGTGCACAACGGAGGCGGCAGGGGAGATATCAAGCGACAACCAACCCGTCGAGATGGAAGGCAAAATGTAATGAGGCAAATGCGGGTAGATGAGACCGTGAGGGTAGCCGAGAAACCTAAGGCATGGGCTAATTTCTTCAAAGGACAAGTGGGCGACACAGACACCATGATTTAGGAAACAGAGATCGCCATTAAGGAAGGAGTTCTGATCATTTAGCAAGAAGAGGTGGATGTGAATGCCGGTCTCTGGAGCAACACCTTGACGGGTACATAAACACCTTGACAGGTACATTGTGGGATTCATACCTCACATTCCCACACTATAGGAGTATCTACATTGCACATGGAAACTGAGCAACACAATGGAGATAATGGGAAGAGCAAGTGACAATTTCATCATAAAGTTCCAGGAAAGCAAGGACCTACTTACTGCCTTGGAAGGAGGCACGTGGCTGGTAAGAGGTAAACCTATGATACTTAAGAAGTGGGAGAAGGGAGATCCCTTGGAGCAGGAGAAACTCACCTCGGCCTCAGTGTGGCTGAAGCTGCTTAACCTTCCATTGGAGCTCTGGAGCAAGAAGATGTTGTCACACATAACTTCCTATCTAGGCAAGCCTCAATGCCTGGACAGACTGTTAATAGTTGAACGTGAGAATACGACGATTTTGCAGTGGAAGAACAAGAAACGAGAAACAATCACACAACCAAAACACAAGATTTACGTGGTTCGGTCGAGATGACCTACGTCCACGGGAGGGGGGCGAGATTTCCACTATTTCATAGAAAAGATTACAAAGGGACACCCTGTGTACGGCGGCAGCCGTCAAAGAAGAATACAGGATGATTGTCGAACCCTAACAAGGGTGTACATATATATAGATACAGAAAGAGTAATCATATTCCTAATCGGATCTGAAATCCAAGTCGTACCATATTGTAAATGGGTCGGTGAATATCCATTTAATTTTCCAAATCGGATATGCAGTCGGATCAGGACATTACTTTGAGTCACATAACAATCTCCACCTTGACTTGAAGTCTCTGGCTCTCTGAAAAGGAATAATAGTAGATCTCTCTCCCCCTCCAACCCCTAAGGGCATCACTACATGCTGTGTAAACCAACCAAGTCCAGACAATGTTTGAACTTGGAAACTGGCAATGACTTTGTCATCATGTCTGCATGATTTTCTTTGCTTACAATCTTCTTCACCACAATCTTCCCCTGCGCTATCACCTCTCTGATGAAGTGATACTTGACGTCGATGTGCTTTGTCCTTTCATGAAACATCTGATCTTTTGTAAGGTGAATTGCACTCTGACTGTCACAGTAGATGGTCGTCATCTTGTCAAGAATATAAAACTCAACATACAATCCTCTAAGCTAGGTGGCTTCTTTGATGGCTTCTGTCAATGCCATGTACTCAGCTTCAGTAGTAACGATGCAACAATGGGTTGTAATGTAGCTTTCCAACTCAGAACACAACCACCAATAGTAAATAGATAACCCGTAAGAGAACACCTTTTGTCACGGTCATTTGCAAAGTCAGAATCAACATAACCAACAAGCGTATCTGTGCTCTTGCCAAATCCAAGGCATGTAGAAGATGTACCCTTAAGGTACCTAAGAATGTGCTTGACTGCTTGCCAATGTAGCTTTCCTGGATTGGACATGTATCTTCTCACCATGCTAACAGCTTGTGCAATGTCTGGTCGCATGCAAATCATAGCATACATGATGCTACCAACTGCACTGGAATAGGGAACACAAGACATGTAGTTTTCATCCTCTTCAGATTGTGGCGATTCAGCAAATGAGAGCTTCTTGAACTGATCATCTAAAGGAATAGATACTGGAGATGCATCAGACATAGAGAACCGTTGTATAACTTTCTTCACATACTTCTCCTGACTGAGAAGTAACCTTCCAACTTTGCGGTTTCTAATAATTTCCATCCCCAAAATTTTCTTTGTTTCTCCCAAGTCTTTCATCTCAAATTTGCTACTAAGTAACTGCTTCAGATTGCGGATTTCAGAACTATCTCTAGCTACAATCAACATGTCATCAACATAGAGCAAATGGTAGATAAGAGAATCATCATGAAGTTTCTTCAAGTAAACAAAAATGTCGTAGCTGCTCCTGAAATATCCATGCTTGACCATGAAAGAATTAAATCTGCGAGACCACTGGCGTGGAGATTGCTTCAAACCGTAAAGAGACTTCTTCAGTAAGCACACATGATCCTTCTTTTCAGTAGAAATATAACCTTCAGGTTGCTGCATGTAGATCTGTTCCTCTAAGTCACCATGGAGGAATGCGGTCTTCACATCAAGTTGCTCAAGCTCTAAATCATATCTAGCAACTAATGCCAATAAAAATCTGATGGAAGTGTGTTTGACAACAGGAGAAAACACATCATTATAATCTATACCTTCCACCTGACTGTAGCCTTTTGCAACTAGTCGCGCTTTGTACCTTTCAGTAGAATCTCCAGGACCAGCATCCTTCCTTTTGAATACCCATTTGCATCCAACAATCTTCTTTCCAGCAGGAAGATCAACAAGTACCCATGTCTTATTCTTTTGAAGAGACTCCATCTCTTCATTCATAGTAGTAGTCTACATGGCTGAATTGGGATCAGCCATGGCTTCTTTGTAGGTAGTCGGTTCCCCAGAATCATTTGTTTCTTCAGCTGTAGCAAGGGCATACGCAACAACATAATCTGAATGCCTTGCAGGTGGTCTGATTTGTCTTCTTGGTCTCCTAGTAGCAATGCTATATGTCTGTTCTTCATGAGTGTCATCTTCAACATCATCTGGATTTTCCTGTGTAACAACAGGAGGTGTCGGGTTGTGTGCACTAACTTCAAGCTCCACCTATTCTATGGAACTCTGAGAACCTGTAGCTGGTGAATGGACGCCATCTTGTTTTGCAGAAAACATGGCAGACTCATCAAAAGTAACATTTCTTTCAATCAAGAATTTCAATGAGTTTTGGCTCAGTGCACCAAAATATGTATCCCTTCACACCATCAACATAACCCAGAAAAATACACTTCTTCGCTCTAGGCTCGAGCTTTCCTTCAAATACTGACAACAGTAGTTTCTTTGGCAACTTCGGCCAAAACCTTGTAGTCCAAGGATAACTGGATGGCGGTGAGAGCCTTCTGGTCCATCACTTTCTTTTCTTGCAGCGTCATAGTTGCTGGCATCTTCTCGATCCCTTCTAGAGCCTTAGAGACTCCCTGTTGAACGAGCAAACCACACATCGTGATCTGCCATAGTCCGAAATTAATTTTGCGATCAAACTTCTTGATCTTGTACAGACTCGTCATCATTCGGATCTTGAACACACGGCTCTGATACCACTTTGTTAATAGTTGAACGTGAGAATACGACGATTTCGAAGTGGAAGAACAAGAAACGAGAAACAATCACACAACCAAAACACAGGATTTATGTGGTTCGGTCGAGATGACCTACGTCCACGGGAGGGAGCGAGATTTCCACTATTTCATAGAAAAGATTACAAAGGGACACCCTGTGTACGGCGACAACCGTCAAAGAAGAATACATGATGATTGTCGAACCCTAACAAGGGTGTACATATATATAGATACAGAAAGAGTAATCAGATTCCTAATTGGATCTGAAATCCAAGTCGTACCCCGTAAATGGGTCGACAAAGATCCATTTAATTTTCCAAATCGGATATGTAGACGGATCAGGACATTATTTCGAGTCACATAACACGGACAAACCAAGACAAAGAGCAGAGTTGACTATACCAGGAGAAACGTCCTAATGGATGCCAAATCGGCATTCCCTACTCAAATCAAATTGCAGACAGACAAAGGCCAAGCTTACAACGTTCATGTCAAGTACGAATGGAGACTGTAGGTCTGCCCACACTGTGGGATGTTTAGGAATGACAAGTCCCTGTGCAAACCCAAGTTAGATGGTGGAAGTAGCAGCGAATATCAAGAAAAGGAGGGCAGGCAGAGCACACCACATGCTCGACAGAATGCAAAACACAACAAGGAACGAAGCAGCAATGAAGGGGACATCAGAGATGAAGCTGATGAACTGAGAAGTTAGAAGAAAATCAAGGATGGAGCAATGGCTACCCAAGAATTCAAGAGACCAAGAAAAACAACAAATTCCCAGCAAAGAGTAGGCACAAGAAGTCAAATTGCAGCAATAACATGGAGTCAACCAGGTCAGAAAAACAAAGACATGGACAACAACAATAACAGGTCTCAGGTCCTGGACAATGACGAAGGAGAAGACCAAGTAAATGTCAGGGTGGGCGGCAGGCCCCCAAACACACATACTATCAATGGTTGAAGAACCTATGATCATAGCTTGGAACGTCTGTGGCATGTCCCATTGGGAGAAATAGGGCGTTGTTCAAGATGAGATCAGAAGGGCTAAGGTAGACATTTCCCTACTCACTGAAGTTAAAATTAGAAGAAGTAAACTAGCTAAAGATATGAAATGAAAGTGGTCAGATTTCTCATGGCTAGACAACTCTGAACACTGCAACAAAGTTAGGATTTTAGTCATGTGGGACTATCCATCTATCAACATCAAAACTGTACTACAAACTCGACAACTCATCCACCTCACTATCGATGTTGTGGAAAAGAAGGTGGAGATGACCATTGTTTATATGTATAATGAAGATAATAGAAGAGCCATCATGTGGGAAGACCTTGTGCGGATTAGTAATAATGTCCAAGGACCCTAGATTGTCACAGGGGATCTTAATGCAGTTCAGCTGATGGCTAAATGATCGGGACTTGCTGCACCTTCAACAAGGTCTATGGAGGATTTTAATTCTACTATCAGTGCGGCAAACCTGGTGGAACTCCCCTCCAAGGGTCCATATTTCACATGTAACAATCAACAACTTGGAGGTAACAATGTAAAGAGCAGGATAGATAGAACTCTGTGCCATATGGTGGCCTTTGATATGTTCCCCAAACTATGGGTGGAGACTATGCCCACTGTACACAGTGATCATTTTGCCAGGTCATCCACTTTGGCGAAGGGCCAAGAAGAAGTAAAGCACCATTTCGTTACTTTAATGCATGGTCTATTGTCCCAGGATTTAAAGAAGCAGTGGCTAAAGCCTGGAAGGACAAAGTGAGTGGCTGCCCTATGTACAGGCTAAATAAAAAACTCCACAATACCAAGAAAGCTCTTCAAGCGTGGAACTGGAACAATCATGGAGACCTGGTCGATTCTGCCAAAAATAAGGAAAAGGAAGCTCTAGAAGCACAGGTCAAAACTGATCAGTACATGGACAACAATTTTCTATGGGAAATTGCCAAAGGTAAGGCTGATGAAGCAAGAGCGACGAGGCATATAGAAGAATCTATTATCAGGGAAATATCAAGGATTGCTTGACTGAAACAGGGAGATAGCAATACATAATTTTTCTATGCGTCCCTCAAAACTAGACGATGCAAGAATCAAATCAAAGTTCTTGAATATAATGGAGCCATGATCAAGGGTGATCAAGAGATTGGTAATATGTTCATCCAGCACTATAATGCTTTATTCAATAAAAGTAGAAAAGGAAAAGATAGAGAAGTTGCATGCGATGTCCCTAAAATTCTAGATAAATACATTGGGATATGTGCGCGGAAGTCACTAGCAAAGAAATATACAGTGTGATCATGAATGTGGACAATGATAAGGCCCTTGGGCCTGATGGGCTCAACACCCATTTCTTTAAAGCAGTTTGGGATATAATAGGAAGTGATGTTTGCTATGCAATTAAAGATTTTTTTTCTAAAAGGGAGGATGTTGAGAGACATAAACAATACCTTTATCACCCTGATCCCCAAAGTCAAATGAGGCGAATGCTAAAAACATTATGAAGTATCTTGAGGCTTTCAATGAAATCTCTGGTTTGGAACTCAACCCCAACAAAAGCCAACTATTCTTAAGTTCCAGCGCTCCCCAGCCAGTGTGTGAGATCATGGGTATTGAACGAACTGAACTCCCAGTGAAGTACCTTGGAGTTCCCCTATTCATTAGAAGATTAACCAAGAAGATGTGCTATCCTATTATTGAGAGGATTAAAGCGAAGCTTGATTCTTGGAAAACCTGCCTAATGTCCAAGGCTGGGCGGCTTGAGTTAATTCTGTCTACTCTAATGGCATATCATCTGTATTGGACCAGTGCTTTTCCCCTCCCTAAAGTAGCAATGGAGGAGATCGAAAAGCTTTGTCGTAGCTTTCGATGGGGGACAGTGACGAAAAAAGGAGAATTCATCCTGTCCCTTGGGACATAGTGTGCAGACCCAAAGAAGGGGGCGGGTCTAGGAGTAAGGAAAGTAGAGGACTGGAACAACACTAGGCTGCTGAGAAACCTTTGGGACATGGCCAACGGGAAGAACACTCTTTGGATACGATAGATACATAACAAATACCTGCAGGCAACCACCATATGGGCCGTTGAAGCCAAAAAACACGACGGCTGGTACTATAGGTCTTGATGAAGAGTAGAGACAGATTTCGGGAAAAAAAACTGAAATGCACGAGTTTAGACAATTTATTGACCAAACTAGACGAGTTTGGTATAAATTGTCCACAATAGACGACTTTGGGAGAGAGAAACTGGTGAAAATGCCAAACAAAACAACGTCTCCATTCTGATTGGACGAGGAAAAGCGACCGGCCCCCCGCCCCAACGACACCCTGGGGTCGCCGCGCCACGTGGCGGCCCCAGGATGAAGACGCCAGTCAGAATGGCGTCTTCATCCTGGGGCCGCCACGTGGCGCGGCGACCCCAGGGTGCCGTTGGGGCAGGATCAACATTTTTTTATACTTTGATACCATGTAATTAGTTAATGTGCAATATTTACATTTTAATTAATATATATTATTTTACAATAATTAATTATTGCATCTAAGTAAAAATATCACATTAATATTAATTATAAAATATTTCTATTTGATATTAAATAATATGTTATATTTCAATATATTGATTTATAAATCCATTTAATAATAACATATTTAACTACATATGTATTTAATTATTATCTATAGATATATTTACGAGTTGAATACAAAATTTTAACGTAAACTTTCAAACTACATGATAAAAAATATTATTCAAATGTAGTATGTAAAATATTATATTACACATAAAAGTAATTACTATATTAATCAAATAATATTTGCATGTATATTAAATAATATAAAAATCATATAATCAGATAATAACGTTTTAATCTAATATCATATATTATATCTACTATGCATATTAATATTAATAATTAATATATGTATATTTGTATATTTATTTATTAATGATATATTATAGATATATACATACTATTATTATATCATTAATAAATAAATATAGTTTGCATATACATAATGTTTTAATCATTATATACGTAATATTGTTTTAGATATTATATCATATTTGTGTATTTATTTATTAATGAATAATAATAGTAGACATAACGTTATGTATATGCAAACTATGTTTAATTTGTATATGCAAACTATATGCAAACTATATTTAATATGCAAACTATATGCAAACTGTACATAATTTTGTTTTAGATATTATATCATATTTGTATATTTATTTATTAATGAATAATAATAGTAGACATAATGTTATGAATAATATGTATATATCTTTAATATATCATTAATAAATAAATATACAAATATGAACATATAGTAGACATAACATTTTAATCTAATATCATATATTAATTATTAATATTAATATGCATAATATAATATATGATATAATATCTAAAACAATATTATGTATATAATGAGTGTATATATAGTGCTATATTACATTGAATTTTTATATTATTTAATATACATACACATATTATCTGATTAATATAGTAATTACTTTTATGTGTAATATACTATTTTACATATTGAACAATATTTTTTATCATATAGTTTGAAAGTTTACTTTAAAAAATTGTATTCAACTCGTAAATATATATATAAACAATAATTAAATGCATATGTAGTTAAATATCTTATTAATAAATGGATTTATAAATCAATATGTTGAAATATAACATATTATTTAATATCAAATAGAAATATTGTATAATTAATATTAATGTGATATATTTACTTAGATGAAATAATTAATTATTGTAAAATAATATATATATATATATATATTAATTAAAATGTAAATATTGCACATTAACTAAATAAATGGTATCAAAGTATGAAAAAAATGTTGATTCCGCGCCAACCAGTCCCTGGGGTGGCTGCGCCACGTGGCGGCCCTAGGATGAAGACGCCATTCTGAATGGCGTCTTCATCCTGGGGCCGCCACGTGGCGCGACAACCCCAGGGACCGGTTGGCGCGGGGCGCCGGTCATTTTTCCTCGTCTAATCAGAATGGAGATGCCGTTTCGTTTGGCGTTTTCACCAGTTTCTCTCTCCGAAAGTCGTCTATGGTCGACAATTTATACCAAACTCGTCTAGTTTGGTCAATAAATTGTCTATACTCGTGCATTTCAGTTTTTTTTCCCAGATTTCGGCATGCGGTGAGGTACACCATTGGCTCAAGGCATTCCATCTATTGGTTGCTTCCTCACTGAGCACATTGGACCACAACTGAAGCATAGAAAGAACCTCTACAAATCAAAGAAGCTTAGCTTAATTATCAGGGATAAGAAGTGGAAGTTACCAGAAATCAGAGGTATCGAACCGCTGCAGGACATATGCAAATATGTCAATATTGTAGGGGAGGACCGGAGGAGGACAGCTGCTACTTCACTGGTATGAAAATGTTTTCCCTCAAAGGAGTATGGGATATGAGCAGAACAAAACACCCCAGACTGGACTGGGCAAATTGTCGATGGGTGACAAAAGCACCACCTCGATTCCTTATTACTAGCTGGAAGGCACTACATGGGAAGCTGGTAACCGAAGAGTATCTCCAGAAAAGAGGCTTCTCTCTTGCTTCCAGGTGCAGCATGTGTGAAGCAGCAATAGAAACCAACGGGCATGTTCTATGGGAATTCCAATTTACTAAGCAGGTATGGAGCAGGGCTGCAATGCAGGACGTAGTCCAAGTGAAAAGCAGAGAAGACATTATGAAGTTTAGTGAAATGGAGAAAAGGATCAGCATAGTAGCAGTTATTAATCACATATGGTTCGCTAGGAACCAATTTTTTTTTTAGAACAGTAAGCCCACATTAGCGGAGTGTGGCTGGAAATTTTGCATGACCTTGAAAGTCTTTTGTAAAGATAGGTCTTCTTTTTCTTGGGAAATGTTACGTCACATGTAACTACCATCTTGGTGACCTTTACTTGCAATGAGAAGAGGAACACGCTTACGGATAAAAAAAACATGCACCAACCTCCGTTCAACAACAACCAAAATCATTGAAGAAGTCAATACTATCAACTCTAATTGAGGACATGGCTACTATGAATCCAACTGATCAAGAAACCATCCGAATTTCCAATTTGGGAATCTAGATGGATAAACAAACACACATCAACTGTAGCTAGGACCGATCAAAACCAAGTTAGCGGTTCTCCTAGTTTCAACATAACCAAAACTACCTCCAGAACAACTTCAACCCTGACAATATTGCAATCACTTCAATGAAAGTAACAACTACAATCTAGGACATCAACCCTACAATAATCACAGGTAACTTCTCTTAGGGCAATGTAGGAAACATAACATACTTGTCTTTGACGATCAATGTCGTCTGGATGTTATGAAAAGATGCTTGCAAACCAACAGTCATACAATAAATCCATGGAGACTAAAACTACACATGGCTTCCTCCATTTTTCCTCCAATAAGCTCTAGGTCAATCTAGAAACAACCAAACATCAGGAGGAGTATTTGAAGGGGCTATAACCACACGTTCTGAGCGTGTGTGTAACATACTCAAATCTAAGTATATAGATTAATTCTCCCTTCCCTTAGGTCCACCTTTAATTATATAAGAATTAAATCATTTTTATTTAAATTATATTATATAGGAGTAATTGAATCCAAGAAAATATAATGAGAAATAACCTATTATATAATTTTAATGGCCAATTAATTAACTCAGTCATCAATCCAAAGTTAATTTATAAATACAATAATTAATTAGAGTTGACCCTAATTTGTCGACCTAAAAAGCACCATAAGTCTAATTGATGAAATAAATTAAATAAATGTATTAATTAAGAAAAAAAGGAATTAAATAAATGCCTAATAAACAAACAATGAAATAAAATGCATCATATTCTCAAAGGGAGATATTGATATTAAAATTTGAATTCCCACACTCTATAGCTAGAATGTCAAATTTGAAGTCAAATGCACCTTATTTCCCCCCTCATTTAACTAATTAAATTTAATACATATTAATACACTAAATATCTTATTTAAAATCTAAGTCAAGATCAATTTTGCCTCGCAACGTCTTCAACCTCTCCCCTCGCCAGCGGCCCTTCACCTGCGCGCTACACGCGCTGGGTGCGGCTGCCGCAAGGCTGGCGGCGACCGTTCCATCTCCCTCCTTCCTCACCCCTAGCTAGACTATATCGTAACCAGCCCTAGTCGCCCCTGTCTCATCATCTCCTTTCCTTCCTGGCCGCTAGAACTGTCATTGAACCCTATACGCAAGGGCTATGTAGAGGTGTTCAGTTTCAGACTTGCAAACACCGCCAGAAAGTAACCTGAGTGTCGCCACCTGATGCTACAACGGTTGGGACTGCTGTGGATGCCATCTACTACATCAGACCTTCATCCAGATACAAAGCTAGTCAATTAATACGTGGATCCCTATCCTCCATCCCCTTCCTTGCGGCGTCCATCTGAAACCAGACCTGTAGCTACAGGTGGTTGGTAGAGAACTTCAGACCCCCATCAACCTCCGTCATCATCGCCTCATCACCATCAAAGCCCCTCGTCAGTCCTACCTCTGTACCCCACCTTCATGCCTTCCTCTTTCCCTTGCGCCGTCTTCTATGGTCGCATTAGGGTGTTTGGGCCAATGAAACGCCAGATCTGTAAGCTGCACACCGTCTTCAGTCTCTCCTTCCCAGATCAGAAAGCGTACATCATCATCGTTCTCCCATAACGACCTGAGCATAAGTGCTTGCAGATTAATAGGCCGTAGATGGATGCGATCTACTCAAATCTCCAAGGAATTGTCTTCTGGAGATAGTCTAGCTTGCTTTTTGACGTGCAAACCTGCAACCGGCCGCCCTAACTCATAGCCTCGACAGCCATGCACACACCTCCTCCATGTCCCCTTCTTTTCTCCTCCACCAGTACCACCATGATCGTTGAAACCACCTCTGACTGAATCGGTAAAATCTGCTTATACCGTGATTTCTTCCCAACATCAGGGCAATCCTAGTACTTCTTAGTCGATGCAGACGACTTTGAGACTTCGGCGAAGCAGCAAACCTGCATGGTTCGATGTTTTGGTGACTTCATGATAAGAATAGAGAGATTTGGATCCATCTTACCTTCTGAAATCGAGAGAAGAAGCCTTTATCCCACCTAGGATGACTCTTCTACCTCATAAGATAACTTTGCTAGGCACTAGGTCCAAGAAGAACTGAACAATAGATTCGAATCAACTCACGCACTTGAACCTATGAAGAACGAAACCATCTATATCAATGAAAATTCCATCATGGTAAGTTAGCACATCCAACATCTTAACTTCTATTTTCATAACATCAATTAAAGAAAATGATAACCTTCTTAACTTAAGATAATACTCTTGAATGGTCAACATTGGTATATATGTATATATGTTGGGAAGGAATATGTGTAGAGAATTTGTAACTTTAGTAATAGCTAAGCACTAAATACTAATTAGACTCACTAGTACATAAATGACATATAATGTCACATTTGATGGCGTCAGTTAAAACTAAAAAACCGACGCCACTATACTACGACGTCGGCTAAAAACGACAACTGTCACCTATATGTGAAGGCCGACCAATTTACAAAAGACACGACATCACTTTTTCTTTAACATTGGTTTGTTGGCATAAAAACCGACATCCAAAATCACCCGCGAAATACAATTTTCCAGATAAAAAATTTGCCTCCAAAATTTTCAATTCGGCATGTTGTACTAAAACCGACGACATATGTTTCACGCTAAGCCCCCGTGAAATTTTTTATCCCTAAGTAGTCGTCAGATTTTTGTAAGGAACTGACGACTAAACATCCTTCACAAGGCAAAATTTATTCCCTCATATGTCGTCGGTTTTTACCAAAGAACCGACAAGGATGTGTGTTCACATGTTGTCCCCGCGAAAATATTCCCCCCCCCCCCAATTTGCCTATTCGGCGTCAATTTTTGGTTGGCAACCAACAATTATGATCGTAACTCAAGAATAATTATTTTTTCTGTCAGTTGTATCTAGAAACCGACAACAAACACCCTGATCAGGTGCAACTTTTTTTGTTTATAGTTGCAGATATGTGTCAGTTTTCATGTGTGATCGATGCCTATTGGTTTTAAACGTCGGATTTTTGTAATAATCGGCACCTATAGTTAACTTAATGACACCTGCACGAACCAGACTCTTCCCATTCTTTGTTTCATTCTCAATTTTAGCAGCTAGGTCTGGCGATTCCGTTGTCGCTCGTCGCGCCACCGATCTCTGTCTTCCAGCCTCCGCCTCCGCTCCACCGCTACCCCATTCGCTCTTCTTCCGTGCACCGCTGTTCTATCTCCGCTCCCCTGTCGCCATGAGGAGCTTGGACCTGAGGACGCCAGCGAGCTGCTAAGCTCACCGCCTGAGGATGCCGGTGAAGCGAGTTGCTATGCTTACAACTTGAGGAGTTGCTGCACTCAACGCCGTCAGAGCTTTGGAGCTCAACGCCGCTAGAGCTTTGGAGCTCAACATTGCTGGACTGCTTCCCCTACTGCTATAGGTAAGTTTCATATCCCCCAATCAGCCCCTGTATCAATAAACAAATATGCATGTTTGAGACAGGAATCAAATAAAACCCTAATGTTAGATCTCTAATTTGGTAGTGATGTGTCACCCTAACATTTACATGAATCCATATTGTATGATGTGGATTGATGATGATAATGTTTGAGCTAGTTTGACATTTTGAAATAAATTATGAACGACATGATACCTACATTTATGTTAATGATTATCTTGATGATGAACATGCATGTACATTGGAGATGTTGAAATCAATGTTATAGAATATGGTACCTAGACTAGGGTATTATTAAGACTACAAGATGTTGCTATTGTAAATTGACCTAGGATATGAATGATGAAACTAGGATCGTAGGTATATAAATGACAACATTGTATTATAGTTTAGAAACCCGTCTGAGATTTACTCATTAGGAGTAAATCTTGGATAGTCCCTGGTTTGGGATTGTTCTTGAACACTTAATCTCACTTAAGATGTAAGTGTATAATGTATATTCGATTTTTATGATGTTTTGTCAGCACTTCCCTGTTTGTTCTCTAAATACATATGTTGGTGGGCATTTGCCCATGCACATCGGTGTACTTAGAGAACAACGGGGAAATGCTGCCAAAATTTTCTTGAAAACCCAATACACATTATACACTTACTAGTGAGGTTTGGTGTTCAAGAATGGGATAGATAGTACACATTTATTATATATATAAGACATTGGAATCTAATCTTTTAACCCTAAACCCTAATCTTTTAACGCTAAACCCTAATCTTTAAATCTTTTAACCATAAACCCTAATCTTTTAATGCTAAACCCTTAACTTAATATGCAATCCCTAAATCCTAATATATACTTGTTTTCTATTTGATCATATAATGGATAGATCATGGATGGCCATTCCAAATCGCTACACCCCAGAGTTTATTTCTGGTCTTGATCAGTTTATTAGATTTGTGGAGGAACATAGGAAACAATTTGGAGATAGGTTCTACTATCCATGTAGTCATTGCAGTAACAACTTGAAATTCAACACTGGTGACGAAATCAAAAGTCATGTCATGTGCAAAGAGATTGTATAAGGCTATACAAAATGGTAATGGCATGGAAAGATTTTAAACCTAAAATCAGTAGATGTCAATAGCAGTGCTTGTGTGGAAGAAAAAATTGCCTCCGATGACGTAGATGTGAACGAACCAGTTCCAGTAGACATCATTGATGAGATGTTGGATAGTTGTGGGATAGAGTACATCGATCCACCTCCCATGTTTAGGAGAATTGTGCATGATGTTGAGAGACCATTATACATAGGTTTTACTAAGTTTACAAAGCTTAGCACTGTGTTGAGATTGTATAAGCTGAAGGCTAACAATAGATGGAGCGAAAAAAGCTTCACGTCATCGTTGTCTTTGTTGAAAGAAATTCTTCCTGAAGGAAACGAGCTACCAATCACAACATACGAGTTAAAGAAATTATTGTGCCCAATGGGAATGGAGGCCAAGAAGATATATGCATGCCCAAATGATTGTGTATTATTTCAAAAGGACTATGTGGATTTGAAAGATTGTCCAAAATGTGGTGCGTTAAGGTATAAAATGACGACTTCAGGGAAGTCCAAAATTGGTTCTCCTGCCAAGGTGATGTGGTACCTATCTATAATACCATGGTTTCAACGCTTGTTTGCTAATCTGATAGATGTAAAGAATTTGAGGTGGCATGCAGAGGTTAAGAAAAATAATGATGGGATCCTATGGCATGCGTCTGATTCCCCACAGTAGAAGAAGATTGATTTATTGTACCCTGAATTTGGTAAGAGATCACAATGTACCATGGCCACACAGAGTGAAAAATCTTTATTCAAGAAGAAGTCAATATTTTGGGATCTTCCTTATTGGAGTTCTTTGACAGTCAGACATTGTATCGATGTCATGCATGTTGAGAAAAATGTCTGTGATAGCATCATTGGTACTCTGTTGAATATACCAGGTAAGACTAAAGATGGGATCAAATCCAGAATGGACCTACATGAAATGGGAATAAAGACAAAATTAACAGAAGTAGTTAGTAGTGATCAGAGAACATATTTACCTCCTACTTGTTACACATTGTCTAGAAAGGAGAAGAAAGCTTTTTGTGAGTGCTTGGTTAATGTTAAGGTGCCACAGGGTTACTCATCCAACATATATAGATTGGTATCAATGAAAGATATGAAGCTGATAGGTCTTAAATCTCATGATTGTCACACTCTAATGCAACAAATATTACCCGTGGCAATTCGATATATATTGCCAAAGCATGTAAGGTTTGCAATCAACAGACTTTGTTTCTTCTTCAACAGTCTTTACAACAAAGTCATTGATCCTGAGACTCTCGATAAGTTGCAAAGAGAAGTGGTTG
Organism: Alisma plantago-aquatica; assembly: GCA_963693085.1. Taxonomy (NCBI): domain Eukaryota; kingdom Viridiplantae; phylum Streptophyta; class Magnoliopsida; order Alismatales; family Alismataceae; genus Alisma; species Alisma plantago-aquatica. Next base: position 865,175,523 of record OY856411.1, read on the forward strand.
TTACCCTATGTCCGCTTGAGATGTATTTTCCTCCTTCGTTCTTTGATATCATGATACATCTTGTTGTCCACTTGACTAGGGAAGTGAAAATGTTGGGACCAACTTTCTTACATTGAATGTATCCTTTTGAACGATACATGAGCATTTTTAAAGGTGATGTTCGAAACTATTATCAGCCTGAAGGGAGTATTATTGAGGGTTACGTGGCGAGAGAGGTTATGGATTTTTGCAATGACTTTTTGAGTGGTAATGATGCTCCTATAAATGACAAGAATATTGAGGAGTATTCTGGCAACACAATTTTAGGATCACAGATGAAAGTAATCAGTTGTGAGTTGTTGGAACAAGCTCACTTGTATATTTTACACAACATCGATGAAGTGAGTGTTTATATCGTGGAACATACCAATTTCATCAAGAAACAATATCCTCGAGCCAATTCAATGTGGCTTGCTAGAGAGCATAACAAGACATTTATTAAGTGGTTTGAAGATAAAGTCTTACATCAATTATCTCAAATACCAAATAATGTTGCTAAAAACATCAAATGCCCCGCCTTTAAACCAAAAATGAATGTTATGTCTTATGAAGGGTTTAAAATAAATGGGTTCTCATATTACACAAAGCGTCAAGATGATAAGAGTGTTGTCCAAAATAGTGGGGTCACCCTTCAAGCATCTTCATTGTTTTTTGCCAGTGCAAAGGATAAGAGTCCATGTGAAGCTAAAATGTCATATTATGGTGTCATTGAAGACATATGGGAGTTTGACTATGTAGATTTTAGAATTCCGCTCTTTAAATGTAATTGGGTTGATAACACCAAAGGAGTTATAGTGGATGAATTGGGTTTCACATTAGTGAACTTTGAAAATATTGGCGAGAAGGGTGAACCATTCATATTGGCATCATAGGCGAAACAAGTATTTTATATTGATGATCCTACAAATGAAAAATGGTCAGTTGTTCTTCATGGTAAAAGACAGTTCATTGAAGATCCTATAGATGAAGAAGAGTACTATGATAAGTATGTTGACTCGAGTTTATTCTCAGTTGGGTTGCCAACACCAAATATTGAAGCTAACAATGACTTATATGTTCACAGAGATCACACTGAAGGAATGATAATTGATAAAAGATCAGTGTATTAGAGGCATGTTTTTATTTTTGTAAATGTTTTATTTTTTTGAATGTTACATCGATGTGAACTTTACAATGTTATATTATCTTCTAGTTATGTTAAATGTTAAATGTATGATTTTTTTAATGAAACTTTCAGACGGCTGACCATGAGTATGATGATAGTAATGATGATTACCGTGAGGGTGAGGATATCAATGAGGCGCCACCTCACAATGTAAGTTTTAAAATATATCTGATATTTCTATCTATATGTCCATTTATAAGTTATATCCTATAAGTGTTTTTTTTGTCAATTTTTAGGTTGAGGATGTACCCCCTGAAATACCTTGTGGTACTTGATGAGCAGCAAAAAAAAAAAGAAAAAGGGAGGGGCATCACTATGATGGACAAGTTACTACAACAAAGGGGCAATGGACCAAAACTGGCTGTGGATTTTGATCATGTCGAAAAGCCAGCTGGAGTGAATCACAACTCGTTTATTTCATATCTTGGGGTTCTTACTCGTATCCATTGTAGTCCTAATTTAGAATATTATTAGCATAAGGTTCCTAAAGGGAAGAAATACTTAGTATGGAAAGAACTATGTGTGAGTTATTATCATTTACAATTCGATTTTGTAGAATACTAATTTTTAGGATACTAGTCTATTAAATATATGAAATTTTGCAGAGTATATTTGAACTGGATGAAAGCCTACATCGTAAAAAGGTGATGCAATGTTGTGGGAGGGTCCTAAGGAACTATAGGACAAATCTCACTTGATTATACATACGAGATGCTGAGAACAAGAAGAAACATCCACTGAGCAATGGAACTACCTGGACCCGAATGTCTGGGAGGCATTTGTTGCCAAGAGAAATACTAATGAATTTAAGGTATTAAGTGTCACTCCCAATTTAATTAATATGAATTCACCTATTCACGATTGACCTTTAGTGTTACTAACCAATTCAATGTGCTTACTAATAAGGCTATCAACAATGCTCAAAGAGCAAGGCGTGCACTGTATGTGCATGACCACATGATGGGTCCAAGTGTCTATGTAGGCATTCACCAAAAACTACTGGCTGCTACTGCTACTGAGTCTGCTCCTACTCAGGAGACTGGTGAGTCCTCTACTATTACTCCTACACCTCTACCTCGCCATGTTGTGTGGATAGCTGGGAGGCAAAACAAGAAAGGAGTTATAACCAAGCCCACAACTGCTGAGGCGGCTGCAAAAATGGTAAAATTGAACTCTCAGAGCAATCAATATTGATGATTGTTATGTTTACTTACCAATTTCTATTGATGGTGATTAGAGGAATCTTCACGAATAGAGGAAGTAAGGAAAGTTCATCCATGAGGGCATAAGGGATGAATTAATAGTTTCTCTTGGTAACCCAGAGCATCCTGGACGTGTTAGGGCTATAGGTGCTAGTGTGGGCATAAAAACATTCTTTGGGCCATCACAGCACAAACATGTCCCAAAAGTGGGATTTTCAAAAGCTGAGGTAACCTATTCTTTTTTTAGAATGTTATTGCAAAGGAAATTCAATAATCTAAAGCTAGCATTTCTTTTGTCCATGTATAGGTAGATGAGTTAATTGATAGGAGAGTTGAGGAAGCACTTGATAAGAGAGTCGAGGAAGCACTTGATAAGAGACTCCATGAAGCAATGAGCAAGTGGTAGGCGTCTCAGGATACCACTCAGACAGTAGTTGTGCTGTGCCGCTCTTCCCCTATGGTAGAGGTGGTTGGGAGTAATCATGTAGACCCACGACCTAGCACGTTTGTTGTAAGTATTTTTATGACATAGTAGCTAGTCTTTTCAAGATGATATATTTATGTATATATGTATATAACATACTCTATGTAAATTTATAGGGGTTGAGGTCATACCGTCTAAGATTCAAAGAATTCTTCGTTGTAGAGGACAAGGCTTATCCATGCCTTCCAGGGCACACGATTCATGGCACTCTAGTACGTGATGGTGCGGTTCGTGTGAGCCCGAGGCTTGTGTTCCCTCATTGGAGGCAACATCCATTGCCATATGCCCACCTAGATGCTGACACGCTTGGTGAAGCAAAAGGCGAAGTGATATTGTGGCCTGAAACAAATGTCGTCTATACTGATCTTGTATGGTAAATTTACATTACATTAATTTGTCAGTGTATATATACAAGTCAGTTGATATGAAATTATATATACATGAGAAAAGGAAGAAACCCACTATAGCTCTGCCTCCACCTCCACCTCCACCTCCTCCTATAGTACCGAGTTGGATTCCAAAGGACCTATATGACTTGATAGGTCCTAATTATAGGGGTATGACAATATGGATAGGCAAACATACCAAACATTATCCTATAAATATTTATATTCCAAAGGATGTTGCAGGCCAATCATACGATAACACTATATTTATACAAGATATTTTGGAGTTGTTTAGGTATGATTGGATGAATACATCTATGATAGAGATATGGATATGGTGAGATCTTGTTTATATATCTATATACCTTATTTTATATACGGTGATCTGGTTTATTATATATTAATACATACGTAATATATGTTTTGCAGCCACTTACACACGATATGTATATAATTTTCATTTACCCATGTGGGATTTCTAATTCCATCTTTGATCAGTCTTGTACATAAAGACCCTTCATCAGTTACCTTATACTTCTCTGTCGCTTTTAAATATTTTGGTAAAAAAAGAAGAGTGTGGTAATAGCTCCATTCACTGTTAAGTTTACTTTGCTTATAATTTGGGCTTAAGAAAATTACATTTTATTGTGGATTTTAAGTTATATATTTTTAACTTTCTTATCTCTAGTGGCAAGCATTGGGAGTTACTGGTTATTGTCCTGATGGATCCTCCACTCACATGGAGTTGCGTGAACCACTAAAAATCCTAGAGATAGTAAGTCTCTAAGTTTAACCTTGTGTGTGCTATAATAAGATCTCCATCCATGTATGCTAAGGTATGCAGAAGTCTTATCGTAGTATAATTGAGGGTCGAATCCACGAGACAACAGTCTTGTTAAGGATTAACAAGATGGAAAACGTTACAATTCTATTTATCTACTTAAGAGTTGATATTTAGATCAAAGAGTTGGGTTGATGCTTAAACTAAAATGTAAATGTAAAACAAATGGCAGGGAAGTAAAACTAAGGTTGTAAACAATATTTGGAAACTACTAGGATGTGATAAAGTTTCACCACCGCTACACATGGATCATAACATGCATCATAATAACATGGCTTACAAAAAGGAGTCTAATTAGTTAGTATCTTTGTAGACTTAGCTTTCTTTCGAATAAATAATTATGAGAAATGTGGAAGTATTGCAATGCCAGCCATCCCCAAACAAATGTCACTTACTTTGCATTACTTCCTTCGCAAAGTGTGTTCCTCGACCTATCAAAGTTATACTTCCATACGTCAACGGATTCTATTTCATAGTATGAAGGTACAATGATGGAGGTGAGTTTACTCCACTCTTTGAAAAGTGTTCCTAGATACCGAAACAGATATATGATGACTACATACATAAAAAACCAACATACAATTGATAATCGAATCTAAAAGCACAAACGTAGACAATTCACACTAATAGATAATAGGTAATACAAGTTGGTGATCAAGCAACTAGTATTCATTAAACGATTGATGTTGAACTAAAAAGATTGTATCTCTCTATTGCAAACTCATGAATTACAAAGCAAGAAATGAAAACATGGGTAGCGGGGCTACTCCCCACACCCTAGTGTATGGAACTACTTGCTCATGGTAAGAACAAAGAAGGAGACTGAAGAAGAGAAGGAAAGCATCATCTCCACGTAGAAGGGAGGAAGGTTGACCCCTTGGAGTAGAGAATAACTATCTTCATACTACGTGGTTGCTTTGGTGACGAATCCTTCACTTCCCACCTTTTATGTCGATGAGAGAGAAAGTAGACTTATGGATGGAGTGTGGATCTTAGACCGACAACCTTGGGATGAAGGAAGAAACAACTCTGGAACAGTTGAGGCAGCCTTTGGGCATCTAAGAAATCCCCTGAATGAGGACCCCTTCGGTCCTATTTATAGGCCTCGAGGAGATCTTGAAAGATTTTGGGTTATTTGGATCCTCACGATTTGGAGACCGTTTGGACTCTCTTGGTTTGGAGACTGTTTGAGTCCTCACGGTTTTGGGACCGTTTGGCTTTATTCAGTCTTGGGACCTTTTGACCTTCATACGGTCTTGAGACCATTTGGGTTCATATGGTCTTGGGACCGTTTGGCTTCATATGGTCTTCGGACTGGTTGGTTTTAATTCGGTCTTGGGACCAGTTGGCCTTCATACGGTCTTGGGATCGTTTGGCTTCATTCGGTCTTGGGACCGTTTGGCTTTCATACGGTCTTGGGACCATTTGGGTTCATACAGTCTTGGGACCGTTTGGCTTTCATTTGGTCTTGGGACTGGTTGGCCTTCATACGGTCTTGGGACCGTTTGGCTTCATACGGTCTTGGGACCGTTTGGCCTTCATACAGTCTTAGGGATTGGTTGGCCTTCAAACGATCTTGGGATCGTTTGGGCCCTCACGGTCTGGGGACCATTTGGGTCTTTAACAGTTTGTAGACCGTTTGAGCTCTTCATAGTTTGGAAATCATTTGGGGTTCTTCACGGTCTTGGGACTGGTTGAGTTCTTTTGCAATTTTTTTGTATTTTTCTGTAAGAAGAAAGGGGAAAATATCAGTTTATTGGTATATGCACAATAGAGTGGAAAGTTAAGTATTCTATCTACTTTATCTAAGAAAAAGTGTGGAAAACTAAGAAAAAACTAGTAAGATAACATCAAAAAATGGGAGGTTATCACCTCCCCTAACTTAGAGTCTAGCTTGTCCTCAAGCTGGATAGAGCTAAGGCACGTAGTGGCGAGGTGATTTTATTTTGTAAAGATTTCCATACTCTTGCTTCTATTCTAAACCAGAGATCTCCCAGAGTCTTATCAGGGCTTCTACTTGCACTAACTCTTTTAGGTATCGGGAGTTGCGTGGACCTCAGGTTTCTTTTGTGTCGCGTAACTCACATTGGGACCACCTTTTCCTTGATCACATTCAGTGCATGTCTTTGATTCTAAGCAGTTTTATACTTCTTTTATATTCCTACCGGAAGCTAGTATAGGTATAGGGTTGGCTGAAGGCTGCTGTGTAACTCCTCCTTCGAAGGGGAGGGGTTGTCTAAGCTTTTTAAGATCTCACTACTGGGCGTGACACATCTGCCTTCGTGAGGGAAGCTGAAAGTACCGTCCGGGCAAGACCTTTGTCAACTTTTCATATATTTGAAAACCTTAGGATCTTACTACCAGATGCGACACATCTGCCTTTGTGAGGGTAGCTGAATGTACCAACCGGGAAAGACCTTTATTGGAACCTTATATAGGTCCTTATGCATGGGACAACTCTCATATTTTTATTCAACACTTAGGCCTTTATTCATATGCTCACTGACTTAGGAGTTGAGTGTTTTAGGGATTTTATTTGGGCTGCCAAGCCTCTTTTTTTAAAAAAAGAAGAAAACTATTCCTTAGAGTTTATCAACATACATTTGTTTTGGTTTCGTACTTGGTAGTCTACTTGCGAGGTTCCTTGATTTGGATTTCACCTGGTTCCCTTCCATCCTTGAGAGTGTTTGCTTGTTTCGACCGCAGTTTTGACCTATGGAGAGTTTGATGTAGAATTGAAGAAAAAACATAAATATTGAGTGTGGGGATGTTTTATTAATTCTCCATTACATGCCTAAATGCTACTTATGTAAGTTCTTCTAGGGACTACTTTATCTCTAATTTAGCTAGGGGTGTCCCCTTTCCAAAATGAATGTTTTCTTATGTACAACAGCTATTCTATCAAAGAAATTATTAGAAAAACTAATTGTCAGAAAAACAAAAAATTGTACGAAAGAATGAAGGTAAATGAAAAGGTAGAAAAAGAAGGTTTGAATATGATACCTCGACCCTTACCCAGTGTACTCCCCCCATAACTTATCACTCACTCTGTCCTCAGAGTGTCAAGGTGATAGGTTGAGAAGTACACGGGCAATGGTGTTAAGGTTCTATAAAACCCTTGTTTGCTCCATAGGAACGGAGAAGATTTGCTGCGAACTTCCCCCCTAAAGCGTGATAATCCCTGTCCTTCATGTCCGCCACACGTTTACCAAGAATAGTGAGGGTATACATCCAGTAAAGGAAGTGGAAACCACAGTCGTTTGATTCCCTAATTTGCTGGGGACATCTGTGGCAGAAGGTTGGGCGGTGGAAATGTTCTTTGTTGTATGCCTTTGTGTGTTTGCCGACAAGGTTGTGTAGTCGTTCGACACAATCCTTTGCCACTTCCTCTGTGGGCATCTTTACTGTAACAACATACTCTCTCTGGTTTGGATCGAACTGGCTATCAGAACTATTGTAGATGACTGCAGTTCCATTATGCAAGTTTGTTGCCCAATGCTCAGAGTGAAGGAATGGAAATAGGATGAACTTTGGAGTCGTATGTTGAAGATATGAAATAAGGGCTTCAGTTGTTCCGAAGTTCTTTGACCCGAGTAAATCATCCTTCATGTATGTTGATGCCATGTAAACTGTAGGTAAGTCCCGTGCTAGAAGAAATTGGTAAGCATCCATCATGCTCACGGATAATGAACCCTTTACTTGTATGGTTTCACGGAGTGCATCTTCTGTAATGAGAATATTCCTTTGAAGGAAAACAAGTTCATCGTTCTCTGCATATAGCTGAGACATGATGAGTCTGAGTTCATTATCAAAAAGACTCTTGCATGTAGTAAGGTCAAAGTTTGGGAATGTTGGTTGTATAGCAGATAGAGGCACCATATCTTTTGATGATCTATTAATGGTGGCACATGTTAAAAAATCGATTCCCCCCTTATCTTCCACCATATCAAAAGTATAAGGGTTCCATTGGCATTTTTATGGGACCTTGGCGGTTTGTTGTTGTTGTTTCTCCAACTCCTTTAGTACTTGTATTAAAGGTTGCTTTTATGGATGTTATATAGCACAGAATAAGTAATGAGGTACGTCGACATGTGCCATTGTCGGGTCCTTGAAGAACCGTCTGTCACAGATGAGCTCCATGGCGTAACGTCCCCTTAGAGAATGCATATCTTTTGTGGCTAGCTCAGTAAAGGGGATCTATCTGTTGAGCGCTTCTATGAATCTTATTGTACATAAAGTGCAGTCCCCTGAACCTTCTAGCGTTTGGACTGCTGGGTTGATGATTCAAAACCAAGGTTGGTTCCAACCATGTTGAAGAGATGGACAGGCAACCCATATTATTTTGAGAAGCCAGAAAGGAATGCATCATGCTTCTCCGACTTTCGAACCAGCAAAGTTTATCCATCCAGCCTTGAGCTCACTAGCATAGAAATTATACACCTTGGCATCGCGGGTCTCGGTGTCAACAATCATTAGTAGCCAGCGGACAGAAACTTTAAAAGGCACTTTGATGTAGTGTGCCTTCCTCGCGATACCCGTTTGCAACCGCTCGATGGACTTTTCCTGTAAGTCCATGTTTAATAAGCATAAATCTAGAGCGGGTGAAGCATTGAAAACTGGATGCAATTTCTTCGGGCTCTGAAATTCGTCTATAGTGTTAGCAAGGAGGACACGTAAGATAGACATCTTCACCGCCGATTGTGGTTGTAGGATAATACAAAAATATTCATGTGTCAACTTGCACTTTGTTTTTGTGTTATTATAGAGGATGTCCCCCCGTCCTTGGCGTCGTCTACAATAGTGTTCAGGATGAAGATGTCCTAAACATTTAAGGTAGAGATGGTCGCAATTTCCAAGTCGTGCATCTTGTGAGGCAGAGTTGGAGGCGGGGGAAGGTCTTCTGGAGGAGGAATTAAAGTGTGTTCGTTGTCGTCAAAGTATTGTGATAGATCTTCAACCTTGTCAGAGTCAGAGTCGAGACTATCGTCAGTGTTAAGACTCACTCTGTCCTCAGAATCCTCCTGCTCTGGGGGGAGGAGTGCAACTTGCTGTGGGGCAGAATGTAGAGTAGTGATGGCTGTGGTGAGCGGGGTAATGCTGGTTCCCATTATGCACTGTTGAAACTCAGCAAAAGCTGTGTCTTTGACAGCCTCCCCCAGAAATCCCGTGGATGAAAAATTGAAAAATTGATCCCCATAGAACATGGTGATGTTATCGTTATTATCAGGAGCATGGTGGTTTTTGCTTCCACCCTCCTTGTGGTCTCCACCATCTCTCCTCTTTGTAGTAACTGTCCCCCGGCTGGTGCCCTCCCCAGCATTGCCTGGGTCGTCTGGTTGGTCATCTGAGGAGGAGTTGTCTGCGTTGGAGTTAGCTGAGGAATCAGAATCCTCATCATCATCTTCATTGTCATCATCATCATCCTCCGCCTTGTTGTTTTTCTTTTTAGTTGCTATTTTTTTGCACTGCCGATGGGTGGCTTGTAATTCCTCAAGGGCCACTTGTACATGCTCATGTGTTTCGAGCAGTGCGTCATGGCTTTCTTTGAGATATGTATATCTTGCTTCAGTGGAGAGGAGTCATGCTGATAGACCAGTTACTTGTGTTCGTAGATGATTAATTTCATCGTTTGAGTGATCCTCTTGGCGACGAATGAGTTGTGTGAGGTTGCTATCAATGGCATCTAAGTCCACACTCAGTGTAGTTTGTTGCTGCTGAAGCTCACGAAGGGTCTCAGGCAGAGGTTGAGTTTGCTCGGAGACCCTGTCGACTTGCTGAGCCAACGCTTCTTGTTGGCTGTTCACCCCAAGTATCAACGCTGGAAGGTTTTGTAAGCGGCCGTCAACACGGTTGACTTGTTGGACCGCTGTTTCCTGCCATTGTTGAATGCTTGTGAGGAGGCCTGGTAAGGCGGGAGTCTGCTCATCAATCTTGGATACCTATGTGGAAAGTCCTTGCACACAAGAAAAAATTGATTGTAAGATGTTAGAAGGGTTGGTGAGGAGGTTTCAAATAGTGTCAAATTGTCGTCCGAATTCCTCACTGACTTGTGAAAAAGGGACCCCAGTGGTGAAAGAGTGTGGTGGCTGGGGTCTGGGTGGTGGTGTCGTGTGAGAGAGACACCATTGGCGTATCTGCAAATTACGTGGGGACTGTAGAAGGAGTCACCAACAGTGTTAGGGTGGTGGCAGATGAGTGAGGTGGCAACAAATCAGATATAGGTGGTGGGACCGAGAATGCCGGGGGAAGGTGGTGGATGTGAAGGTGAGATCGGGCGTTGTGGTGAAAATTGGGTCCCCCGTGGGGAAAGGGACTGAGACAGGGGATGTGGGTGAAGTTGTGGTTGTGGGGAAAGGGATTGTGGTGGATATGATTATGGAAAAAGGTAGAAGAGTGGTAGATGGCAGAATGGTGGAAGGTGGGAGTGTGGTGGGGGTGGTTGTAGAGGTGAAGCTAACATCCAGATCCAAGATGAAGGGTTTTGGTGTTGGATTCACGATGGTTTCTGCACTGTGGGGGTGTTATGCCTATGGGTTAATCTTTGATGTGGGCATCCCCGACTACTGTTGTTTTTGTGCGTGTAGTTTGGATGGCCGTGTTACTAGTATTTTCTTTGGCCTTGTCGCTGGGGCAGTGACACCATGTTCTATCTGCCCTGCTGTTGCTTGTTTCTCCTTTTCTTTTACTGAGGCGAGAAGGTTAGCAAGCTCCTCTTCAATGAAGAGAAGCTTGTCTTTATAATAACCAACCAACCCTGGAAGCGGTAGCAGTGTCCTGGATGCTTTGACAGTTGGGCAGAAGATATAATGAAGTTTGGCATCCTTCTCCTTTATGATATATGTATACTTTAGAATCTGCTCGTGTGTTATGATGTCGCCCTTTATCATAGTACATCTTGGAAGTGATCAGTCCATCTTGAGATATTTCAAAATTGATGTTACATGGCCACCCATGCAGATTTTCTTTCTGAGGGCATAGGATGTGTGTTTATGTATCAAATACCGTCCGATGTTGACCGAATACCCCTTTAGGATGGACCACAGTGTGAAGAGGTCTGAAATGATAACATTCTCATTCTCTGTCCTAGGGAAAAGAGCGCCTGATATTATTTTTTGTAGAGTTCGCACCAGGCCGGAAAGAATGTTGGAGGCTTTGCAAGTCTTTGGTTCATAACTGGGAATTCCTATCAAAGACTTCCAGAAGGAATGCCTGTTGAATAGGGGGTGGTCCAGACCTGCCTCCTTAGTCTTATTTAGCGGATCTTGGTTATCGATGAAGATTTCATTTAGTAGGTTCTCGGTCAAAATGACCTTCTTCCCGAAAAGCGAGGTAACAACCTTGCGGTCACCTCCGTACTTGGATTTGTATTTTGCATCCACGGGTTTTTTGGCAAGGTAGGTGAAGAACTACAATGTGGGTTCAATGTAGGAATTCTCTACGATGAAGTAGAGTTTGGATAGATTTGCATTTTTGAGTAGGGAAAGTACTTTGTCGTAGATCCCCATTTTCTTTAGTATGTTGGAGCAGACATACTTGGTTGGTCACAGGATTTTGTTGCTAGCTTACAATTGTTGAATATAGAGATCAGCTGGTGGTGCTATTGTCGGGGTGGTGGCAGTAGGAGTGGCATGTTCTGCCAGGATTTATTCTCTTGTAGTTGAGAGCCGTACTTGATTCCGTGCCCATCTTTTTGTAGGTCATTCTTCAGTGGCCTCCTGAGCTTTCCTTTTGCCCTTTGACTTTTTAGGTGGGGATTCTTCCTCAGAATTTGGTATGTAGTCTGGACCTTCATAGGTTGAGGAAAGATCTTCAATTTCTTCAACCAGATCTTCTGCTAAACATTTGTTGACTCGCTCAAGGTCATGGATGACCTTGGGCAAGTCAACTGGAGCTTTACCTATTTTTTCACACATGTCAAGGATGCGCTGGAGCTTATTTCAGAACTCCATCAACTGCTCCCTGGTCCAAAGGTGGGTGTCAACAACTTCTTTTACAGGTGATGCCATTCTGAAAATTGAATAAGAAATCATATATGTTAGAAAAGATTGAAATTTTAGTGAAAATGGAATTATGGTATAAATGTTGAAAGGATTGCAACATTGTGTAAGCTTCAAAGTTTTGAAACAAAAACTATTAAGAATGAAACCGTTAAGGATGAAACTGCAATTTCCAAGACCGTTTGGGTTCAAATGGTTTCATGACCGTTTGGGTCCAAACGGGTCCAAACAGTTTCATGACCATTTGGGTCCAAATGGTTTCACGACCGTTTGGGTCCAAATGGTTTCACGACTGTTTGGACCTCCAAATGGTTTCATGACCATTCGGGTTCAAATGGTTTCATGACCATTTGGGTCCAAACAGTTTTCAATAACGTTCGAGTCGAAACTTCTATGAAGGAAAAACTGTGAGGAAGGTGAAGCGGCGACGGCGACGAGCGGATTAACGACAGAAAAAATGATGCCAACAACATTGGAAACAATGGCAGTGATAGTGGTGGCAGTAATGGTGATAGCAACGATGATAAAAAGAAGGGAAGATGCGCTGTAGAGACGATGATGGTCATGAGTACCATCTACCTTACTGTGATTGGTGTAGCTGAGAGAATGACAAGGTAGCTATCGTGAGCATGAATGGGAATGGCGGCAGCGACGTCATAAGAGAGAACGGAAGTGAGAACGGAGTGGCGGCAGCGACGTCGGAAGTGAGAATGGAGCGGTGCTTGAGCTTTGGTCGTGCGGGAGCAAAGAAGGAATGGAACATGGTTCGCGCGAGAGAAGGTTCAAGAGTTGAAGGAATGAAAAGGGAGGGGGTCAAGTAGTATTTATAGAAAAGGGAGGGGCGACCGTACAAATTCTCATTAAGCAAACTGTCTTGGGACCGTTTGGGTATAAACAGTTTCAAGACCGTAAGGACCAAACGGTTTCAAGACTATTTGAGTCCAAACGGTTTCGAGACCGTGAGGACCAAATGATTTTGAGGCCGTTTGGGTCCAAACGGGTTCGAGACCATTTGAGTCCAAATGGTTTCGAGACCGTGAGGACCAAACGGTTTCAAAACCGTTAGGATATTTATATTTTCTGAACAAAGAAGATATGTCTCAGAAATAATCAAATAAGAGACTAGAAAATTATCAAGACTAAGCAAAAAAAAAATAGAAAGGTGATACTCAGTTTTCTGGGTTGCCTCCCAAGTAGCGCTTTGGTTTTACGTTGCTGGCTGGATAAAATTCTGGCTTGGTCAGATTGATGCAGTGGGATCAGGAATCTCGAAGGTTTGTCTTGGAGTTTTATCATCTAGAGTATAATATTTCTTCAGTCTATGGCCATTAATAGTCCTTTCTCCTCCATTCTTGTCAAGGATGATGACAACTCCAGTTGGGTAGATGTGCTTGATGGTGAATGGCCGGACCACTTTGTGTGAAGTTTTCTGAGAAACATTTTGAGTCTGGAGTTAAAAAAAAGGACCTTGTCTCCGACGATGATATCTTTTCTTTTAAGGTGGCCATCATGCCAAATCTTAGTTTGCTCTTTGTAAATCCCAACGTTCTGGTAAGCAGACATTCTTAGTTCTTCAAGTTCTTGTAATTGAAGCTGTCTGTATTCACCATCACTTTTAAAATCGAAATTCAACTATTTAATAGCCCACCATGCCTTGTGTTCTAGTTCGACTGGAAGATGGCATGACTTGCCATACACCAAATGAAATAGTTAGTTCCTATTGGTGTCTTGTAAGTAGTACGATATGCCCAAAGAGCATCAGGGAGCTTGGTGGACCACTCTGTACAGTTTTTGTTGACAGTTTTCTCTAAAATAGCTTTTAGTTGTTTGTTTGAGACTTCAACTTGACCGCTTGTCTGTAGATGATAAGGCATGGCGACCTTGTGTTTTACTCTGTATTTTCACAGAAGTTCTTCAAAACTACGTTCCAAGAAATGTGACCCTCCATCGGATATGACTATTCTAGGAACTCCAAACCTAGGGAAAATAATATCCTTGAACATCTTAATAACTAGATTAGAGTCACAAGATACAGTAGGTATAGCTTCTACCCATTTGAATATGTAATCCACAACGACTAATATATAGGAGAATCCATATGATGAGGGAAATGGACCCATATAATCCACTCCCCATACATTGAAGAGTTCAATTTCCTACCACAGAGTTAGTGGCATTTCATTCCGCTTGGATATCTCTCCAAAGAGCTGACATGTACTACATGATTGTACACATTTATGTGCATCTTTTGCTATTGTCGGCCAGAAGAAACCTGACTGTAACACTTTAAGAGCAGTCTTTTTTGAACTCATGTGCCTCCAGTAGGACCAGAATGACAGTGTTCCAAGACTGGGCTGATTTCTTCTTCAGGAAGGCAACGACGGAATAATCCGTCTGTGCATACGTAGAAGAGGTATGGTTCATCCCAGTAGTATTGCTTGACATCATGAAAAAATTTCTTCCTATCATGATAGGAAGTAGAAGGATGGATAATTCCCGTAGCCAGATAGTTTACTATGTCGGCGTACCAAGGAAATCTAGTGGTGACCTTCATGAGTTGGTCGTCAGGTAGAGAGTCGCAGATTGGTATATTGTCTTCATCTTGAACCTCAATGCGACTCAGGTGATCGGCGACAAGATTTTCCACCCCACTTTTGTCCTTTATTTCTAAGTCAAACTCTTGAAGCATCAGCACCCAACAAATAAGTCTAGGTTTGGCATCTTGTTTCTGAATCAAATATTTTATTGTTGAATGATCTGTCTAAACTGTAACCTTTGATCCAATCAGAAAAGAATGAAATTTATCAAAAGCATAGATGACTGTCAAAAATTCTTTTTCTATAGTTGTATAGTTCTTTTGGGCCTCATCAAGCATTTTTGATGCGTAATATATCACATAAGGCTTCTTATCTATTCTCTACCCTAGTACTGCTCCTATAGCATAGTCACTGGCGTCACACATTCTTAAAGGGATATGACCAATCAAAGGCTCTTAGTATAGGTGCAGAGACTAAAGCGTTCTTTAGGGTCATGAAGCTGTGTAAACATTCTTGATCAAAATTGAAGTCTGCACCCTTGTTTAACAGGTGAGTCATAGGTTTTGTTATTTTTGAAAAATCTTTGATGAATCTTCGGTAAAATCGGACATGGCCTAAGAAGGTTCGTACTCCTATGATGTCTTTTGGTGGTGACAACTTTGAAATGACGTCTATTTTTTCTTTGTCTAATTCAATCCCTTGTTCACTCACCTGATGCCCGAGGACAACACCTTCAGTCACCATAAAGTGACATTTTTCCCAATTAAGGATTAGATTTGTTTCCTCGCATCTTTATAGCACTTTACTAAGATTAAATAGACAATTATCAAAAGAGTCTCCATAGATTGAGAAGTCATCCATGAATACCTCCATGATAGATTCAGTTAAACCTGCATATATAGCGGACATACACCTCTGGAATGTAGCAGGTGCATTACATAGCCCAAAGGGCATTCTTCTGAAGGCATAGGTTCCGAAAGGGCATAAACATTGTCTTTTCTTGATCTTCAGGGTGTATCGAAATTTGATAAAATCTTGAGTAGCCATCGAGATAATAAAATAATTTCTGGTGAGCTAAACGTTCAAGAATTTCGTTAAGAAAAGGTAAGGGGAAGTGATCTTTCCTTGTTGCCTTATTTAATTTTCTATAGTCGACGCACATCTTCCACCCGGTAACAGTCCGGGTGCGCACCGGTTCATTTTTTTCAGTCAAAATAACAGTGGTTCCCCCCTTCTTAGGGACTACTTGAACCAGACTTACCCATTGAGAGTCGGAAATTGGGTAGATAATACCATTTGTTAGCAGTTTTAGAACCTCAAGGCGAACTACCTCTTTGAGATTTGGGTTTAGCTTCCTCTGGTGCTCCCGTGATGGTTTAAATTCTTCCACCATAGGTAATTTGTGCATGCATAATGCTGGATTTATCCCGGTTAGGTTGGTCATCTTATATCCAATAGCTTTCTTGTGCTTGCTTAACTCAACAAGGAGTCTTTCTTCCTGGTCATTGTAACATCCCTGACATGGGTTATGGACTAACCCTAGGTGTTTTGCATAATTATGTAATTAGATGCTTGTGATTATCTTTTGATGTGTAATTAAAAGCTTCTGAGGAACATGTAATTTCCATTTCTGTCCTTTTTGAACAATGTTATAATATTGTTTTGTAATACAAGGACATATGTGCAAATTACCCAATTAGAAGGGTTAACTTGCAAATTGCACATGTTAAGATGTTCCTTTGGTGTTGAGACATCATAAGAATGAATATGATGAAGTATGATGGATTCTCCAAGCTTGGGCACCAAGATGCAGCTTGTGGAGCAATCCTTGTGCTCTAAACCCTAGTTTTGGTGTAAAGTGCAATTTACCCAAAACATGGGGTGCAACTTGTAAAATACACCTTCTAGAATATCTTTTATTACTATTGGCATCATTTAGAGTAAGAATGATGAAGAGGACACTTCAATTGAATAATCAAATAAGAATGATAACCTTTGTAATTAAATAATCAAGTTGTAAGCATATTACCCCTTTAATGTGTACAACTTAGTAGGAGGTTTGGCTTTCTTTCTCCTAAACCTTGGTTTAGGAAGGAGTTTGGTTTAAGAAGATATGGAGGGACTTGCCTAAAGGAAAGAAGGAACTAGATGAGAATGAAGAAACTAGTTGTCCTTATGTTGAAATTTTACCCAAGGTATATAGTCACCTTTCCTTTGCAAACAAAGGATTGTTTCCTTCACTTCCCTTCTTTTCCTTCACTTCCCTTCTTATCTTCTTGCTTGAACCAACTTAGGACAGAGCTCTGGAGCAGAGGAGAATGGCCAACCAGTTCTAGGTAAGCTTTGATCATCGTCTTGCTCGGATTCATGGAGGAAATCATGTTGCAAGGTCGGTTCTATGGTCTTTCTTACTTAGTTCTTTCTTTTAGCCGTCCTTTCCAAACCAATTCTTGGAGAAACGACCTTGGACGACCTGTGGAGCTCAAGACGCCATTAAATCTTGGAAGCTTGGAGCTCTAGGGACGACCTTAAGGCGGGTTTTATAACTCTAAACCCTTATGCTTTGTTATGCATCTCATTTTCTATGTGATAGTTGCTTGTTCTTCTTTTCCCCTATCCTCCCTTACACTCTTGCAAGCAAAACCATGAAGAACAGACCTTGGTCTCAAGGTATAAGATGATGGGTGTGATTACCTAGGTAACATTTTCAAACGGTCTCCCACCTTTGGTCTAAAAGGTTTGCAAAACCGTCTGGAACCAAACGGTTTAAAAACCGTTTGGATTCATGCGGTTTGCAAGACCGTTTAGATTCAAATGGTTGCAAAACCGTTTGGGAGGTTTGACCAAGCATTGACCATTTGAGGGTCTTCTGGACACATTATGAGTTAATCACTTACAAAGAATCACCAATTAGTTGCAAGTAAATCTCAAGTTGAAAGCGCTTTAATCACCTAAACCCTAATCATGTTCAATTGCTGATTTCAAGGACCAATTATGTTGAAGTTTGGGTTGAGTGGACCAAACGGTTTCAAAACCATTTGGGGATCACCCAAACGGTATCACGACCGTTTGGTGATCACCCAATTTGATCAATTGAAGGTCCAATCATAATAGGTTGTTGAAATAATCAAAGTGCTGATTTGGTGACCTAATTAGGGTTCAACCCTTAACAAATTGACTTAGTGTTTTATGAGACTTTGGGAAAACGGTCTCAAGACCATTTGGAGGATATCCAAATGATCCCAAGACCGTTTGGGGTCAGGTCATGGCCCAATAGGGTGATGGTTGATGGGTTCAATTTCAATTAGACTCATGTTGATGGATGTTGAAGGCAGATCGATTTCAAACCCTAATCCGATTGGTCCTAACCCTAATTGGTGACCAATTGAGGGTCAATTGAGTGTCAAATTGGTTAAGGATAAACCTAATTGGCTCAATTGATAAGTGGTTAACCTTTGCATGATCAATTGAAGGGTTCAACATTGAAAACCCTAATCAATTGCAAGTGTTGATGCACTTTTTAGGTCCATGTGGTTTTGAGATGTTTGGACCAAACGGTCTCAAGACCGTTTGGGACCAAACAGTTTCAAAACCGTTTGGATCCATGTGGTTTCAGACCGTTTAAGGTCATGCGGTTTCAAGGGTGATTTGTTCAAACAGTTTCAAAGTCAACCTTGTCTAAACGATCAACATGATCAAACAGTCTTGAGTGTGATCTTGTCCATGCGGTCTTGAAGGTCAAAGGTACCAAACGGTCAACCCTTTTAAACAGTTTCAAAACCATTTGGAGGTTGAAGTGTGAAACCGTTTGGGGACTTTTAGGGTTAAGAATGCTTAATGCTTTGAAGGCTTAGATGGTTCAATGGTTATTTAACCTAAACCCTAATGATACCTAAAGACATTAAGGGGTTAAGTAATTAGTAGCTTGACCCATGATATGGTTAATGGTGAACATTATCAAGATACCTTAAAGGGCTCAAGTAGATGACACCCCTTGATCAAGCAAACCCTAATGACCATAATGGTTATGACTTGACCTATGTTAATCAAGTTGAATTGACTTACCTAATCTAGAGTGATGTAACCATCATCTATTAGTGAGAGGAGAGAGAATACTCCTAAAATGAATAATAATCAAGTAATATACCCTCAATATGAATGAATGCACATAATTAGGGTATGATTCTTCATAGTGAGATAATAGAAACCCTAATTATGATGATTGATTAATCTTAATCTAATTTGAAGGCATCAATGATGATAATCTTCATACAGGATGATGCTATGAGCTCAATTCACTATGATGTGAATAGTAAACCCTAATTTTAGAGTAATAACATGTAATGTGAATAGTAAACCCTAATTGAGGGTGATGTGAAGAAATTTTCAATAAACCCTAATTCCAGGTCATGCTTTCAAGCATGAATCTTCATGATTGAAGTATGAGATGAGGAATCTTTATTCCTAATCATAATGAAAGGGATTGAATAACCCTAATTGATTTTAATAAGGGAACCTAGCCTTAATAAAGGTATGAAGGTACAACCCTTGAATTGAAGGTTTATTTCTGCTTCATAAATTAATGATTTAGAGATGTATTGTTTATTATTATCAATTGAATTGACCATGTAGGTCCCATTAAGGGAATGATCATAGCCAGGTAAGGGTTATGATATCATATTCACTGAAAGTATGCTATATACTATATGAATAGTGATATATGCTATGTTGCCTAGTTTAAGTGGCAACATATGAGATTGATGGGCTGTAAAAGCCATGAGTAACATCAAGGCCATGCTGATTAGATGACTTATGATGATTTAAAGGTTTGAATACCCTATTCTTGAATCATAGTAATAAAATGGTTAAGAATTGATATCCATATGATAACTGATATGAGTTAAGCTTGATACATTTAGTATTCTTCTTTTATAGCAGTGTTTTAATAGTTAATGCTTGGAAACATGCTTGATGTTAAAAAGAATGCTGAAATGTACCTAAATAATCAAGTATAATCATACCATGTAGAGCCCTGATCATAGATCCATCATTGTCAGAAGCCAAATGATGGTGAAACAGGTTTTCCTAAGGGAACTCCTGGATCACATACTTTTGAGTATGTGGGGAATTATGGACGTGAATATCCTTACGTCCTAGTGTAGGAATTGATGTAGATGTACCTTAATCTATCAATCCTTCACTATATGTTTATGCCGAGGTGATGTTTCACTAATCTCCCGAGGGAATCTTTAATGCCGCATCGATGAGAGATAAACAAGAGATCTTTCGATGACGAAGAAAGTACAGAACGCCACTACGACTCTAATAGCGAAGTGCTAGAATACCCTGGTAAGCTATCTTAGTAGAGACACGAGATGTCCTGCATGTTGATCCTCACACTGACTGAGGAAGATGAGGTCATAAGAATCCAACTCTTTTGATGACCTATGTATGATACCGATGCGACTTAGTAGTGATCGGTTGGAGTATGAGAGGTATACCTCATCTCTGCAGGGCATAATAATGTTTGTAAAACATAATCAGCTGCGTAGCATATCTGCTTAGGTTGATCTACGAGGAACAATGTTTGATGTTACCTTGTTTATAAATGCTCTAAATCAAGTAACCAGTATGCATGTCTTCATATTCCTTATAGATATGATTGCTTAAGTAATTGTTGCTTTACTTGTTATCAAACCTGCTGTTGAATGATTTAAGTTACCTTGTTTATGTGATCCCTTATTTGCTATAACAAAGCTCCTGGCAGAGAGTTATAACTCTCGTTGGGACAATTATTTTAAATTGTCTCATCCCGTAGATTTCAACTTTTTAGGTGGACGTCGAGGACGGAGGAACCAATCCGAGGGTGAGCAGTATCAACAACAGCAACATCAGGGGCAGCAGTGAATCTCAGGTGGATATACTGACTGTCAAGTCCTGTAGTTAGTATGTCTTATGTCGTCTCTGTACTCTCAGGTCCTAGGAGTCAGTAGGTCTGAGAGTTTAGCTTTAAGCCTTGAGATTTTGAATCTGGATGTACATAATCACTCGAGAAGTGATTTCACAAGAGAAGTATTGTCAAAACATGATGTAAACTGTTTATCTTGTTTATTATAAAAGAGTTTTATGATTTAAAGATCTCTTTCCTTAAAAAGTTTTAATTTCTAGTGATTTTTCATAATTCTGCTGCTAATCGAACGCTTCTGCTGAGTTTACCTTGTGATTTACGGATCGGTCACAACAGTCATCTACCAAAGTGGAACTGATAATGATCGGAAATAGTTTTTATTCATCTAGAAAGACATGTTTGAGTCCGTCTGGTAGGACTTTCATCTCAGGTGCCTTGAGAACTTCAGTGGTCTCTAGAGTGGTGACATATTTCAACTCCTCAAAAGTAGCTTCTGGAACTTCTTCGACATATTCTAGGTATTGCAGACATTGTTGAACTAGTTAGTTGGTTGAAAATTTGGCTTCTGGATTTGTTAAGACGTCTTCTAGAGCATAAAATGGTTCAGGAGTTGCTTGCTTTAGCTGGGACATTTTATCTATTTCCTTAAGAAGAAAGACTTCTTCTTGGATGCTAGGACTTTTAAGGCTGCCAAAGACTCTATATTGAATAGTTTCTTTCCCCACCCTTAAGGTAATTATGCCATCTTCGACATCAATTAGTGCTATGGCTATCGCAAGAAAAGGTCTACTGAATATTATTGGGTACCTCAGATCTTATTTTATGTCCATGATAACAAAGTCACAAGGGACATACGAGTCTCTTCCTACTCTTACTGGGATATCTTCAATAATGCCCAAAGGCGCAGTAATGGTACTATCAGCCAACTAGATTGTCATTGTTGTGGGTAGAAAATTAGTAAAGCCCAATCTTTTACACATAGAAAAGGGCATGATAGATATGATGGCCCCCAAATCCGCTAATCCTTTCTTGCAAGAGGTATTTCCTATAGAACATCGGATGTCGAAGGAGCCATGATCCTTTTGTTTTTTCAGCATTTTGTTGAGAATGATGTCGGAAGTAGTTTGAGCTAATTTGACGGTCTCATATTCTTCGGTCATGTATTTTTTTATAGCAAAGTCTTTAGATATTTAGACTAAGCTGGAATTTCAGAGAGAACGTCAAGGAATGAGATATCAACATATAGCTTCTTCATTGTTTCCTTAAACTTTTGAAATCTAGAAACCAGTTTAGTCTCCCTCAATCTGCTTGGATAGGGTATCCTAGGCTTTGTATGGTGGGACCTCTGGTTCCTTGGGAACTAGTTCTTTTTCTTTCTCCTTTTCAGCCTCTTGATTTGTGCTTACAGTTGGGATGATTTCAGCTGTACCTTCTTCTTCTTGAGTGGCTTTGGTAGCGTCAGTAAGAACATGACCAGACCTTGTGGTAACTACATTCAGTTGTTTTGGTCTGTGTTGATCATGTCTTGGATTTATTTCCGGCTGACCAACAAAAATACCTACCAGTGGTTTCAATTGAGCTGCAATTTGTGCTAGTTGGGTTTTTATAGCTTTTTGTTGAGCTTGTTAGTTGGCAAGCATGGTATGTTGACATTGCAACATTTTCCTTATCAGAGACATCTCATTTGTTGGTGGAGGTGGGGAGTTCTTTTGTTGGTACTGTACAATTTGTTGTTGTCATTGAGGTTGCGGTTGTTGAGGTGCTTGCGACTGTAGTTGTTGAATTAATGGTTGTTGCAATTGTGGGTGTAGCGGAGGGTGAGTGTACTGATAATATGTAGAATAATTTCTTGGGTAAGAAAATCTTTGAAATCCTCCTCTATAGTTTCCTTGGTTGCGGTTGTACTTGCCTTGGAATCCTAGTGGTGGTCTATTAGAAGACCCACCTTGTTCTTGGTGTTGCGGGTTGGCAGTTCCCGCAGGTTATTCAGCCCTATTTTAGGGCTTAATCTTGTGTCTTTTTGCTCTTCAATCACATTTATACCTGTTAGATTGCATGTCCTTCCCTCTAATATGCTTATTTGTATAAAATTCACTTATCGACATTATTTGCATGTTTTTAGGCATTTGGACCACGCTTGATGGAAGAGAGAGAGAAGGGGCAATCCTAGGGTTCCCCTGTACTTGGAGAGGCCCAAAGTAAAGTCTGATGCTCCCTCGACCTACCCCTAGTGGCCAAAGATCAATTGAAATAAAGAAGTTCAAGAAAAGCCGAAGATCCAAGTTAAAGTGCTTCCCTAGGACCCAACACGGCTGTGGTACCACAAAACGGCCGTGCTAGGTCACTTAGAAATCGACAGGTTCAACCTCCAAATCAAGCAGAAGGCAGCACGGCCGTGCAGCACAAAACAGCCGTGCCAGTGACAAACACCATGGCCATGCACCACAAAATAGCCGTGGCACAGTAGAGAACCATGGCCGTGCCAGCCACCACGGCCGTGGCACACCACCTCCACCACGACCGTGTTGACCCACCACGGCCGTGTTGACCCACCACGGCCGTGGCCATTTTGGAAAAAACCCTACTTGGCCATTTTAATTCCCACGACCGTGCCGACCTACCTGACCCACCACGGCCGTGGTACCCCACCACGGTCGTGCTACTCACAGAATCCAGCCACTTTTCCACTGCTTTCCCCATTTTGCCCCTAACTTAACCCTAGACCCCCTAGATCCCTATATAAGCCCTAGTGGTGGCTGAGGGTCGGGGGTTGGCTGCTTAGAGTCCCATTTTCACTCCCTAGCAACCTCCACTCCATTCCACTTCACCTCCACCTCAAATCCACTCCATTTCACCATTTCCACCACATAACCCCCATATCTAAGCCTTCCATCCACTTCCCACCACCATTTTACACCATTCCATCCAAGAAGAAGGAGGAGGACGACCTTGCAGCTACTGGAGAGGAGGAGTCCTTCATCTACATTGAGCTCCATGGCTACTTCTTCCTCTATCTTCTCTCTTTTTGTATTTTCCATGTCTATGAGTAGCTAGTCCCCTCGGGTGGGCTGTTTGGGGGAAATTATGTTACTTTGATACCATGTTGGGGGATAATGACATGTAAACATTGTAATTATATTTGTTAATGATTATATTCTATTTGCATCTCACTCTCCATGGATTGCTTGTTGGTTTGTGTGTGAAATCACCTAGGAATTTAGGCAAATTGCTTATATGTGTGAATTTTGGGATTTGCCCCTAGGTCCAATTCATGGATCCCTCGGTTGCCTCCCATCTTCCTACATCCTAATAAATCTCCCTAAACCTAAGTGAGAGATATAAGTAGCTAGATTAGATAATTCTAGTGCAATTAGCATGGAGCCTTCTCAAGGCTAGAATGTGGGGGAATTGGGTCCCAAAACCCTAATTTCACCTCCCCATTACTACCCTCGGCCCCTAATTGTCCTAGGAATGCCTAATCTAGAAGCCTAGACTTGATTAGACTCTAATTGAATTGAACCTAAACCCTAACCCAATTGAGCCTCGTAAGGGTAGTAGGGGGTGTTAGGGACTAGTTCCCCTATACACAACCTAGCATATCCATGGCCAGTTAGTAGCTTAGGTTAATTCATTAGACTCTAACTTGTTGTTTGGTTTGGATAATCTAAATGGAATCATAATGTTCATATGTCACCCCCCAACTTAAGTGATAAGTTCATACCCCTAAACAGCCCACACCTCTCTTTATTGCTTAAAACCCTAGTTTTGTGCCTGCTTAGCTTAATTAGTTCTTTTCTTGCTTAGTCAGTTACTTGCCTTGTTCTTGCCTTTCTTATGTTAGTTTAGTTCTTTAATTGCACTTCTTCTCTCTTGCTTGCCTTAGTGTAGCTTTCCTTTTCATACCTAGCTTAGTCTTTCCTTGCTTTCTTAGTCTTAATCTAACATAGGGTTAACATAGATTTCATTCTTGCCTTTAATTCCTCATTTGTTCATAGTAGTTTAACAATCAAAATCACCTTTAAACCCTTAACCCTAGTATCCACAGTAGGAACCTAGCTAAACTAACCTAGCTCTAGTGCCCCCTCTTTTCCCTGTGGATGGACCCAATACTTGCCACCTTCCTATACTACGACATGACACCATGCACTTGCGGGTGTAGTTGTTTTAGTAGAAGTAGGTGCGTTAGTTAGGTTTATAAATTTCGAAAGTGAATCCACCGTGTGTTTCGACCTCGTGGGGCGCATCTAGTTGGGTCAAATCGGCTAGTGTGTTGCACCATTGGAGGGAGTGCACCAAGATTTCTGGCGCCGTTGCCGGGGACTAGAGGCGCTCGACCTAGCTAGTTAGTTTTGCTTTGACATTTCCTACTGCCCTCATCATTGCTATTCTTTATTCATTTTTCTTTGAATTTCTTGTGTATATTGGTTTACTAACTTGCTTTCTTTTGTTTGGTTTTGCTTTGTGCATGTGACAAGCCATTCGGGAGGAAATAAGATGGAAGACCAAAATGCACCTCACAAGCCGCTTCAAGACTACTTCATGCCTAACAACTACAAATCGCCAATTGCTAGCAGGGTTGATCAAATGCCAGGGGAGCAATTCTCTATTCCTCCAGGTCTTCTTGGGCTCCTGCCCATCTTTTACGACTAAGAGAGTGAGAACCCCTACAAGCACTTGGACTCCTTTCTTGAAGTATGCTCCACCTTCAGGATGTCGACGACTAGTGATGATACAATTCAGTTGACCTTGTTCTCTTTCTCCCTCAAAGATAGAGCTAAAGATTGGTATGACTCAAGAAAAGACATCATGAGTTGGGAAACAATGAAGAATGCTTTCTTGAGACAATTCTACTCTATAGCAAGGTTGACACAAATGCGGCGTTCTGTGACAAGTTTTAGCCAAATGGGCAATGAGCAGTTTCATGATGTATGGGAGAGATTCAAGAAGCTGTTGAGAGAGTGTCCTCACCATGAGATCCCTTTGTGGCAGCTAGTTCAATCATTCTACTCTGGTTTGTCTCTAAAGGACCAAGACACAGTGGACTCTTCTTGTGGAGGAGTTTTCATGGCTAGGCCACCTGAGGAGATATGGCCTTTGTTTGAGCAGTTGGCTGAAGGATCAAGAATTCGAGCTTCTAGCATGATGAATGAAAGGGCGTATGCCTTTGGTGAGACACCTCCTACTCATGATGACTCAAGCCCGCAAGTGATGAAGATTCTTGGTGACATGGTGAGCTTCATGAAGAACCAGGTGACAAATGCTCCCTGCCACCCAATCAATTCTATTGAGTTCTATGGGGAAGAAAAGAAGACACCTCACTCCTATAGCTAACAGGAACCACAAAGTCCCACATACAGCTCGAGGTTTGAGGAAGAGGTTCTTTCTAGATTGAGAGTGTTTGATGATGTTCAAAGAGATGTTGCAAGGTTAGAAGAGAGAATAGAGAAGCTATCTTCTATAATCGCTCTCCAAGAGGAAAAATTGTCTTCAAGACCCATCGTGAGCCACCATGAAGCAACTGGACCCATGCCCTCCTCTCAAATTTTCTATAGTCCACCCCCCATGCAAGTACACCCCATTCACTCATTCCAAGGCTATTCCAAGCCTTACACCCCTCCACCACCTCCCTTACCTCAAATCTCCCAAAACTTCACTTTCCAACCCCAATTCTCTCATCCCCCTCAATTCCCTTCTCCACCTCAATTTCAACCCCAAGTGTCACCTCCACCTCCTCCACAACCACAACATGCTCCCCCTCTCCACCATTAGCAAGGTAGTGTCGTGACAGTTCTAAGGAGTGGAAAAACTATTGAGCAGCCCGCAAGTCAAAGAAAGGTTGATAAAGCAAAGCAAAGGCAGCCAAGTGGTGATACTGTGATTGATATTGCTGAAGATGATGTTGTGATACCGCATGTTGAGTTTGAGATTCCATGTGATCCTCCACATATCCCTTTTGCAGGTCCTACCATCCCTAGCGTTCCGCCTCATGTTCATGTAAGTGCGACAAAAACTAGTGATCCTCCATTTGTAGAAGAACTAGACGAGCCACCGGAATTGGAAAGGAGGCAAAAACACAATGTTGATATTCTTAAGGTGTTTCGCCAAGTAAAGGTGAACATTCCACTTTTGGATGCTATCAAGAAAATCCCATCATATGCCAAGTTCCTCAAGAACCTATGCACTGTAAAAAGAAGGTCAACGGGGAGGATTCCAAAGAAGGTGAGATTGAATGAACAAGTGAGCTCCATCATACAACACTCACTGCCTATGAAGAGAAAGGACCCAGGAGCCCCACTCATACCTAGTTACATAGGGGGACATCGCTTAGACAAGTCCTTACTTGATTTGGGATCTAGTGTGAATTTGATGCCATATCATGTCTATGTTGAGCTGGGCTTAGGCAAGTTGAAGCCGACACATTGCACTCTTTAGTTGGTGGATAGATCCATAAAAGTGCCTAGGGGTAGAGTGGATGATGTCTTGGTGATGATAGACAAGGAAAAAGGCGCGGTGTTCCCGACGGATTTCATTGTACTCGATATGGAGCCGGAGGATAGGAAGATTCCCATCATCTTGGGGAGGCCGTTCTTATCTACAACTGATGCCGACATTCATGTACAGTAGCACCATGACAGTCTCATTCATGGACATGAAGATCAACATTAACATGTACACGACCCCAACCCGGTGAGTCCGAGATAGGGATATTGGACATGGTCACTTCACAAGTCCAAATGGGCATTTGAGAGAAGGACATCAAGGTGAAGAAGTTAATGATGATTATTGTGATCAAAGGGATGAGGAAAACAAATTGAGTGCAAAGGAAGGATGCATGTTTTGCAAGAATGGACACATGAGAATGCCAAACAGATGAATTTTGAAGAATCACCAAGAAGCCCAGCTGAACGCATGAAACTTAGCGCTTGTGGGAGGCAACCCACCTAGGTTTGGGATTTTTTCACCCAAACTTCAATTTTTGATACTTTTTCTTTGCTTTTACACTTTCCAAGAAAACACACACACACTTTATGCTTGATGGTTTTTGTTGTTTATGTCATTTTAGGACAGGTACATTGGAAGGAGAGTGATGCATGGATGATATTGATAAGGAGGAGAACAAAAATGAAGAGAAAATTACAAATCAATAAAGAAGCTACGGAAAGGATATCAGCACGGCCGTGCCACACAACACGGCCATGTTGCATGCACTCCAAAATGGGAACGATGCACACCACGGTCGTGGAGGCTATCCCCTACTCTATGGACACATTGGGATCTCTCTCCCCTCTTGGCATTTATCTACCACGACTCCATGCCCTCTACCCTACCATTCGGAGCTTCTATTTCATGTTGAGGACAACATGGTTTAAAAGTTTGGGGTGGTAGGGCGGTAAGCCCTTGTTTACCCCACTTTCTTCTATGTTCCTTGTTCTAAGTTTTTGCTCAAGATGACTGAACAGTATAACCATCTCTCATATTTGTGCATTCATACTTTATGTGCTTGTTTTGCATACTTGCATGCCATGTAGTTTGCTTCCTTGCTATTTTTGCGTAATTTTCAAAAAAATTTCTCTTTTTGCTATGCATTGCATATCATGTAGATTTTTGGTAATTTTTGTATGTTTTAGCTAGGATTTTCTTATTTGCTGTTTTAAGTTCAATAATATAGGTTTAGATGTGATTGGAGGCAACTTGGCACCATTTTGGCCAATTTTGCCCAAATTTGAGATTTCTTGTCTAAAAAGTGTGTTTTGACCCAATCTCTACGGTTTTGAGTAAAAATGATGACCTTTGACAAATGCAAGTGAAATGTCATGAATTATTGCTTAGTGGTATCAATGTTTGACTTTTTACATGTGCATCACCTCTCTTAGGATTGTGATTGATTTGGCTGAATTGTGAAGTTGAGCAAGCTTTGAACGCATAGTGCTTGTGGAATTACTTGTTTGATATATCAATTTCATCTTGTTCATTCATGTGGTGTGATATCTAGGATGAAGTATTGGATTAATTTTCATGCAGAATGTCTTATGTGGAGAATCATACCTATGACCCCTCTTTGACCCGACTTTTCACTCACCATCTTCTTACCCATCCGCCTCATGAAAAGATGCCAAAGTGCACATATTAGCTGTGGCCACCTCCAAAAGTTTGGGGTGGCCACATCTTTATCTCCCCTTCACTCTATCCATCATATGCCCTATCTACACTAAGGGCAAGAAAGAAAAGAAAAGAAAAAGAAAAGCAAAAATAAAATAAAAGGATGCTCCTGTTTAAGAGAATTCAAATAAGGAAAAGATGAGTGTGTAAAAACACTCCAAAAATCTTACGACAACCCTTTCTTCCACTTTCATACCCATTGAGCTAAGAAGCATCAAACTTAGCTCACTTTGCCTTTTTCCGTAGCCACGTGGGTCATTTGGTATGATTTGAAATATAAGACTGAATGCAGGAATGTGAAACAACACTCCTAGTCATCCTTGATTAACACCATCATGAAACGGTTTACCCAGAACTTTATGGAAGAAGTATGGATAACTTGTATATTCCATGCGCTATATTTGAAGTTCATATGCTTTGTGCTCTTATCATGATTGGATTGTGAAAGTAGGAGAGGAGAGAGGTGAAATGCATGCACTAAGTCATCTTTGATCCCATTTAGCAATAATCATCTTTTACTTTGCATATGTCATTTCTTTTTGTGGAAGTTTTGTAGAGAGATTGAGTTGGAGCATACTTGAGGACAAGTATGTTTCAAGTTTGGGGTGGCGATTCAGCCCTATTTTAGGGCTTAATCTTGTGTCTTTTTGCTCTTCAATCACATATATACCTGTTAGATTGCATGTCATTCCCCCTAATATGCTTATTTGTATAAAATGCACTTATGGACATTATTTGCATGTTTTTCAGGCATTTGGACCACGCTTAATGGAAGAGAGAGAGAGAGAAGGGGCAATCCTAGGGTTCCTCTGCACTTGGAGAGGCCCAAAGTGAAGTCCGATGCTCCCTCGACCTACCCCTAATGGCCAAAGATCAATTGAAGAAAAGAAGTCCAAGAAAAGCCAAAGATCCAAGTTAAAGTGCTGCCCCAGGACCCATCATGGCCGTGGTACCACAAAACGGCCGTGCTAGGTCACTTAGAAATCGACAGGTTCAACCTCCAAATCAAGCAGAAGGCAGCACGGTCGTGCAGCACAAAACGGCCGTGCTAGTGACAGACACCACGGTCGTGCACCACAAAACGGTTGTGGCACAGCAGAGCACCACGGCCGTGCCAGCCACCACGGCCGTGGCACACCACCTCCACCAAAGTCGTGGCCGTTTTGACAAAAACCCTGTAACTTGGCCATTTTAATTCCCATGACCGTGCCCAACCACCACGGCCGTGGCCTACCCTACCCACCACGGCCATGCTACTCACAGAATCCAACCACTTTTCCACTGTTTTCCCCATTTTGCCCCTAACTTAACCCTAGACCCCCTAGATCCCTATATAAGCCCTAGTGGTGGATGAGGGTCGGGGGTTGGCTGCTTAGAGTCCCATTTTCACTCCCTAGTCACCTCCACTCCATTCCACTTCACCTCCACCTCAAATCCACTCCATTTCACCATTTCCACCACATAACCCCCCATATCTAAGCCTTCCATCCACTTCCCACCACCATTTTACACCATTCCATCCAAGAAGAAGGAGGAGGATGACCTTACAGCTATTGGAGAGGAGGAGTCCTTCATCTACACCGAGCTCCATGGCTACTTCTTCCTCTATCTTCTCTCTTTTTGTATTTTCCATGTCTATGAGTAGCTAGTCCCCTCGGGTGGGCTGTTTGGGGGAAATTATGTTACTTTGATACCATGTTGGGGGATAATGACATGTAAACATTGTAATTCTATTTGTTAATGATTATATTCTATTTGCATCTCACTCTCCATGGATTGCTTGTTGGTTTGTGTGTGAAATCACCTAGGAATTTAGGCAAATTGCTTATATGTGTGAATTTTAGGATTTGCCCCTAGGTTCAATTCATGGATCCCTAGGTTGCCTCCCATCTTTCTACATCCTAATCAATCTCCCTAAACCTAAGTGAGAGATATAAGTAGCTAGATTAGATAATTCTAGTGCAATTAGCATGGAGCCTTCTCAAGGCTAAAATGTGGGGGAATTGGGGCCCAAAACCCTAATTTCGCCTCCCCATTACTACCCTCGGCCCCTAATTGTCCTAGGAATGCCTAATCTAGAAGCCTAGACTTTATTAGACTCTAATTGAATTGAACCTAAACCCTAACCCAATTGAGCCTCGTAAGGGTAGTAGGGGGTGTTAGGGACTAGTTCCCCTATACACAACCTAGCATATCCATGGCCAGTTAGTAGCTTAGGTTAATTCATTAGACTCTAACTTGTTGTTTGGTTTGGATAATCTAAATGGAATCATAATGTTCATATGTCACCCCCCAACTTAAGTGATAAGTTCATACCCCTAAACAACCCACACCTCTCTTTATTGCTTAAAACCCTGGTTTTGTGCCTGCTTAGCTTAATTAGTTCTTTTCTTGCTTAGTCAGTTACTTGCCTTGTTCTTGCCTTGCTCATGTTAGTTTAGTTCTTTAATTGCACTTCTTCTCTCTTGCTTGCCTTAGTGTATCTTTCCTTTTCATACCTAGCTTAGTCTTTCCTTGCTTGCTTAGTCTTAATCTAACCTAGGGTTAACATAGATTTCATTCTTGCCTTTAATTCCTCATTTGTTCATAGTAGTTTAACAATCAAAATCACCTTTAAACCCTTAACCCTAGTCTCCGCAGTAGGAACCTAGCCAAACTAACCTAGCTCTAGTGCCCCCTCTTTTCCCTATGGATCGACCCTATACTTGCCACCTTCCTATACTATGACACGACCGTGTGCGCTTGCGGGTGTAGTTGTTTTAGTAGAAGTAGGTGCGTTAGTTAGGTTTATAAATTTCGAAAGTGAATCCACCATGTGTTCCGACCTCATGGGGCGCATCTATTCGGGTCAAATCGGCTAGTGTGTTGCACCATTGGCGAGAGCGCACCAGCAAGATTCCCATACTGAAACCCAAGGTGATTTCTTGGTTGATTAGGATTATAATATGCTTGACCTGGTATGGTGTGGATAGAATTAACTTGCTCTGGCAGCTGATCCTTCAGATGTTTAATAATTGGTTCATATTGTGATTGAGGTGTCTGTAGATTCATCATTACATCATATAAAAAGGCCACATGATAATGTGGGGTGGTCAGATGCATGAAAAACTTCACAAGTCTCAGTAGCTACTTTGACTTGTTGAAATTGAGAGTTCTTCTTCCTATCATATTCTCCAAATGATGTTTTAAAGACTTGCTTCTTATGAGATATGGTTTTCAGACCTTCTACGATGGCTATCATTTCTACAGATTCTTCAGCTTTGCAAACTTTTAGTAATCCTCCTGTAGATGACCTTCGCCAATTAGATTGGTTCTCAGCTCCGAGCGTAACGATCTTCCAGGCATCTTCATAATTCTTTCTCATGAAGTTTCCTCTAGATGAGTAATCCAAGAACTTCTTTATTTCATCACTTACCCCTCTACAAAATGTTTCTATGAGCTGGTTTTGTGAGATTCCGTGATGTGGGCATTTTCTCAAAAGTTCCTTAAATCTTTCCCATGATTCTGCTAGTGATTCTCTAGGAAGTTGGTGGAACTGGTTGATCTCTCCCCTAATCTGGTAGGTCAATGAGGGAGGAAAGAACTTCTCCAGAAATTTTTCTTCCAAAGGAGCCCAGGTGGTGATTGGCTCTCCTTCTAAAGAGTTATACCAACTCAATGCCTTTCCAGCCAAAGTGAAGTTGAAAAGTCAGAGCATGATTGCATTGAGTGTAGCTCTGATTTGTGGCACCAATTGGCAAAGTGCCTTGAATCGCTTCAGATGGTCCATGCAATCATCTCCTGTGTTTCCAGAAAACGAAATGCCTTGCATGATTTAGATCCATTGTGTTCGAATTTCAAAGTTGGGAGAGTTAATGAGCGGTGGCTAGACTGGGTGATTGTCCATAGAATTTTTAGGAACAACATAATCTCAAAGCTGTTTGTTCCTAATCAATAACTGAGCAGCTATTGTGGCTGCCTCATTTTTAGCTTGAATGCGAGCTTGCTCTTCAGCTCGAACATCAGCTTAGATTTGAGCACATGTATCGGTGATGAGTTGTGCTTTCTGGGCTGCTATAGATGTGTTGACTCTTTCCAGCACTAGGGCGGCTTGGAGTTGTTCTTCAGCCATTTGTCTGGCTTGTTGACGGTTGAGTCTGATGCGTCTATGGAAGTTTTATTCTACCTCAGAGTCATACTCTGGTTCAGGAGAGAATCCACGGTTTTGCATACACATTTCCTACCTGAGTAGAAGAAAAATCACACTTTAGATGGTATGGAAAAATGATGGAATCAAAAAGATATGAAGTAGTTATCAAGGTAAAATGTAAAATCCTAATCAACTAGAAAGTTGACAAATGAAATTAAAATGTTCTGTTGTCCTCGGCAACGATGCTAATTTTTGATGGAGCCTCCACTCGCATGGAGTTGCGTGCACCACTAAAAATCCTAGAGATAGTAAGTCTCTAAGTTTAACCTTGTATGTGCTATAATAAGATCTCCACCCACGTACGCTAAGGTATGTAGAAGTCTTATCGTAGTACAGTTGAGGGTCGAATCCACGGGACAACGGTCTTGTTAAGGATTAACAAGATGGAAAATGTTACAATTGTATTTATCTACTTAAGAGTTGATATTTAGACTTACGAGTTGGGTCGATGCTTAAACTAAAATGCAAATGTAAAATACATGACAAGGAAGTAAAATTAAGGTTGTAAACAATATTTAGAAACAACTAGGATGTGATCAAGTTTCACCACCGCTACACATGGATCATAACATGCATCATAACAACATGGCTTGCAAAAAGGGGTCTAATCAGTTAGTATCTTTGTAGACTTAACTTTCTTTTGAATAGCTAAATACGAGAAACATGGAAGTATTGCAATGCCAGCCATCCCTGAATGAATGGTCACTTACTTTGCATTACTTCCTTCACAAAGTATGTTCCTCGACCTATCAAAGTTATACTTCCATACATCAACTGATTCCATTTCATAGTATGAAGGTACAATGATGGAGATGAGTTTACTCCACTCTTTGAAAAGCGATCCTGGATACCGAAATAGATATATGGTGACTACATACATAAAGAACCAACATACAATCGATAATCGAATCTAAAAGCATAAACGTAGACAATTCACACTAATAGATAATAGGTAACACAAGTTGGTGATCAAGCAACTAGTATTAATTAAATGATTGATGTTGAACTGAAAATATTGTATCTCTCTATTGCAAACTCATATATTACAAAACATGAAATGAAAACATGGGTAGCGGGGCTACTCCCCGCACCCTAGTGTATGGAACTACTCGCTCATGGTAAGAACAAAGAAGGAGACATGAGAAGAGAAGGAAAGCATCATCTCCACGCAGGAGGGAGGAAGGTTGACCCCTAGGAGTAGAGAACAACTATCTTCACACTACATGGTTGCTTTGGTGACGAATCCTTCACTTCTCACCTTCTATGTCGATGAGAGAGAAAGTAGACTTATGGATGGAGTGTGGATCTTAGACTGACAACCTTGGGATGAAGGATGAAGGAAGAAACAACTCTGGAACAGTTGAGGCAGCCTTTGGGCATCTAAGAAATCCCCTGAACGAGGACCCCTTCGGTCCTATTTATAGGCCTCGAGGAGATCTTGAATGATTTTGGGTTATTTGGATCCTCAAAATTTGGAGACCGTTTGGACTCTCTTGGTTTGGAGACTGTTTGAGTCCTCACAGTTTTGGGACCATTTGGCTTCATTCGGTCTTGGGACCGATTGACCTTCATACAGTCTTGGGACCGTTTGGGTTCATACAGTCTTGGGACCATTTGGCTTCATACGGTCTTGGGACCGGTTGGCCTTCATTCAGTTTTGGGACTGTTTGTCCTTCATACGGTCTTGGGACCATTTGGCTTTCTTTCGGTCTTGGGACCATTTGGCCTTCATACGGTCTTGGAACCGGTTGACCTTCATACGATCTTGGGACCGGTTGGGCCCTCATAGTCTTGGGACTGTTTGGGTCCTCACGGTCTTAGGACCGTTTGAGTCTTTAACGGTTTGGAGACCGTTTGATCTCTGCATGGTTTGGAAACCATTTGGGGTTCTTCACGGTCTTGGGACCGGTTGAGTTCTTTTGTATTTTTTTTTTGTATTTTTCTGTAAGAAGAAAGGGGGAAATATCAGTTTATTGGTATATTCACAATAGAGTGGAAAGTTGAGTATTCTATCTAATTTATCTAAGAAAAATCATAGAAAACTAAGAAAAAACTAGTAAGATAACATCACAAAATGGGAGGTTATCATGTCCCCAAGATGTTCACTATTTATTATCTAGATCATGAGGGGAAGCAATCAGACATGCATGGACACGTAATTAAAAATCCATTATTCACGTAAGAAATTTTTCATATTTATATCCGTCCACATCTATTATTACATTACTATTTAGTAATGCAATTTAATGTGTTACATTAATATGTAGGGCTTTAAAAGATTTCAAAAAGCCGGAGGAAACATGTGCAAGACAAAGAATAAACTGTTAGTTTGGGAGAATGTGAATGTAATTTCCTGACTCTAATATATATATTATTTACATGAACTATGCTTATTTTTATTTATTAACATTTTGTATGTTGAAATTTATAGTGTGCTAAACAAGACAACGGCTGGGCATGTGCATACTACCTGATGCGATATATGGACCTAATTGTCAGATATGCTGCATTGGAAATCGATAACATACAACATGTATTATATTGTCTCATTAGATAATATGAAATATATCAATCTTATTAATTATATATATGTCATTCTCTTTGCAGGTGTTTAAAACTAGTGACTTCACTAAAAGTGAAAAGTTATTAGATGTACATCATCCCTATACAATGGAACAATTAGATTATATAAGAGAACAATGGGCAAAAGCCTTAGAAGAGTTGGGAATTTTTTATTATCATTAGAGTATTGATGACGACGAAGATGATGACAAAGAATGACATTTCTAAACTTTGATGTCATAATATTATTTCTATATTTGATGACATGTTAAACTTTAAAAGACACACTTATATATACATGTCTGAATGATTTTTTTTCAAATTGTCTTATCTATATATATGTGTGTAAATGTGAAGATGAATGAATGAATGTGCTTCTACATGTGTGTGAATGTGAAAAGAGATGAATGAATGAAACTATAGGTTTCTACATGTGTGTGAATATAAAATGGAGGAATGAATGGAACTACAACTTTCTACATGTGTGTGAATCATATGAATGAATTAAATGTGCTTATACATGTGTGTGAATCACATGATCTATATATAATATTGTCCATCTTGTTAATATTGTAGGTTTGTGGCATGTTTTTGGTTGAAATCAAAGGATGCTATAAACCTGTAGTTCAGAACTGTAGGTTCTGCATCCTACTAACCATCAGGACAGCAGGCCTGCAAGCTAATAAGTAAAAAAACATAGTCGTCGGTTAAATGAAAAAAATTGACAATGAATGTCCAACTCGTCGATTAATTAAAGTAAACGGACGCCTTTTGTTCTAATGGTGTATGTTATTTTTAGGTTATCTAAAAAACCTTCAATAAGTTGAGGTCAACAGAGTTAGTTATTTATAGAAAATTGACAACTATGGTCTAACCGGGGGTAAAGTTTTTTTGTTCGGGATGGAGAATGGTGTCAGTTTTGAATGAATAACCGACGCCTATGGTCCCACTACTGGCAGATCTTTTTTTGGTTGCAATCGGGTATGGCTCTATGTCGTCGGTTTTGTAACCGATGCTGAAGGCATCTCCTTTTAGTGTCACTCACTTGGGTGTCACTTGCAAGTCGACATCAAAAGTCTTATTTAACTGATGTTAAAGGCGATATTTGTACTAATGTACTTGTTGAGAAACAAAACCCTAGACATATACATGTATATTCAATGATATATATAATAACATAATATTAATGTACAGGTTATCCCTATGTATAATAAGCCTATCTTGAATAAAATTTCATGTGAGAAAATGACTATGCATATATGATATATTCTAGTACCAGAATATAGCATACGTTTTAGGCTTACTTATATGTGCAATAAGTGGTATTCATGTATTCACCATATGTGTGTATGCAAGACTTAAAACCCTAAGTTCTCACAATAGGGACGTTTGAATAAATTTACTTAATGTGGAGAATATACTTAATCCTAGTCGATTAAAATTGAACTATAAGCTATATAGTGAGAAAATAAGATTATACGAATCAAATGTAAGGAATGCATATTATTAATAAAGGATATGAATATAAAACCTAGACATAGACCTATATGACTAAAGATGGATATTAGTATTAAATTAGATATCTAATTGATCATATGTTCACCTTGTAAACATTAAGAGCACTAGTATGCCATTAAGTGATCATAACTAGTATATATATATATATATATATATATATATATATCTAGAAACGTGTAGACATGTTCTGCTTGGTCTAACTAACAAAACTATGTGTTCCTAGGATGACCACTCGACTTTTGGGACCAAATATAACTATTGAGTTAACCATTAGTGTCAAATATCAGGTATGTGCAATCCCTATTTAAGATTTAGGCATTCATTTGACTTTGATGTACAATTTCCCATAATAAGGCGCCTCTTGTTATCCTTACTCATTCTTTTTGAATCTTATACCCTTTCATTGACAATTATTCTAATTTATTCTGATATTGAATTCTTCTTATTATATTTCTTTATAACCCCTCTTGCCATGTTATGTATTCATGATGATATAATTGAAGGAGATAATTTTTGCTGTCTATTATTACATGTGATATTATATAAGATAACAAATGTAGATGCTTTGTCATAACTATTAGGGTGCGTCTTTCTATCCGAGTGCGTCTTTCCACCAATTTTATATACATGGGCACATATTTCTTCCCGTGGTGCGTCTTTCCACCCACTTACGTAGGCCAATGACTTAGTTGGGTCTTGACCCTACCTTACTTAGTTCTAGTCTAATTTTTACATGTCATTTTATTTATTTATTTTGTAACATTGTGGAGTGTGAAATGGGAAGAATATTTATATACTAATCAAAAGTTCATATGCCTCATTCTCTTGAATTTCATTCTCTTG
Organism: Alisma plantago-aquatica; assembly: GCA_963693085.1. Lineage (NCBI taxonomy): Eukaryota > Viridiplantae > Streptophyta > Magnoliopsida > Alismatales > Alismataceae > Alisma > Alisma plantago-aquatica. Next base: position 865,213,354 of record OY856411.1, read on the forward strand.
TTTAGATCTTTTTGAATTCACCTACTTTTTAAAGCCCTCTTTTGAATGAGAATCTCCTTTTTTTAATGTCACTTCATACTAAAATGTCTAAATGTTACTATAATGCACATATTTGGAAGTGTTGTGATCCATACTTCTATTTATCTTTTACTTGGGGTCATTCCCAAAACTACACAGGTGTAGGAGTGCTAGATGACAATGACTCAAGAAGATCACCTTCAGGATGTAGACATGAGGATAGCTTGGAATGACTTAGTTAACCTCTGCTAGGATCTCAGATGTAAATAGATGTAACACTTTTTATGTTGTAAAATTACTGTCTTAAGGTGAAGAACAATGTATCTGGGATATTTTTGAAAAAGTAAAATAGTTATGTTTTCTACTGCTTTACTATTACATGGCTCTACGTATCATACCATTTGAGAGGATCCCCTCTTAGGTCCCACTCTTTATAGTGTGGTATACCATTGTAATTGATGATGGAAATTTCACAGATGAGCGACACACACACAATCCCGAGTAGGCATCAAAAGCTATACCAACAACTCCTTCTATCCCAGTGGTGTATGTCTACAAACCACATATCCCTTATTAGAGATGACTAGCTCATACATGGATAGACTAAAGATTCATGAAGTGGAAGGAAACAAATAAGAAGTTGTATTGCAACATTTACTTCCTTGATACTCTTTTGAGAAAATTCCCTCATGGACCAAAATTTTCAAATCCCTCCTCACTCTTAACTATACAATATAGAGTATGAGACTATGAAGCTGGAAAATATGATGGTCAACATTATTCATAGTATGATACCAAAAAAACTCAAGGACCCATGATCCTTTGGCCTCTCATGCTTCATTGAGGACTCTAAATGCAAAAAAGGTCTAGCTGACCTTGTTTCAAGCATTTCCATCATGCCCTATACCTTATACAAAAGACCTGCCTTCACTGTCGACATCCTACTCACTAACTATTTTATTACTAGCCCTAAGGGGATCATAGAACACAACCATGTGTGTGTGGGTCCCAGATCTCACATCCCTTGTGACTTTGTCATCATGGGCAATAAGGAGGATCTTAGATATCCCTCATCTTTGGGCGCCCATTCCTTGGAACTGCTAGATTGCTTATTTAAGATGGAATCTTAACATTAAGGCTTAACACATGAACACTTAGGTCTAAAATTTTTTAGAGTCACAACGGTCCCTCTTTCCAGGAATAATGCTTCATTATTGACTGTATTGACAAGATGGAACAATTACGGAAAGAGATGCCCATTTTTTGAAGACCCTCTTTAGACCACATTCATCAATCTTAATGTTCATGAACTAAATGATGAACAAGTGGAGCAAATTCTTTTCCATCTAGAAAATAATGAAGATGACCTTAAGGTTGAGTTTCAAGAGATGAAGTCTATCTTTGTAATTATAAAATAAGACAAGGCACCCAGTGCACCAAAGATCAATACTCTGAGGGGCTAAATTACATCTTCCTAGATGATAAAAAGGTAGCACTGAGGTGATAGGTCTTGCAATTTAGGGATCCCTATGTGCAACACTTTTGGCTTGGGGGAGGGGGTATGATGGTCTCAGATTCTCCCCCCCTCCCACCTCTTTCTTGTTCTATTTTGATGTGCTAGGTCATGTGATGGGTTGATCTCTCCAGTTTCTCATCTCTTCCAACTCCCAACGACGATAATGATAGATCTGATTCATGGATATGGCAGCACTTGGCATGGAGCAAGAAGGTAGTGGGTGCGGGCCTCGATATAGGGTTGTACCTTTCCTATCTTGTGGATGATCTGGGAAGAAGGTGCTTGGTTCCCCTTTTATTTTTTTTTGGCAGAAGCAACACTCCCTTCTCCCACCTTCTTTATTTCTTTATTTTATATTTTTTCTGTTATGTTGTGTTTCATTTTATTTAGTTTTTGTGTTGGTGCTTGATAGGTCAACTATCGCTAGTCACCGGTTCCTTCAGTGTTTATCACATGTTTCTACAGGTCTTTCATCCTTTCCACCATGGGAGCTTGAAGTCCTAACTCAAATACACCACATTTTTCCTGGTTTTGATTTCTTTACTTTGTCTTATGGTTATATATGTGATGGATATCTTTGGTTGCATACTCTCTCATTCGTAGATTACACCCTATCATGGTGTGCTCAAGTTGAAGGAATACCATTTGAAAAGCTGGTTAAATCAACTCTATACTTTAGGGATCAATGCAAAAATACTTTATTCTAGTTCCAATATGAGTTTCAGTGGTGTATTGACCCTGTTATCGGTAATTGTATGATCTTACCAAGTTCTTTATTCTTGTAGATGCCGCATGGCTTATGACTGATGATGTTAAACGATTTTCTCTAGAAAAAGATGAGAAAAAGGTATGCCCAATTTCATCATCAATGTAGATCTCAAAGTTGAGCAAGAAGATAGGTTGTCAAAAGAGTTGAGGGAGAGACAGAAGGCATTTGGGTATAAGATGACTGGTTTAACTAGAATGAGCCAAACCCTTTGTATATACATACTAATATGATCAACAATTATAAGCCCTCGATCGTGCCTCAATAGAAACTGAACCCAATTCTAAAGGAGGTCATGCACAAGGAGGTGATAAAGTTAATGTGTTCAGGGATCATCTAACCCATCTTTGATTCATCATGGGTGAGTCTTATGCAAGTAGTGCCAACGAAGGGAGGCACTGCATTTGTTTTAGACCAAAAGTTTGAGCTTATGCCTTTATTAAGAGAAGAGTACCTTCATAGATTCCCATACACCCAATGATCAAGAAAAGACTACCTTTATGTGTCCCATTGGTGCATATGCCTTTTACAGGATGCCCTTCACATTATGCAATGCACCTGCCACCTCTCAATGTTGTGTGTCTGCTATATTTTCCATTTTTTTTGTTGTAAAAACTCCTTTTCCTTTTTTTAATATATTTTTTGAGGTTCAATTACAATGTAGGGAAAGAGGTCTCACAAAGGAGACATAATAGGCTATAAAAGAAGCCTATATATATATATATAAATAAAGAATATGAGTATAGAAAAACTCCATCCATTGATCCATATCATAGAGATAACCACAATAAAGCCAAGATATCTACAAGATAGAGGTCGAGAACAAGAGCAACAAATACTCTGAGAACTGAGAATAACATTGCAAAAAACACCAGGACAGCTAAAAGGCTAGAGAAGACCCATTTATAAGCGTGCAATAGGTCTTCAAACCAGAAAAGAAGAACCTTAGACCTGATAAGCACAACCCAAAAAAAGCAAGAAGAGAAAGTTAGCATTAGACTTTTCAGGGCCTTCACCATAGAATCAGGGCAGTACAAGAATGTAGGAAAGGATCTTCAATAGATCTAGAATAGATATAAAGCAAATAGAGCTATAATCTTTTTCATAAGTCCACAAAATACCACAAAATAACATCAAAAAATTAGAAGAACTACATAAGCTTTAATCATATTAGAACCCAATATTACTCCATAAAACTAAAAGCAACATGAACGCTGATACCAGACCAAGTGAAAACCTATTTAAAAGAAGAGAAACCACCTTCAATTCCTTACAAATAAAATCCACACGTCTACACTTATTTTTGTGCACTGTAAGTTTTTGTCTATCCAACACGGGTAGGAAATTAATGCATAGATAGATTTAATACTAGAAGGAGGAAATTTATTGAGATCATTTCATGTGCCAAGTTTAGTATTAGCAAGATTATCAACATCAACTTTATTCCAAAGCTCTACATTTATCATACACTCAAACATTAAGTGGTTAGTATCTTCATACAAGTTCATACAAAGGATATGAATGGAGGCCACGTGGATATTTTTTTGGGTATAATCAGACATGGACAGCTTGTTGTGACTAGCTTTTCAAAGTTGAAGAATGCATTTCTTAGGAGCTTTTCCTGAGTAATTTACAATAATGTATTTCCATTTCCAGGTCATATGGGCGGAGACGAGTTTATCAACACCAAGACCCTAGTCGATGGGTTCAAGAAAAAAGCAAGAGCTTTCTGCGCCAGTGGTTTATTTAATGGCTAGCCATCCCGATGCTCGCTAAGCTTCACTTCCCCTGGTTGGTGCCCCCGTACCCATTGAGTTTACAAAGCAAAGCTTCGTCGTAGTCAGGGGATTGTATTCGACCCTCCATTCCCCCTTCATTGCTTGCCCCCAAGATTTTAGGTAGCAAGTCCATTGTGCTGATGGCCAATCAACCTTTTCACATTTTCCTGGGATTTTTGGCCTCCAATTAAAGTCAACACTTCTAAAACACTTGGATTTGATATTATCTCAGACCAAATCGAAACTAATACATGGTACCTTGCTAAAAGCAATGCGATCATTTTCACAAAAAGTAAAGTTCATGCTATTCTGAACTCAATGAACTTTCTCAAATTCCTGTTGTGACACAAGATATTCCATTTTCCATTGAGAATAATAGAAATATGGTCATTGAAAAAAGGAAAACCAAATTTAATAATGTTATCTTTACCGATAATGTTAGTGAGAAACTTATGGTTACACCAAGGATCTTGCCTAAGCTTGAATGAGTCCCCATTACCAATACAGAAATCAATAAGGGGTAAAAGAAGAATTTAGATTCTAAGATTATGATTAAAAAAGCATATAGCTATTAGAAGATTCATTAATAAGCCAAAATGAGATCTTCTTTAGATACTTCTAGAGATCCATTTCACCCATAAGGAATCCTTTTTTTCTAGAAATATCCCAACCATTCATAATCAAGCATAGAACCTTCCTTGCTTTTTTTGGTACCACGATAATCAAGCATAGAACCTTCCTTGCTTTTTTTGGTACCACGATCACGTTCTTTATTTGATACCATAATTGACTTCCACTTGACTAAGTGAAGGTTCTTCTTAGCTTTAGTTTCACCCCAAAGAAAGTTCCTACAGAGCTTGTCAATGTCTTTTTTTTTACATAAAGTCAGGAGGCTATCTTATTCATCCCAACCTCCTCGTGCGAGCTAAATTAACTTGGAAATTACACTCACTAATTAAACTAGAAACTGGAAATATGATAGTACTACTACCATTACAAAAATCTTTAATGAGAGGATTGATGACCTCCTTAGAAGGGTGGGTGTATGTCATATACGCCAAATTGTTTTTGAGATGATACTTAACTAACTCGTCAACAACAATATTACACTCTGTCGGCTTGAACCCGGGACGCATCAAGTTATGAGTTCTCCTTATCTGCTTGATGTATTTCGGATGGTCCAACTCTTTATGTGCTATCATCTTCACTACAACATGTGAATCGGATTCTATAGTGACACACTCCAGACCGTTCGACGCTGCAAGTTCAGCCGCTTTCAGGATTCCTTCCATCTCAGCGTCGATCACGTCAGCAGTATCCACTGTCATCGCTACACCTCCAGCCCACCTACCGTCGTCGTCCCGTACAACTAAAGCACAGGCAACCTTACGGTGTTTCACAACAACGTTAGTATAGATTTTGATCACTCCCGCATCATGGCGACCCCAGCAAGTTGTGGCCGTAATGCTCGGTTTGCTGGGCATTTTCGCCAAAACTTCCAAGTGGGCCGCAACCTCGGACCTTATCATAACAATCTGTTGGTTTGTGTGAAGGGTCCTATTCTCAAAAATTTGCTTGTTCCGATTGTTCCAGATGTGTCAACACGTAACAAGGAATCAGGTTGAAATTTCCACTCCTTTTTGCAGTTGAGTGAATCCAGGGCTTGATATCAGTAATATTGGTGAACCCTGGGTCCGTCTCCCCTATCCGCATCTCTTCCCAGACATCCTTTGCAAATTTACAGTCCTGAATTGCGTGCAAGAGAGTCTCATCTTTGATTGGCACCGGGGGCAAATGCTACAAGAAGCTATATGCCTTCACGTCCTCCTGCTGTTGGTGAGAAGGGCATCGTGCATCATTATCCAGGCAAAGATTCTTAAGTGAGCAGGTAGTTTAGCATTCCAGATCACGTTCCAGTTGCCGACTGTCCTAACCCCTTTTCCATCGATCTCTTAGATGTGCATATGCGGACTTGGTTGTGTATCAGCTGCTAGGTGTAAGATTCCAGACTCTGACACCCTCACTGTCCTCTGCTGATGGAGGCTTGAGTTTCAGAATCTCCTCTACTAAGTGACTTGGAAACCAGTCCTTCAAGAAGCCGATATCCCAGCCCCCTTCCATGTTGACCATGCTAGCTACTACCAAGTCATTCAGATTCACCGGCGGTATAGGCTTCAAGCTATGTTCTTTAAGAAGCGGGCCGTTCTTCCACCAGCGATCGTCCCACACATTGATAGAATTGCCGTTCATAGGAACGATGTAAGAATTATCCTTGATAAAATCTCTCCTGCAATGGCCGTGTAGAATGTGGATCTGTGGATCGTCTTCAACCTGCGACACACAGGATAAGGAGGACACTGTACTCGGAACCCTGGGAGAAGATGGTTTTACTGGAAGCGATAACTTTATTGCTATTATCGATTGCTTAAATACAGGTAATCGAAAGAACTGAAAGACGCAGGACTCCATGGCTAGCTAGTTGCCACGTTCTAATCTGAGATCCACTAACATAGGATCATTGCACATGACCCGGACTACGTGCCTAACAAACTCCGACTGGTCCAGATCAGCTGGACACCTGGCCATACACGTCTTATTGCATAGCTAAAAACTAGGACATGTTAAACAAGTCAAGATTAATCCCAACAAATTCCCCCGTAATCTTGACGCAGATCATGAACTCCCAGATACTTGCTCATTTCAGCAAATTTGATTCTCCCAAGTGCTTTTGTAAGGATGTCGGCTCGCTGCTCATTGGTGCTAACGAAGTTGACGACGATCTGTCCATCTTCAACCTTTTCTCTAATGAAGTGGAACTTCGTTTCAATGTGTTTGCTCCTTCCATGAAAGACGGGATTCTTTATCAGTGCGATAGCGGATTTGTTATCCACCAATAGTTGAACAGCTTCAAGCTCCTTTCCTGTTATTTCCATGAGCAGGTTCCTTAGCCAGACTCCTTGACATGCAGCTGCCGTGGCTGCCATGAATTCCGCTTCACAGGAAGACAAGGCTACGCACTTTTGTTTCTGGGATGTCCACGAGACTGGATTTCCACATAGATAGAATATAAAGCCAGTCGTGCTTTTCCTTTCGTCCACATCTCCTGCCAGGTCGCTATCCGAGTAGCCGAGTAGCTTTATCTGACCTTCTCCATACCTGTAAATCAGTCCATGATTTAAGGTTCCTTTCACATACCTGAGTATGTGTTTTACAGCTTTGTAGTGTGCCACCTTTGGTTTCTCCATATATCTGCTCACCAGCCCGACCGAGTAAGCCAGATCAGGCCGAGTGTGAGTTAGATAGCGCAAGCTTCCGATCACACTTCTGTACTCCGTGGAGTTCACCGCCTCACTGCATTCATCCTTGGCTAGCTTCAGTTTTGGTTCCATGGGAAACAAACTTGAATTGCAATCATTCATTCCTGTATGCTCCAGTAGCTTTGTGGCGTACATGGTCTGTTTCAGTGAGATGCAGCCTTTCTTCTGTTCGACTTCAATGCCAAGATAGTGGGAGAGCAAACCCAAATCGCTCATCTCAAATTCCTTCGTCATTTGCACCTTGAATTTATCCACTTCAACTGTGCTCGGTCCAGTTATGATCAGGTCGTCCACATATACCCCCACAATCAGTAACGTGTCATCGAGTTTCCTGATGTACACAGCTCGTTCTTGCGAACACCTCCTGAACCCAAGCAGCTTCATGCTTTTATCTAGCTTTGCGTTCCAGGCTCTGGGTGCCTGGCGAAGTCCATACAGTGCTTTGTGCAGCCTGTAGACTCTATGTTCTTCCCCCTTTGCCAAGAACCCCTCCGGTTGTGAAACATAGACCTCCTCTTGCAATTCTCCGTGGAGGAAGGCCGTTTTGACATCCAGGTGGTGAACGCACCAACCATGGTGAGCAGCGAGTGCTATCAACATCCGTACTGTTTCCATCCTTGCTACCGGAGCGAAGACTTCTTCAAAGTCGATGCCGTGTTGCTGAATGTACCCCTTTGCCACAAGCCGCGCCTTGTGTTTTACAATGTGCCCGTGTGAGTCTCTCTTCAGCTTGAACACCCACTTAACGCCTATCACCTTGTGCCCTGGCGGAAGGTCAGTGAGTTCCCAGGTTTCATTTTTTTCTATTGACTCCATCTCTCTGATCATGGCCTCCTGCCATGCCGGATTCGTTGCCGCATCAGAGTAACATGTCGGTTCTTCGATGTCTCCCAGCAGTAGTTCCTCCAAGGTGTCATCGGTTTCCCTGTAAATGTCCTCAATTGAACGAAACCTGGTTGGCCTGTCCTCCGACGAATAGGATCCCGTAGCATTGGATGTTGAGGAAGTAGCAGTGTCTTGCGTTGATGGCTCAGGCACTCCCATCGATTCTGTTTGGGAGTGATCGTTCAGAGATTCTTCATTAACTGTATGTTGCCCTTCTTCCAATTCGCGGTCGCTAGCTTCTGCCCCATCAACTGTGACTTTGAGTTGCGATTCCTCCCCTTCAGTTACTGTCCACTACCATGCTTTTCCCTCATCAAAGACAACGTCCCTGCTAATAAGGATCTTCTTTTGTTTTGGATCATACAGCCGATGGGCTTTACTACCAGGTTCCACACCAAGATAGACAGCTGCGACACTCCGGTCGTCCAGTTTCCTTGTATGCACGCTTGGGATTTTCATGTGTGCGGTGCAACCGAAGACCTTCAAATGATCGAGATTGGGCTTTCGTCCTGACCACGCTTCATAAGGTGTGATGGTGTCCAAGGCTTTCGTGGGAATACGATTCAATAAATAGATCGCATGCCTTACTGCTTCCCCCCACAGGTATGCGGGCATCTTCATGCTCTTCAGCAAGCTCCGCACGGTAGCCATGATTGTCCTGTTACGTCGCTCAACCACTCCGTTCTGCTGTGGAGTGTAGGGTGCCGTGAGATGACGTTGGATTCCTTCTTTGTCGCAGAATGAGATAAACTGAGTTGATAGAAATTCCCCCCCACGGTCCGTCCTTAGGGTCTTCAATTTCATATCAGTTTCAGTCTCCACGAGAGTCTTGAACTTTTGGAAGCTCGCAAATGCCTCTCCTTTCTCTTTAATCATGTAAGCCCACATTTTTCGACTATAATCGTCGACGAGAAGGAGAACGTACCTGTTGCCTGCTGGTGTTGTAGGAGTTATGGGACCGCATAGGTCTGCATAGACTAGCTCAAGGCGCTGTGTGGACCTGAAGCTTGCCTTGTTGGGGAATGACAGACGCGTCTGCTTTGAAACCAGACAACCTTCACAAATCTGGTTCGGAGGGTTGATCGTCGGCAAGCCAAGGACCAATCCTTTGTCAGACATAGCTCTAAGGGACTGAAAATTAATATGTCCCAGCCTGGTGTGCCATAGCCAGGTCTGATCAGACGTGCTTGCTGCTAAGCACATTGGCTCACAAGAGTCGATCTCAACTTTGTAGAGCCTGTTAGATGATCTTTGGACCTTCATGAGCAGCTTGTCATGTCTGTCATAAACCCAAAGATGAGTTCCGACTAACACAATCTTGTTTCCAGCCTCAGTCAGCTGTCCAAGGCTGACTATATTACTCTGAAGATTGGGGATGAAGTAGACCTCAGCTAGGCGGCGTCGTTCCCCGTTCTTGAATTGAAGTAGCACAGACCCTTTCCCCTCGATCTGGACCCTTGATCCATCTCCAAACTTGACTTGTCCGCGGATTGACTGATCGAGCTCCTTGAACTTGCTCCTATCTCCTGTCATATGGTTACTCGCGCCATTGTCGAGATACCATAGGGTTGACGTTGCCTTCTCACCAACGTTTGCATAATGGCTGGGGACGATCTTCTCCTCATTCAAGAGGACCATATGAAGCTCGTGCTCTCCATGTCTTGTCAGCAGGAGTGTTGGCTCTTCGTCTGGTACCCGGGCCAGATTGGCTTCCTCAGCTCGCTGTCTGCCTCGACATTCTGAGGCATAGTGACCCATCGTGTTGCAGTGAAAGCAACGTACCTTCCCTTTGTCGCATCCTCCATCACGATTGCCTTCGGTTGGTTGGCGAGGTACACTGCCGTCCCCTCGGCCTGACCGTCCTCGCCCCCGACCACGTCCTCGTCCGCGCGAGCCACCTCTACCACGTCCACAACCGCTATGATGGGTGGTGTCATCTCCGTATTGTAACTTCGACTCGGATTTGGAATCCTTCTTCAGCAGCAATACTTGTTCATGGCGCGCGTCGTAGTCCCTGTATCGCTCCTCGTGCGCCTTGAGAGCACCCACCACTTCGTCGACTTGCATTGTCTTCAAGTCTACGAATTGCTCCATGGTGGCCGCAATCTGCAGAAATTTTGGAGGAACGCTTCTCAACATTTTCTTCACAACGTTCGTCTCCTCCATCGTTTCCCCAAGTGAGCGGATTTGGTTCACCAAACCACTCAGTTTTCCGGCAAACTCATCCACCTTCTGGGTTTCGCTCATGCGCAGGTTCTCAAACTCCCACCTTAACGCCTGAAGCTTGACCTCCTTCACCCTTTCTACCCCGATGTGCATGGTTTTCAGGGCCTCCCAGGCCTCACGTGTTGTTTCCTTCCCTTCTAATTGCAACATCGTTTCTTCCGGTACAGCTTGGTATATCACGGCAAGTTCCAGCTGATCCTTCCTTTCCTCAACCTCTTCGCCGCCGTCTGAGGGCTCAATTGCTGCCCACACACCTTGGGCACGCATATTGGCCTTCATCTTCATTACCCAAATTGGGTAATTAGATTTGGTCAGCATAGGGTACTGCAGTGTCACCGATCCCTCCTTGGTTGTTGGCTCTGTAGGTTCCCCGCTCTTGGACCCGTTCGAAGACGATCCGTATTTGGGCATCCTGAACGCTCTGATACCACGTGTAGAATGTGGATCTGTGGATCGTCTTCAACCTGCGACACACAGGATAAGGAGGACACTGTACTCGGAACCCTGGGAGAAGATGGTTTTACTGGAAGCGATAACTTTATTGCTATTATCGATTGCTTAAATACAGGTAATCGAAAGAACTGAAAGACGCAGGACTCCATGGCTAGCTAGTTGCCACGTTCTAATCTGAGATCCACTAACATAGGATCATTGCACATGACCCGGACTACGTGCCTAACAAACTCCGACTGGTCCAGATCAGCTGGACACCTGGCCATACACGTCTTATTGCATAGCTAAAAACTAGGACATGTTAAACAAGTCAAGATTAATCCCAACAGGCTGATCGACTAAGACGAGAAAGGTCACCAGCGCTCCTTCATGATCTCCTTTCTAGCCGTTTTCTCATGAACTCAGTCCAGTGAGTCTGGCGCCCGCACATAATTTCTGAGGTGTGTTTCAATAGTAAAGCAAGGTTCCATTCACACATGGATTTCAAGCCCAGGCCTCCGTCACGTTTATCGCATAGCATCTTGTCCCAAGCCACCAGGGCGAGCGGGTGAGTTTTGTGGTTGCCTCCCCAAATGAATCTTCTTATAACAACGTCGATTCTATCACATAATTGCAAAGGGAGCATTGAAGTCTGCATGAGATAGGTTGCCTGGAGCATTGCTTTAGCTTAGACACATCCTTCCTGCTAACGATAGACATCTAGCAGACCAGGCCATATTTCTCACATTCACCTTGTCTAATATCTCGTTATAGGTTAGTTGATTGACCCTTTTGTGAATGATCGGGACCCCAAGGTACGTACTTCCCCAGGATGGTAGTACATTGATAACCTCTTAATCTGCCGATCCGCGTCTTCTATCTCTGGTCCACACTGTTAGAGAAGTAGATCCTAAACCTTCTCAAAGGCTCAGAAGCAATCCAAGATAGTCCTCATGCAAGAGGTTCTGGCTTGAGCGAATAGGATCAGGTCGTCTGCAAAACAGACGTGAGAGATTGTATATTTAATATTACAGACGTGATGCCATCTAGTATATTTAATATTACAGATATAGCTGTGTCATGCACGAAGGCCTACCAACAGGCTGTAAAAAAGATCGACGAGAAAATGATTTACCTGTTGGTTGATTCGAATAGACTAGAATAATAGAGAAGGATGTCTCTTCTTGTGTTCCGAGACGAGACCCTTTCAGCCAAACATAGTCGCGTACACCAATGACTCTCCGCAGCGGAACGTGAAGGCCAGTCAAACTAGATGAGACAGACAGTGGCAACCAAGAAGGTGTAATATAAGACAACAGTGCAGTCGCAGCCAGATCAAAGAGAGATTGCAATAGCACAACAGGTCTGGGTCGCGTCAGGATCACATGTGGCGTCAGAGAAACTGCTCTGATACCATTGTAGCAATTTCTAGGGCTGCGTGAGAGAGAGAAGATGGTTAGGGTTATTGGGAGCTCCGTGGGATGTTGCTTTTCTGCTTTCCAGTGTGTCCATCATGGGTGGAGAGCCCATGATTATATAGGAGAGACACTCCCCAAACAACCCACTCCGCCCCCAAAACCGCCTCCTTGGTTTACGTGATACCCAACTACTTCCCCCATATCCCAAGGACTGGGTTCACATAGGGCCACATTGCTATTATCTAGGGGAGTCAGTTTTGGTCTTTTGACCATATCCTAACACCCAGGATGGTAGTACATTGATAACCGCTTGATCTGTTGATCCACGTCTTCTATCTCTGGTCCACATTGTTAGAGAAGTAGATCCTCGTCTTGGTGATAGACACAGCTTGACCAGAAACCTTCTCAAAGGCTCAGAAGAAATCCAAGATAGTCCTCATGCAAGAGGTGTTGGCTTGAGCGAATAGGACACTACTAAAAAGAAGTCCACCAGTGACAGCCAAGCACGTCACCTTTAATTTGAAAGATTACGTAGTTAACAGTGGCCCATCAAATGCTCGTCATCTTTCACGCATAATCTATGCAGTATGTAGGCTCAAGTGATGCACGTCGTCTATGCTTGATTTCTGACTTTTGAGAAGTCATAATAGGTGACATCATGAAATGTCACTCAAACTAGGAGACTACATGTACCAGTCACCTTTTCCAAAAAGTGTAAAAGTAAATGACGTCACCTACTCATGCTCAAAGAGAAACATAATATACATACCAATCACCTTTCTCATGGAATTGTGATGAATGTTGACGCATAATTGTTTAATGCAATAACATTTAAACCCAATTGCCCATGGATCAGGAAAAATCATATACTTGCATGAAACTTTGAACACTTTTGAAATTCAGAATTGATACTTGTATTGATATAAACATGATTTACATAGGGAGGACATATTGCCTTGCCCCTTATAGAAGTATACAAACTCAAATCACGAAGTTACTTTCTCATTACATAATAATATGTCATGCAGTGTATAGATTACAATTTTTCAGCACACACATGGTGCCTAAATCATATTGAAGTTGAAAGAATACAAAAGATGAGAATGTTTAATTGACCCACTAGATTACTCAATCCAAATCCTGCCACCGTTCTCACTCAAAGTCCACATTCTTTCCATGCAAATCTTGCCCTCTACAGCCATTACTAACATGTGATTGTATTTTTCAAAGCATATGCAAAATAGAGATCGCTGCATCATTTTTACTAGTGAATAAAAGAACTTCGATGAATTCAGCCTGCCAGCAAAAAAACCAGTTTCAAAATTTTTGAACATTCTTACTTGTGGTCACAGAACTAAACAAGTGAAGACAACTACCACCACGAAAAAATATATTCAAATATAAAGACATTCAGTTGTAGTGAAATTGTTTGTAACATCAAATATAACATAGTATAGATGTTAAAAACCTCCTTAAAATAGCTTGTTGCAGATAGACAAATACACGCAATCCAAATTTTAATTTTGGACTAAGAAGCATCAATATACTATCGTCATAGTATATGAGATAACATACATCAGTTAATGTTAGAGCTCTGATTACTCACTATTTCATGAAGAAAAAATGCTAAACAGAAAAAACAAGGGAGTTTTTTCTAGAACAACAAAGCATGCAGAGCCCTAGTACCTTTAGTAAAAATTGGCAGTCCTCCAATAGAAGAGATTCCATATATCAAATCTATATAATCATGATAAAACCATTATGAAGAAAGATGAGATGAAGGAATCCAAATTGATAATCCAGTTATGCCACAATATTCTATTACAATCGGAATTCCAAAGTACATTATGAGTTTATCATTATTGAAAGACAATAAGGAGATCTTCTAGAATCACAGGTCATACCTAAATCTTGACTTGAGATTTAAGTCAAATCCATGAACCATAAAGTCATGGTCCACCGTATTGCTATCTAAATTTCAAATCTTTTGAAAGTCGATAAAGCAATTTGGTCCACTTGAACCAATAGTAAATTTAGACCTTAGTCTTACATCACAACCTCCTTCCATTCCATCTAAACATCTCATCGTTGAATCAAAATATTATTAATATATCTTCTAATTCATGGTTTTTATTTAATTGAGCATTGAGTATTCTTTTTGCCCATCTACTTCCTTTATTAAATTGTAAGTTAGTGGTGTCCCACAACACAGAGAATCACACATAATGACAACCATTTAGTACCATCCACTACTCCTACCTCCAATTCTGTCTGCAATCATCATCAATGTTTTCTACATTTGAATTTTTTTTAAACAAAATTAGGTTCAATCATATTCATCATGCACTCTTAAGAGTCCATATTAGATGATATACACATCAGAACCATCCCAACGAGGAATCCCATCCTCAACAAGCCATCCCCATCTAAAAATGATCAAATACTAAAAAACTAAACAAAGTATCTATCACTTGTCCCAATACGCTCCAACAAAAACAAAAGAAAAAAGAAAGAACCTATCACAATAAACCAGCCCAAGCCAACAGCTTCTACAAATGTTGTGCGCTCCACAAACAAACCAAAGCCACCTAAGTCGGCCCCCTAAGCCACACAGGTCTAACATCCCCTCACCCCCGCATCCAAAAACAACCTCCATCCACACAACACCACTATAAAGAGTGCAGATCATCTCCTACCCACAATAGAAAACATCCAAAAAGCATCTCAAAACTCAATACACCCATCCATTCTCACCAAGTGGACTAGTCAACGCCCCAATAGGAACCTCTACCCTCCATAAACATAATATAATATAACCACACCAACAAGAACATATAGTTTTCCAACCTCTAAGACAGGCACTCAAAATAGCCACCCAAGCCTCCTACGACACCAACCACTCCAATAAATCGAAGGGGAAACTAAAACAAACATCAAGAAGCATTAGAGCAAAGATGGTAGGAAAAAGGGTCAACCAACGGTAAATAGTTGATCCTTTTTTATTTATAACCTCTTCTTCCATCCATCACTTTGCCATAGGCATCCTTCATATAATAGCCACTCTCTTCATACCTGATGTACCGTTCATCATCCTCTAATCTTCCTTCATCCCTAGATTGGTCTCCTCTGTGATTCCACATCCACCCAACCTCCTATCAGGAAGAAAGCAATGTCTCCCTCTACAAACTAGCACTTACATACCACGAGGATGGTCTCTCTATAACTACTCCCTAAATAAATATTCAAGGCATCAGTTTGATAGGATTAGATACATGCCTCTTCATCCAATGTCCAATGATCTAGAGGGGATTCAAGTATGTTGTTGAGTAGGGAAGTATCTACACTACTTAGGGAAAGAATCTGTACTAGAGGTGAGGCTAGGGGTTCTTTAAAATCCTTAAGAGGAACTTACAAAGAGTTCCCCAAGTTGATGAGCAATAAATCCTCTGCTCCTATGACAAACCCATCCTTAATAAGGAGAGGTATCATAAACAACCACTTCTAGAAGTTGACTCTCACATGAGAAGACATGTCTTTTTTAAATGGCTGAATCAAAGCTAGTTATCCACTCAATCCACAATTGACTAGAGAGGAAATGACCTCATATCTCTAAAGGGACAATCATCTTCTTGATTGATCGTTCATTCCTCACACAAAGAGTACATCATTCACCCATAGCCACATCAAAGATAAGAGAGTTCGCTTGAGGAAGATCTCCTCTCCATGCATCCCTGTTGGCCAACCATGGAGCAAGTTGGTGACAACATCTTCGTTTGAGAGAAATATCACCATGTGTCAATCTAATAGACATTCAAATCCTTGAGCCTCTAGACATAGGCTCATCGAGATGTAGCATGACTCTTCTAAGGGGTCATTGGTCAACCACCTATAAGTAACTGTCAACCGTAGATGTGATATGGCCCATGATCAGTTGTCATCTCCCTCGCATGAAATGACTATTATGGGTAAAAGGTTGTGGTCACTCGGGTGTTGAGACTTGTAAAACAAACTCATGAGAAGGCCAAAGATCCATCTAGGTCAAGTCTACAAAAGCGTTGACCTAAGGTGCTCCAAAATATAACATGTAAAGCTTGTGGAGCATGCTTGTCACTAGACACAAAAAAAATTGCCCTACCAACACTCAGATGCTACGTCTTGAGGCATTGGTGTGAAAGTTTTACGAAGCCCCTGAGGTGGATTGAATTTCCTATACCTCTAGGAGTAGGTTCATAAGGAGATGCAATGACATATGAGGATGGTAGCCAAATTCAACATCAAGATGCTCTGGATCATGTGGTTGATCAGCGTCCTCTTCTTGGTCGATAGGCTGGCAACATGTAATAGATGCCTCTGGTTCAAGATCCGATGTAGCATGAGCCTTCCTTTCTTGGACCAAAATCCTCTAGCAGTAGGCTCGACCTCTGCCTCCATTAGGAGTATCTAGGGATATGGGGATAAGAGAGACCCCCCAAGGTAAACCAAAGCAATAGACGTCGCAATCATCTCTGAATAGCAAAGGCAAGGGGGAAGCATGGGTCACTAGACTAAGGGTCCCGTGATAGAGAAGATAGATTGAGGTTGAAGTTTGTGGTCTTTCTCCCACACAAAAAAACCCTAAGGGATAGGAATCTAATTGCTATATCACCCCATAATAGGAAGTGAACCAAGAGAGGAAGGAAAGAAAAGGGAAGGAGAGATCAGTGAAGCAAGGAGATGGAGGGTCAATGATCATCAATTTGGACTCATATTAAGATATTCAACATAAAGAAAATAATTCTTACAATTTTCTAAAATCATTTCTGAAACATTTCATCAATTGGATTTCCTCTTTAGTATTAAAAACAATTTATTAAAGATAATCTATTGTAGACTCATATTTCAGTAATTTGCAAAAGATCTAGGTTTAGGAGTTGGTCACTTTTTTGCATATCAAGCAACTTTTGATTGCATTTGCTTGTGTAAAAGAAACACATTCGTTAATTGAAAATACCATTTAATTTATTAACAAGATACTTGAATGAATTAAAATTTTGTATTTTAATCGTGGTCTCCTAGGACATTAAATCTTATTTATATAAATATTATAGAGAAAATGGGAAACAATCTATTATATATATTTACACTAGGGAATTCCTAGATCCATTGTCATTTTTCATGCTACCATATCATAATCAATTTAATATATTGATGATAATTCACAAGATAATTCGTGTGGTCTAGAAAACATAATAATGTGGAGAAAGTGACACTTACTATATGACATAATCTCCAGTGTCCCCCCATTATGATTTATCATTCTTCTACAAAAATAAGATGTTGAAAAGGTCAAATTGCATTCATATTGAATATATAACTATATAGTTTGATTATACACATGATAGTGCCCAATAATGAATGTGGAAAAACTATCATGATGAATATTTAAAAATAAATAAAAAATATCATTTCAAGAATCAACAAAAAATTTCATCAATAAATTCAACCAACAAGAGGATATTTAAGAACACTAACCTCACCATGTGACCAGAGAACATTTCAGACTTCCTTTAATTTCCATCATGGTCGACGTCCCTTAGATCCACCCTTTCTTATACCAGAAAGCATACTATAAAAGGGAAGAGGGCATTGATTAAGAGACTAGTTATGATATTTGGTATATGATACCCCCATAAACTCTATGCTAAATTAGGCGTTGTGGTTCCAAATGTAATTCCATAATATATGATATATATTTACTTTTGACCAAATATAAATATAGTAATTGAATACATGGGTTGTAATTATAACTCTCTATAGTTAACATCAATTATGTCACTACATTTTGCAATTTTGAAGAAGATTAACTATTACAGTTCTGCTAGAAAATAATGCCAAAATGATCATACTATTGAGCACCAAAGTCCTTTTATGACAATACCACCAGATCTCAATCTCTCTTCCTTAGTAAAAACAATTATTTTGTCCTTTTAACGTAATATTGAGCACCAAAGTCCACCTTTCAATCTAGCCAGCAAAAATATAATGAAGACCTTGCAATCTGACATATACATCAGATCTTACAATTTACCTTGATTTCAGCTACCAATAGTTTCCACGACATACCACCAGTGTATGTCTATATCGATTTCTTCAATAGTTCCAACCCAATTACTCCTTCAGGGCAACCAATGAAGATAAAAGAGGGAGGCCTCATCTTAAACAGGTTACATGCTATCAGATAGCACCAAGTCAAGTATCGGAGCCAAAAACCACCACCACACGAAAGAGGTGATGCATTTCTTCACAATACAAATATAAAAAACAAAACTAACAGGAAAACCACCATCCACTTACCTCGATTATGTGGAGGGTGTAGACTATGTAATTTCATTGTATGTTTCACTTGTGTGCGTCAGTCACTCCATTGATCACCAAAAACATTGGTTTCTAAGAGAACTAAGCCATGACTTAGCATAAGATTGAAAAAATCAAAGGAAAATAACGTTGTTGCTCACTGGAGTTTGGTATATGGCATGAATACCTACATGTGACGATTCCATCACCTGAGTAGCAGCTGAAGCCAAAAAAAGAAAAAATCTGACACTGGTGAAGATTCAGGGCGCATGAAATAGGGAGCAGAAAGGCTCTGACCTGATGCGCGTCAGAAACCAGGGAGAGAGACACATCAGCGGTGCACAAGCAGTGCAAGAATCTGGTCAGAACGGTTGTGCTCGACCTGGGAGAGCACTTGACAAGGAGATGCTGACAGGGGCGGTGGGCGACGACGCATAGTCTGGATGGCGGAGAAACGACGTGATGAAGGGGCAACACAGAGCGAGACAGACAGAGAGAGAGAGGAGGGGCGGGTGAAAGCAAGGAGCCGTAGTGGACAGGGAAGTGCAGACAGCCAGAGAGGAGTCCGTCAAGGGAGGGGGAAGGGATCACCATTATCGATGCCAAGATTGACCTCAGAAGGGGGAAAGACGCCGTATCAGTTGCGTGTGATTGGGGTGGGGGAGTGGGAGCGGCCAATAAATGCTTGTACAATTGTGGTTTGTTGTTAATATTTTGATTTTATTGCATTTAGATCCTCATGACCTAGGATTGAGAAAGAGAAAGAATTCCCTTATCCTGTATCTCAAGTACATACAATCAAAACTTTACATTTAAATCTGTAGAGACCCACATGATTTCTTAAAGCATGGGTATACTTTATTTTTTGTACGACATTATGTGTTTTTTACTTATTATATTTATTAATAAAGACACACTTGTGCATAACATGTGAATATATAATCTAAATATATAATCTAACATATTTGACTTTGATATGTTATGTGTCTTTATATATAATTAGCATTTAATAAGTGCTAAGTACGTGAACTGCTTTTTAAGTATTATTAAGCTTGAACAAATTATTGAATCATCAGTTGAATTAAATTGTAATGTCTCTTTGCTTGTACTGTATAATAAAAAACAAGTTATTTGGTAATTCATCACTATGTCTCATCTCAGAATCATTGGTTGTCACAAGAATCCAAGCCATCAGTTCATAAGTCGAGAAAATAGACCAAAAACATTTGAAGAAAAATCATCATTTCACACTACACGAACACCCTCGGTTCAAGGAAATGCAAGGTCTAGATCTTCTTCTCCCAACGAAGAAATTTGCACAATGTTAAGGGGGTACATCAAGGAAGATTATCTACCCAAGAACTACCATGTGCACAAACCTTAGTCAAAGATCCAACCTTTCTACTGATTACTACGTTTTCAAGTATGAAACATGCATAACAACTTAAGAGTAAGCAATAAACGTGAGAAAGGTTATATAACTCATCTTAAGGAAGGTGATGAAGGTCCAAACAACAAAGGTAGCTAAAAAAATAAGAAAAAACCCTAGAGCTTCTCTTCTCCATCAAACAAGAAGGTTGGACCTCCCAAGCAGCAAGGATATGAAGAGGGTGATGGAGGTGTGTAAAGAGCTTGTTTAAGTGAAGGAAGAGGGGTATACAAAGCTTAGGGAGAGAGAATGGTAGGTTGAGGTGTCAAGACATGCATGCCATGTGTCCAAGGTCAAAACATAACGTCCATGCAAAACCAGGTCAACCATCAAATCTTGAAGCTAGGGGAACCATCGGATGTCAACCCCATATTCGATGGCACATATGATGATAATGCCATCTCATAGTAAGTCCTTAAAAAATATTTGGGAGGTATCAGGTCCCATTTAAAGACAAATGTTATCTCACATAAAGTCCCTAAAAATGTATTTGGGAGGTGCCACGACCCATATCTCACAACACAACATCACAATTGTCTCTACGACGCACGTCATGACCATGATAGAATAGTGTTAAAGTGAGGCATCACGACCAGCGTTACACATAGGCTTTGCGACCAACCAACAACACAACACAATGTCACGACCCGCCATCAGAGCACAACATCACGACCGCAACAAATGTAGCGTCGTGATCAAACCAAAATAAAGTGTCACATCCAGAAGCAGAACATACCATCACGATTGAAATAAGGCCAACCATCCCAAGTCCTTGAAAATATATTTGGGAGGTGCCATGGCACATAAGATGATAATGTTATCTCACAATAAGTCCTTAAAAATGCATTTGGGAGGTGTCAGGTCCCATATCATGACAACGTCCTCTCACAACAAGTCCATGAAAATGTATTTGGGAGGTGTCAGGGCTCATTTCAAGACAAATGTTATCTCACATCAAGTCCCTAAAAATGTATTTGGGAGGTATCATGACCCATATCATGATAGTGTCCTTTCATAACATATCCCTTCAAATGCATTTGGGAGGTGTCAGGGCCCATTTAAAGACAAATGTTATCTTACATCAACTCCCTAAAAATACATTTGGGACGTGCCACGATCGATGTCTCATAATACAACATCACAACTGTCTCCACGACGCACTTCGTGACCATGATAGAATAATGTTAAAGCGAGGCATCACGACCAACATTATACATAGGGTTCATGACCAACCCACAATACAATGTCGCAACCCACCCTCACAGCACAACGTCGTGACCGCAACAAATGCAGCGTCGCGATCAGACCAAAATGAAGTGTCACGTCCAGAAGCAGAACGAATCATCACGATTGAAACAAGGCCAACCATCACAATCAAAACCATTCCAAGTCCTTGAAAATACATTTGTGAGGTACCATGGCACATATGATGATAATTTCATCTCATAGTAAGTCCTTAAACATGTATTTGGGAGGTGTCGGGTCCATATCATGACAACATCCTCTCACAACAAGTCCATAAAAATGCATTTGGGAGGTTCCAGGGCCCATTTCAAGACAAATGTTATCTTACATCAAGTCCCTAAAAATACATTTGAGAGGTTCCACGACTGATATCATGATAGTGTCCTTTCATGACAATATCCTCTCATGCCAAGTCCTTGAAAATATATTTGGGAGGTGCCATGGAGCATATGATCACAATGTCATCTCACAACAAATCCTTAAAAATGCATCTGAGAGGTGTTAGGTCCCATATCATGACAACATCCTCTTACAAAAAGTCTATGAAAATGCATTTGGGAGATGTCAGAGCCCATATCATGACAACGTCCTTTCATAACAAGTCCA
The DNA here is from genome assembly GCA_963693085.1 of Alisma plantago-aquatica. Taxonomy (NCBI): domain Eukaryota; kingdom Viridiplantae; phylum Streptophyta; class Magnoliopsida; order Alismatales; family Alismataceae; genus Alisma; species Alisma plantago-aquatica. The sequence continues at coordinate 865,235,323 of OY856411.1, forward strand.
TCAAAATGCATTTGGGAGGTGTCAGAGCCCATATCATGACAACGTCCTCTCATAACAAGTCTATCAAAATACATTTGGGAGGTGTTAGAGATCATTTTATGACAAATGTTATCTCACAACAAGTCCCTAAAAATGTATTTGGGAGGGGATAAGACCCATATGATGACAGTGTCCTTTCACAACATGTCCTTTCAAATGCATGAAGGAGGAGACTATAACATATTAGATCTTGGACCTTACCCTGGAAGTTGACATTATGGACTTAGTCAGAATCTGGAAATAATGGCAAATTCATATTCAACACATCAAAGATAATTTGTGGATGAAGTTTGGTCCAATTTGGATGTTATTTGTGCAAGTTATGCAATTTTAGGTACATTCTGAAATTTTATGTAATTTACCCAATTGGGAGGTTTTCTTTATAAATTATCACATGCACTATAATCCTTATATATTCCCTTACCATTCTTGAGTTTTTGAACATGGGGCACCTAGTTTCACCTTGGTTTGAAGGTGTTTCTTTCCAAGGGCATTTTAGGGATTACTCTCTTTATAAATGAGCTTATCTTTAGAAGCTATCAACCAATGGGGTTATTTCTTTGATTGGAGGTCGGTTGGGATGGCCTATAAGTGTACATAAATCGAAATTTGATATTCAAGAAGCCCCTATGTGCTATCCTCTTGCATGGCCATGAAATCCCTAGGCTAAGGACACATGCAAAGCCCCATGGACACCTCATGCTTGACTTCTTCCTTATCCATAAAGTTTTGCATGTCCATAGGCACCCTTAGCTTTGGACACATGGAAAGTAACATGAAACCTCATGATTGACTTCTTCCTTATCCATAAAGGCTTGCATTTCCATGTACACCCTTATACATGACACATGGAAAGTCTCATAGACACCTCATACTTGACCTCTTTCTTTATATAGCCATATCTACCCCTTCCCAACTCTAAATTTGAAAGCTCTTGCTCTTCTTTCTTTCCTCTAGCTTAGATCATAAATCCTACTCTATTTTTCCATGAAGGTGTTGTCCCAAGGTAAAAGAAGGTGCCTACCTTGGTGAAGAAGGCTCCTAGGGTTCCAAATTTGCTCTATTTAGGGTTTCCAAAGCTCCTGCTGGATTATTTCGACCAAAACTAGTAAATATCTTCCTTTCCTTCCCTATTTTCATATTGTTAGTCTTCCTTCCACCTTCCTCCAGGTTGAAAACCTGGTCTTCCATGGTGAAACCCCACATAGAGCCCTTAAACACCCCATATCCATATTTATTTGTTAGGGTTTTTCACCTCTAAAGTGGAGAAGGTGCTTCTTACTCGAGATATGAGCTTTATTGGATAAACCAACCTCTATAAGATTGGGAACCTTACTTATTGGACCTGTACACCTTTCCTAGAGATTCTTTGGAGTCCTAGGCTTGACTTGGACTATTTAGACTCTGAAGTTGAGGTATGGTGTATCCCCTATTCTTCTATGTTGAGCAATTCACCTATGTTTATTCATTCTCTTTGTCCTATGGACATTAGCCTATACACAATGTATTTTCTTTTAAAAATCATGGTTCATGTGAACTAACTTATTTGATATTAATTATTTGATCATGGATATTCTTTTGAACTCTTATCTTATGCTTTGTTCATGATGGAACTCTAAAAGATGACATGTGATGTCTTTTGCCCACTTATGAGGTGGATGTATATGTTGGCCACTTATGTGGTGATGAGTTTATATATTGTGATAGTTTCCTCTCACAACAAGTTTCAAGTGAAAATGGGAGGTGCCATGGCACATATGATGACAATGTCCTCTCATGTTTCGTCCTATATCATGACAATGTCCTCTCACGCCAAGTCCTTGAAAATACATTCCAGAGGTGCCATGGCACATATGATGATAATGTCATCTCACAGTAAGTTCTTAAAAATGCATTTGGGAGGTGTCAGGTCCCATATCATGACAACATCCTATCAAAACAAGTCCATGAAAATGCATTTGAGAGGTGTCAGGGCCCATATCATAACAAATGTTATCTCACATAAAGTCCCTAAATATGCATTTAGGAGGTTCCACGACCCATATCATGATAGTGTTGTTCATAACATGTCCCTTCAAATGCATTATGGAGGATACATGGCCCATATCATGATAGTGTCCTTCATAACATGTCCCTTCAAATAAATAGAATCAGGGCCCATAATCCATTTCTATGGACCTTGTTCTCAAAAATGTATCTGGAGGAGCCAAGCCCCCTATCATGACAGTCTTTTCTCACTACAAGTCCCTTGAAATTCATTTGTGAGGATCCAAGGATCATATCATGATAGTGTCCTCTCACAACAAGTCCCCAAAAATTCATTTGAGTGTATTTGGGGCCCATATAATTACAAATGTCATCTCATAGTAAGTCCCAAAAAATGCATTTGGGAGGAGCCACGACCCATATCATGATAATGTCCTCTCATAAAAGGTCCATAGAAATGGATTATGGAGGATCCAAGGCCCATATCATGGCATTGTCCTCTCACATAAAGTCTCTATAAATGCATTCGAGAGGAGACATGTCACATATCATGACAGTGTCCTCTCATAGAAAGTCCCTAGAAATGTATTAGGGAGGACCCACGACCCATATCATGACAATGTCTGCTCACAGCAAGTCTCTAAGAATGAATTTGTGAGGAGTCATAACCCATATCATGATGTTGTCCTCTCACATCATGTCCCCAAAAATGCTTTTAGGAAGAACTATGGCTCATCTCATGAAAGTGTCCTCTCATAAAAAGTCTCTGAAAATGTATTTGGGAGGTGATTGGGACCATATCATGGCAAATGTCATCTAATAGCAAGTCTTTAACCATTCATTTAGGAGGATCCACAACCTATATCATGGCATTGAAATCTTACAACAACTCCTTAAAAATGCATTGAGGAGGATCTAGTGCCCATATCTTGACAATGTCATCTCACAACAAATCTTTACAAATGCATTTGGCTAGATTTGGGGCCCATATCACCACAATGTCCTCTCACAACAAATACCTAAAAATGCATTTGGGAGGTGTCATCGCCCATATCATGATATTATAATCTAACAACAAGTCCCTCAAAATGCATTTCGGATGAGCTAAGACCCATATTATGATAGTGATGTCTCACAACAAGTCCCTAAAATTGAATTTGTGAGGGGTCAGGGCTCATATCATGATGTTTTCTTCTCACAACAAGTCCCTAAAATTCTTTTGAGAGGAGTCATTGCCCATGTCATGAAAGTGTCCTCTCACAACAAGTCTCTGAAAATACAATTTTGAGGTACTTGGGCCCATATCATGACAAATGTCATCGCATATCAAGTCTCTAACAATTCATTTAGGAGGATCTATGACCTATATCATAAAATTGAGCTCTCATAGCCTATGAAATGTTCCACTCTATGAAGAGAGAAAAGGGGAAGAAAAAAGGTAGTCTTGCTATGAAGTTGGACATGTCCAAAGCATACAAGGTGGAGTGGAGTTTCCTTAATGTGGTGATGGAGAAGATGGGTTTTGGGATGAAGTGGAGGAGTAAAGTCAAAGATTGCATCACATCTGTCCAACACACTTTTGCTATAAATGGGGATCAGACTAAAAGCACAAAGCCTACACGTGGACTTTACCAGGGTGACCCTCTATCCCATATCATGAGAATGTCCTCTCATAGCATGTGGATGGAGGTGTATATGGGAGGATCTATGACCAATATCATGTCAGTGTGCTCTCACAACAAGCCCCTAAAAATAAACTTTTGAGGAGCCATGACCCATATCATGATGGTGTCCTCTCACGGGAAGATCCCAAAAATGCATTTTGGAGGAGCCACATCACATATCATGAGAATGTCCTCTCCCAACATGTCATTGTAATTGCATTTGGGAGGATATGTGACCACTATCATGATAGTGTGCTCTCATGGTAAGTCCCTAAAAGTAAATTTCTGAGGATCCAGGGCCCATATCATGATGGTGTCGTCTCACAACATGTCACTGAATATGTTTCTGGGAGGAACCAGGGCCCATATCATTATAGCATCCTATCACATCAAGTCTTTGAAAATGCATCTGAGAGGAGCCACCTCCAATATCATGACAATGTCCTCTCCCAACATGTCATTGTGATTGCATTTGGGAGGATATATAACCAATATCATGATATTGTGCTCTCACGGTAAGTCCCTAAAAATAAATTTCTGAGGAGCCAGGGCCCATATCATGATGGTGTCGTCTCACAACATGTCACTGAATATATTTTTGGGAGGAACCAAGGCCCATATCATTATGGCATACTCTCACATCAGGTCTTTGAAAATGCATTTGAGAGGAGCCACATCACATATCATGAGAATGTCCTCTCCCAACATGTCATTGTAATTGCATTTGGGAGGATATGTGACCACTATCATGATAGTGTGCTCTCACAATAAGCCAAACGTGTCAAAGGCAAAAGGTAGAAAATGACGTTGAAGGCGTCGAAGAAGAGAAACTGCATCATCGGCAAGAACCCCAAAGGTATCAATGGCGAAAGGTAGAAAATGATGTCTAACTAATCCTGATTACACAGCTAGGCATTGGACTTTAACCAATCCTGATTATAGGCATTACAATCAATGAGAGAGAATATGCTTTGTAAAAATCCATTTAATCCCAAAAATATGGCCGCCTCTTCCCCCTCAACTTCCTTAGGGACGAGGCTATCTTGTTTGCCTCTTATTCCCTTCAATTATCCACATTTTAAAGAAAAGAAAATTAAGCACCTTAAATCATATTATACTAATATCCATACGTGAGTGGATATTTCTTTTTCTTATAAAATTGTGAGTGAGTTATCCATTCCCTTGGATATTTTTGTGGTCCTTGCAAGGATCAAGGATGTCCACGCACATCAAAATTCAACCATTTTAACTTTGGTCGAAGGCCCTTTAATTAATACATTTATTTTTGCCCTAAATCGAATTAGGGTTTCAATTGGGATTAAATATTGATTATTTTAATATCAAGATTCTCTCTCCTCCAACTTAATTCAAATGAGGCGCCCCTCTCATTTTATTTGCTCTACATTGTGCCAAGAAATATTAGGGACCTTATTGAAGTGGTAATTTGCATATTGAACCCTAGGTTTTGGGTAAATTGCACTTTACACCAAAACTAGGTTTTAATGCACAAACCTTACTTTATCAACTCTTCCTTGGTTCTCAGGCTACCACAAGCCATACCTCTGCATAATCTTCATTCTCATGATGCTTAAACACATGAGGAACATCTTATCATGCAAAATTTTCAATTTAACCCCTCAAATTGGGTAATTTGCACTTTAGTCCAAAATAAGAAAACATTGCTTCAACATTGTTCAAACATGACCAAAATTGAAACATAAGTTACTCAGGAGCCCTAATTACTTTTCACAATATAAGATTAAACATATGATCATATTTCTTAATCAAAACACCTAGGGTTAAAGCATAACCCAGGTCAGGGATGTTACAGTGTATCTGAGAGGCAACAAAAGCAAATTTACTGACATCATGAGAGGACTTGATCCCCAATCCCCCTAGATGCATAGGAAGTGAAGCCAAACACCATTGTAAATCACCAAAACATGGGCCGTCACCAACCACAATACGCTCCAGACAACGACGAAGACCGTGATAAAAAATATCCAACATAGGTGTGATAGAAAAAGGAGGTGTTGTATGAAGATCAAACAACAGTTTGGGCATCTCAACACAAGACCTAAGAAGTAGAAGCTCACACTATGGGTCCTGGAGTAAGGACATGCAATCCATCATATCAAGGGGCTTCATCACACATTTCTGGAGAAGTTCCTTTGCAAAGGATGCATGTGTAGAAAATTGGGCCTCCTAGAATCTTCACTCCATGCTCTGGATGAGAGATGTCAGTTGGAAATAAGCCCACATTCGAGCCTCATCTAGGGTCATCAGATGGCCAAAAAATCTGTCTTCTTAGTATTGAGATGAAGACCATACATTGGGCCTTGCTCCTGAATGAGGGATAGAGCCTTCGAAACAACCTTTGTGTCCCCAATGAGGGTACCATCATCAAGGTAGAAAGAAAGGAGGTCAAGTTGACATGCATCCTTTGCCTGTAAAATAAGAGGGTGGAGTCCCAGGGAAAAAAGTAGGGAGCCTAATGGGTCACCTTATTGTACCCCGACAGAAGAAAAAAGAGGCTCACCATGATCCATATAGAGAGGAGATGGAGAGCTATAGAAAAACTCAACCCATCGTACAATAGAAGGGCAATGAAGACGAACCTCTCGAAATATGGTAGATCTATCAACCATGTTGAAGGCATTGTTGAAGTCAATAAGAGCCATGGTGAATGTAGTGTGGTGTTGTTGTTCATAGACAAGTCGATTGACATCATATAGAAGGGCCTCAACACCACAAGAAATACCACCACCATACTGATGATCCATAAGATAAGGGACGACATCAGAACTTACACCCTTTGCTGCAACTTTGGATACAAGACATTGCCAAATAGTACCCATAGCAATAGGCTGAATGCCATTGTTTGGTTTGAGAAAAGGGGTCAATGGAGCACTGGAAATGTAGGGAGCTAGGGAATCTGGACAACGACCAGTGAACCAAAGATTCACCACAGTTGAAACTGCCTTAAAAAATCATCTTTCACTGCAGTGGCAACCCCACACATATAATCAATAAGATGTTGTGATCGTAGGCCATCGCGTGCACAAGCGGTCCCTTTCTTGAATGATAAAATGGCTTCTTCAATCATAGAGTAAGAAGCAACAAATGGAGAGCTAGACATTTCAGACTGAGGTTGTACCAATGGCAGTGGAGGTTGAGGGTGTTTAGCTTCAAGATAAGAATAATTAGCAGCTTTTGTGGGGGTAACACCACTAGAGGACAGAACATGGATGGCAGTAGAAAATTGTCTATCTTTGATCTTAGACTTAGCACGTGAAATACAAGCTTCAGAAGAATGTTCTCGCCTAGTAGGACAACAATGAGCCAAAATCTGAGCCAGGAGTTGTTGAATGCCATCAGGTCCTAAATTCCAAGTCTCCAAAGCCTTAAGGATCATAAGTTGTTGTAGAAAGATGTGTTTTTAAGAAGACTGTTCTTGAGCAGACTTAGGGGAGAAGCGATACAAAACACATGCTGGAAGCAATAAAAGATAAATACATGCATCAATAGAGCGTGGGCAAGAAGCCACCTAGAGTAAGCAAGCACGAAGAGTATCGGCAAAGGGCAAACGACAAAGAAGAGGGATGCTCTTTACGGTAGGGACACCTGTGCGGAAGATAGAATCTAGAAAATCTGTATCGAGCTATAGTCGGTCAACAGGCAGAGGCGGTGGCTCAATACGCTGACGAGCTAACAGGGTGCAAGGAACAGAATCTGGAAAGCCAGAATTGATGGGAGCAGGCAAACCAACTATCACATCGAGTGATGTCTCACTAGGCTATTGAGGTAGAGTGGTAGTAACATAAGAGCAATCAGAAGCTTGATTAGGACATGCTTTAGACCATGGCACGATGCCAAGGCATACACCACACATCCAATGCTTGGAAGAACAAAGAGCAAACACCAAACCCTCTCAAACATCCACATACTCCAACGCCTTACGGATTCCATCAACATGACTCAGTGAAGATAAATGAACAACCTGAAGATGATTACCAAAACTGTTAGCTACTAACGGTTTTCCACGACATGTATGGAGGATCCTAAAAGGACATGAAACTTGTGCAACAGGTCCAACCATACAGAATGTAGGCCCCGCACGGTAAATGACCACAAGAATAACCTCACAGATTTTCACTTGTGACGCAACAAGACGGTCATAATGTGTCATTGCCGATGTGGGAAAACTGAATTTTGTCATTAAAGATAGAGGAACTTAGACATGGAGGGAGCCCTCTCATGTATGGCGGCCAGTAGTGCAGTCCCTCCTACTGGGTTGACCAGTGCCAAGCCTGCTTAACACACGACTGTAGGGAACTGTGTATGGGCTTCCGCCTCCGGGGATCGATGATGGACTCTATCATATCGATCCTCAACGTGTTGAGACCTAGACGTCTAGGCACCAGGGAGGCTCCAATCGCGTTCTTGCTCTAATCCCTTGCTACTATGGGTGTGGTTGTCGAAAAAAGGGCAGCCACCCCGGTATAGCCAAGTCCAAAAAAAGTTGATAAGTTGAATCAGACTTGAAGTTATCGCCGAACCTTTCTGGTCGCCTTCCGTCCGCATTCGGGAGAAACTATGGTAAGTCGGATCTGGATACTATGGTGTGGGGGAACAAGACAAGCAGAGAACCCCTGCCATCATCGACACTGGGGTAAGTGCAATAATTAATCAGAGGTAGGTGGGAGCCAAACGGAATTGTCGTCGGTGCCCATGTCACGTGCAGTGGCTCGGCGCCCTCGCATTGCATCATCGTCTGACGCACAATGACCAAATAAGTGTTGATATATTCCAACAAAAATACACTCGGGAGGAGCCATGCCACATTTGTTCTCATAAAAAGTCTCTTTCAATGCATTTCTTAGGAACTGGGGCCCATATAGTGACAATGTCCACTCACAACAATTCTCTGAAAATGCATATGTGAGGGTTGAGGACCATATCACGAGAATTTCCTCTAACAGCAGGTCATCCGTAATGTATTTATGAGAATTCAAGGCCCATATCAAGACAATGTCCTCTCATAGTAATTCTATAAAAATTCTAAGGTTAGGTGACATGAATTTATGTCACCTATAACTTTGGTGACACACATACATGTCACCTAAATGATATGTCTCCTTGTATATTACACTTGACTCATATACATGTGTAAACCCCCATTAGAACATAGGTGATTCAAATATATGTCACCTATAGTGTGTCACCCTTTCAAGTATGATAAAATATTTGTCACCTATGTTGCACAGACTACACGTGACATACATGCATGTCACCTAAAGTATGTCACCCTTTCAAATATACACAAATGTATGCCATCTATTTTTAGGCCACACAGATTATAAGTCATGTACAAACATGTCAACTAAAGTGCGTAACTTTTTACATGACTGTGACTGTCATCTATACTGTGTTTTTTTTGTAGTGGGATCGGGTCGTCTGCGAAACAGACACAGACGTGAGAGATTGTAGGACCTCGCTTACCCAGTTTTACAGGTTTCCAGATACCTTCATCGACCTTCGATTGGATCAGTTGGCTCAACCTCTCGAGGCAGAGAATGAATAAATATGGTGAGAGGGGGTCGCCTTGGTGCAGGCCTCTGCTAGCTTTGAAAGCGTTGGACGGTTTTCCGTTCCAAATAATCTGCGTTTCACCCTCAGTGATCGACTCCATGATGTAGCTAATGATGTTCTGTAGAAGACCAGTTCTGTTGATAGTGTCATGCATGAACAAACTCCCACGCCATGTGATCTTAGGCCTTGGTTAGATCAATCTTTATCGCCATCGTCTTGGCCCCTTTCTTCTTTTTCATAGTGTGGATGACTTCCTGACCAAGGCAATGTTATCTGTTATACATCTCCCGGCCGGGTACAAAACTGCTCTGGTTATTGGAGACCCACTTGGCCATGTAAGGTTTCATCATTTCCACCACGGCTTTTGAAATAATCTTGATAGCTATGTTGTTAAGGGATATCCGTCTCAGATTGTCGCATCTTTTCGGTACCTTGATCTTGGGGATAAGTACAATGGTCAAATTGCACAGGTCATCCGGAACCTGCTCGGTCTCGATAGCTTGTTGAACAGTCTTAATGATGCTCGGACCGACGATGCTCCAATTCTTCTGTACGAAAGTTCCGTTAACACCATCCGGACCGGCGGCTTTCAACGGATCCAGCGCCATCGTGATGTCGTAAATCTCCTGCTGTGTGGGGCGCCCGCCAAGCTCAGATCGCTGAACCTCTGTGGGAGGCTCAAATCTTCCCGGGAACAAGTCGCTCTCCATCCAGTTCCTGTGCTCTGGTGCGGTGAGAATACCATGGAAGTGGGAGACGACCAAATCAGTCAAGGCAGCTTCGTCGGTAATCCATACGCCTGTGTGATCTTTTAGCGCAGTTACGGTATTCGCTTTTTGCCTCTGGTTAACATAGTTATGGTAGAATCGCGTGTTGCAATCTCCTTCAACCGTCCAATTAATGTGACGTTATATTGGTTCGCTAGTTCAGTTTGTAGCTTGTTGATATTGTTTATCAGTCGATCTTTCCGTTTTCTCTTCTCCTTTTTGGTATGTCTATCCCATGTAATCAAGGAAGTTTGCACCTCTTTGAGCCATTAAAGCTTAACCCAGCATTCCAGCTGTTCCGCAGCATGTCTGAGAACCCCTCCGTGGTCTGCCAGGACGCAGAGTGATGAATCGCGGAGGGACTCTGTTGTGGTTTCGAAACCGGACAAGCAGCGGGCAGTGATCGGATCCCTTGCGCGGCAAATGTTCTACAAGGGCATTTGGAAAGCGGTTTATGAAAGCTGTATTCCCGGTAGCTCTGTCCAGACGCTTTTGGAGAGGGTGTTATGGAACAAAGTCGCTTCCGAGCAACTGAAACTCTCATTGTCACTTCTTTCTCCCGGGTCGAGGATAGTGTTGAAATCACCAAGCGCTATTCAGACTGATTTGAAGCGGTTGCCCATGTTCACTGTGGGCACGTTTGTTTACAAGGATCTGAATGGATTTAGCTGAATGCAGCACTTTTAGAATCAAAAATCAGAAAATATCTGTGACTCGTAAAGCCAGCGGGCGTTTTGTTTTATGGTTGCTTTGCCCTGCAGGTCACGCTGGATAAAGCAGCAGACGTCGCGTGGGGGGCCACAAAATGTGCAGTGCGCTGCTGGAGAGCGAATTAGGGATGAGCATCGGTCCGGGTTATGCCGGGTTTTGTCTGTCCCAAACCCAAACCCACATTTTAAAGTGGGCCACGGACCGGGTTCGGACCCGGATAAAAATGAAAAATGTCAGTCTATACCCGGCCCATATAAGAATGTTGGGTTTCGGGACGAATTCGGGTTTGCCCATATAACATCGAATGAGCATACCAAATTTTGCTAGATCCAACTTGCTAACATGAAAACTAAACTAGTATGATATGTATTTTGTGATCAACCTTCAAAACAATATATATATTTTGTGATAAATGTAGCCGGAATATGTACACCTTAGTTGTATGATCCCCAACAATAATGAATGGATATTGAAAGAGCAACAAATCATTTTCTCAAACATGTTAAAAAATCAGTGGAATCTATGATGTTGTGGCTTTTTGCTTCTCATCCTATATGTATATACAACGAAATGGGTTTTGGAAGGGTAAGAGATCATTTGTCTCCTACATGTGGGCATATGAGAAAAAAAATGAGCATAATCTACTATACACTGAGCAAAAGATCATTTGTCCCCTACATGTGGACAGAGTGAGATCAAAACAATGAAATCAAGTATGTCTATCTATGTCAATGATAGTTATCTTACTAGTATCAATTCACTAATCATGTTGATTGATTACAAATTTTCTATGTTGCCATTGGTTGGATACATACTACATATTGCATCAGGAAATCTGTATTTTTTTCTTTCAAGACAAAGATAGATGTATACATCTATAATGTACATAAAATCTAATCTAGGTATTTGGGCCTGGGTTCACCTCCGCCCATACCCGGCCCAAATAAAATATGGGTATAAATTTTAGGCCCGGCCCACCCATATTATAAATCGGATTCGGGTCTGGATCGGATTATGCGGGCTGGGTCGCGGGTCGGATCGGGCCGGCCCGACCCGATGCTCATCCCTAGAGAGAATACAACATCTGCTCTAGAAACTAAAATCCTGGGACATCGACTTTTTTGCTTTAGTGGCCACTACACGTTCCACTAAGCTTCCACGACCGTCAATGTCCCGACGAACGGTACTTGTGCCTTAGGCTAGTACTGATAAACTTGTTTAACTCAGTGTAGGTTAGTAGACCTTCTTCAATGTTAACTCGTGGTGAAATCTGTTTGTCCTCCTGCTAATGCATACAGTTGCTGAATCACGACCTCCCAGTCGTAACATGTAGTTGTCGGTAACCTGTTTTAGCAGGTGGGATCGTCACCTTAGTCCCACTATATATCTATATAACCTTAGTGTGGGATGCTTTCTTTCTCTCCGACAGTTGCGCTTTGGATTTACAAAGCAATGTCGATGGCCTGCATAGCTATGTCATGGCCGTCCTGCATAGCCTGTAGTCTTTGGCGAACGCCTGCAAATTAAATAGAATTGCTATTAACTAGTATCCTAAAAATTTGATAAAAAAACACACTTACATAATATAATTATAAATGAACATATAGATAGAAACCTCAGGGATATATTCTTAAAACTTACCTTGTCAGGAAGTGCAAGCACGTCCTCACCCTCATGGTGATCATCAACACGGTCATCATGGGAACATAATAAAAATATAAACATCCATGCCTCTAATATTGTGATCTTTTATCAATTAACAATCCTTCATTATGATCCCCGCGAACATACAAGTCATTGTGATCCCCAGCTTCAATATTTGGTGGTGTTGGCAACCCAACTGAGAATAGAATGGAGTCATCATACTTATCATAATACTCTTCTTCATCTATAGGATCTTCAATGAGCTGTCTTTTATCATGAAGAACAACCAACCATTTATCATTTGCATGATCATCGATATAAAATACTTGTTTTGCATGTGATGCCAATATGAATGGTTCACCCTTCTCGCCAATCTTTTCAAAGTTCACTAACGTGAAACCCAATTCATCCACTATACCTCCTTTGTTGTTGTCAACCCAATTACATTTAAAGAGCGGAATTCTGAAATCTACATAGTCAAACTCTCATATGTCTTCAATGACACCGTAATAAGACATTTTAGCTTCATGTGGACTTTTATCCTTTGCACTTGAAAAAAACAATGAAGACGCTTGAAGGGTGACCCCGCTGTTTTGGACGACACTCTTATCATCTTGACACTTTGTGTAATATGAGAAATCATTTATGTCAAACCCTTCATAAGACATAACATTCAATTTTGATTTAAAGGTGAGGCATTTGATGGTTTCAGTAACATTATATGCTGTTTGAGATAGTTGATGTAAGACTTTATCTTCAAACCACTTAATAAATGTCTTGTTATGCTCTCTAGCAAGCCACATTGAATTGGATTGAGGATATTGTCTCTTGATGAAATTGGTATGTTCCTCGATATAAACACTCACTTCGTCGATGTTGTGTAAAATATACAAGTGACCTTGCTCCAATTGCTCACGGATGATTACTATCACCCGTGATCCCAAAACTCCTTTGCCAAAATGCTCCTCAATATTCTTGTCATTCACGGGAGCGTCATTACCACTCAAAAAGTCATTGCAAAAATCCATAACCTCTCTCGCCATATAACCCTCAATAGTACTCCCTTCAGACCGATAACAGTTTCGAACATCACCTTTAAAAATGCTCATGTATCGTTTAAATGGATACATCCAATGCAAGAAAACTGGTCCCAACATTTTTACTTCCCTAGTCAAGTGGACAACAAGATGTACCATGATATCAAAGAACGACAGAGGAAAATACATCTCAAGCTGACATAGGGTAACAACCACTTCTCTTTGCAAATTATCGAGAGTATCAGGGTCAATAACTTTGCTGCACAGACTGTTGAAAAAGAAACAAAGTCTGGTGATTGCAAACCTTACATGCTTCGGCAATATATATCTAATTGCCACAGACAATATTTGTTGCATTAGAATGTGACAATCATGAGATTTAAGACCTATCAACTTCAGATCTTTCATTGATACCAATGTACGGATGTTGGATGAGTAACCCTGTGGCACCTTAATATTTACCAAGCATTCACAAAATGCTTTCTTCTCCTTTCTAGACAACGTGTAACAAGCGGGAGGTAAGTATGTTCTCCGATCGCTAATAACTACTTCTGTTAATTCTATCCTTATTCCCATTTCACATAGGTCGATTCTGGATTTTATCCCATCTTTAGTCTTACCTGGTATATTCAACAGAGTACCGATGACGCTATCACATACATTTTTCTCAACGTGCATGACATCGATACAATGTCTGACTGTCAAAGAACTCCAATAAGGAAGATCCCAAAATATCAACTTCTTCTTGAATAAAGACTTGTCACTCCTTGTGGCCATCGTACAGTGTGATCTCTTACCAAATTCATTGGCGATGTCTTTCACTCTTTCATAAACATCCTCCCCTGATATAAGTTTAGGTGCACTACGTTCCTCATCCCGTCCATTGAATGCTTTGCGCAACCTACGATACAGATGAAATTTTGGAAGAAACCTTCGATGAGCAAGATATACAGTCTTGCCGCCGTGTTTTAGTCGTATTGAATCATTGTTCTCTTCACATATAGGACACACTTTAGATCCTTTGACACTACATACATACAAATTCCCATATGCTGGAAAGTCATTCACAGTGCAAAACAACATAGCGTGCAAACAAAATGTCTCTCTTCGTGAAGCATCATAGGTCATCACACCTTCACCCCAAAGTTTCTTTAAGTCATCAATCAGAGGTTCAAGATAAACATCGATATCATTTCCAGGTTGTTTAGGGCCCGATATCAACAACGACAGCATAACGTACTTATTTTTCATACACAACCAGGGAGGAAGATTGTATATAACAAGCATGAATGGCCAAGTGCTATGTTGGATGCTCAATGTCCCGTATGGTTTCACCCCATCTGTACAAAGCCCAAGTCTTAGATTCCTGTCCTCTTCACCGAATTCAGGGTATAATAAATCAAACTTCTTCTACTGTGGGGAATCAGACACATGTAGTAGGATCCCATCATTAATTTTCTTAACATCTGCATGCCACCTCAAATTCTTTGCATCTATAGGATTCGCAAACAAGCGTTGAAACCGTGGTATTATAGGTAGATACCACATCACTTTGGCGGGAGAACCAGTTTTGGACTCCCCCAAAGTCGTCAATTTATACCTTGACGCACCACATTTCAGACAATCTTTCGAATCCACATAGTCCTTTTGAAATAATACACAATCATTCTTGCATGCGTGTATCTTCTTGGCCTCCATTCCCATTGGGCACAACAATTTCTTTAACCGATATGTTGAGATCGGCAACTCGTTTCCTTTAGGAAGAATTTCTTTTAACAAAGACAACAATGACGTGAAGCTTTTGTCGCTCCATCGATTGTTAGCTTTCAGTTTATACAATCTCAACACAGCGCTAAGCTTCGTAAAGTTACAACCCGTGTATAATGGTATCTCATCATCATGCACAATGTTTCTAAACAT
Organism: Alisma plantago-aquatica; assembly: GCA_963693085.1. Lineage (NCBI taxonomy): Eukaryota > Viridiplantae > Streptophyta > Magnoliopsida > Alismatales > Alismataceae > Alisma > Alisma plantago-aquatica. The sequence goes on from OY856411.1 coordinate 865,250,683, forward strand.
GAGAGGTGGATCAGTGTGCTCTACCCCACAACTATCCAACATCGCATCAACGATGTCTACTGGAACTGGTTCATTCACATCTACGTCATCGGAGGCAATTTCTTCTTCCACACAAGCACTGCTATCGACATCCACTGGTTTCAGGTTTGAAATCTCTCCATGCCAGTGCCATTCTGTATAGCCTTGTACAATCCCGTTACACATGACATGACTTCTGATTTCGTCACCAGTACTGACTTTCAAGTTGTTACCGCAATGCCTACATGGATAGTAGAACCTATCTCCAGGTTGTTTCCTATGTTCCTCGGCAAATCTAATAAACTGATTAAGACTATAAATAAAGTCTGGGGTGCAGCGATTGCGAATGGACATCCATGATCTATCCATTCTATGATCAAAGAGAAAATACGTATATATTATAACAAGATTAGGGTCTAGGGTAAAAAAATTAGATTTTATGGTTAAAACTTTAGGGTTTATACATGTGATGTAATTCTTATATATAATAAATGTGTACCACCTATCCCATTCTTGAACACCTAATCTCACTAGTAAGTGTATAATGTGTATTGGGTTTTCAAGAAAATTTCGGCAGCATTTCCCCGTTGTTCTCCAAGTACATATGTACTTAGAGAACAAACGGGGAAATGCTGCTGAAATTTTCTTGAAAACCCAATACACATTATACACTTGCATCCTAAGTGAGATTAGGTTTTCAAGAACAGTCCCAAACCGGGGACTATCCAAGATTTACTCCTAATGAGTAAATATTGGACGGGTTTCTAGGCCAACAAATACAACACCAGTTTCTTGTTCACAACCCCATTCAACACACAATTTCTTATAAAAACACTTGTGGACATCCATAACAACATATCAATGCTTCCTAAATTAATCAACATTAATAACGCCTGAGCCCACTGCCCAAGGCTCTAGTAGAGTTTCAAGAATGACGACTGGCCCCACAGACCACCACTAGCCTTAACTGCGCACTTTGTCCACACTGACGCGCAAGCCAGGATCAATTTCCCGACTGGCCACCCATCCTAGTACTACTCCAAGTTGAGCACGCTTAACTATGGAGTTCTTTAGAGATGGGATCCCGGAAAAGGAGGTGCACCTTGGTGATATGGGTAGTCCAATCATTCCTTTTAACAAGCTGACGCCGAAAATTAACCGCCAAATCTAAAATTTCCAGCGAAAAAAATAATTTCAAAATTTAACATATGGCGTCGGTCATTAACTAATAAACCGACGACTAAAGGTTATTCGCGAAATAGAAATTGGGCACATTTTGATCGTCGGTTTTACAACAATGACGACACTTATGGTTTTTCTCGCGCTATTCGCGGGAAATTTTTCACACCCATTGAGCATCAGATTTTTTAAAAAATCGACGACTATGGTCATTAATCGAGAACCAGTTTTTTAATCGGCATATGTAGATAGACGTCGGTTTTTTTCTAGTTAAAACCGATGATTATCATTGAGAACAGGTGTCCGTTTTTGTGGTTAACCGACACCTTTAGTGTTATGTGTCGATTTTGTTGAATAAACGACATCGAATGTTAATTTAATAACGCGCGAGCGAGCCCGACTCTTCTCCTTTCTCTCTGTGTTGCAATCGGCTTAGGGTCTGGTGATTCCGATGAGCAAGCAGACTCCCTCCGCGTCGCCGCCCACTGTCGTCGTTCTCCTTGCTCGTCGGCGTCGTTCTCCTTGCTCGCCGTCGGCCACCTGCTGCTCGCCACTTGTTGGTCTCTACTCCTCTGCCGCCGCCGCTCACTGCTCCAACGGCCTGGTCTCCTACTCTCCGACGACCTGCTCTTTTGCTGCTTCGGCGCCTCCGACGGCCTGCTCTTTTACTACTCCGGCCAACTCCGACGGCCTGCTCTCTAACTGCTCCAACTTTGGCGCGGCCTTCCTGCTGCCTTCCGCCGCCGTCACTACTTCCGCAGCCGCTCCGGCCAATAAACGGTAATGGAACCATCTCCGTTTCTACATGTGTGCTATGTGTGTGACCTGTAGGAGTACCTTATAGTCTGGTCTCCATCTCTGTTTCTACAGTGGTTGATCCACTGATTTCTATGTGTGTGCTATTGCAACTAGGAGTACCGTACAGTCTGGTATTCATCTTCATTTATTGCATCCAATGTTAATTTTTGTAGGGTTCTTGTCTGACCCGACTCTAGTATTGGTGTCATTTTTACTTGATTAGTCCTTTAATACATTGTTAAGAGTGGATTTGATGTCTACCTGCATGGGAGTTGTGATATTGAATCAATATATATTTTTCCAGAGTATTTATGACGACTTTGTGCCTAATATTAGATCCTCTAAGGGAGTGTTTATTTAAATTGAACATTGTATATGAAACAAAATATGATTGTCTAGTATTTTTTCAATGACCACTTCCATTACGGTTCAGGAGCTCGCCGGCCGTATGCCTACTCCAGAGCTCGCTGGCCTTCTACCTGCTCCAGAGATCGCCACTCATTGGCTTCCTACTCCAGAGCTCACCGCCTACTGCCTGCTCACCGCCGCCCTTCTCCCTCCTCCTTTCTCGCTCGTTGGTTGCCTGCTTGCTCACCGCTCTTCCACACTCACATGCCCGCTCAGCCTGCCCGTTCGGCTTCCACGTGCACCCATCTGTCTCGCTCTCTCTCTCTGCTCCAGAGCAAGACGCCCGACTGGGCTCAAATAGAGGTAAACGTCTCCAAAAACCCTCTGTCTCACCCTCTCTCCCAGCTCCAGAGCAAGACGCTCTGATTTGTATTTACTTAAATACCGATTTGTATTTACTTATCTACTCATTCGTTCATCTAATGATTTTTATTCATCACATTATTTAAATTTAGGGCTTTATATTTATTCATCTACTTTTTAAAATTATTTAATCATCTCTTGATTTATATTTGTTTATCAACTGAGGTGTACTTTTTTATCTATTGCTTTGTATTTGTTTATCTACTGATTATATTTATTTATCTAATGTTTTGAGTTTACTTATTTAGATGTTGCTATTGTAAATCAGCCTAGGATATGAATAAATCTTGTGCTTGCATATATTTGTGCTTCTAATCCTCATGCTTGACCTAATTCAGTAAACCCTAGGAATTGATAGTATAAATGCATCTAAACATTCATAAGCCATAACCCCTCCAGTAGGTGGGGCCCACATGGGCATGTGGCATGCCAGTCTTGAGCCGTGCGGTCCAGGCAAGTTGGAAAGGGCTATTCGTAGAGACGAGATGGAGCCGCCTTTGCGCTGGTAGCCGTGGACGGGAACTGGGTGTCCATGGGCCATTGTGGGTCTGCACTGAAATGGGGTCAGATTATGAGGCCATATAGTTGAGCCTTGACGAGGACGTCAAGAGTCTAAGTGGGGGTGATTGCAACATCCCAGGATTTGAGGTCTCGGATAACATGATCTTAAAGGGAATGATTAGACTACCCATATCACCAAGGTGCACATCCTTTTCCGGGAGCCCATCTCTAAAGAACTCTATAGTTAAGCGTGTTCAACTTTGAGTAGTACTAGGATGGGTGACCAGTCGGAAGTTGATCCTGACTTGCGCGTCAGTGTGGACAAAGTGTGCAGTTAAGGCTAGTGGTGGTCTGTGGGGCCAGTCATCATTCCTGAAACTCTACTAGAGCCTTGGGCAGTGGGCCCAGGCGTTACAGTTATTAAGGAACCGACGCCGAATAAAAACGATACCCGTGTCTGGTCGTCCTTCACAGATTACGCCTTTAAAAGTGAAGATATAAGTTATTTATGTAGTAGTGATAGTTATAAGACATTCACCATTGACCTTGCACGTTAGCAATTTTCTGTGACAATTAACGATTTCAACTACACACTGGGTTGCCCTCCAAAAGAGCCAAATACCTCTCGCGTATCCTCTAGCTTCCACGCGGTGAGAGTTAGTAAATTCCAGCCGTGCTATAGTATTGACCGCCCTGCCAGCGCTGATCTTGGGTTCAAGTTCAAGGATAGCAACAATTTTTGGGTTGTGAATAGACGTTAATTCCTTGAGAGATCTGCATCTAACCTCAGTGCCGATGCCTCTTGAGTTCCAGCACAGTATATCAACCATCTAAAGACTAGTAAATGGGAATGAGCTTATGCCTCCTGAGGCTCATCAGCAGCTGCCTCGCCTCTCTTCTCCCCCTCCTCCATTAACATCTCATCACTGGCCCTGTTTTGAGCCAGGAGACGTGAACTCTTCCTTCTGTGTTTGTACGGGGGGTACTACTCTCTGCTTCTTCATTCTGGGTCCGCTGCCTTTAATCTTCCTTCCCAGTGGCAGTGGTGCTGGAGCGCTGGCTTCCGACGGGTTCTCTGCGGCGCCTTCTTTGTCCATGTTATTGTTCAGGGGTGTGTCTGTGCTATTATCTGTGACCAAATTTGTAGGTTGTCCCTCATTGCCCGTGCTGACATCGAGACCCTCTGGTCCTTCCTTCTCCACCCGTGCGCTACCTGTCGCAGCCGTGTCTGCTAACATTTCATCTGAAGCGTCGTCTACCTTATCTTCCTTCATAATTTCAATAACCTCATCAACTCTCGGGTAGACGACTTGGTGGCTTTCGTTATTAGCTTCAACAGCTCCCTTGTCCTTGCCCATGGATTTGTTCCCTTTTTTGGTGATATCATTCAGCACCTCCCGTTTCTTCTCTGCAGTTTCTATGGTATTCTTTGGGCGCCAAACCTTGGTTCCTTTATTGGTGATACCCTTCCTCGCTGTTCCCATGCATTTTTGTGTGTGTGATTTTCGTATTTGTGACCCCTCCGCTGGAGCTGCTTGGCTGTTTCAACCTGCAGTACTGCTCTGTGGCCCACTCTGCCACACTTGCCACAAGAGTCGGGCTCCACTTCGTATTCCACTTGATATTCAATTCCATTAATGAACATAGAGGGCTGCAGTAACTTGGTAGTGTCCACCTCAATGGCGAGACGGGCAAACTTGCTCCTCCTGAAGACGGTATGGCTATCGACCTTTATGAGCCTACCCAAGGCTAATCTCACATCTATTCTATATTACTATAAAAAGAGGGAGTTTGTAAACTAATTTACAAAAGCTGCCACTGACCAATCAAATTGCTCTATTTTCAAACGGAACACTTTCCTTAACTCACTCTTTTCTCTCCTTTTTTTTTCAAGGATTTAACTTCTTAAGCTAATATTTTTTTTCCTTTTCTTTGATAAACTGACGACCCTTCTCTAACCCACTCTTTTCTTGGAACTCCCACACCTTCCAACTAATTCAGACGTTGCAATTCTTCTATTCACGATTCAATCACCTAACCACTCACCCTTTCCAACTCCTCTCGTCGCAACCTCATTTACCTTTCCATCTCCTCGCATTCCTTTTATTCCTCTTCCCTCCTCTCCTTGAATACTCATGCAATATCTAAGTTGGTCTTATTGTTTATGTTTTATTGATTTTATGATGAGGAAACACTTTCTCCATTATCAATGTAATTGCCCGCGTTTCACACCATTCTTATGTCCTTTTACGGAAGAAAAACAATTGGAACATGTATACACATTATCCAAGTGTTTTCATCCCTATTCCTCAAATATCTCAATGATATTCCTACTCTTTAGGTCCACATTCCTTAAATATCTTAAACAACCGAAACATGTATACCCATTATCTACGTTCTCTATCCCTATTCCCAAATATCTCAACGATATTCCTACTTTTAGGTTCACATTTCTTAAATATCTTAAAAGCATTTTTAAATTATTCTAACCTCTATATATTTTATAACACGAATTTCACTTCCTCGCCAAATAGAAACGTCTGGGTTTAGTCCATAAGGACGCAATGTATCACATTTTCATATTATCTCATCTTCAAATAAAGTATCATGTTCCACGAAAGACAACACTCCCTCTCTCTCCTACTCTATCCCACTCTGACTTCTTCTACAACACCCTCAAATACCTCCCTCATTATTGTTTTCTCTATCTTTCTCCATCAACCCGCCCTTAACTAGTTCTAAATTTCTTTTTCCCGGGCTCTCTCTCTCTTCCTCTACCAAGTACCAACAACTCCTCATCTCCCTACCCCACTACCCTTCCAGCGGACTTCCCACCATCTCCAAAAACAAACAATTGTTAAAATGTCACACCAACAAATTGATCTCCCTCTTAATCTTCAAAAATGTGTTCTTCTCCGCCTCTTTCACAACAGACGACACCTTTATCCTCTCATCATCAACATTTTCCCAGACACACTCTTTTACGAGGATCTCCCTTGTCAAGCAACATTTTCTTCCTTCAACGTCACAAGTATTTATTTATTTTTACTATTGTTCATCTTAAGGTATTCTGAATAAGTTTCCCACACAAGTATCTCTAGTCAACATATTTGTCCACAATTCACCTTTTATTGAAAAAGTAATCATGACTTTCAAACACTTATAAAAACAAGGCAAATAAGATGACTTCCCTGTTTCCAGAATCCATGTCCTCTAAACTTTTTAACTCCATTCCTCAAATATCTCAACAATATTTTCACTTCCTCAGATCTCACTCCTTATGTAACTTTTTAACAATTTTAAATTAGCATTACCTCTTATATTATAAATAAAAAATAGATAAACTTTCCCTCAAAAAGCAACAGCTGGTCAATGCCAACTCATAAATGCTAGACATATATTTGAAAACTAATAACTACACATGGAGTGTTAACAAATCCATATTATTATGGACTCTGTTCTTCCGCAAGACAATCACCGCGATATATTTCGAAACAAAAAAGGTGATGGCCGCGGCTACCGTTCTGGCGACGGTGAAGGCGAACGCCCATGCGATCGGGGAGGAGAATGGTTCGATTTCTCAGTTGACTGTGAATCCAAGGCCGGTGAATGGAGAAGGGAGTCGCAAAGGTACTGCGAGGCTTGGTGAGTCTTCAGAGATCTGGCCAAAGAAGAACGCTCCTTCAACCACGAAGGTCCAGGTTGCGCCGGCGGCCAGATCTTGGGTAGATCTTGTGTTTTCCAAGAAGCCTAATGATGTGGGGAAGCTGTCGAAGCTGAGTGTGAACTTAGTTGAAGGCAAGCTTATCTATCCCAAGCACATTGTTGAAAGGAATCTGAAGAAATGGAACCTGGCGGCGGTAGGGTATGTCGTCGGACTTAATCCGAACTGGACTGTGCTAGTGAGACATTTTGCTCAGATATGGAATGTCAAGGGTTCAATAGAGGTTAAATCTAGAGGAAAGGGCTTCTTCATCGTTCTGTTTTCGAATGAGGAGGATCTATGCATTGCAGTTGAAGGAGGTCCTTGGTTCGTAGCTGGAAAACCTTTGGTCATTAAGAAGTGGGAGAGGGGTGATCCACTGGAGAAGCTTAAATTGAATGAAATTCCTATTTGGATGAAGATTCATGACCTGCCGTTGGAACTATGGGATGAAGAGATGTTTAATTACATCGGGTCTGTGCTTGGTAAGCCACTGAGAGTTGATAAGCTTACTACAGATTTTGTGAGGCTGGAATATGCGAGGATGCAGGTTCTAATTTCAGTAGATTTCAAGTTTCCAAAAACTCTGGAAATCCAGTGCGAGGATGGTCATCTAGATAGTATATCTTTTGAGTATGAATGGGAATCAGAGAAATGCGCTTCTTGTGGAAACTTTGGGCATGAACCTATTCCGTGTGATTTGCATTTACTCAAGAAGAATGCGGCTGAGGTGAGGCCGAGAAACAAGTCGGTCTGGATTCCAAAAAAGGCTACTGACAGGATGGGTGAGGAGCTGGAGGTCTTCTGTGATGCTAGCGAAGACGTTGCTGTTATAGAGCAGTCGTCTGAAGAATTTTCTGATCCAACTTCTGTTGAGTCCGTGGGACTTCAAGATGAAGGGAATTTCCGAGTCAGAACAGGGAATGGTACTACTTCTTCACTAGCTGTTACTCCTACTCAATCTCCTGAATGGGAGAAACAGAAGCGCAAATCGAAGTCCCCCCTCGGGTTGCAACTAAACATGTTTCTTCTGCAAAAAATATTCAACTTACACCGAACAAGTTTTCATTATTGGCAAGTGTGGTAGAGAATTCGAGTGAAGCAGGGCAAAGGAACGTGTACCAAACCAGTGAAGTACTGGGTAAAACTGGTTCTAATGACTGACGACTTTCTTAATATCATATCCTGGAATGTGAGGGGTCTTAAACTCAAAGCCCCAAAGATCCAGGAAGCAATAAGGAGGATCAAACCCCATATAGCTATTTTAGTTGAGACTAAAGTAAGAGATGGCAAGATTAGAAGGCTTCTTAATCACTTTTTTCGGATTATAATTGGGTTTCTAATCATCGCTCTCATGTGTTGGGAAGAGTAGTTTTGCTGTGGGATCCTAATTCTTGTTCTGTTATTAAGATTACAGAAACTGACCAGCTGGTTCATTGTAGAGTTGATTTTAATGATGAATCTTTCTTCATTACTGTTGTTTATGGTCATAATCCCGATTCTAATAGAAGTGCTCTTTGGGAAAGTATTAATGATATCCATACTACTATGAATCACCCGTGGATTATCATGGGAGATTTCAATGCTGTTAGAAGAGAAGAAGAGAAAATTGGCAGGGATCCTCCTTCGAGAAGATCTATGAGGGAGTTTAATGATTGTGTTCTCAACTGTAGTCTTGTTGATCTTAGTCTTAATGGGCCCTTATTCTCTTGGGATAATCATCAGGAGGGAGAACATTTCATAACTTCTAAGATTGATAGGATTCTTTATAATATTGGTTTTATGAATCTTTTTCAGAATTTCACGGGCTTTCTCATCACTAACACGATTAGTGATCACAAGATCCTTAATTTGCAGATTGGGGAAAAAAGGATTATCAGGGCTCCTTTTCGGTTTATCAATGCCTGGACCAAGAAGGATGATTATATTGATGTTGTTAGAAACAATTGGTGCACTAAGGCGGATGGTTTTCCTATGTTTCTTCTTTATGATAAGATGAGAAACTTGAGAGGTGCTTTGTCAAGATGGAATAAGAATAAGGTGGGGAATTTAACTGATAATCTTCATTGCTGTGAGAAAGAAGCCTATGAAGCTCAATGTAAGCTGGACAACTGTCCATCTAATACTGAATACCAGATGGAGGCTCAAAGATGTAGGATGGAGCTTGTTAAGGCTAGGAAGCTGGAGGAGTCTCTTCTTAGACAAAAATCTTGTATTCAATGGTTGAAAGAAGGTGATGATAACTCTAAGTTCTTTTATTCTTCTATTAAAGTGTGTAGGCATATCAATCATATCAGGTCCTTGGATATTGATGGGAAGTCCTGTTCTGATCAGTTGCTTATTAATAATTCTATCTGTGACTTCTATATGAAACTGTTCAATAATTGTCATATCAGCAACCTTTCTCTTATTGATGAGCTGGGGTTCAAAACCTTAAATGGGGTCAATTGCATGGCTTTGGATAGGTGTTTCTCTGTGAAGGAGGTTGAAGAGGTGGTTCTTGCCCTCAATATTGATAAATGTCCTGGTCCTGACGGGTACAATGGCAATTTCTTCAGGACTAGTTGGTCTTTTATTAAAAGTGATGTTTGTTTGCCTGTACTTCATTTCTTTAGAACAGGGAGGTTGCTTAGAGAAACCAATCACACTTTTATTACTCTCATTCCTAAAGGAGGGGATAAAGATAAGCTAAAGAATTAGAGACCCATCTCGCTCTGTAATGTTGTGTTGAAGATCATTACTAAGATGATGTGTATTAGACTTCAGTATGTTATGGACAGTGTTATCAGCTTTAATCAGCATGCTTTTGTGAAAGGTAGAAGTGTGAGAGATGCTATTCTTCTTTCTAATGAACTCATCCATGACTTTAATAAAAAAGATTCAAAGTGCAGAATGTGCCTTAAGTTAGACATTTCGAAGGCATATGATTCTGTGTCATGGGATGCTTTGTTTAGAATCATGGAAGTTATGAAGTTCCCTTTCTGTTGGATTGTGTGGCTCAAGGAGATTTTCTATACGAGTTCCTATGAGATTTTAATTAATGGAGAGCCTTCTAATTCTTTTACACCTAGTAATGGGGTGAGGCAAGGAGACCCCATTGCCCCTTACTTGTTTGTCATTGTTATGCAGTGTTTTTCTCAGTTGATGCAGCGTGCTGAGGAGAAAGGAGAGATTGTTCCTTTGAAGGCTTCTGATAATTTGAGTGTTTCTCATTTAATCTTTGCGGATGATCTCATGGTGTTTATTGAGGCAAATGAGGAGAATGCTAATAACCTTGTTAAAATTCTGAATACCTTTTATGATATCATTGGTTTGAAGATCAATACTGATAAAAGTTCCATCATCCTGAGTTCTGAAGCTGATAGTGAATCTATTTATAAGATTCTGGGTATCCCTAGTAGAGCTGGTCCTAGTAACTATCTTGGTGTTCCTTTGTTTCAAGGTAGGCTCACGAGAGAGCATTGCAAGCCTTTGCTTGATAAAACTAAGAAAAGATTGGAGGGCTGGAAATCGAAGATGCTTTCTATGGCTGGTAGGATTGAGCTTGTTAATTCTACTTTGAATGTGATGCATCTCTATTGGTCCACGACTTTTCCTTTGCCTTGTTCTGTTATTGATGATTTGGAGAAACTCTGCAGAGATTTTATTTGGACTCATTATGAGAAGAATGCTGGAGTTCATCTTGTTCGGTGGGACAAGGTTACCAAACCTAAAGATGAGGGTGGTTTGGGTATTAGGTCCATTAGAGAGACCTGTAATTCATCTCTCCTTTTCCATGCGTGGAATGTGGCTAATAGAAAGGAGTCTCTATGGATCAGGTGGATTCATGAGAAATACTTAAGAAGGCTGTCCTTTTGGGAAATTAAGGAGAATAACTCTTTTTATTGGATTTTCAACAGAGTTATAAAAGAAAGGGACACTCTTAAAGATAAGATTTGCTTTTCTATTGGAGATGGTGATGGTACTTTTGTGTGGAAGGACCCTTGGTTGCCCAATTGCAAGTTTTTGACTGAATGTCTTGGAAGCAATAGTGTCATTCGAACTGGTATTTCTAGAGACAATAAGGTTAGCTGTCTAATTAATAATGGTGGTTGGATTTCTTATGAGTCCAGAAGTCATAGTGAGCTGAATGCCTTGGTTCATACTTTTAAAAAACCCCATGGTGGTAATGATGCTATCCTGTTCAGTGGTAAATATAATGTTAATATGAGATGTCTTTGGGACTGCTACAGATCGAAGGAGTTATTCCCTAACCCCTTTTTCAGGTGGATTTGGCGTTTTAAAGCTCCGAAAAAATGTCAGGTTCACGCATGGAAAGTAGGGCATGGTCATCTCCCTACTACTGATTTTCTCAAGAAGTTGGGCATTCATATTCCATCCTACTGTATTTTGTGCAGGGCGAGTGAGGAAGATACTAATCATTGCATGTGGTCTTGTAGTTTTGCTGTCAATATTTGGAAGCTAGCTTTCCCTGCTTGGTGTTCTGGTTCCCCCCTCACGATGGACAATGTCTTGAGCTTTAAGGATAAGAAGAGTCACATGACTATCCTGATTACTCTGTTGTGGATTTGGAGAGAAAGAAACCAAAGGGTTCATGAAGGTATTGATAGAAATGAAGGTTCTCTGTGGAGATTGATTAAAAAAGATGTGGACGCCTTCACTGATTAATGGTTCTGCTCTTAGTCTGGTTTTAGATCTGCAGATGACCTCCTTTTGGTTCTTTTCTGAGGTTTGGAACAGTAGGTTGTTTGGTCGTTCAGTCAGATCCCTTCTGGCTCTCTTCTGTGGATCGTCTACTGCTGGCTGGCTTTGGTTTCATGGAGGGACCTCTGGCTGGGAGTCTTTTCCTTTGGGCAGCAGTGGTGGTTTTTTTGATGGAGTTTTGGTCTTGTACAGGCTTAGCCTTTCTTTTCTAGCTTTCTGTTTTCTGGTTTTGTACAGTCCTTCTTTTCCTTTTCTTGATCCTACCTTGGGATTAAGATGCTTTGTACAGAACTTCCAAAAGTAATACAAAAATAGATACTGGCGCGTGGTTCACCAAAAAAAAAACAAATCCATATTATGATCCCCACTCATAATATATGTATAATAGGAAACACCCACATGAACATGAAAAGTAATATTTCGTCATTAAACATTACCATATCCCAACAATTATGACCAATGACATTGTATTGTTATTTTTTGAATTTTTTTTCCATAATTATTTCTTCTCAAATTATTTTCACTGCCATTTTCTATTTACACTCTCACAAACCCATACTGTGTGCTCTTACAATTAGTATTCACATTGCCAATTTGCATGACACGTGTGTAACGATTGATGAACTAAATTTAGAACTCAATATCTTAGTTCCCATGTTCATGGTTTCTTTATAAGCCTCCTTGTTCACAGACAATGATCCAAAGCTTCCATCATTTTTTTATCATCTTAATCTTAAAATGTAATATCATGGTCTTCTATCAAAAATATGTTTGTCAATCATCATTCAACCCACAAAACATTCAACTACCGAGCACAACTTAGTTTTTTATGTTCCTCACAAAAAATGGTACTTGTAGTATGTCATTGTGTGAGTTCATATGAAACATGAACTAACATGTGATGTTCTTGTGGAACATGCATAAGTAACACTAGAGTTACATAAGGAAGTTACATTATACATGAATAGTTTGGAAATTGTATGATGACTTCTGTGATTCAACCCTCATATATTGTTGTCTCACCTTACATATTTCTATGGAGGTGTAGAAATTATTATTGTTGATCTTGTTTTCTTTAATACTTCTATGTGATCACTCTCGATTGACGTTGTAATTTATTGGGCTTCTCATATTTTATCTTACAATCTAAATATCGCCACATTATATTATGTATACTTTTATCTTCTTGAAGTTGTATGCTTCACACTTATGAAGAAGGGTGAATTTCCCAATGTTGACTTGTATATGTATTATCATTACTAGGAATTGAATCAATGAGAAAAAAAACTATTAATACATTTTGAAATATTATCAGCAAAAATTGTTAAATTTTCACTTATATTGAATAAAAATTATATATCTATCAAATAAAGTACAAGAATTTTACATATTTTAAATTTCACGTGCATGGGCACGTGTGGGTTGACTAGTAATAAAAAATAGTGGGGACGTACAGATGAAGGGGTAGGTTCAGTATGCGTACCCATGTTACCACAAAGTGTGGCATTTCCTCTTACAACTTGAATATGTGATACCAATCCCAAAGAACTAGACAACAACCAAAAATTTTCCAAGGACCTCTGGTCATTGCGGTTTCATAGTCTTCTCTGCACAAGAGTTGCGCCACGTAATGCCCTAGGTCCAATCCATACATATTGAACCGGCCTTTGGGGTTCCACATAAGCTTTATTCTGTCTCTCATGGTCATAAACCCCATGTCAGTTCCAAGCAATCTTAGAACCAAAATTTTTTTTAAATAAAACATCCCATTAGAGCCATCAGGGATCTAGAATATAACTCCGAAGCAAAAATCTTAATATCACTCAAGTTATAATTCATGAGACCATCAATCAAAATGCTTTTGAAAGTATTTCCATTCCTTCTTATTTTTGTAGAGGAGTAAAATAATTTGGTATTCAAACCACCCCCTTTCAACAACTGCACCCTTAATTTTTGCCTAAGAAGGGATTGTTTAAGAACAACAACATGAACATTCTTCCTCAATTCTTTAAATAAAAGACATACATCTTCATCATGAGTATTTGAATCTGCCTTAGCCTAAGATTTAAGAGACAAATTCTAAGATACTTTTTCTTTTTTAAAAGGTCCTCAATAGAAACCTTGTTCTAGTCTTTCAAGAGAGATTTGAGAAGGGTTAACTTTCTATAAAGTTTAAACATAGCAAAATCATACACACTAAGATTCCAAGATTCTTTGACCACAAAAAGAAAATCAACATGGAAGTCCAATCATTAATAAGATGAAAAGGTGATTTAATGATCCTGGGATTAACAATGATAAATGAAATCCTTGTATGATAATTGATGATGTTGGAGATGACCTCACCATAGAATTATGAGTTAATAGATAATAAATTATAACTATCACATAATTTCTCAATTTTAGACATAATAACATCATCACCACCTTGACGATTGTCCGGACTAAAATAAGATCCCTACAGATCTAATTCAAAAAACACCACAATTCAATATATAATTATTTAAGTCATCCATAGATTTTTTGAAGGAGTTTTCTTACAAATCCTCTCACAGTTCATACAGAAAACATCAAAATCACCCATCAGAATCCAAGGAGCATCAACAGATTCATAAAATATATTCAATAGAATCCCATAGAGGTGGTCTATCTGATTCATCATTATGACCATATATAGCATCAAGAAAGAAGTTTGAGTCATTATAAGTAACAACAGAATGAATTATTTGATCATTTTCCTTAATCTCGGTGACAATCAACTATCTTCCTTCCATAGAATAAAACTTTACCCAAAACATGAGAAGAATGATTAGACATCCTTACATAATTAGGAAAATATTTGTTCATGTAGACAAGATATTTATTAACTCTAAGTTTAGGTTCATTAAGAAGAATAATATCACTGTTAATTTTTACATCTCTTCTTAGACCCCTTTGATTTTTTTCCTAATTCCCCTGACATTCCATTCCAAGAAAAGATACTAAGATATTGATTCATTTAATGATTTGGGTCGTTGAGCTGTCATCCTCAACAATAGAGTCTTCAATATTGATCTCCAACCTTCCAAACCTATTGTGGGATGGTGAAAATAGGGAGTTAGTAACACTATGATAAATACCTACTGTAGACATTGAATCGCCTTTTGGTTGAGACTTATTCTTACTTTTAACCTTTTGAAACCTATCTTCTTTAGAATATTTTTAACTACTCAGGATAGAAGAGGCTTGTGGGAAAATAGGAACATGAGTGGTGGGGATGGATCCTCCTCACTCTGAGTTTTGTTTCTAAAGAAAATCCCTGATCAATTCATCATTATGATCAACTCCAACCGTGTTGATATGAAATACCTCTTATACTTCATTGGTATCAATAGGGACATTCACCTTGTCAGCAGCCTTAGCTATCCAGACTTGCTATAACGTCTTCTTTACTATTGGGTCACTATCTTGACAACTAGATTTTCCATTGACTTGGCATAAAAAATACTCTTAATGGCCAAAATAACCACATGCTTGGAAAATGTAGGCAATCCATTCATATGAGAAAATAATAGTATGGGAACCCCTCGTCATCACTTTCTCATATATGAGGTTTTGGAAAACTTGAATACAAAGGAATGAGAACTTGTAATCTGGCATACTCACATCAAGAACCAAGTCTTTTTCTTAATCATTAGTGCATACAAAAATACCCAAAAAAGTTCCAATCCTTTCAAACATACACGTGTGCCATAGATATAAAGGAAACTCATATATTTGAACCCAGTCTGGAAACTCATTTAGACTATGTTTTAGGATTCTATAGACTGGATGCCACTTTGAAAGGAATAGAGGTTTATTCTTGGCAAACTAGGATTCTGATAAAGAAACTTTCATATCTGAGTTTTATGTGAACTTGAGAAAAAACAAACCACTACTACAATTAATAACTTCAAGAGATCCATATGGTTTTTAAATCTAGGACAAGTAGTTATCTAGAGTTGGGAAATATAGTTTCAAATCAACCCATCAAGCATTTTATCCATCTGCCTATGATTTCTTTAGTCTCTACTTTTAGGTGGATCAATTTTCCATCTACAATTGGAATTTATTTTGACTTAAGCTTTGATACATTTTCCATAGTAGTCATCTTGAAAACCTCTAAACAACTTTTTGGATAAGTATAACTCTGCATTAGGTTCAACACAGTCTACAATATCCATTTCTCGATCTATTTTCTTACTCTAGATCTGACTAGGCATATGGGATGGTGGGCGACATCGTCAATAGTTCTAGTCACCTCCCCAATCACATATTATCTCAACGTCTCCATAATTTGTTATATTTACCAACCTTACAAAGACAACAATAGAAATATTCATGGATGTCTTCTTAGTTTATAGAGATTCTTTTGATGCATGCTTAAACTATCTTAATATAGTCCTAGAACATTGTGAAGAAGCACATACAGTGCTTGAGTGGGAAAAAGGCAACTTCATGGTGAAAGAGGGCAATATTCTAGGGCATAATGTCAGCTCTAGAGTCATTGAGGTTAACAAGGAAAAGATAGATGTGATTCCCAAATTATTTCCTCTAACTACTATTCAGAAAGTCTAGGCATTTATGGGACATACTAAATTCTTCATGAGGTTCATTTGTGATTGTAGAAAGATCACCAAGCCTCTTACAAATCTTCTCCAGAAGGAAGACTTCATCTCTGACTTTGATTGCATGAATAGTTTCACCACCCTTAAAGAAGATCTAATCTCTATCCCATCCTTCATGCCCCAAATTCATCTCTTCCTTTTGAGGTTATGTGTGACACTAGTGACTACACTGTAGGTGCAGTCCTAGGGCAGTGTGTTCACAAAAAGTATCATGACATTTACCATGCAAGAAAGATGTTGGATGACAAACAAGGGAAATATGCAACCACATAAAAGGAGCTTCTCTCCATTGTATATGCCTCTGACAAGTGTGGCTCCTATCTAAAGGGCTTCCACGTGATTGTCTGTACTAACCATGTTGTTATCAAGTACCTAATGTTAAAGAAAGATGCAAAGGTTAGGATGATTAGATGCATCTTATTGATGTAAGAGGCTGACTTAAAAATAAAGAAATAAGGAAATTGAGAATGTAGTCACTAATCATCTTAGCAGATTTCACATTCAAAATAGTGACCCAATCCCTATTAATGACTCTTTTTTTGACAATCACTTGGTAATGGTGACTACATTCACCCCACGACATGCTGACTTTGTGATCATCCTAGATGTAGGAATCCTTTATGTGTGTGATATTGCACTGAAAAATTCACTAGGGTTGAAATCCCTAGAGTTTACATAAACAAGTACAATTATCACCACCCAAGCAGACAAATCTTATTGTAGATAATTCAAATCAAACCCAAATGACAATGTTTTTAAGAAGTAATCTGACCAAGTTAAGCATGAAAGAACTAGTATTTAACACGAGATTGATGGTTGTTGATTATACTAAAGTTGTAGATAATAAAAAGGATAGATTAGACGGTGATTATTAAATAAGGGGAACACTTGGGTGGAATGGGTTTCACCACCGCTACCTATCATTCACTCTCTCACCGCATAACATTAAGAATGAATTCAAATATGTTGAGGCTAGGAAAATCCCCATTTTAGATTTAGGATAAAAACTTAGACATCAGTCCCTCTAGGCTCATCGTTGCGTTACCTATAGATCATACATCTATCACCTCAGAAACCACCTACCAAAAATTCTCATCAAGGGTTTAAAATGAATCAAATGGTATCCTAGATCTTAAGTTCATAGTTTTCTACACCCAAGATCTAATTTACATATAAACTTGATGATCATGCAAGAATATAAGAATAAAAATATTTGATTCAAAGCATATATTGGTCCATACAATAAGAGATGCATATAAGAGAACAAAATTGGGTAGTGGGGTTACTCCTCACACCCTAGAGACAAGACTACTCACTCATGGTAGTAGTAGCAGAAAAAGCAAGGGAAAAGAAGATGAAAGCCAAGGTCATGGAAGAAGAAGGAGTTGCAACCGTGGCGTGTAGAAGTAACCCTTCAAACTGAGAAACGATGGCATTGATGAACAAACAAGAACACACCTGGACATTCATTAGGGATGGACTAGGGCCATCGATCTTCCTTACTTGTGTGCTGGATCTATTTTTGTATGAAGAAAGCAACATGTTGGTGATTGTGGATGTCATCAACTAATGGAATGAGGCATCCAGAACATGCCTCTATTGAGGTCTAGTCTTGGTACCTTAGTAGAAGTGGAGGTGGAAGCTCCTTTAGTTGACAAGTGTCAACTGATGGAAAGTGTCAAAGGCGGCTTAAGGTTGAAGGTGAGTGTGGATAGTAGCAGTCTAGTGATGTCTAAAAGCTAATCCTCTCTTTGTTGGAAGTCCCCTTGCATTTATAGGTGGATGATAGGATATGGAACCCATCTAGATTCCATGGAGTGAAGTATATGCGTTGTCATGAAGGTGAGTAGGAAGTGAAGATGTGGGGAAGATGATGGGTTGTCGATTTGTAGTAACTTCATTGGTACATGAGGAGTCTCACTATGTTTAGTAGAACCATCAGTAGGCAAAGGGTTGGGTGGACCATTAAAAGACAAAAGAAAATATTCCTTCAGTTAGAGTGCAAATCAATCTTTGGTAGTGACACACAGAGTTTCCATAAAATGACAAGAGTAGCAGAACCATCAGAAGGGGACCATCAAAAAATGATACATAATTTCCTTCTAGAGATGGATTCTAGACAACCATCAAAAGGTAAAGTTAGAACGGACATCGAGAGGCACATGCATGATCTCCATTAGAAGGTGACACTGGGTGGTCATTGGTAGTGGGAGCTGGGCTTCCTTCATTAGTCAACCGAAGGAAGGGTAGAGTGGTGTAAATCAATGGCTAAGCAGACCCAATGCAAACTGATGGACTGGAAAATGGACTTAAATTGAAGGTTTGACAGAAATAATCCCACGAAAGGGGGTGTTGGCATAAGGTCAATGGTCTGCTTTGATGAAGCATCTTCCGTTGGAAGGATAGGACAAAGAAAATTGATGGTTTGGTAGGTGTAGTGAGATCCAATGGTTTCAACAATCAGTGAAGGAATGGATCATCAAAAATATGGTACAATTGTTCAAAAGTTTCTTGGTCCAACTAGTCAGTTAGAGGGACCACCACTTCCTACACTCCTACCATGAAATGAAGCTCAATCCTACCATGGAAATCAAGAATTTAGAAAAAAACCTTATAAATTACCATAAAATTAAGGAAACATAGATGCAAGTTAGTTCTAAGCTAAAATGATGAAGATGAATGCAAAAATAGGATGTAAATGCAACTAAAACTAGGATGAATATTCATCCATCAATCCTTCATTCAGATTGCACAAGGAATGAATGAAGAAGTTCACGTCAGACATCTATCGTTACTATTGGGACGAGCCTTGTCTATTCTGCTTGTGTTCAGACAACCTTTACCGCTAATGTATTCTAATAAGGAAGCTCCTCTTATTCTAGAACAATGTCACTCTAGCCCAACTGGGGGCCACGTGAGATCCAAAAAACTTCCATCAAAGTCCTTCAATGTGTATTCCTCTTTCCCTCTATCTTCATAGATGCTCACAACTATGTGAAGTCCTATGACCAGTGTCAGAGATCTGATAATATTTCCTAGAGGGATGAGATGATGCTAAACCTTGGTAAGAATAGAGATATCTAATGTTTGGAATGTGGACTACGTGGGTCCATTACCCTCCTCTTATGATTTTTCTTGCATCCTTATTTCTAATGATTACGTTTCCAAATGGGTCAAAGCCATCCCCACAATTTTGAGCAACTCCAATCTGGTTGTCAGGCTATTTAAGGACATTATTTTTCTACACTAAAAAGTCCCCCCACACTATCCTTTCTAATGGAGGATCTCACTTACTTGAACATTTCTTTGAAGCATTCATTCGCAAGTATGGGGTATCTCACTATGTGGCTACTTCATAACACCCACAAACAAGTGGCGATGAAACCCTTAATTGGGTTTTCCTCTAGTGTCATTTTTCCCAATATTTACATCTAGATGTTTCATTATGAATGTTTTCCCCCAAAAAATGGTTTTATAGTCAAACCACTTTTACATTTTCTTTGCATATTTTAGGTACTTTGACCATACTTTGGATGGAAGGGAGAGAAGGAGGAGGATCCTAGGGTTCTTTCACCCTTGGAGGAGCCCAAAGTGAGTCCTAGAGCTGCCCCAACCTACCCCAAGTGGTCAAAGATCAAGTCAAGGAAAAAAACACCATGGAGGATCAAATTGAAGACCAAAGTGCAAGAGAAGACCCCAAAGACAACTGTGGTACACTACAATAGTAGTGCCACCAACATTAATTTCACAGTGAAAATCAACAACTCAAGCTACTCTAGGAAGTCCAATAGAACAATCATTCCAGCCAGCACAGTCATGCTAAGAATCCCCCAATAAGGTCATGCAAAGATGCTCCTAATATGCCCATGCCAAAGAAAATGACATGGCCCCAACTCCTTCAAAGTGTTTGTGATATCCAACATGATAGTTCTACATGAAAACCACCACAACCATGCTGCCCAACATGACCACGCTATAAAACCCCTAAAACTCAACATTTCCCTAGTCATTTCACCCTTCCTCCATGGCCATTATCTACCACCAAGACTATTCTTTTGTCCACCCACCACAACCATTTCGCCTAAAAAAACTGTGCTGCCTACAAATCTATACTGCTTCCCTACTATTGTTTAACTATATTGCCCCCACTTCATGCTATGCTACCCAAGCCCCTATATAAGAATTGGTAGTAGATATGAGATCAAGGTTAGCTCTCCCAAGCATTCACTATACCACCTATGCTTTCCCACCTACTTTCCACTTTTATTCCACTTCCCCTAC
Organism: Alisma plantago-aquatica; assembly: GCA_963693085.1. Lineage (NCBI taxonomy): Eukaryota > Viridiplantae > Streptophyta > Magnoliopsida > Alismatales > Alismataceae > Alisma > Alisma plantago-aquatica. The sequence goes on from OY856411.1 coordinate 865,271,284, forward strand.
CTCAAAACCATAGTTTTCTAGGGTGTTGACCATTCCACCTTCACTTTTCATGCCATTTCTTTCCCTTGGAGAAGGATGCCAAGCTTGGACCAGTTGGAGGTAAAGATTTGAGCTCCTTCTCCAATATCAATGGACTTCCTTCTTTCTTCTCCCCTTCCTCTTGAATTTTCTTTGAGCATGTCTAACTAAGCTCCCTTTGTGGGTTGTTTGGGGGTGAAAAAAATGTGACTTTAATACCGTTTTGGCAGAATAACTTTATAAACATTATGATTTCATTTGTGAAGGATTATCTTCTACTTTTTATCTTATTTCCCATATTCTCTTATGTGAATTGTGCATAATAACACCTAGGTAGTAGGGGAAATGGGTGATATGTGGCTAATTTGGGATTGTGCTTCTATGTTCAACAAGTGGATACCTATTTAGCCACCCCTTTCATATATATCCATCTAATCTCCTACCTCTTGATGAGAAATATAAGTAAGAAGTTTGATGACTCTGAGTGAAAATGGTTTGGATCTATTAAAAGGTTATGAGAGATGACATGAGGTGCAAAAACCTCGTTTTTTCACCCTCCATTACTATCCTTGGCCCCCAAATGCCCAACGAGATTCCATCCTAGAAACCTAGAATTGTCAGGTCATGGTTTAATTCAAAATGAACCCTAGTTAAGTGAGGCTCACAAGGTTGGATAGGGGGTGATAGGGACTAGTTCCCCTATATACACATTGTTCTATCCATGGTCAACTAGTAGTTTATGGAAATTCATAATCACTCAACTTTCTTGTTTGATGAACTTGAATGAATGAATGAATGATGTTTGCTTTTATGGAACCCAACCTAATTAATTCTCACATGAACCCAAAATGGACCACATTCCCCATTAATGGCTTAAAATCCTAATTGATCCCCTTACTTAGCTAGTGTTAACTTAGTTAACTTGTTTGTTTATTTTCTTAGCTAATTGACTTTCTTGTAATAGATAATCCTTGTTAGAGTAGTTAGTTCTTTATTTTGGTTACTTGTGTTAATATTTTTTAGTTAATTGTTAGTGTATCTATGTAGTTTCCCTTTTTGCATGATTTCTAGTTTAGTGATTCCTTTTGTCTTATGTATCTCATCGTCCTCTAGATTTCTAGTTAGGATTTCTCTTGTTAGTGTAGTGCTTAGTTCTTACATCTTCTTGCTTGCTTTAGTGTACTTTCTTTCTTTTGCATGAATAATTAGAATTAACTACCTAGGTTTAACATAAGTTTGATTATTGTCCTCCTTAATTTCTTGTTCACCTTGGGTTAACTCAGAACCAAGATCAAACCATAAAAACCCTACTCTCTACAGTAGGAACCTAGACAAAAGGAACATCTGTCTAGTGCCCCCACTCTCCCTTGGGTTTGAACTTGACTTGCCATTAGTATATTACTCCCAAAACTATTTACTTACAAATTTCTATAAGAGTGGGTCCAAATTAGATTACAAATATTAAAAGACCCAGTGTTCCTAAGGCAAATCTCACCACATCAATTGGATGGGGGTGGCAATGATGTATCAATCTTCCATCTTCCCGTTTCCATGGAGCTTTGAAACAACTCACACATAAGTGTGGTGGAGAGTGTTGATATGTATGCCCAGAGAGCCAGTCATATGATGATTGTAATTGTATATATTATAAATGATTTAATTAATAATAAAGGGAATTTTGTATATATGTTTGTTCAATTATGAGATGATGATATAACATGATAGATTTCTAAAGAATGATACTACTCAATGGCATATGTCTTCAGGTTGAGGACCTAAACAATGAGATCATAGTATGTAATGAGTATTTACATTCTTGATTATGTCCCTAGTCAAATATTATTATGGAAGCTAATAGACAACAATTATACATAAGACTAGAGTGTGTGTTGGTTGATGATAAAATCTTATTAGTCATGGTATGTGATATTAAACCAAACACATAGGTACTTGTTAGAGAATAATGTACCAGATAGACCCACCTTGAGAGTGATACATGGAAACCATTGAGTGGTAGTCAGAGTCAACTCTCGTAGTGATAATGTTGATTGTGATTCTTAAACCTGAAGTCACTACACTCATCACATGTTGTTCAATGTACTTTAACACCATCCAATCCAACGTGACCTTGAATAAGGGTTTCTATACATGTGATGTTCGAGTATGTTCTGACACATGGGGATTGCTTGTGAGTGATGTAGATGAGATTTCTCCCTCCCTATGGAGTTGATATCCCAACCACTTGATAAGCGAGACTGAGAAATGTATAGACACACTCATCTGAATCAATGTATGATACACGATCTCACATGCATTTTAGATATTCTGCTCTAGTTCAAGGAACATCAATTGAATGATTAAGAGGATGACATTTCCATGCCTTGAGTTCAATCTAGATATATGAGACAAAGGAATTACACAATCATAGTTACACTAATCATAGATCCAGATTGAAGTTGTTCTCCAACTTTTCGATTACTTGGATAGAAATGATGTGTCGCTAGATACTGTTCATTGCTTGTGATGTCATAAATTAGTTATGGATTTTTATTTCCAACATAACTTGGGACCTATAGGGTCACACACATAGGATGCACCTGGAATAGGAGTTTACTCATGAAAATTGGCTGATTTGGAATATGAGTTGACAGACTCAAGTGTTGAGTCAACCAATTCACATGGCATGATTACTAAAGTGTTTAGTTAATAAATTTAAACAACATTGGCTGAAAATTGGCTAATCAAGATTATGAGCTGACTGACTCAAGTGTTGAGTCAACTGACTCAAGTGGCGAGTTGAGAACCCCAAAACTCTAGTCTCCTGACTGGATGATTAGTAAGACTGGATCAACGGTTGATGTAATATAATGAATCTTAGATGTAATATCCATGTAAACCTTTTCCCCAAGTTTCCCTTTCGTTTCTATCATTTATATCATTTATGTTTAATTAGTGGAATTTATAGTGGTTTAGTGAACATTTATTCACTAATTGTACCAATATAAGGGTTTATGCACAAATACCTCAATGAAAGCTTAATTACCATAATAAAGTTCTCTAAACCTTAATCTAACTTTCTGATATGATTTGAAAACATAAAATGAGCATAATTTTCAAATTTGGTTCGATTTGGATGTTGTTTGTGCAAGCTATGCAATTTTAGGTACATTCTGGACTTTTATGCAATTTACCCAATTGGGAGGTTTTCTTTGCAAATTATCACCTGAATTTTAATACTTAGATATTCCATTACCATTCAAGAGATTTTGAACCATGGGTCACCTGGTTGCACCTTGGTTTGAAGGTGTACTTTCCAAGGGCATTATAGGGATTACCTTATTTATAAATGTGCTTATCTTTAAAAGCTATCAACCAATGGGGTTATTTATTTCTTTGAAGGATGGTGGGGATGGCCTAAAAGGATCTAGGGGATATTAGGACCGACTTTTGATATTCAAGAAGAGTCCATGATCTGTCCTCTTGCATGGCCATGAAGCCCTAGCCTAAGGACACATGGAAAGTCACATAGACACCTCGTGCTTGCCCCCTTCTTTATAAAGCCATGCCTACCCCCTTCCCACCTCCCAATCCAAGAAGCAATCCTATCCTTATCTTTCGTATAGCTTAGATCATCATCCCTTCTATGTTTTTCCACAAAGTTGCTGTCCCAAGGAAAAAGAAGGTGCCTAACTTGGTGAAGAAGGCTCCTAGGGTTCCAAATTTCTCTATTTAGGATTTCTTAAGCTCCTCCTTGGTGATTTTGACCAAAACTAGTAAGAATCCTCCTTTCCTTCCCTATTTTCATGTTGTTAGTATTCATCCCACCTTCGTCCAGGTCAGAATCATGACCATACATGGTAAAAATCCACCTAGAACCCTAAAACATCTCATCTCCATGCTCTTTTGCTAAGGTTTGCACCTCTAAAGTGGAGAAGGTGATCTTTGCTCAAGAAAGGAGCTTGGCTTGGAGCAACCAGACCTTCTAATCTCGGAATAATTTATGTTTGGAACTTATTACCTTCCTAGAGGTAAGTTTTTTTAACCCCCTTCTCATATATTACTTAGTGCATGCTTAAAACTCATGCTTCGATGTTGAAAATCGATGATTTCCATCTCTTTTTACCATGTTCTTTTAGGGTTTTAGTTTCTTGCTGTTTTAACTTCTATAGAAGATCTAGTTTGGTTACCTATGCAACTTAAAACCTGATCTTGGGTCAAATGGTATTTTCTCCCTCCCCTTCTCTCTTCAAGTATCTGGATCGGTTTGATGATGTGGCAATTTCCTATTAGTTAGTATTGAAAAATTCATATCTTCTAAACCGCTTATCCAAATTTGACAAATAAATATGTTTTGGAATTGGAAAATTAATATCTATCTAATAAAAATATTTTCAAGGTCTGATTTCATGGTTTTACGAAGGGTGATTTTTGTAAAACGAATTTAATGCATAAAATCCATAAAAATTACATCTTAATCATCATAAATCCAAAATTAACATAAGAATATGTTTTCTCCATCAAGAGAACCTAATAAGTTAATTGGTGATATCTTCAAAAGCTAAATCCGAATTTTGCTAAAAAATTCTGAAATTAGGGTTTCTATATATTAATGTGCACTATGTACTCTAATACATGTTAATACATTGAAAATAGGCAAAGTGGAACTTGGACTCAATTAAAGCGGTGAAAGTTAGTAATTGATATCAGTAAGAGAGGTATGTGAATTCCTTACACCCTATGTTGGGATAATTGTAGCCAAACCCTATATTTCCCTAATGAGGCTTAAATGAACCCTAAATATTCTATTCTTGAATCCTAATGTTGTTCATGCCTCAAATTAGATTATAATTCCTTATTATCTTATACCCACTGCCATTCTTATTGAATATTATGACTACTCTTGCCATGACTACTTTTCTAGCATGTGGATTTATGTTCTATTTAATTTAAAGTAGCGGTACTTATGTACAACCACCCACAGAGGGCATGTATTTAATCTCCCTGGGGAATGTTTTTATTCTCCCCTATATAATTGTGTAGGTGATTGGGAATGTCTTATTCTCCCCTCACCTATAGGTTAGAGGCCCGATAGGTGCTTCAACCATACTTAGTTAGGTAGACATAATTATCTTACATGCAATCCTTTTTGATATAATTGTTAATGGCAAGTTTCTTTTGAATATAGCCTCATACTCTTGTTATCTTCATCTTATGATGAACCCTATCCTGTTCTTATTTGCTTTACTTATCTTGTTATCCTAGACTAGTTTTGTGACACATACCTTGTTTTCTTTCCCCTTTTGCTGGGTGCTTTCCCAACCACCCAGGTGCTGGTGCTGAGCAAGGAGAAGGACAAGTTTGAAGGAAATCATCTCAGGAGTAGATCTCAAGCTATCTGAAAGGATGTCTAGGTTGCTATAGCTAGATCCTTTTCTCTTATCTTTTTCTTTTGGGAATAATCATGTAATGAATAATGAAAGCCATGTAATAAGCTTAGTACTTTTATTTATGCTTCTATTGACATTTTGTAATGTATCTGGTGCATGCTTATTTACTTGGAATATTATACATGCATCCCTCAGTATCTTTTGAATTTCAAAAGAGATGGATGTTTTGTACTTCCTTTACATTTTAGTAAGGAGGTGATCTCGCCTCTTTAGAGTTGATGCTTATGTCATGTTGTGCAAAAATTGTTGCATTGAAGGCCAATATGTTTGCAAATAGGAAATCATTTGAATTGTGCAACTGGGGTGTGAGTTGACAGACTCAAATGTTGAGTCAACTGACTCGTGATCCACAACAACCAAAAATTCATGAAAATCCATCTCTTCGACTCCTAGTTGATATGGAAACCCTGACTTGACCCTCCTACAAATAGGGGAGGGGGTATTCAAGACTTTCAGAAGACACAACTAATGCTGACCTATGTTGTCCTCTCATAGTTGTGGTAATGTGAGATCCTGAATAAGTATAATTCATAAAAGGGAAATACAACTAGGGTGAACAAGTTAGTGCTATCATGTTGACATTAAAGGGACAACCTCCTTTCCCTTTGGCTTTGGTAAAGCACATTGATAAGTTCCTAGTGGACTAAGATAGAGGCACGAAGGCCATCACCAGCACATTAGGAGGACTACTTCAGTTGTTAGCCATGGTGTCACACTAGGAAGATACCTAGATTTCCATTTAGGTGTTGTCAGATCTAGAAGCATTGTGCTACGAGGATTGTCACTGGACTTGCTCTAGGACCAAGTAATATACCTAACAAACCCTCTTTCCTAAATACATCATGGTTAACGTGATATTCATGATTAGGATATAGATAGAAAATTTATGTTTCTGTTTCCTTATCTACTATCTGAAATCCTAATCGTGGTATTAGAGCCATGTTAATTTATAGTGTATTGGGATTTAAATCGATATGATAAGATATCATTTTAACATTTATTTATTGCATACAATGCAAATACTTAAAATGATTAATGTGCATCACCGATTAAAAACACATACACTCCTATATATACAATATGATATATATACAGACGATACATGTTTCCCTAAATTTTGTTTTGATGATGGATGCATGCATGATTATTTCTTAAACCCATTATATATGTATGTTCTTGATTAAATGGTTTTATTCCTGTTGTTATTTTGTTTGCACACCAAACCTCTACCTTTATCCTCACATGTAAGTTAATGCTTCCCTCCCTATACTCCCCTAGAATGTAACTTGAGATTTCATTTTTACAATGTAATAAATTAATAGAAATATGATAGTTTCAAGTTATGTTTTGTCAACAAAAGACATTTTGCACCAGATGAGTCAAACGACTGGAATGTCAAGTCAATCAAGAAAAGGACCGAGGATGCCATACGATAGGAGGAGCCAATCATTTAACTTGAGGAGTCCAAACACTTATTGAGTGAAGAGCCATTCGACCAAGTAGAATCCCAACCAATCGACTGAAGGGATTAGTCGACTGATTGGGATGGTTCTATCATAGATTTTCTACAATAATAGGTTGCTACATATTACATGGAACTTAGGTGGTAGCAATTCTTTGTGGCTCCAAATAATTGTATTATTACGACCATATTTGTCGCTTGTATTATGTGATTGTATGTTTTGTTTTTGGGCATAGCATGTATATAATACATATTATAAGTATGTGGTGATTAGATATGTATACTTATTTATAAATAAAAATTCCTCAATTAAATATTAAGCCTTAGATTCTTTCCATAAGCAAAATACATGAAAATCTTGATCAACCAAGTGTGGTCATGCCCTAGTGTGGTTCACCGTCTATCTCATGGAAGTGTGATGATAGATATGTGGGTCTACCTCAGTAGGGTGCATACTCTATCATGTTGGCTTTTAGGTCAAGCTTAACTAGTTTATCTTAATGGGATTAAGCACCTATAAGCATAGAGATAGATTACGACAAATATTAGTGCATAGCATCTATCAAGAGTTGCATATGATGAAATTGGGAAGTGTTGCCTTCCTAAATAGTCAAGTTGTGGGAGACAACCCTTTGATGAAATATGGATCTTGACTCACTAAAAGGTTGTATGATGCAATCTTCCAAATTGATAGTGAGGGCTATCAATTTGAACTCAATAATATGAGCAATAATTATTTAAAGGACTAATTAATGTCATCAAATTTCTTTTAATCAAATCAAATAAAAAATGTTTTGACAAATTGCAAATGTCTTTTATAGAAACTAACGAAAAAAAATAAAACATTTTCATTGTGATCAGTCCTTGAGAAGGACAAGTTAAATGGGAATAACTTCCATGATTGGTTCAGGATTTTGTGAATCATTCTCACATAAGAACGTAAGATCTATGTCCTGGAAACACCAGAGCCTGATGAACCCGCTCCCACTGCACCTAAGACTGACATGGATCCTTACAATAAGCACTCTGAAGATGTTGTGGATGTGAAGTGACTGATGCTATGATCATATGAACTATGAGTTGGAGAGACAACATGAGAACATGGATGTTATTGAGGTGGTAACACATCTTAAGAACATGTACTATGATCAAGCAAGACAAGAGAGATATGATGTCTCTAAGGTGTTGTTCTAGTGAAATATGGCAGAAGGAGATCTAGTAGGTCCCCATGGTCTCAAGTTGATTGGGTATGTAGAGAACCTTGCTATACTACAATTTCCCTTGGGCCAAGAGTTGGCTACAGATGTGCAATTGTAGTCACTTCCAGTGTCATATAGCTAGTTTGTGATGAAGTACAACATGAATGATTTTGACAAGCAATTGTTAGAATTACTTTGCATGTTAAGAATGCCTAAATCACTAATGAGAAGGACAAACCCAAATCTTTGAAGATGATCAATATAGTCAAAGGAAAGTGCAGGGGAAAAGGCAGATCTAATAAGAGTTCTAAAGCTAGATAGAAACCTAAGTCTTCTACACTCAAAGATAAGGGAGAAGTGAACAAGGAAGTTAATTGTCACCACTGTCACCAGACTGGAAATTGGAAAACAAACTGCCCTTTTTATCAGGAGGAGCTGCAGAAGAAGAAGCAGGGGATATAGATCTCCACTTCAGGTATATATGTTATTAAGATAATTATGTCTAATTCTTCATCTTGGGTACTGGATATTGGATGTGGATATCAAATATGTTCAAATATGAAAGATCTTACAAGAAGCAAGCCTTTAAGAAAGGGCAAGGCTGAACTGCACATTGGAAATGGAACAAGAGTTGCTGCCACTACAGTTGGAACCTATTATTTATCTCTGCCCAGTGGGCTTATAATAGAGTCAAAGAACTGCTATCTTGTACCCGTCATTAATAAAAACATCCCTTATGTATCTTGTATGGACAAGAATGGATTCAAATTTCATACTAAGAATAGTTGATGTCTATTTCTAAGAATGAGATCTTTTATGGTAGTGCCCCAATGACTTATGGTCTTTATTTGCTAGATCTAGAGACAACTGCTAACAATGTAAATACCAAAAGGCTAAAACTCTATAACTCAACCAAAACATACCTTTGGTATTGTTGTCTAGGGCACATTAATGAGAGACAGATATCTAGACTCCATAAAGATGATTATCTAGATTCTTTTGATTTTGAATCAAAAGAGACATGCAAATTTTGTTTATTAGGAAAGATGAAAAAGACTCCTTTGAATAGTCACAATAAGAGAGTGAGTGATCTATTAGGACTTACATATATTGATGTAGGCAACCCTTTTAGAACAAATGCTAGAGGAGGTTACCAATACTTCATTACCTTCACTGATGATCTCAGTGGGTTTGTCTATGTGTACTTGATGAAACACAAGTCGGAAACCATAGAAAAGTTCAAGGATTTCATGAATGAAGCACAAAACCAACTTGGTAAAAGTAAGAATTTCATTCTGATCAAGGTGGAGAATACTTAACCCAAGAGTTTGAGGAACTTGTATGAGCCTGTGGCATCATATCATAATGGACGCCACCAGAACACTACAACATAATGGTGCATCAGAAAGAAAGAATCACACATTACTAGATACCATGCGAGCAATGATGAGTTTTTCCGATCATCTGATTTCATTCTGGGGATATGCTTTAGAAGCCTCTACGTTTACATCTAACTATGTGACATCTAAATCGGTTCAAAAGGCACCATATGAGATATGGTACGGGAAACGTCTCGATGTGTCTTTTATGAAGATTTGAGTATGTGAAGCTTATGTGAGAAATCAATTTCTGAAAAAGCTTGGAGTCAAATTAAATAATATTATTTTTTTGGATATCCCGAAGAAACCACGAGATACTACTTTTACACTCCATCTGACAACAAAGTGTTTGTTTTTAGGAATGCTATATTCCTAGAAAAGGACTTTATTTCCAAAAGAATAGGTGGGAGAAAAGTAGAACTTAAAGAAGTTCGAAACCAAAAGAAAACATTGAACTTCTAGAGGTATATAAGGTACAAGAAGACTCACAAGTTGTTGTGGAATCTCAAGTTCCTCTTGTGACACATGAACCGATCTAGTAGGACATGCCTTGAGCCTGAAGGAGTTGGCTATCTTATGACTCAAGAAGGCAATGAGTTGGCAATTAAGAAAGCAAAATCTAAGAAACAACTTGGGGTGATGAGATTTGAGATGGGATCCATGTAGGCCAATAAGATATGGACCTCATTGGATCTACCCAAAGGGGTAAAACCCATAGGGTGCAAGTTGGTCTTAAAAAAAATAGACATGGATAGTAATGTTCAAACATATAATGAAAAATTGGCTGCAAAGGGTTTCAGACAAGTTCAAGGTGATGACTATGACAAAACCTCTTCTCTAGTTGCCATGGTTAAATCCATCATGATTGTGATTTTCATTGCATCTTATTATGACTCTGAGATTTTATAGATGGATGTTAAAATTGAATTCCTTAATAAGAATATTCTTGAGGATGCATACATGACACAACCCAAGGGTTTTATAAATCCAAAAGATACAAACAAATTTTGTAAGCTACAAAAGTCAATCTATGGAATGAGGCTAACATCTCGGAGCTAGAATCTTTGATTTGAGGAAATAGTCAAAGAGTTTAGCTTTAATCAAAATGAAGATGAACCATGTGTTTACAAGAAGGTTAGTGAGAGCATAGTTATATTCCTCATATTATATGTAGATGACAAACTATTGATGGAGAATGACATCCGTACTTTACAAATGATACAACCTAGCTCGGAAATATATTCTCTATGAAGGACTAGGTGAAGCATCCTATATCTCAAGAATCAAGATATATAGAGATAGATCTAGAAGGGTTCTTGGCCTAAGCTAGAGCACATACATTGACAAAGTGCTGAAAAGTTTCAACATGGAGAACTCAAAAGAGGAAACTTACCCATGTATCATGGTGTTAGTATGTCTAGAGCTCAATGTCCTAGTTTAATAGAAACTCATGAGTAAGATTCTACATGCATCAATAATTGGATCTATAATGTACACAATGTTATGTACTCATCCTAATGTCTCATATGCCTTGAGTATGACTAGTAGGTATCAGTCAGATCCCAATGAAAATCACTAGAATTACATGAACAACATCCTTGAGTACTTGAGAAGAACTAAGGATTAGTTCCTTGTGTATAGTGGTGAGGAAGAGTTGGTGGTAAATAGTTACATTGATGCAAGCTTCCAAACTGACAAAGATGATGATCGATCACAATATAGATTTGTGTTTTGCCTTAACAACATATTTATAAGCTAGATGAGTTTCAAGTAAGAGATAGTTGCTAATTGTACAATAGAGGCCAAGTACATTGTTGCATCTAATGCAACAAAGGAAGATATATGGATCAAGAAGTTCATCTCTAAACTTGGGGTGGTTCCAATCTTTAGCAATGTAGTGGAGCTGTAATGTGATGACAATGGAGCTATTGTAAAAGCTAAGGAACCCAGATCATATCAGCATTCCATGCACATACTACGACAGTTCAATATTATACGAGAGATTATACACTAAGGAGATGTGAAGATTTGTAGAGTACCAACTGAAAGCAATGTTGTTGACCCACTAACAAAAGAACTTTCATAATGGAAGCATGATGGGCATGTAAGGTCACTCATGATTAAGTTCATGGGTGACTGGATCTAAGTGGAAGTGGGATTCTATTGGTATGTATGCCCTAAGACCTAGTCATAAGATGATTATAATGAAATATCTGTAAATGATTTGATTAATAATAAAGGCAATTATGTCTATATGTTTGTTCAATTATGAGATGATGATATAACATGGCATATATATAAAGAATGATACTGCTCAGTGACACATTTCTTCAGGTTGAGGACCTAAAACAATGAGATCATATGCATGATAAGAGTATTTACATTCTTGATTATGTCCCTAGCCAAATATTATTGTGGAAGATAATAGACACAAATTATACACAAGACTAGAGTGTGCACTTGTCATGATATGTGATATCAAACCAAACACAAAGGTACTTGTTAGAGAATAGTGTGTCAGACAAACCCACCTTGAGAGTGATACATGGAAACCATTGAATGGTAGTCAGAATCTGCTCTATAGTAATACTGGTGATTGTGGTTCTTAGAACCAAAGTGACTACACTCATCACATATTGTTCGATGTACTTTGACACCATCAAATGTCATCTTTAGTAAGGCTTACTATACATGTGATGTTTGGGTATGTTGTGACACATGGGGATTGAATGTGAGTGTTTTAGATGTTATTTGCCCCTCCTTCTAGAGTTGATATCCTGGCCACTAGATAAATGTGATTGAGAAACATATGGCCATATTCATGTGAATCAATATATAATATGTGAGCTCACATGTGTCTCTGACAGTCTGCTCTAGTTCAAGGAACATGAATTGAATGATTAAGAGGATGGAGTTTCCATGACTCAAGTTCAATCTAGATATTTGAGACAAAGGAATTATACAACCACAATAAAACTGATCATAGATCCAGGTCGAAGTTTTTCTTCAACTTCCAAATTACTTAGGTAGCAATGATGTGCTTATAAATATCATTCATTATTTGTGATGTCATAAATTAGTTGTGGACGTTCACCACCAACGTAACTTGGGACCTATAAGGTCACACGCATGGGATGCACCTAGAATAGGAGTTTACTCATGAAAATTGGTGATTTAGAATGTGAGTCGACCAAGTCAAATATTGACTTAAACAATTCATATTGTGTGATCACTAAAGTGATTAGGTAATCAATTTAAAAAACATTGGCTAAAAATTGGATAATCAGGACTATGAATCGACCAACTCAAGTGGCAAGTCGACTGACCTAGAACTCCAGTTGCCCAACTGAATGATCAATAATATTGGACCAATGATTGATGCTAATGTCATGTTGTGCATTAATAGTAGAATTGAAGGTCAATATGTTTGTGAATAGGAAAGCATTCAAATTGACTGATTGGGGTGTGAGTCAACTGGCTCAAATGTTGAATGACTAACTTGTGACCAACAACAACCAGAATTTGTGAAAATGTGTCTCTTAGACTCCAATTGATCTAAAAACCCTGATCCTAACCCTCCTAAAAATAGGGAGGTAGTCAAGTATTTCTGAATTGAAGGCCAAGGACCAAGCATTAATGTTGATGTCATGTTGTGCATTAATAGTAGAATTGAAGGCCAACATGTTTGTGAATAGGAAAGCATTCAAATTGACCAATTAGAGTGTGAGTCAACTGACTCAAATGTTGATTGACTGACTCGTGACCCACAACAACCAGAAATTCATGAAAATCTATCTCCTAGACTCCATTTGATCTAAAAACGCTGACCCTGACCCTCCTATAAATAGGGGGTAGTCAAGGCTTTCTGAATACACAACTAACACTGATAAAAATTGTCCTCTCACATTTGTGGTAACATGAGAGCCTAAGCAAGTCTTACACATAAAAGGGAGAGACATCCAGGGAGAACAAGTCAGCACTAGCACATTGACATTGAAGGGACAAACTCCTTTTCTTTGGCTCTAGTAAAGCACAATGAGGAGTTCCTAGTGGTCTGTGTGGACTATGATAGAGGCGTGGAGGCCGTCACCAAAATGCTAGGAATACTATGTCAGTCCCTGTCCATGGTGTCACACTAGGAAGCCGCCCTGATTGCCACCCAAGTGTTGTCAGATCTAGAAGCACCGTGCTATGAGGATTGTCACTGGACTTGCTCCAGGACTAGGTATATACATTGCAAACCCTCTTTCCTAAATACATCATTGTTGATGCAATCTAATTGATTGGGATACACACAAATTGTTTTTTGTTTCCACTACCTTATCTACTGCCAGAAATCCTAAAGAGAGGAGGAGCATTGATCATTATATCACAATCTAATAGTGACACTTTTGAAACCTCCCCCCTCTCTCTAACTCATAGTGAGTGGGATAGGACACACATGACCCTTAGATCATAGACTTGGTTAAAAGCTTTGACTTTGATCAAGCAATTCTCAATTTTTAAAACAGTGCTTTTTATCTCTGTGCCCTATTTTCTAGAAACTAGATAAACATTGCATTAGTCATGGAATATACATCCCATGTCAAAAAATAGTGAACCTATATACCATTTTAACCAAAAAACATGATCTTACTATTAAACATGGTTTCAAAACTTGATTATGCATGTATTTATACTAATTTTCTTAAATGCCCACTTTTGATCTCTTAGATGTACTTAATGTTATATTATGTCAACGCATGACCAATAATGACTCAAATTGAATTTTTACCTCTAGATTAATTAAGTTTTATTCTTTTCAAGACATGATTATACTTTTATCTATTTTATGTACTAAATGTGATGTTATGACTCTAAATGTTGCTTAATATGAACTATCAACACAAATAACTAGTTTTATGCTTAATCATGATCTAATGGTGCTCTAGTATATATATGTGAACCCAAGATTAGTAACATTTTCTATCTTTCAAACCAATAATTAAACATGATTAGACTTATATTCTATTAATGACTTCATGATGTGAAAAAAGTTCAACAAAATGTGACTTTTAGGGACTTCTAATAATGAATTATAAATCTTATGCATATGTGATCTAAGTATTTTCAAAACTATATGTATGACTAGTAACATGATGGCATGTAATATGTATAATTTTGATTGTCACTCTTATACTCTAATAGTGACATAATAACTCAAAATATGACTTAAATGACTATGTTAATGACTAAGTCATAGATCTTATGCAAATCTTATGGTTTCTGTATTAAGATAATGAAAAATGATCTCAAGATCCCGAATGTGAGTTGAGATGTTTCACCCAATGTTAGGAGTGATTTAAGATGTAATATGAAATATTATGATGCATTAACATGCAATATTTGAGATGTTGATATTAATGTTGAATGAAATGGTACATAGACTTAGGTGAAACATCCAATCCTTGATGAAAACCATTTAGATGCCTAGATATTGCCGATGTTAATCAATACCATGATTGCTTATATGTCAAGACCTTTGATGGACTATTTACAAAGATCTAATCACATTCATTACTCTAGCTTACTTGTTTTAAGATACAAATTACCTCCTATTTTGCCAAACTAGTGGTATTGAAATTGCTTACATGTACGTATGATTACAAATGCTTGGATTTATATCCTTATTTGATATACACGTTCCTTATGATTATTACTTTCATTTTTCTTTCAATATTTTGAATAATAGAAAAGCATAATAATAGATGTCCATTATGCAACCCTTGTAAACTTGCCTATATTCTTGGGGTAAGGACACCAAGCTGGGTGAACTACTTAATATATAAACAAGGACAAACCATGTTGGAAAAAGTGTTATCTCTCATCTTTGGCCTTGAGGTCCCTCACATTAAAATAGGGTTAACTCTTGACTCTTAGTTTTGTAGTCCCTCACATAGAGAAACATAATGTGTCATTGTTAGCATTGGCTTGAATGACACTAACAAACCCCTTCCTTTGGGAAGTTCGTCAATGGACATATGATGTTTTGGTATAATGGAAATGAATTTAACAATTTCTTTGTAACAAATACTTTGGTCCTTAATCCTTGAATTGTTTCTTGCAAATATTACAATACTTTTAGTCAAGAAATTATGTTGTTCATTTATTTGAAATTTTATATCTTTTATAGCATAATGATTTTAGGTAACATGTACTCAGTGATGATATTAACATGATCATGCATCCTCTAATATGTGTTCTGCTACCATATCTTTGAACCATCATGATGTGCAAATGTAATATCCATATGGTTTGAAATTTAGAAGGGACTATGATCATGATGTTCAAGTACTAATAAGTTTCTTTTATGCATATATTCTTGTATTATACCATATAGTTTATGCTTTTGTATTATTCATGGATATGTTATGCAAATATGTTTCTTCTTAGGATCAAACACTCGGGTCTTTTCTCCATTGAATTTATAGTCATTTGAAGTTAGGATTAAGCTAATAAATGGCCCCGTGAAAGAGACACTTGGGCTCCTTATTTGTTGTCTTAGTAATGGAGGGGATATATTCTATCTTGAACAATGATGAAAGAAATGAAGGGTTTCTACACTTTAGAACAGTTTGAAGTCTATATATTTCCTATGTTATCTTTATAGATGACGTAGTTAGCATTTTTCAAGTTGTTCTCAACTCTATCACCAACTTAAGCAATATTTTCAATATCTCTGGAAACATATCTAGAATGAAAGTAAGCTTCTAAAAGTTGTGTTTTCTGCAACAAATCTAACAATGAGACTCTTATTTCCAATATTCTTAATATTCCAATAGGATTTTTGTTGGTATGTATACCCAGAGAGACAATCATATGATGATTGTAGTGGCATATCTTGTGAACGATTTGATTAATAATAAATGTAATATCCCAATTTATTCTATATTATTCAATTACGAGATAATGGTGTAACATTATAAATGTCTAAAGAATGACATTACTCAATGATGTATGTCTTCGGGTTGAGTACCTAAACAATGAGATCATACAAATGTTAAGAGTATATCCATTCTTATTATGTCCCTAGTCGGTTGTTAGTGTGGAAGGTTAATAGATAGAAATAACATATAAGACTAGAGTGTGTGTTGGTTGATGACATAATCTCATCACTCATGATATGTTATATCAAACCAAACACATAGATACTTGTTAGAGAATAGTTGTCAGATGTATCCACCTTGAGAGTGATGCATGGAAATCATGATTAGTAGTCAGAATCATCTCTCATAGTGATGGTGGTGATTGTGGTTCTTAAACCTAAAATCACTACACTTATGACATGATGTTCGATGTGATTTGACATCATCCACCATGAACTTAAATAAGGGTTTCCATAAAGGTGGTTCTCGGGTGCAGTGTGACACACATGGATGACTGTGAGTGATGTAGATGGGATTTGTCCCTCCTACATGAGTCTAATATCCTGGCCACTTGATAAGTGAGACTGAGAAATGCATGGCCATGCTCATGTGAGTCAATATGTGATATTGAGCGTACATATATCTCAGACAGTCTGCTCTAGTTCAAGGAACATGGATTGAATGTTGAAGAGGATGACAATTCCATGCCTTGAGTTCAGTCTTGATATCATCGACATAGGAACTATACGATCACTATAACATCAATCATAGATTGTAGGTTGAAGTCTTTCTCCAAATTTCCAATTACTTGGATATCAATGATGTCTTTATCGATATGACTCATTGCTTGTGATGTCATAAATCAATTATGTACATTTACTACCAACATAACTTAACCTATAGGGTCACACACATAGGATACACTTGAAATAGGAGTTTATTCATGAATGTAGTTTAAAAGACAATGGCTAAAAGTTGACAGACTGAATTGTGAACCAACCGGTTCAAGTGTTGAATTGATTGATTCAAGTGTTAGGTCAACTGAAACAACATTGGCAATTAGATCCATCAGATGAACAATTCAACAAGTGGACTGATCGATTTAGATTTGTGAACTAACCGTTTGGTTGATCAATTTGATTGGATCAAGGTTTGATGCTGACATATATTGTGCATTAATCAAATATTGATTTCCAAAACAATTGTAATTATGAAATGTAGTGAAATGAATGGTTCAAGGGTTGAACCGATTTGATCCCATGTGAACTGACCGGTTCAATGGTGAATCAACTGGTTCAACAGTCATAGGATCCAAAAAATTCATAAAATTCCATCTCTTCAACTCTCGCTCACACCAGAAACCCTAACCCTGGACCTCCTATAAATAGAGGGGTACTGGGGGATATCCAAAGACACAACAATAAGCCCTGACAATTGTTGTCTTCTCATAGTATGTGGTAGCGTGAGAACCTGAGCAAGTTCTACCCATTAAAGGGAGGAACAACAAGGGAGAAATAGTTGTGGGAGAGCAAGTTGATGTTAGCATGTCAATTAGGAGAGACAACTCCTTCTTGTCCATTCATCTAAATGACAAGAGTTTCTAGTGGTTAATGTGGACTACTAAAAAGGAGAGGAGTTCGTTGCCACCCTCCAAGAGGACACAAACAACCACTATCTTTGGTGATCAACTAGGAAGTTGCCGATGTTGCCATCTAGGTGCAACTTGAAGAAAGTCACACACCACAACAAGGTATTGTTGTTGGACTTGCTCTAGGACCAAGTATAAACATTGCAACCCTCCTTCCCATTACATAGTTGTTAATGTGATCTACTATTCAAAGGGGAATATAGTAGTTAAAATTTTGTTTTTGCTTCCTTATCTGATGCCATATTTCCCAACAATTGTTTGCTGTGAAATATCCTGGGCTTCATATGCTTTAGGGAATATTATCTAGAAGCATATGTTGTACCATTGTTGATAAAAGCAAACTTATATTTGAAGGACATCAAAGCAACTTTGTTTTATAGGGAGCTTGAATAATCATATCTACTATGTTCAGTTCATTTGTCTTGGGTTTCTTCATTTCCTATCGCTAGTAGTGTATCATATAAATTTGATCACATGTCTAGGAAATTCTTCTAGGACTGTAACTACCTTTTAGAGAAATATTCAAATCATGTATTCAAAAATGATACATCTCCCTGAACATAAAGGATGTTTGGGTATTAAAGTCACTAGAGATGATGTTAAAGCATGTATGGCTCACAATATAAGGGATTTAGAAACAAAGAAATACAACATGTAGATTAGATATATACTTGGTAGCTATGTGAAATACAATTAAATTTGGAGGGTCAATTTAGAATCGAAGGATTTTTGTCTTCCGAAGCATCTTATTAATTCAGGAGTGTTAATTATTACTATTCTTAGATTTCCCCATGGAAATGGAAGTAATATTGTATTAAGGAGAGACCCATGGCTTGTCAATAGAAATTCCTTGAGGTTGTTATTTTTCCCAAGGATGTCATCAATCTTGGATCATCAATTGTTCAAAACACATGGTCTGTTTTAGGGTTGTCTTGAAGAACCACTTTAGTCCCTACCCACACAAGAAGACAATCTCATTATTGATGGAAATTCCCATACCAAAATTAGAGAAATCTAGGAATGAATTAGAGTAAAAGCTCCTAAAGTAAACTGGCCAATATGGATTTTTACATCCAAGGCTCGAAAGAGCTACATGTTCAATGTCTGGAGGATCTTTATGAGTAAGATACTAACTCAGTATAACCTACATAGTATAGACTTTACTTTCCCATCCTCATGTATTCTCTATAGAAAGGAAAATTAAAGTCTTGAAATATATTTTGCAACTGATATTTCTACTATTTGGTTGAATGTATCTAAATACATGTACATTCCCCGTGTTGTAACATACTCAATTTTGAGTACTATATCCAGGATGAGCTATAATTTTTTATTTCCCTAATATTGATTTCACATGCAAAGTTTTCATTCATTCCAAGTCTCATCAATCTATTTTGAGAAATTATCTTGTACTTTGATACTACTCAGTCCCCAAGATAGATTCTTTGTTCCTTTTTATCTTCCCCTAAGTAATATTTGCAAGCTAGTTCATTATTTGAGCATCATTTGCCATATTTGAAATCACTTTGTGTAATTTGATGTTTTTGTGCCTAAATACCTTGATTAGACCTTGAACCTACCTCGTTCTCTCAATTTAACTACTAGATTTGGAATCAGTGGAAAAATATTAATCATATTATAAGAAATTGATATTATAATTGATAATGAGAGTAATGAAGTTGGATGTGTCATGTTAATAGATGACGGTGCTACTATTTTTAAAATCTATACAAATAAGAGCTGCACTCATGATTAAAGTCTCATAGCATTTAGTTTTTCATCTAAAAGTTATTTTATTTAAAAGGAACTAGTAATTAAAATATTGACTATAGTTATTAGATTTGTTCTTAGTAAATGAGGGAACACCTCATCTTCACCTATCTCATGAAAATCCTCATGCTACCCCTATGTGTAACTTGCCAATGATTTCTCTTTGTGCACAGAAACATCTGCCCTAATGATGCCATATGTTCCCTCTCCTCTTCCTCACACTTTCCTCTATCACTCATCTCCCTCTTCATACTAATGTTGCAAAAGGGGTTTGATACTGTTATGCAAATTGAAAAATGACTGTGTCGGTACCCACGTTTAGGACCTTGATGTGTCACCTCATGCTTCTCATCTCTTCCTCCCCTCCTCGTCAGTGGGTAGACCACCATTAAACCCTAGTCTCCCCTAGTCCTATAAAACTCATCAACACCACTGGTGATGATCAAGCCAACCCCATACATCTTTAACCTTTGATATGAAAAATGCCAAGCCCGATCTATGGATCCCTGAGTTTGGTAATAGGAAGTTGATCCCTATCAAACTTCCACCTCAATTACCCCACTGTAGAGCCACCACATCCAACAACCTCCTTATGACTAAACGTTGAGAGTGCCACATCCTCCCACACCCTACAACATGGCTACCAACGATCTGCATATCACCTAGCCTCCTTACTTCTCCTTTGAATCCTCAACCTCTGTTGAAGACCTACAACACAACAAGCTAGAAAACCACATGAAACACAATTACCCAAATGTGAAGACCTCCCTCACCTTGCAAGATTCTTCAGAGATGACAATCCAGATGCCTCCTGCCTCACCTCACCTCTGAACATCTTGACCTTGCAGATATCCAATGCCTACCCTTGGACCTTGACGTGAAGAAAGGTCTCCCACCTGGCCATTGACCATGCTCCCTATAGGGTTGTTGGGTTTAACAACACCTGCATTGCACCAGACCCTATGACCACTGTGTGTACAACTGAGCCTACAACTACAAACCTAAGAGGTTGAGAAGTAGACTGAAGAAACCAACCTTCGATACCTCCTCCAACATCTAAGCTACATGCAACTACTTTCAATTGGGGTTAGGATGTGAGGAAGACATTAGTAACTTAAGCTAATATGGAAAATAGTAGAGTTTGTCAGTAAGAAGAATGATGGCTTTCATGAAATAGATGATGGAACAATGTGTTTTCACAATAGGATGGTAGTTCATGATGGTGGTGGCCTAGAGGAGATGGTACTTGAGGAAGCTCATTCCTCAATGTACGTGATGCATCCTTCATTACAAATATGAATCATAATCGCAAGGATTTGTATTAGTGGCCAGTACTAAATCGTGATGTGGTAGAGTTTGTTGCCAAGTGCCCATATTGTTAGTAGGTTAAAGCATAACATCAGAATACTGTAAGAATATTACATCCTTTGCCAATTCTTTAGTGGAAATGGGATCATATAACCATGGAATTTTTGGTTGGTCTTACTAAGACATTGAAGGGTCATGACTCCATTTGGGTGATCATTAATTAGTTAAAAAATTCATCTCACTTTTTCCTGATTAAGACCACCTATATAGTAGAGAAGTTGGCACATATCTACATTTATGAGATAGTTTGTTTGCACGACATAACAATTACCATGGTCTTCGACATAGGTCCTCGATTTACATGTAGGTTTTAGAAGCGACTACATACATCTTTGGGTACAAACTTCACGTTCAAAACAACCTTCCACTCATAGACAGATGTCCATTTAGAAAGGACCATTCAAATGTTGGAGGATCTGTTGAGGGATTGTGTGATTCAATTTTTGAGAAGTTGGGATATTCACCTAGGTTTTATTGAGTTTTCATACAACAAAGTTATCAAAGGAGTATATTAATGGTAGTGTATGAGGCTTTGTAAGGTATGAGATGACGGTCACCTCTTTGTTGGTATGAAGAAGGTGAATACCAATTGTTGGGTCCTGAGTTGGTACAACAGACTATAGATAAGATCAAGGTGATCCAAAAATAACTGAAGATAGCACAAGATATCATAAGTCTTATGCAGATAACTGTCATAGACTGTTGAAGTTCGAAGATGGAGACTGTGTGTATCTTAAAGTCTCCCCTTCGAAGGTAACCTGAGGTTTGGGAAGAAGGGTAAGTTGGCTACTAGATTTATGGGACTTTTCCCTATCCTAGATCGAGTTGGGAAGGTGGCATATAGGTTGGAGTTCCCACCAAAGTTGCATAGGTCACATGATGTGTTCCATGTTTTGATGTTAAGAAAGTTCCACCCCAATACATTGCATATTATATAGCCCATATAGGTAGAGTTTGAGAAGGATGTTACCTATGTTGAAGATACAATGTTGATCCTAGACAGTAATGTTCAGATGCTTTAGAGGAAGGACATAGTTTTACAGAAGGTGTTGTGGCATCATTGTGGTGTAGAGGAAGCTACATGGGAGCATATGAGATGCATAGGAAGTATCCTTCCTTGTTTGGTTAGGATTTTGGGGACAAAATCCTTGTTAGTGATTTATGGTTATCAAGCCCCTAACCTTGCTTAACCTATAAACATAATTTTCTTGGCCTAATTGGACAAATTTAATTCTTAATTTTGAAAGTTAACTCTAATTTGTGATGTCATTGGATGATGAAACTATGTTAAGAAGTGGAATCAGAACAAATGTTGTTTTCTCAAGATATACAAATTCATATAAAATGTGGACTTTATGTAAATTACCCTTTTTGGTGGCGTGGACTTAGTAGTGACACTTTATTGAGTTGCTTCATGATGTGCATAATAATTTTATAATTCTACTTTTCCTTCAGATGCTTATTGGTTTCTTTTTTGGAGTATATATAAGCATGGTGAGATTATAAGTGTTATGCTTTTCATTGGTGGATGGTTTTCTGGTGACTGTTCATCTCTCGGTGTCATATGGTTTTCCTTATGCCCGATGGAGTTCCTGAGTCGATGGGTTTTTGTTTTTGATTGATGAACCATATGAGTTGTTTCCTGACAATTTTTATGATGGGTTCATCGATGGTGTCTCAATGACTGATGAGATTTAACTGATGGGGTTTGGTATCGAAGGTCTGGTAGTGACTGACAAACTTTTGTTTCCCAAAGGGAACTTAATGATTTGGCAGGTGTTTTTCCAGCCAACACATTCCTTGTGCCTGAGGAACCTATTGAGTGACTTCCTAATGGGATTTATTGACTTAGAAGAAGGCAGTCTCTTGACCTAGCAACCTATAAATATCCTCTCTCTCTTTCCTTTTACTCTTTTGACAAAGCTTCAGTTGCAAGTAGAGGATCATGATGAGATTTCTTATAGAGAATAGGTTGATGAAGATCCATTGAAGTTGGTGATCACATGCTTTTTGTGGATGCATGTGCAAAAATCGAGGTTCCTTGGTCTTATCTTAGGTTGTCGATCATTTTCCTGGCATCTTTGATGTATTCTTGCCTTTCTACTCACTTTCTTGTTGTTCTTCACCCTCCTTTCTCATGCGGACGAGCTCTATGGTTTCCTTGATGTTTTCTTACTGAAACTCTATACATGTGGGTTGATCTCTCTCTCTTTTCCTCCTTTCTTTCTCTAATTCCACTTTGTTCTTGGAAAGAGGAGACGTTCTTGGAGCTTTGGTGGGCCGATCTTGATGTTTTATTGCTGGTTTAAGAAGTTACACTTTGGACTTCGATTTTCTTTCTCTACTAGGTGAGCTATATAACCCTAAGTGCATTTCTTGCCTACCTTATACATGCATGTCACTAAAAATTACCATATAACTCTTAAAAAGGTAAAGGATGGTCTTTTTATTACTATTTATATCACAAAATGATGATGATACGAATCCTTATGCTTTTCTTAGTGTCCATGAACTTTTCTTGTGGTTTAATACACTTTACTTGAGCACAAAAGGTATGAAATCTCAATATATAAATGTTTCAACTCCCTAAATACAATTTATGTGATGTCTTGGTACCTGAGAGATAAAGTAATTTGACCTACATGCTAGGCCTTGCAGTTTGTTAAACACTTTATATAATAATGAGAACTGAAATTACTATTTTAATGATGTGATAATGGTTGGATGAGACCTAATATTGATAACAACCCATTTGTTATAAGTTGTGTATAGACATTTATGACTAGAGTGTCATGAAACTTTTTAATACATTTTATATCTTCTAAGGTTGCAAACCCCAATAATCTTTATAAGAACCTTTTTGTGTTCATACATAACTTGATTGATGTTGTCAAAATGTAATAAATTGATTTAAATAACCAAATGTGACCTTAATCATGTAGTGCCTTGAGTTTGTAGAGCTATTCCAGTGTCAGGACTTGCTGGATAGTGAAATGAGTATTTGAAAGGATCTTAGAGTCATATATTGTTGAGTATATGCGGGTTCAAGAAGGGTATATCCCTATCATCTTGATCCCATGGTTTTGGAGAGAGGTTGAGTTTGTGTCTTAGATGTGAAAGTGTTTGAGAGTGAATGCAATTATAACTCAGATATGAGGGTTTATGCCTTGGTTTCTAGTGGCGTGGCATGTGTACCTAGGCCAGACTAGGTTGTTTAGTAGTTGGGCCATTGTGCCACTATAGTTGTTACTTGTACTGATGGGGGGAAGAGATCTTAGGATTTTGGTCATCCTAGATATTATACAAGGCTAATTTCAACTTCATAGTGGTAATCTAGTAGTTTGAGTGGTACATCTCAAACTACCCAGATCTTAATAAAATATGTAACTCAGTTGTGTGGCGTAACTGACATGGTTACTTAGTGAATTACATTGGATGATGATCCCCTCTATGTTTCTTTTGTTGTGTAGATGATCTATAATATTGTAAGGTAAATCAATTGTACTTATAACTCCAGCTATACATGATCCTTTGTGTAAATTATTTAGTCTTTAACTCCATAAAACTATCTTCTTTAACTGCTTAAAGTACATAACCCTGGTAGGAAATAAATGTTTTTGGAGTTTATCTCTTGTTGGGACTTGGGTCTCAACTTGTGGGTTGCACAATGTTTTAGGTTACCTACAACACCGTCAGACATAGTGTGATGAGGAGGCACAATTTAAAGATCAGTAGTGACAGGAGGTTGGTGTGGTTCGTATAGAGTCCTAGAGTCGTCTCTATACTCTTGAGATTTTTCTTGTATGCCTTGAGCAATGTAAATGTTGAATTATGCAAACAAAATCATTTCTATACATTTTATTTGGACTTCATGTAAAGGTACATGCTATATATATGTGAAGTTGGATCTTTTTGCAAATGCTTACTTTAACATGTTTGGAAATTTTGGGTTTTAACTATGTAGTCTTTTAGTATTGTGTTGAATTAGTCATAATCGACATTTAGTTTTTAGTAATCCCATTTAGTGTGGCAGGTTGCAACTTTTTGGTAATGTGTTTCATTAGTTATAATCAACATTTTGGTTTTTAGTAATCTCATTCAGTGTTGTGAGTTTCCACATATTGAAATTTGTTTTTCTAGATGAACGAAAAAATATGACATGTTATTATTAATGTAGATCTCACTATTGAACAAAAGTATAAGCTTGTTACCGAGTTGAGAAAGTGATAACGCAATGGGATATATATAACTCACTTGATAGATGTAACTCAAACTCTTTTCATGTACATGATTAATTTGGTATTTGATCACAAGCCCTCCATCGAGCACCAATGTTTGGTGGAATAAAAAAATAAAGGAGGTAATCCACTAGGAAATGATCAAACTAAAAGTTGCAAAGATCATTTATCCTACTTTTGACTCACCATAGGTAAGTCAAGTGCATGTCGTTCCTATGAAAGGGGGCTCCAAAATTATTCAAAATGAGAATAATGAACTATACCCCACTCATACTATGGAAGGGTGGCATATGTGTGCCAAATAAAGTAAGTTATGAAAGCCTACATAGAAGGACCACTTCACACTTCCGGTCCTTGATCAGGTTCAAGAGCGGCTCATGCATCATGAGTACATTTTTTGTCTTAATGGTTACTCTAGGTGGTATTCGATTTATGTTTATCTTAGTGACCAGGAGAACACCACATTCATGTGACCCTTATGGACCGTTACCTTTGATGCACGAATTATCACATAAGAAAATATCTAGTTAACAAATAACCCAAGTGTATGAAAATGTAACACACAAGATGACCAATATTATTATAGTATATCTTAGGATAGAAATCAAAGGACAACATATTTTATAGGTATCTGATCAAGGTATGCATCCAATAAAAAAGTAGTATTTATCACAAAAGTTGATTGTTGGTTGATTATGCTATTGTAAATAAAAAGGTTAAATAAAAGTCTAGATATTTCAATTGATGGAGACATCAAGTTGGATGGGTCTCACCTTCACTACCCATTTTTGCACTACCAATACATCATAAATAAGCATGAACATTCAAATATTGAGGTTGCATAAATCCAATCCTTTTGGAATGAAAATATGTCCTAGATGGAGATCGCCTTTAGCTCACTATCTCATTAAGTAGAGATCACATGCCCATCTCCTTAAAAACACATATAAAAAGATCTTGTTAAGAGTTAAATATGAAACAAATGATATGCTAGATCTTAGGTTTGAAGTTCTCTACATATAAAATCTTATAAACATGCAAATATTTTGGCCAAACACATTAATTAAGGCAATAAAAATTTTATTCAAAAAAACCACAGTCCATAGAAGTAAAGATGCAATAAAAAATAAGCAACTACTCACTCATGGAAGCATAATATGATCAACATAGAATGAAAGGAATATATTCATCATCAAAGTGGAAAATAGAGGTGCAACAGTGGTGTGTGGTTGCCTTTCTTCAAACATGGAGACAAGGGCAGTCAATGAAGTAATAAGGAACACACTAGATGTTCGTTGGGGTGACCTTGGTAGTATTTGTGTTCCTTCTTCACAACCTGGACTTGTCTTTGTAACGGCAGGGCAAGTGGATTTATGATGGCAATTTTTGATGGCGAATAAGAATTGTTGGTTTTTGTTGTCTTAGCCTTAGTCGAGGTCTAGACCTTTAAGACTTGGTGTTGGTTGTAAGTGGATGCACCAAGCTTTTCTGTGACGGAGTGGACATTTAGAATCCTTATATGTCTAATGACATAAGTAAATTCATGCATATTGGGTTATATAAAGAGTTCCAAGTGTTTTTCTAAAGTTTGGATGTCAATGATATTTATATCATGATTAAGATACCTATATTTAATGTCCTTTGAGGAATTTAGCTGACAAGCCAAATAATAGAGTTTTAACACCGAATTCAAGTAGAATGTATCCTGAGTGATGATAAAGCTAAGCTTAAAGTTTCTTGAAGTATTGAGGTTCCTAGAAGAACTTATCTAAATTTGAACATCTTTGGAATAATGTGCACTTGATGATTGATAGACCAAGATATAAGTTTCTAGCCTAAGTTTTAATTGGAAACTTGTGTCATGCAACCTTGTCAAGTAAATTCCATGGATGGGTGATGTGGAAAGATCAAGGCTCTTGAATGTGGGTTAATCAAATGCCTGGTACCTTTTCCTCTACATTTTATCAAACCAGAGGTCATGGAGTAAGGGAGTTTCACTCTCCTCCCCCTCCATGAAGTCAATCTTGGGGCAAAATAGAACATGGACGAGCAATTGACATAAAATCATTGCTAGGAGCAGTCTGACCCCATACTCGAGTGTAGTGGTGAGAGTCAAGGGAATTCAGACTCCCATTTTTCCGCCGCACCTCCATTGCTTCTCCAACATAGGACACAACCCATGGGAGGGATAATGAAGTAGAGATATGAGGGGGTTAAGAGAGAAATGAAGAAGGGAAAATGGAGAATGAGGTTATTGGAGTTCAACTCAATTTTTCAGTGGGCTTCCATGGAGGGTTTGGTAGTCGACCCACCACAATTCACCAGAGGAGATGGACGACGCAGGAGGAGGCTTGTAGGTGACTTACAACACCTTTTGGAACCATGGTCAGGCTTCTGGATAATGTGGGAAGCTTTTAATTCTTTAGGTATGTATGGGGATGAGCCTCGATACTTTTTTCCTTTCTTCTCATCCACAACAACTTCTTGTAGAGGAAACCCCATAAACACCAGGAGCAGGAGTCAAATCCATGCCTTGAATAGCCGTGTGGGGCTGACTAGCAATGGAGAGACTCAAGGAAGCATCGAATCAGATAGGGGTAATAGGAGCTACCACAATTTATCGCAAGAAACTAGAGCATCTACCCACAACAATGCTGGAGAACGAGCAAGTGATGACGAGTTTGTGGAGGCGGAGCTCTTAGGGCACAGAGAAAGACACGATATGCTGAGGGGATAAATCTGAGGTTGTCAAATATGATGGTGTCTAAAGGAATTGGCAAGGGGGAGGATAATGATCCCTATTGCTCTTTGGAATTGTCCTAGGAGGTGGCAATTGTTTAAGAAAGATCAGAGCCATGCACCACATTGTGATGTGAGAATTAGAAAAGAAGGGGCGAGAGCGGACCAAGTCCATCCAACACTCAAATCAGACCAAGTGAACCGGGTCTAGGTGCCCAAACTGACTGGTCGGACTCCAGCAATGCAAAAGAATCATTGCCATTAATGCCATGTGGCAGTCTCGAATTGGCCAAAAAAGGTAAAATTCCCATAAATATGTATATTTTCTATAATTCATAGTAAATAGACCTTTCATCAGAAAAATACAAACAATGTACCGCTTTTCTCATAAAAATGTATAGAATAACATGGAACCATAATATAAACATTTTGATGATTAAAACACAATGATATCATACAAGGTGTATTATACTCATTTGATGTATAATAATTACCAAATGATGAAATAAAATTATGGAAATGTTCCAATATGTGACTTATAATCCATTTAAGGTTAATGATTATGATGTTGATGCACGAAATCATGTAATTTTCTCAATATGGCTAATTAGGGATGATAACCCTAAATAATATGCAATAAAGACATACATGCTCAAAAAATGATGGAATTCATGGGACACCCTCATATATGTAGTTGGAAGCTAATATGAGATCAGTTGGATGCATAGAATTCATGTTATATTAAGATGACCCTTAACACATGCTATGTAACCCTAATATGATTAATGAAGGTGACCTATGCTAATATGCTCACATAATGATGGAAAACATGATTATCAGTTAATGAGGCAATAATATGGAATACAACACCAGTAACATCAACCCTAGATAATAGGAAGAGTAAGATAAGAAATAATGGTGGGAATGTCCTAATGAACTAAGAAAACCCTAATGAATCAACTAGGGTTAAGATGATGAGAACCGAATGATGGAACATGTGGTCTTGTCTTAATGAAGGGTTGACAAGAATATAGTTGACATGAGGAATATGTGATGATTAGTATATCTATGAGCAAGGTATGCCCTTACCTATTACTTTGCCTACTATTGAGTATGGATGTATTATGTGTACAAATACTTGGCATATGGTATTGATTGAAATGATTGTTCTTAAATGATATGTTTCTTGATTTTTTTCATACTTGTATGATTTTGAACATATGAAACATAAGATATCTGATTCCATTATATGATAGCACCAAATCTCTTTGGTAGAATAGTGCATTGTGAAAGTACTAAATCTCTTTGGAAGAATATGTGAGCACTAAATCTTTTTGGCATAATAGTGCATTTATGAAAGTACTAAATCTCTTTGGTAGAATAGTACATGTGAGCTCTAAATATCTTTGGTAGAATAGTGCATGTGGTTGATCAACTTTACATATAATGGAAGATGTGGCTAAAATATGTGTTCTCTTTGTTAATCAACATCTTTGTGTAAGTATATGCTTCTTTCTTATATTTCTTTAAAACTACCAAGTATTAGTTTTATCTTATTGCCAACCTTAGTAATGAGAGGTATATAAAAAGACACATAGGCATACTCAGTACAATATTTTGGAATATTGTGATGGCATGTACTGCATGTAATCTTTTGTTTAGGTTGTGGACATATGCTTTTGAAGATCTAGGATAGTTGAGAGTTGTGTGGCGAGCTGATGTACATGTGGACCTGTTGTCTTAAGATCTTGTTGTTTAGTGGTAGTACATGTATATGTAAAAGTTTGTTGTTCAATATGTAATATCAAATGTTGTAACAATTCATGTTGTAAATATATGTTGAATGTGAACATGTGTTTTATGGTTTTATTATTGTTCATGTGCATGTGATACTATTGTTTCCTTATGACTCCCTCGATTTTCTTCTTATTAGCCTAGTGTGGGGTGTTTAAATTGGGATTCTCACTGAGGTGAGGTTTCAATTTGGACAAAACACATCAGATTAAGATTTTGAAAATCCAGAGACGTCACATTGACTCTCTCAATGTTAGGCCTAGGTCGTAGCAAAGTGATAGTCGATGAAGCAGACTAAAAGTGTTAACCAATCAACCATTAGAAACTAGACGTGGATGCAGTTAGGCATCATGACAGTGTATTGAAATATGATACCTTCACACCAGATGAAATCACTAATACTTGTAGCCTAGGGTTTGAAACTTCCACCACCTACTTGCAGTCACTATAATGGCGACCATGAATGCTCTTGTAATTAAGACAGAATTCAAGCCATCATAGCATCGCCCAGAATTCCCATTAGTTTGCAATCCTCATCAAGAAAAATATGTATAGGAACCCCATCTGGTGAGGCCCTCATAGGTTGGTGAATCCCTATTGGGATCGGATCTCATTGGTGTGCAACCCACATCATTTGTGGCTTCATTGGGTAGGAGATTCATTCTCTTCGGTCATCATGCCCATTAGGAAATGATTTCATTAGTAAGTGGTGTCATTGAAGCCACCAAAGAGAGTTTCATAGGGTAGATACTCATCAAGAAGAAGTAACATTTATATATACCTCACTGATTGATGCCTCATCAGTTGACACCATGTCTATCGATCAGAATGCAGACTTATGAGGATGTTGTAAGGAGTGGGATCCCAGAGGGGAACCACTCCCTACTAAGGGCTAGTTTGGTTGGGTGTAGTAGGGTGTAATTGTGTGAGTTGGCAATGTAAAAATGTACATCAAACAAACACTTTGTTGTCTGACTACACCCTACCAAATAGGGCCTAAAATGAAAAGGCAACATCCCAAACCAAACACCAACAAAAACTTTTTCTCGAAAGGGATGAAACCAATTTATTCAACAAGATTGTATCATAACACAAAGTAGTAGTGAAATTTAAAGATGTATCTAACCATTACAAAGCTTCTTATCATTACTAGTCTTTCACCGTTCAGGGTGATATAAAAGGAAAAACCTACTACATATAGGACTAGTTGAGGATCACCTAACAACTTCAAGCAAGTCTCCCATGAGGTAGAAACTATATTTGTTGTAGTCCAGCTCCACCTTGATCACCTTGTCCTATTCCAACACCTAGGGTTGGAAGCATACCCCACAAAATGAAAAGGAAAAGAGAATATTAGCAAAAAGCTGGTATGTTCATGCTAAAAAGAAATTGAGCAATATATTAAGAATGAGGGGCATCAAGTATAAAAGGCTTCCCATAAAAGAGGTAAGGACTACCCAAAAGGGAATAAGAGGATAAAATCACCATCATATGATAAAGGAAATGCTTTCCATAAAATCAATAATAAACGTGGTGCAACAAGAGCACAAATAATCTTTGGGGCACAAAACCCATAACAACCTGCATGCATGTGGGACCAACATAGCACTAGAACAACATAAATAACAATGGCGACCAAGCCCCATAAAATTGAACCTGATAGAGATTGTCACATAACCAAACTCCCAATAAATAAAAATGTGGGCCAAACCTCATAAATTTAAAACCCGGGTATGGGGCACATAACCTCCATCCCAAAATATAATAAGGTTACATAACCAAAAAACCAATGCAATTTTATAACTCTAGGGCTACTAAGTCACACAACATGCTTAATAGATAGGTAAGTAAAAAGTATAGTCAGATTTTACAAATTAGTCACCACAAAAGTGACCATCAAAATCATCCACCTCAAAGTGGGCATATAACAACAAATTCAGTTCCATCATTAACAAAGCATAAGAAAAGGCCAAATTAATATCTAAAGATCAATAACCAATAAAAGGTACTTCACATAAAGTATATTTTTTAAAAGAACAAGATATGGTGTAGGCTAATGTCCATAGGATCAAGAGAAAGAAGAAACATAGGCTAATTGCTCAAATGAAAAAGAGAAGATGCAAACATACATTAAGAGAGAGAGGAAATTAGAAATTTCTCAATATAGAAATAATGTGGGATGCAATCTTACCTTACTCAGGAATCTAAGCAGTCCAAAAACAATCCCAGATCCAAGGCTATGTCTCCAAAGAACCTATTATGCATATATGTAGAATTAGGGTTAGACTTTCATTAATTATTAAAAACCTTAAAAATCTCCTTTTAAATATTAGTGAATTATGTTACAAAACTAGTCCATGTTTTAGATTATTTTTTATTGAGTTCAAAACATATTTTATTATATTTTTTTACTTATAAATTATTAGTTATAAATTTTGCAAGTTATTATCTAGTTATATTAATCCATCGAAAAACACCATTTATAAAACATTGGATTTAGGTGATAAAACTAGTACCATTAGATAGCTCTTATTTTTCTAAATCCAACGACTATTTTTTTTGTAATTTTTGAATAAGTAGAGAATTAGTTATGAATTTTCAAATCTCGACCAATAAAAAAATCCAAAAATCCAAATAAGCAGACAAACTGTGAGAGAGGAAGAGAGAGAGGGAGTGGGAGTGGGCCATGCAACCGAAGTGGCCCAATAGCTCTGGTCAAATTAGCCGGTCCCACTACCACATGACTACCTGCCTCAGAAAGAAAATGAGATAGAAGGGGGGAGGAAAAGACAACTTTTCCCCTCAATGAGAAAACAAAGATAGAAGAAGAGTGGAGGGGTAAACACGTAAAACAACTTAGGGAGTTTTTCCCCCTCACCCCTTATGCCATGGCCAGAGTAGTAGTTGCTGCTTGCTTGCATGAAATTGGGAAAAGACACGTCTCTTGCTAATTTGGCAAAATGAAGGTAAAGAAGGGATGAGCAGGGTCTGTCGAATTCACCGATGTGGTTAATTTGTTTAGAGGTGGTGCGGTGAAGAAGGGAAGGTCACAGCAAAGCTCATATGGAAACTCAATCACAGACGATGACTCAGGAAAAGTGCAACAAAATTGGGCGGAGAGGTTGTCTAGGTTGGGAGAGACAATCATCCAAGTACCACTATTTATATGGGAGGTGGTGTTTTAGAGTTTATAGGAATGGGAGCTTTCGATTAGCTTGGGACCAAGATTGGATAAAACTCTAATACACCATGATAGATCACAAATAATGGCTTAGTTTGTGTGGGATTGTTTTTGGAAACTGATGAAACAAAAATCTTGAATAATTGTGGAGAGGTGATCAAGAAATCCGAGAAGAAAGAATCAATAGGGTGGCGCTTGTTTCTCGATTTGGTGAGAGGAACAGGATGAGCCATATGCCGTCCAATTAGAAAATAAATGGCCCAGATCCATGCATGCCAAAATTAAATAAAATCAACCGCATGACAGGTAAATGAAATCTTAAATCGAATTGGAATAAAGTGTGAATGCATTTATTTCTCTTTTTCTCTTTCTTTTTTTTGAGGGTGAAAATGAATCCCATATTTAATGTAGTTTAACACCCAACCTATTTTTTATATTTTGAATCTGAATATGCAATTAGATTTCCCCTTTGAGAACTTTTGATGTGTCAAAAAAATCAATTACTATTTTCTCTTTCCGAATGCATTAATGACTTTAAGATTCTCCAAATTTGATGAAACTTCACCCACAAGTCAAATTAAGCATGTTGGATACGAATTTGCCCTTAATTTCACATGTTGTTTGTACATTTATTTAATATTTTGAAGGTTGTACACACTTTCTCTCCCCTAATTTCACCTTTTAAGAAAATATTCTCCAAATTGAGTGAAAATTCACCCAAAGGCATATTTTAATGTGTAGATTACGAATCTAAAATTATTTTCCACTTTTGGAGTCATTAAGTATTTCATATCATATTTTGAAGGAAAAACACCTTTTCTTTTCTAAATAAATTAGCTATGATTATTATTATCCTTAATTTGTGAAACTTGGTATCCAAACCAAACATATCCAAAGAAAATTAATCTGAGGTTATTCTTATCCAATTACTTCCTCTTTTATTAGTTTTAACTCATTATCCATTATTTCTATTATTTATCTTATTAAATACTTCAATATCACATTACCTTGCTTAAAGAGTTATTATTTATCTTTTTATCTCCTCCTTGTTCTAAAAGGCTAAGGAAAGATCTAGAACAAATATGCTCTATCTTTATCTCAAAAAAAATTCATTTATTTCATATTTAGTTGAATTACATATCATTGTTATCAATTATGGACACCTTGTCCCATTATGCACATTATTACCTCATGTGATATATCATATGTACCCTTCATTAATCTTATGATTAAATTGAAAGTATTGTGTTATCTTTATTTATATGTATTCATGTTAGGATGATTTATTTATGCATCAACATATTAAGGTCTCAATTATCCACTAATGTGTATATATTTATCCTTGTTTGGCTAAACCCAAAGACTAACATCTCTAGCCTCTTAACCTTGGATTAGGATTAAGTTCTAGGTTTCAATATGTTACTACATACCACCCCTTAAAGGAATTTTTTCCTCGAAATATAAACATCGAAATCTAACAAAAAACTATTTACCACCCCTTAAAAGGTTTCATCCAATAAGTCAAGCAAAACTATAGATAAAAAGGTAACTTCCTTACATATCTACAAGGTATCATGCAAAAAGGAAACATAACATGAAAGTCTAATTATTAGACTAAGGGTTACCTTCAACATGATCATTATCATAGTCTTCTAGACCATCCAAAGAAAAAACTCTTCCAACTCACCTCTCCACAGGCCTTCTACCAATATTGTTACCATTATTCTGATGAGGCACTTAAGGTTGTTGTGGTTGTCGAGCTGGTGTAGGTCTATTATGTAGCTGAGGGCACCTAGGGTGAATATGTCCAGGTTCATTGCAATGATGGAACACAACCCAGAAATCAAGTTGGTACTTTTCTTAGTTCTTATCCTGAGAGGACTTCCCTAAAGGATAGTTACCATTGCATGTAGCACTCCTGTGTCTTTTTTATTCATCTCCTGAGGGTTTCCTCTTCTTATCAAAACTCCCTAGGTTGAAACCCTAGGTAAGACTCTATAGACAAAGCTTTAATAACCATCAGCTAAAAGGTCAAAGGAAGGTGTGGGATAAGGGGATGACCCACATTGTAGTTGATTCCTTGAAGGAATGGATCAGCCCTACGTTCCTCACTCAATCCAACTACATAACGTTCCAATAATAGAAACATTTGTACAAATGCGAAAATAGATAAGGAACTTTGCTTCAAGCTGTAGAACTCTGCTTCCTTCTTCTTTAGGGCAGTAATGTCAATGTACTTCCCATAAAAAAAGCACTGAAAACTACTCCCAGGTCATGATAGAGATATCATGTGTCCTTCCTATACCATTCCACCAAACTCGAGAAGGTCCATCCAAAATATATGAGAAAATCTAACCTTCTGGTGGGG
The DNA here is from genome assembly GCA_963693085.1 of Alisma plantago-aquatica. NCBI lineage: Eukaryota > Viridiplantae > Streptophyta > Magnoliopsida > Alismatales > Alismataceae > Alisma > Alisma plantago-aquatica. The sequence goes on from OY856411.1 coordinate 865,306,800, forward strand.
AGGACATGCCATACCATCAAAGGTCCTCTCTATTGCTAACCTTTTTTGATCATCTCTATTTCACCTTCACCCTTGAAGGAGGGTGGTTGCATCTTCATGAATTGCATTATGGAATACTCCTTAGGTTTTTCAGGAACAAATATAATTTTCATCTTCCCTGCCATGGTAGTAGCAAAAAGTTGTCGAAACATGGCCAATTCTTGCTCTGGAGAGATGACTACGCCTATAATAGTAGAGGATGGGGTTTCCTAACCGATTGATGGTCCACTTCCAGTAGAGAGTACCTTGAGTCACTGGTGTGGTAAAGGGTGGATCCATCTTTAGCATCCCAAATCTTGGATTCTGGGGTGTCTCGTAACCATATTGGTTGTCAACAATCGAGTTATCTCTCACCAAAAGGGTTTTGCCTGCACAACACGAGGATACTAGGTATAAGCAACCTATAGAAAAAGGTAAACATCCTAAGGGAGACAATATTGAAATAGTTATATAACCAACAACCACTGTCTCTAATACCATGCTGTAAGGAGTGGGATCCCACAAGGGAACCACTCCCTACTAAATTAAAAAGGCAACATCCCAAACCAAACACCAACAAAAATGTTTTATCAAAAAGGATGAAACCAATTTATTCATCATGATTGTATCATAAAAAAAAGTGGCAGTGGAATTTAAAGATGTATTTAACTGTTACAAAGCTTCTTATCATTACTAGTCTTTCACATCACAGGGTGATATAAAAGGAAAAAATAAATACATATAGGACTAGATGAGCTTCAAGAAAGTCTCCCACGAGGTATCAACTATATATGTTGTGGTCCAAGTCCACCTTGATCGCCTTCTCCTAGTCCAACACTCAGGTTTGGAACCATACCCCACAAAAGGAAAAGGAAAAGAGAATATCAACAAAAAGCTGGTATGTGCAAGATAAAAAGAAATTGAGAAATATATTAAGCATGAGGGGCATCAAGTATAAAAGGCTTCCCCTAAAAGAGATAAGAACTACCCAAAAGGGCATAAGAGGATATAATCACCATCATATGATAAAGGAAATACTTTCCATAAAATCAATTGTAAAATTGGTGCAAAAAAAGCACACATAATCTTTTTGGGAACAAAACCCATAACAACATGCATGCATGTGAGATAACCATAGCACTAGAACAACATAAATAACAATGGAGGCAAAGCCTCATAAACTTGAAACATGATAGAGATTGTCACATAACCAAACTACCAATAAATAAAAATCTGGGCCAAATGTCATAAATTTGAAACCCGAGTATGGGGCACATAAACCTCCATCCTAAAATATAATAAGGGTACATAACCCATAAACCAATGCACTTATATTACTCTAGGGCTACTGAGTCACACAAAATGCTTAATAGAGAGGCAAGTAAAAAGTATAGTAAGATTTTACAAATTAATCACCACAAGTGACCATCATAATCATCCACCTCAAAGTGGGCATATAACAACAAATTGAGTTCCATCATGAACAAAGCATGAGAAAAGGCCAAAAGAATGTCCAAAGATCAATAACAAATAAAAGGTACTTCACATGAAGTATATTTTCCAAAAGAACAAGATATGGTGTAGGCTAATGTCCATAGGACCAAGAGAAAGAAGAAACATAGGCTAATTTCTCAAAGGAAAAATAGGATATGCAAACATACATTAAGAGAGAGGAAATTATAAATTGCTCAATATAGAAATAATGTGGGATGCAATCATACCATACTCAAGAATCTAAAAAATACAAAAACAATCCTAGATCCAAGCCTAGGTCTCCAAAGCACCAATTATGCATATATGTAGAATTAGGGTTAGGTTTTCATTAATTATTCAAAACCCTAAAAAATTGCCTTTTCAATATTAGTGAATTAGGCTACCAAAACCATGCCATGTTTTAGATTATCTTTTTCTAAGTTCAAAACATATGTTATTATATTTTTCTGACTTATAAATTGTAAGTTATAATTTTTTCAAGTTATTATCTGATTATATTAATCCATTGAAGAACGTCATTTATGAAACATTGTATTTAGGAAATAAAACTAGTAGCATTAGATAGTTCTTATTTTTCTAAATCCAATGACTATTTATTTGTAATTTTTGGTTAAGTAGAGAATTAGTTATGAATTTTCAAAGTTCGACCAATCAGAAAAATCCAAAAAGCCAAATAAGCAGACAAACTGTGAGAGAGGAGGAGAGAGAGGGAGTGGTAGTGGGCCACGCAACTGAGGTGGCCCAATAACTGCAGCCAAATCAGCTGGTCCCGCTTCCACACGGTTACCCGCCTCATCAAGAAAACGAGATAGAAGGGGGAGGAAAAGACAACTTTGTCCCTCAAAGAGAAAACAAAGAGAGAAGAAGAGTGGAGGGGTAGATACATAAAATAACTTGGGGAATTGTTTTCCCCTCACCCCCGATGCCATGGCCAGAGCAGAAGTTTCTTCTTACATGTGCGAAATTGGGCAAAACACATTGTTTGTTAATTTGGAAAAATGAAGGTAAAGAAAGGATGAACTGGGTACGACAAACTCACTAGTGTGGTTAATTGGTTCAGAGGTAATGCAGTGAAGAAGTGTAGGCCACCACAAAGCTCAGATGGAAACTCGATCATAGACGACAACTTAGGCAAAGTGCAACCAAATTGGGTGGAGAGGTTGGCTTGACAAGGAGAGACAATCATCCAAGTACCACTATATATAGGGAGGTGGTGGTTTAGAGTTTATAGGCATGGGAGCTTCGAGAAGCTTGTGACCAAGATTGGTCAAAACTCTAATACACAATTATAGATCATAAATAATGGCTCAATTTGTGTGGAATCATTTTTAGAAACTGATGAAACAAAAATCTCGAATAATTGTGGAGAGGTGATCGAGAAATCTGAGAAGCAAGAATCAATAGGGCGGCGCTTGTTTCCCGGTTTGGCGAGAGGAAGGGGATGATCTAGTGGCCATCCAATCCAAAAATGAACAGTCTATATCCACGAATGCCAAAAATAAATAAAATCAACCGCGTGATAGATAAGTGAAATCCTAAATCGAATTGGAATAAAGTGTGAATGCATTTATTGCTCTTTTTCTCTTTCTTATTTTAAGGGTGCAAACAGATCCCGAAGTTAATGAAATTTGATACCCAACCTATTTTTGATATGCGGAATCCAAATATGCAATTAGATTTTCCTTTTGATGTGTCAAATAAATCAATTACTATTTTCTCTTTCCTCATGCATAAATGACTATACAATTCTCCAAAATTGATGAAACTTCACCCACAAGCCAAATTAAGTATGTTGGATATGAATTTGCCCTTAATTTCACATGTTGAAGTTGTTTGTACATTTATTTAATATTTTTAAGGTTCTACACACTTTCTCTCTCCTAATTTCACCTTTTAATTAAATATCTCCAAATTGAGTGAAAATTCACCCAAAGGCATATTTAAACGTGTAGATTACTAATCTAAAATTACTTTCCTCTTTTGGTGTCATTAAGTATTTCATTTCATATTTTTAAGGAAAACACCTTTTTTTAATAAATTAGATGTGATTATTATTATCCTTAATTCGTGAAACTTGGCATCCAAACCAAAGCATAACCATAGAAAATGAATTGGAGGTTATTATTATCCAATGACTTTATATTTTAAATTTTAACCCATTATCCATTATTTCTATTATTTCTCTTATTAAATAATTCAATATCACATTACCTTGCTTAAAGAGTTATTATTTATCTTTTTATGTCCTCCTTGTTCTAAAAGTCTAAGGAAAGATCTAGAACGAATATACTCTATCATTATCTTACATAAGTTTATTTATTTCCTATTTAGTTGAATTATATATCATTATCCTAAATTATGGACACCTTGCCCCATTATGCACATTATTACCCCATGTTGCGTATCATATGTACCCTCATTGATCTTATGATTAAATTGAAAGTATTATGTCATCTTCATTTATATGTTTACATGATAGGATGATTTATTTATTCATTAACATATTAAGGTCTCAAATATCCACTAATGTGTATATCTTTATCCTAGTTTGTCTAACCCCAAAGACTAATATCTCTAACCTCTTAACCGTGGATTAGGATTAAGTTCTAGGTTTTGGTATGTTACAACATACCACCCCTTAAAGGGACTTCATCCTCAAAATATAAACATCCAAATCTAACAAACAACTATTTACCACCCCTTAAGAAGTTTCATCCTAATAAGTCAAGAAAAACTATCGGTACAAAGGTAACTTCCTGACATATCTACTAGGTACCATGCAAAAAGGAAACATAAATTGAAAGTCTAATTATGGGACTAAGGGTTACCTTCAAGGTGATCATTATCATAATCTTCTTGACCATACAAAGTAAAAACTCTTCCAGCTCTCCTTTCCATAGGTCTTCTACCATTATTGTTACCATTATTCTAATGAGGCACTTGAGGTTGTTGTTGTTGTTGAGCTGGTGCAGGTCCATTATGTAGCTGAGGGTACCTAGGACTAATATGTCTAGGTTTATTGCAATGATGGAACACAACCCATAAATTAGGTTGGTACTTTACTTGGTTCTTATCTTGAAGTACTTCCCTGAAGGATGGTAACCATTGCACTTAGCACACTTGTCTCTTTTTTGTTCATCTCCTGAGGGTTTCTTCTTCTTGTCAAACTCCCTGGGTTGAAACCCTAGGTAAAACTCCATAGCCAAATCTTTATCAACCATCTACTGAAAGGTCAAAGGTATTTGTGGGACCAGGGCACAACCCACATTGTAGTTGAGTCCTTGAAGAAATAGGTTAACCCTACATTCCTCACTCAATCCAACTCCATAATGTTACAACAATAGAAACTTTTATACAAATGTTGAAATTGATAAGGAACCTTGCTTCAAGATGTAGAACTCTACTTCCTTCTTCTTTAGGGAAGCAGTGCAGATGTACTTCCCACAAAAAAGCACCAAAAAATACTCATAGGTCATGGTAGATATATCATGTGTCCTTCCTATCCCGTTCTACCATACTCAAGCGGGTCCATCCAAAACATATGAAGCAAATCTAAACTTATGATGGGGAGGACATGTCATACCATCAAAGGTCCTCTCTATTTCTAATACCCAATCATCAATTTTTTCAACCATCTCTATTTCACCTTCACCCTTGAAGGAGGGTGGTTGCAACTTCATGAATTCCATTATGGAATACTCCTTAGGCTTTTCAAGAACAGACAAATTTTCCATCTTCCTTGCCATGGTAGTATAAAAAAGTTTTTGAAACATGGCCAACTCTTGCTTTGGAGACATGAGTATGCATGTACTAGTAGAGGCTTGGGTTTCCTGACCTATTGATGGTCCATTTCCAGTTGTAGGAGTACCTTGAGTCACTAGTATGGTAAAGGGTGGATCCATCCTTGGCATCCCAAACCTAGGGTTCTGGGGTGTCTTGTAACTATATTGGTTGTCAACAGTCGAGTTATCTCCCGCCATTAAGGTTTTTTCCAACACAAGGCAAGGATACTAGGTATAAGCAACCTATATAAAGTAAACATCCTAAGGGATCAAGATTGAAATAGTTAGATAGCCAACAACCACCGGCTCTGATACCATACTGTAAGGAGTGGGATCCCAGAGGGTAACCACTCCCTACTAAAATAAAAAGGCAACATCTAAAACCAAACACCAACAAAAACTTTTTCTCAAAAGGGCTGAAACCAATTTATTCAACATGATTGTATCATAACACAAAGTAGCAGAAGAATTTAAAGATATATCTAACCATTACAAAGCTTCTTATCATTACTAGTCTTTCACCTAGTAGGGTGATATAAAAGGAAAAACTAACTACATATAGGACTAGCTGAGGATCACCTAACAACTTCAAGCAAGTCTCCCATGAGGTATCATCTATACTTGTTGTGGTCCAAGTCCACCTTGATTTCCTTCTCCTAGTCCAACACTTGGGGTTGGAAACATACCCCACAAAAGGAAAAGGAAAAGAGAATATCAACAAAAAGCTAGTATGTGAATGCTAAAAAGAAATTGAGCAATAAATTCAGAATGAATGGCATCAAGTATAAAAGGCTTCCCATAAAAGAGGTATGGACTACCTAAAAGGGCATAAGAGGATAGAATCACCATCATATGATAAAGGAAATACTTTCCATAAAAATAAATTGTAAAAGTGGTGCCAAAAAAGAACACATAATCTTTTTGGGCACAAAACCCATAACAACATGCATGCATGTGAGATAAACATAGCACTAGAACAACATAAATAACAATGGTGGCCAAGCCGCATAAACTTGAAACCTGATGGAGATTAGCACATAACCAAACTACCAATAAATAAAAATGTGGGCCAAACCTTATAAATTTGAATCCCGGGTATGGGTAACATCACCTCCATCCCAAAATATAATAAGGGCACATAACCTAGAAATTGATGCATTTATATTACTCTAGGGCTACTGAGTCACACAATATTCTTAATAGAGAGGCAAGTAAAAATTATAGTAAGATTTTACAAATTAGTCACCACAAAAGTGACCATCATAATCATCCACCTCAAAGTGGGCATATAACAACAAATTGAGTTCCATCATGAACAAAGTATAAGAAAAGACCAAAAGAATGTCCAAAGATCAATAACAAATAAAAGGTACTTCACATGAAGTATATTTTCTAAAAGAACAAGATATGGTGTAGGCTAATGTCCATAGGACAAAGAGAAAGAAGAAACATAGGCAAATTTCTCAAAGGAAAAATAGGAGATGCAAACATACATTAAGAGAGAGGAAATTATAAATTTCTCAATATAGAAATAATATGGGATGCAATCATATCTTACTCAAGAATCTAAACCGTCTAAAAAAATCCTAGATCCAAGCCTAGGTCTCCAAAGCACCTATTATGCATATATGTAGAATTAGGGTTAGGTTTTCATTAATTATACCCTAAAAATTGCCTTTTCAATATTAGTGAATTAGGTTACCAAAAGCATGTCGTGCTTTAGATTATCTTTTTCTGAGTTCAAAACATATTTTATTATATATTTCTGACTTATAAATTATTAGTTATAAATTTTTCAAGTTATTATGTACTTATATTAATCCACTAAAAAACACACTTTATAAAACATTGGATTTAGGTGATATAACTAGTACCATTAGATAGATCTTATTTTTTGAATCCAATGACCATTTACTTATAATTTTTGGATAACTAGAGAATTAGTTATCAATTTTCAAAGCTCGACCAATCAGAAAAATCCAAAAAGCCAAATAAGAAGACAAACTACAAGAGAGGAGGAGAGAGGGAGTGGGAGTGGGCCTCATAATCAAGGTTGCCCAATAATCTTCAGCCAAATCAGTCGGTCCCACAACCACATGGTTACCCGCCTCAGAAAGAAAATGAGATAGAAAGGGGGAGGAAAATACAACTTTGCCCCTCAACGAGAAAACAAAGAGAGAAGAAGAGCGGAGGGGTAAATGTGTAAAACAAATCGGGGAGTTGTTTTCCCCTCACCCCTGATGCCATGGCCAGAGCAGTAGTTGCTTCTTGCTTGCGTGAAACTGGGCAAAAACACGTCTCTTGCTAATTTGGAAAAATGAATGTAAAGAAAGGGTGAGTAGGTTCTGACGAACTCATCGATGTGGTTAATTTGTTCAGAGGTGACACGGTGAAGAAGTGCATGTCACCACAAAGCTTATATGGAAACTCAATCATAGACAATGACTCAAGAAAAGTGCAACAAAATTAGGTGGAGAGGTTTTCTAGGCAAGGAGAGACGATCATCCAAGTACTGCTATATATAGGGGAGGTGGTGGTTTAGAGTTTATAGGCATGGGATCTTCAAGAATCTTGAGACCAAGATTAGGAAAAGCTCTAATACACCATGATAGATCATAAATAATGGCTCGGTTTGTGCGGAATCATTTTAGAAATTGATGAAACAAAAATCTCGAATAATCGTGGAGAGGTAACTGAGAAATCTGAGAAGCAAGAATCAATAAGGTGGCGCCTGTTTACCGATTTGGTTAGAGGAAGGGGATGAGCCAGTGTCCCTACGATTAGAAAATGAACTGCCCATATCCACACATGCCAGTATTAAATAAAATCAACTATGTGACAGATAAATGAAATCCTAAATCGAATTGGAATGAAGTGTGAATGCATTTATTTCTCTTTTTCTCTTTCTTAGTTTGAGGGTGCAAAAAAATCCCAAATTTAATGAAATGTGACATCCAACTATTTTTTATATGAGGAATCCAAATATGCAATTAGATTTTCCTTTTGAGGACTTTTGATGTGTCAAAATAAATCAATTACTATTTTCTCTTTCCTCATGATTTAATGACTTTAAGATTCTCCAAATTTGATGAAACTTCATCAACAAGTCAAACTAAGTATGTTGGATAGGCATTAGCTCTTAATTTCAGATGTTGATGTTGTTTGTACATTTATTTAATATTTTGAAGGTTCTACACACTTTCTCTCTCCTAATTCCACCTTTTAAACAAATATTCTCCAAATTGAGTGAAAAATCACCCAAAGGCATATTTTAATGTGTAGATTACGAATCTAAAATTATTTTACACTTTTGGAGTCATAAGTATTTCATTTCATATTTTGAAGGAAAAACACCTTTTCTTTTCTAAATAAATTAGATGTGATTAATATTATCTTTAATATGTGAAACTTGGCACCCAAACTAAAGCACATCAAAATAAAATGAATATGAGGTTATTCCTATTCTATTATTTCCTATTTTATTAATTTTAACCCATTATACATTATTTCTTTTATATCTCTTATTAAATAATTCAATATCACATTACCTTGCTTAAAGAGTTATTATTTATCTTTTTATCTCCTCCTTGATCTAAAAGGCTAAGGAAATATCTAGTATGAATCTACTCTATCATTATCTCACATAAGTTTATTTATTTCATATTTAGTTGAATTGTATATCATTATCTCAATTATGGACACCTCGTCCCATTATGCACATTATTACCTCATGTGATGTATCATATGTACCCTTCATTGATCTTATGATTAAATTGAAAGTATTATGTCATCTTTGTTTATATGTCTACATGTTTGGATGACTTATTTATGCATTAACATATTAATGTCTCAATTATCCACTAATGTGTATATCTTTATCCTTGTTTGGCTAACCCAAAGACTAAGATCCTCATGTGACGTATCATATCCTTGTTTGGCTAACCCAAAGATTAAGTTCTAGGTTTCAGTATGTTACAGATGTAGATTATTGTGAATCTAGGGGGATTGGTGAGTGACGTTGGGGTCATGTTTTGGTATATGAAAATTTTGAGGAGGTCCATGAGACATCACATCTATAAAAAAATTTAAACTTGATCAAAAATTTCTTTGGGACCACCATTCTGAGATGGTGTATTGAGATCAAAGTTTGAACCTATCATGAAATCAATGAATCATGTTACAATACTAAAATTTTGCATGAAACTAAGGAGAACTAAGTGTAAGATAATTCTAAATTAAAATGTGAGATCTATACGCAAAACTAGGCTAAAATGTAACTAAAACTAGAATTAATATGCTTGGATCATCCTTTATACAAATGCCATTTAGGATGTGCAACACTCCCTCTAGTTTTTTATGTTGAATGTCAATCATCTTTGCAGCTTATGCATATACCATCATGGAGGTATTCATAGTTGGTTTATTTTTCTATGTAGATTATTTAAAAGTCTATTTGTATAATTTATCCTTGGTATGGAAGCACTATGAAGAAGCACATCGAGTGCTTAATGGGAAGAAATGCCTCATCATGGTGAAACAAGGCATAGTTATAGGACACTTGGTAAGATCTAGAGGCATCTAAGTTGACAAATCTAAAATTGAAGTTATAGAAAAATTATCCCCTCCTCTATTAATATATATAGAAATTTCTTACTCCACGAAATATTATTCATGAATTTTGAAATATCTGTAACCCACTAATATTTTTTTCATGAAGGATGTAGATCTAAGATTCAATGATGAGTGCATGGAGAGATACATTTTCCTAAAAGTGGTTCTAGTGTAAACACTTTCCATGTGTGCCTCTATATGATATATACCATTTAAAATCATGTGCCATGACAATTACTATGTATTGGAGAAATTTTGGGGCAACACCAAGCAAGAAACACCATGTTATTTCTTATGTAAGATTGACACTAAATTAACAATGAATAAATCATGTCACTATAGATATAGAATTAGTATACATTGTTTGTGCCTTTGACAACTTTAGATTCTATTTTATGGGCTCATATGTTATTGTTTGTAAAAAATCACATAATTATCAAGTATCATTTATCAAGAAATAAGGAAACACGCCATATTAGATGGATACTCCCATTGCAAAAATTGGATTTATAGATTAGGGACATGAAAGATAGAGGAAGGAATGTGGTACTTGAACATCATAATAGATTGCAATACGAGAACCAAGACTCGGTCCCCATCCTTGATGTACTCACTAGTGATCATGTCATGAATATCACCAGGATACCTAGGGTGGATATGTAGTGTGGTATGAAGACATTATCCTATATTAGAGATGCATCCTGAAGGAGGAGACCCCACTCACTTAGAGAAATGTTTCCTTGGCTTGATAGGTAGTCATATGAGCTCCAATAAGATGGAAACAAAGATTACTTAGTTCATGTTCTATTATCCGTCCATATTCCTAGATTTGCATAATTTTCTAAATCTTACGACCTTTGTCAAAGGAAAGAAACAATCAAGGAGATAGTATACGCCTCTCTTACTTTTGCAGGAGGTAGAGTGATCTTGAATGTGTGGGTAGTGGATTACTTGGGCCCCTTCCAATCCTTTTATGATTTATCCTATATGTTAGTTATTGTGGATTACATCTCAAAGTGGGTTTAATCAATGCAACATGTCTCAAGAGTCTCCTATCCTATCAACATGCTCATCAAATAAATTATTTACCTGGCTTCATAGTTTCATACACTATCAAGTCTAATTCGGGATCTCATTTCTTGGAAAGCTGCTTCAAGGTGCTTATCTACATGTATGGACTCTCTCACTGTGTTGCCACACCCTAGAAGCAAAAAACCAACTAGAAGATGGATGTTTATAATCACCAAATCAAGGTTGCACTCAATAATAATATTGTCCACTGAACTTGGAAGGATTGGGCTAGAAAGCACAATGATGCTCTATGGGCATACTAGGGATATGATTCTTTTTTACTTATCTATAGGGTATCTTGTCATCCCACTATGAAACTCAAGAATAATGATGGTTAGGAAATCAAATAACTAACTTTTCTAGATCTCAAGGAACTTTTCATAATATTTTATGAGAATGATCACATCTATAGGCAGAGTACAAAGACATGCCATGATGGACACTCTCTACATCAATCACACCTTTGACTCTCCCCTCAGATGCTGTAGACATGATGGTTTGGTCCTTACATCTTCAAACATGTATACTAATATGATATGGTTGTCATCGAGAGCGTTGATATGGTAGAGTTCAAGGTCAATGTGTAGTGCCTCAAGCATTACTTCACTATGGAAGACATAGAATCCAACCTTCAATGGAAGATATCCCAACCCTCATCTACAAACCAAGCTTTAGGTATTAGGCCATCAACATAAAAAGGCACTTATTAGGGGCCATCAGAACTCTATCTTAGATCGCATTTGCTTAGAATAATGTAGTTCATTACATTTTTTTAGTCTAGGTATTAGATAATCCATTGTATATTCAAGTTGTTAACAAATTGATTTAATTTTAGATAGGATATTATTCACATCTTCAAAAAGAAGCATGAAATTCTATTAGGTCTAGTCAATTGATTGACATGCTAGCCAATTACATTCCCTTAAATGACAACACACTATCTCATTAACTGACTGGTCGACTCATCTAGTAGAGTGGTTGGTAGGTCACAAGGGTTACTAACCTTAGAGAAGATATCACAATCTACCAGTCATCTACTCACCAAGAAGACTAGCTTACATGTAGAACCTCTTTCACGAATTCTAGTCGATCGACGGTTGCACCAAGTCAACCAATTGGGAATTGTAGAAGCTAATAGAGGTTGAGAGGAATTCATACTAGATTGGATATCCACCAAGCCCACTGGCTCACCTATGGACTATCTTCCAAAACCATGTTTCTAGGTAGTAGTTGACATTGCTATTTGATCGTCTAGAAATTACCAGTGTATACTAACATTCAAGGGCAGTCCTACAATCAACTAAATGAGGAGATATTTGATCAGATAACCTAGAAAGCACTCCATTGATAGCAACTAGTCTATTAGTCAACTAACTATCATCCATTAAGAGTTACTAAAAATTGGTGAGCAATGTCCAATGACCAAGTAATGTGACTAGTCGACATATGATTCGATGATGGGTAAAACATGAAAACAACATAAAATCCTAGATAATCTATCATTTAGCTCTCAAAAAGAAGATATTGATGATTTAAGGAAATTTACAACCAAATGATTACTTCAATTATCTGACTATCTAATAGAAAATAGAATTGACATTAAAGAGATATACTCAACTAGCTAGCACAATTAGGTGACTAGATAGTTATTGATAAGAAAATTATGTAAAAAGGGGTTCCTCATTTGTCCACTCACAAAGACCCATGAAGCAGCCCGACCGATTGATCATCATAGCCAACCAACTAGTGTTACACTCAATGCACACAATTGTCTGCAACAATCCTTTTCCCACCATTGCCTTCACCTTTTGCACCAAAATACAACTAATCCTCCTATTGATCCTCCTATCTCCCTATCCTTCAAGGTATCTCCCGCTCAGGGTTTATACTACTTAGAATCCATCATGTATCCCATTATACCTCCGTAAATGAAATGTCTCTCTTCGTGAAGCATCATAGGTCATCACACCTTCACCCTAGAGTTTCTTTAAGTCATCAATCAGAGGTTCAAGATAAACATCGATATCATTTCCAAGTTGTTTAGGGCCCGATATCAACAACGAAAGCGTTACGTACTTATTTTTCATACAGAGCCAAGGGAGGAAGATTGTATATAACAAGCATGACTGGCCAAGTTCTATGTTGGCTGCTCAATGTCCCGTACAGATTCATCCCATCTGTACAAAGCCCAAGTCTTAGATTCCTGACTTCTTCACCAAATTCAGGGTACAATAGATCAATCTTCTTCCATTGTGGGGAATCAGACACATGTCGTAGGATCCCATCATTATTTTTCTTAACATCTGCATGCCACCTCAAATTCTTCACATCTATCGGATTGGCAAACAAGCGTTGAAACCATGATATTATAGGTAGATACCACATCACCTTGGTAGGAGAACCAGTTTTGGACTCCCCCGAATTCATCAATTTATACCGTGACGCACCACATTTTGGACAATCTTTCAAATCCACATAGTCCTTTTGAAATATTACACAATCATTCGGGCATGTGTGTATCTTCTTGGCATCCATTCCCATTGGGCACAACAATTTCTTTACCTGGTATGTTGAGATTGGCAGCTCGTTTCCTCCAAGAAGCATTTCTTTCAACAAAGATAACAATGACGTGAAGCTTTTGTCGCTCCATCTATTGTTAGCTTTCAGCTTATACAATCTCAACATAGCGCTAAGCTTCATAAACTTAGTACAACCTGTGTATAACGATATCTCAGCATCATGCACAATGTTTCTAAAAATGGGAGGTGGATCGGTGTGCTCTACCCCACAACTATCCAGCATCACATCAACGATGTCTATTGGAACTAGTTCATTCACATCTACGTCATCAGAGGCAATTTCTTCTTCAACACAAGCACTACTATCAACATCCACTGGTTTCGGGTTTGAAATCTCTCCATGCCAGTGCCATTCTGTATAGCCTTGTATAATCCCATTGCACATGACATGACTTTTGATTTTATCACCAGTGTTGACTTTCAAGTTGTTACTGCAATGCCTACATGAAAAGTAGAACCTATCTCCAAGTTGTTTCCTATGTTCCTCGGCAAATCTAATAAACTGGTCAAGACCATATATAAACTCTGGGGTGCAGCGATTGCGAATGGACATCCATGGTCTATCCACTCTATGATCAAAGAGAAAACAAGTATATATTACAACAAGATTAGGGTCTAGGGTTAACAAATACATGTGATGTCATTCTTATATATAATAAATGTGTACCACCTATCCCATCCTTGAACACATAATCTTACTAGTAAGTGTATAATGTGTATTGGGTTTTCAAGAAAATTTCGACAGCATTTCCCCACAGTTCTCTAAGTACATATGTACTTAGAGAACAAATGGGGAAATGCTACCAAAATTTTCTCGAAAATCCAATACACATTATACACTTACATCCTAAGTGAGATTATGTGTTCAAGAACAGTCCCAAACCGGGGATTATCCAAGATTTACTCCTAATGAGTAAATCTTGGACGAGTTTCTAGGCCAAAAAATACATGTGATGTCATTCTTATATATAATAAATGTGTACCACCTATCCCATCCTTGAACACCTAATCTCACTAGTAAGTGTATAATGTGTATTGGGTTTTCAAAAAAAATTCGGCAGCATTTCCCCGTTGTTCTCTAAGTACATATGTACTTAGAGAACAAACGGGGAAATGCTATAGAAATTTTCTCGAAAACCCAATACACATTATACACTTACATCCTAAGTGAGATTAGGTGTTCAAGAACAGTCCCAAATCGGGGACTATCCAAGATTTACTCCTAATGAGTAAATCTTGGACGGGTTTCTAGGCCAAAAAATACATGTGTTGTCATTCTATAACATTGATTTCAACATTTCAAGTGTCCATTCTTGTTCATCATCAAGATAAAGATTACACATAAATTAGCATGACCTAGGGATGGAGAGATTCATAATTGATTTCAAAATTTCAAACTAGCTCATGCATTATCATCAATCTACATCATACAATAGGGATTCATGTAGATTTTAGGGTGACACATCACTACAAAATCAGAGATTTAACAATAGGGTTTTAATATCTTACATAGATGGATCACAAGATTTTATCAATATACTTAATTCAAGATTATGGTAAAATGTGTATTAGGATTTTAATGTCTAAATTCAACATGCATCAAAATTTACAGAATTAGGTCAAGTATTAGTATTCAATTACAAATGTATCTTCTTCTTCCTGCTCCTTCCTTACCAAATGGATAAAAGCAAGGCCACGACCATGTGGGCTGGCCATGATTGTGGCTGTGTTGGCCTACCACGGCCGTGCTATCCAGCCCACCCGGTCGTGGCCTTGCTTTAATCCATTTGGTAAGGAGAGGGAGCAAGAAGAATAAGAGGTGGAGGAAGAAGAAGAGGTGGAGGCCCACACGGTCATGACCTCCTCATGTTTCTTCCAGGCAAAGGATCGGGCAGGAGAAATCCAACCGTGGTAGGCCAACACAGCCACAATCGTGGCCAGCCCACCCGGTCGTGGCCTTGCTTTAATCCATTTGGTAAGGAGAGGGAGCAAGAAGAATAAGAGGTGGAGGAAGAAGAAGAGGTGGAGGCCCACACGGTCGTGACCTCCTCATGTTTCTTCCAGGCAAAGGATCGGGCAGGAGAAATCCAAGGGTAGAACGGTGGGGTGAGCAGGTGTTGAGCAAGCAAAAGAGAGGGAGAAAGCGAAGAGGGTACCTCCTCTATCGTGTGGTGGCGACGGCGAGAAGGTGTTGAGCGGCAACGAGAAGTGAGGGCGATCGACGGGTATCGCGTGGTGACGGCGAGCAACAAGTGTCCAGCAGAGATGGAGACATGGCGGCAGCGGAGGCGGCAGCCTGAGTAGTGACGGTGGCAGGCATGGAGGTAGTGGCAACAAGTAGCGGCGGAGCAGCAGAATCGCCAGACAATCGCGGGAATGAAACAGAGAAGGAAGAGTCTGGCTCGATCGCACGGGTGCTACTAAGTTAATCATAGGCGTCGATTATTCAAACAAACTGACACATAAATGTATATGTGTCGGTTACTGCACAAAAACTGACACCTATGATCAATGATAGTCGTCGGTTTTTCTAGTAAAAACCGACGTCTATCTACATATGCCTACAAAAACAAAATGTTCTCGCATTCTGACCACAGGCGTCGGTTTTCATAGCAAACCGACGCCAAAGGAGGGTGAAAATTTTCGTGGGGATAGCGCCTGAAAATATATCGACGTCGGTTACTGCAAGCAAATCGACGATAAAAATGGGCCCAATTTCTGTCTCACGAAAAACCTTTCGTCGTCGGTTTAAGAGTTAATAACCGACACCATATGTTAAATTTTAAAGGTAATTTTTTTCACTGGAAAATTTGGATTTGACGGTTAATTTTAGGTGTCAGTTTCTTAATAAGAAACCGACACTGAATAAAAGTGATATCCGTGTCTGGTCACCCTTCACAGATAGATGTCGGTTTTTTTTAACCAACACTTTATGTGTTAGGTGTCGGTGTATTTATACAACCGACACCTTTAAAAGTGACGTTATAAGTCATTTCTGTAGTAGTACATACTATAATTAGACTACATACAAATTTTGAGCCTATTTGGATGAGTGTAAATCACTCATAAGAGGGCAACAAAATCGACGCACGAAACTAATTT